>JAMJFZ010000191.1:4327500-4927500 GCA_026225945.1 Cricetomys ansorgei | reverse complement strand
CTCCTTCCCACCTCCTCGAAGCATCTTTTTGCTCTTGGTTTTGAGATGGTTCCTTTCTCTTGACACTCTTCCATTTTTGTGAGCCTACTTTCCCTAACTCCATTTAGATTCCTCTTCCTCTTCCCACTTCCGTGATGGCCCTGGGGGCCACCATCAAGGCCTGCCAATCACTTGTTGGGTTGGTTCACCTCCAGGTGGGACCTCACCCTTGCGTACCTTATTGTTCACGTCCAGCTGGGTGTCTCCATCTGGGTGTGAACGACATCTCAGCGTATCACAAAAGGAGCAGAGCTTTTTATACTTCACGGTTGTCTCTTCAAGGACCTCCTGCCTCAGAGTAGACGCTTGAAAATCTGATTCTGTGAACTCCATACTTGAGCGCTTAGTGAACTGTTTTCCTGCCATGTTAGCTAAAACAAATTGTCTTGTTCTTGGTCTTCGTTGGAAAGCATTCTGTTTTCATCGCTGTGATGCTAGCTGTGTCTCTGTAGATGCTCTTCATCGTGAGTCTAGTTATATAGATATAAAGTGCGTTTATTTTGTGTGCGTGCATACATTGCCTTGGTACGTGTGTGGAGGTCAGAAGATAACTTTCAGGAGTCAGTTCTCTCTTTCCAGCATGTGGGTCTTGGGGATCCGTCTCAGGTTGTTAGGCCTGGCAGGAAACATTGTTCCCTGCTGAACCATTTCACTGGTGGCGCCCTACTGGGAAGTTTTAAAAATAGCTTTGAAGATATTTGCTACAGGCTGGTTTTAAGTTAACATTTCCAGTGCTGAGAGGATCTGTACTACGATAAAACCCCAAGCTCACCCTTAATGCACGTAGAAACCAAAAATAGTATTTCAGTTAAACTGGGGCGGACTGAAGTTGCTGTCACAGTTGACAGGAAAAGGTGGAAAGCGTATTGTATGAACGCTAATTCCCCATTTGCTGGATAGATGTGCAAATGGTGTGCGTTTAATTTTACTATTTTTTTTTTTAAATTTCTGGCATTAAATGTATCTTTCTGTTATTTAAATGGCCCAGAAGGCTCACAATAGTGTTGAAATTAAGGAGACTTATTATCCTCGTGTGCACATGCGCTGACCATCATTGCTGGAACCCCAAATCTATGCAAGTTGAAATTCAATTTAGCTCCTCTTTGTTCCGTAATTGGGAAAATTAAACCCGATTCAGTCTCCGAAGAGGTCTCTGGAAATGCCCGGGAGTTCTTGTTCTCGTGGGAATCGTGTTAATCAAAACACAATCACATTAATCAAAAGGACGAGCACTCAGCAGATGGTGGTTATTTCGGGGACAGGGTCTCTCACAGTCCTTGCGCGGCTGATGCAAGCACCCCTTACATGGCTGGGACAAGAGTGCTACAGCATGCTTGTTTTTTGGAAACAGGAACATTTTTGTAATTAGAACTTTTAATTTCATCAGGACTTGGAGTTCAGTGCTTTATCAATAAATGTTGAGCCATCTTTGGGTAAACCTGTCTGGGTAAAGATAGAAGAAATACCTATGCAGCATGACATCACGCAGACCTTTTAGGTGCAAAAAGAGGAGATGGTTAATTGGCATCTTAAAGATGCACTTCACATAGTAGGTCTTCAGTAAATGTGTCTTAGAGAATGTTGAGTGGATGGGAGGAGGAGGAGGAGGAGGAAGCACAAGCACTGAGATGTGTCACATGGTGTCTTCCTGTCTTCTTTCCCCCTCAACGCTCCCCAGACCCTTGAGCAGGCTCAGCGGGGCCCCCACAGCCCAGCTGTGTCCCTAGAACCTCTAGACTTTGTCTCATTTTCTTTTAGCAATCGAGTTGATGCCATCGGTCTCATCACTTCTAAAATTGGGAAAGTATGTGACGGCTTAGCAATGTAAAGTCGCCACGCTGAGGCTGTGTCCCAAGGGCTCCGCGGTCCTTCTGTAGCCCCCCGAAACTGTCGTCTCTCTTCACCCTTCATTGTTCTATCCTTGTTCAAGACCCTTCTGAGACGCTCTAGCTGCTCACCTCGCGCTGTGATCGGGCCCGGATCTTTTCTCCATTAACTGTTAACTTGCGCGCTCTTGAAGCGAATTTTCTCGGTCCAGATTTTCTTGTTTGTAAAATGGGAGCAGTAAAATATTTCTCTCGACTTTAAGTGTGAGCTTAAAATGGTATGATGAGCTTGGTGTGCTACCTGACGTATACTAGGTGATTAAAAAATGCCAGTTCACAGTTTATTTTCTCTCCCTCTTCCTTCTGTGCTTCCTATCTTTTTGCCCTCCCCTGCCCTCCCCTCCCACTGTTGTTGAGATGAAGATTTGGTATGTTGCTCAGGTGGAGACTCTCCTGACTCAGCGTCCTAACAGGCAGGGGCTGCAGGTGTACCGTGCGTGCTATACAGTTTTCTGTTTTGAACGGTTGGCTTACGTTTTCAGTGCCTCTGTTGTCCTGGGGGTGGGGTTGGGGGAGGGTCACCGCTCCCTCCTGAACAGAGCCCTCTTTCCCGTCATGGCGTGGGTGTCCATAAACCATCATCACCATCTTCTTTACTCTTTCTTGTCCTTTGCTGCTCTGCATTTTCATCTGGAGCCATGCAGGCTGGATGTTCCGTCTCCGTTCTGTTTGTGCGGCTCCTTCTTGACCAGAAGGAATTCTTTGTTCCTCCATTTCACTTCGAGGAGCAAAGGAGGCATTCTCTTTTCCAAGTCCTAGAATAGGCAAGGTTGATCTGAGCATTCCCTTCTGGGCCAAATCGCTCACTAAGAAGGATGCAAACGTATTTTTTATTGAGGTGTAAGGATGCAAAGCCTAGCATGGTTTCCTGTGACTTACCTCAGGCTGCACACACCTGGGCAGTAATGATGCAGGCAAGCTAAGGGAGGTCTCTCACTGCTCCAAGCAGTCCTTAGCCCTCTGGCCACATTATCTTTCCCGATAGCCCACCTGTGGCGAGAAGCATTTCAGCCCAGGTACCCTTTGACCTCCCTCTCCCTCTGCAGGGCCTGGAGTTGTGGTCTCTCAGCCCCCTCTTTTCCCTCAGGCAAGCCTGTGGGGTGGAGGGACTGGGGTTTGTTCTCAGTGCTGCCTGTGTGCGATTAGCTTGCTTGTGGCCAGGTGCAGACGGCAGAGGAGAGAGAGGCCAGTTCTCCCCTTCTGGAGAGCATGCTGCCTCCTATCAGGTTTGGGGTTTTGTGTTTTCTGTCTGAGCAGCTGTGGCGTGGTCATCATTCTCCGCCTGGCACACTTCAAGATCTCAGGTTTCCATCCCTGCTGCTGTGAATGACAGGATCACATTCTTTTTTTAATGGCTGTACAGTATTTCATCATGCATTTTCCATATCCACTGTCAGCAGGCACTTAGTCTGTTTGCCTTCTCTGGCTGCTGCGGAAGGTACTTCAATGACTATGGCTGTACAGATGTCTCTTTGACACACTGATTTCTTGACTACAGCAGAGGGATTGCTGGATCACTGGGTAACTATTTTTAATACTTTCAGGATACTGTTTTTACTATTTTAATCCATACTCTTTTCCACAATGGGCTATACTAGTTTGTGATCCCAGCAACAGTGCGCGGGGCTCATCTTGTTCAGGATTTTTGATAATGAGCCTTCATACCCCAGGGTGTGGTGGCTCATTGTAGTTTTGACTTGCCTTTCTTTGGTAAGTAGTCACGTTAAGTGTGGCCAACTACCTCTGTTGGCCAACTATATGTCTTTATAAATTATTATTTAAGTCTCGCCCTTTCAGATTAATTAACTTTTCTACATGTATATGCGTATGTGTATGTGTGTGTATGTGTGTGCACGTGTGCATGTGTTCATGTATCTGTAGAAGTCATTTCGCTTCTCCCACCATGTAGGTTCTAGGAGTCAAACTCAGGTCATCGCTTGGTGATATGCGCCCTTACCCATTTAGCCATCTTGAGAGCCAGGTTGCTGGTTTTTATTAGTTTTTTTTTTTCTTCTATTAAATGTTCAGTATTTCTTATGTTTTCTGGATATTGACACCTCATCAGAAGTATAATTTGTAAATATTTTCTTCTATGAGATCCACATTTTGTTGGCTCTCAAACTCATATAATTTGCGGGGGAGGGCTTGTTAAGAAACAGTGCACAAAAAGACCATTCTTCTGAATTCTATAGCAAGATTTGTTATAAGCACATTGTTGGGGCCCTTTCCAGGCTTTCAAAGAGCTCCAAGGCTTAAGCTTCCTTAGTTAGATATAACTTGTTTCTGTTCCAAAATGAGAGGTAGAATAAAGGATTGCTTATATACTGTAATGTGCAGTTCCTCTGAGCCTTATTCTCAGAGCAAAGATTTGGAGAAATGTGCTACATTCAGAAGCTCTGACAAGTCTCTGGGAAGGCACTGGGAATGGAAAATGGTTTATATAGTTTAAACCCAACTACAGTGCATGTTTAATTTAACCATTTTTCCATTTGGCAATAATTTGTACAGTAATTTTAGTATTACAAAGTGAACCTTTGACCAAAACCAATTAACTTTTGAGTTTCTCGCCTAGAAGGCTGCTTTATATCGTTTTAGAAGCATTTTCTGAGAAATGGACTAAAATTTCCATGGTAATTATGACCTTGAGGTATTCTGGTGTCAAAGAAGATGCATAATGCACTCTCCTCCGGCAGGTAATTACTTTGCCATCTTCACCCCTCTCTGAATAGTCTTCCTATCTGCCTCCTTACTTAGATAAATAGTTCATCAATCAGAGATTAGAATAATCTCATTACCTGTGGGAATTCCTCTTGTGACTCCAGGCTTTAATGTGGTTGTGAGGGAGCTGTTATCATCCAGAGCACCACTTAGGGACCAGATGGACTCACTGGAAGCAACTTGCAGAATCCCAGGGGAAGACTCTAAGGAGACAGAGGAGCTGGCCTGGAGGGACCCTGGGCTGCTGTTAGGGAGATTTTGTTTGTTTGGTTTTGGTTTTTGGTTTTTCTTTTACCTTTAGCCGTGGTGTCATTTCTCCTCTTCCTCTTCTTTCCTTTTTCCTGTGAGAAACAGAGCTTTCAGAAGTACAATTATGTTTGTTGATTTCATGACAGTCAAGAAAAGTCAAAAAATGTACCTTATTCTGTGTGCGTATGCATGCGTGTGTGCCGTGGAGGTCAGAGGTCAATCACAGGTATCCATCTTGATTTTTGAGAGGGGATCTCTCACTGACCCAGAGCTCACCATTTTGTCTAGGCTGGCTGGCTGGCAAGCTTTAGGTATCTCCTGACCTTGGTGGCATTATAACCATGCATCGTCATGCCTAGCTCTTGGCTCTTTTTTTTTTTTTTTCAGTCGTGTATTCTGGGTGTCATACCGTCATGCTTGTGTAGCGAGCACTTCACCAACTGCGATATTACCCACCCTGCCACTTTGTTTCCCTAACAGAGTCCTTCCTGCGGGAGATCAGAGCTGGCAATACTCAGTAGAGTGTGGACAGCTGCCACCTGGGCTCTGCAGTTTAGCTGGGGCTTTGGTTTTTGGCTGTGGCTTTCAGAACTTGTATTGCCCATCGTCCAAAGAGGCAGTGGAGTGCCCGGCCGTTCTTGCCAACCTTCTTGCGACTTCTCGAACAAAGCCAGCGTTTGAGCCGTAAGTTAAGGGCGAGACCCCACTTGTCTAGCCCAGTTAAACCCCACCGTTGTTGGAGTATTTCTAGGCTGTTTCAAACCGCTTGCCGGATAGGAAGTGGTTGCAGAAGCTTTTCTTGAATTTTCACAGATCCTGTGCGGTAGTACTTTGTAAAATATGTTCACGTTTTTTAGTGCATTGAATGCTCCTTGGGCTCTTTTAATGTCTGGGGAGATGAATCAAGGTCTGAGGAGCTGGCTCAGTGGGCAAAGTGCTTGCCGTGCAAGCTTGGTAATTGAGTTCAGATCCCAAGAACCCACTTAAAGCCAGACACAGTAGTGTGTGCTCACATCTGCAATCCCAGCACTTCTGTGGGGAGGTGGAGGCAGAGAGAGGAGAATCCACAGACGCACAAGATTCCCTGTATCGAGGAGGAAGGCCAGGAGGTTGCTTTTTGCCATGGCACACGTGTGGAAGTCACCTTCATACACACACATAAGTGTATACACACATACCACACACTGTACACACACACACACACTGTACACATGCATACACATACACAATACATACACACATACACACTGTACACACACAAACTGTAAACACGCATACACACTGCACACATACTGTACACACACAGTGTCATACACATACACACTACACACACACATACACACGCACACTGTACACACACACTACACACACACACACACTCTCTCTCTCTCTCAAAAGATTGAAAAAAATCCAAAATTCAAAATCCAACTATCATTTCCATGGATTTGAATTTAGTTTGATTAGTTTGGGTGGCTCCATACTCTAAAAGAAGAGGGCATGGTGGGAAAAAAATAGCAGGGGTGAGTGAAACTAGGAGTTTTGTATTGTTGAAGTTTCTTTGATCTGTTGGAGAGGAAGGAATTTTTCAAAAAAAAAAAAGCTAGATAATAAAATAATACATTCATGTCACAGCTTTCCCTTGTAACTATTGTCAGACAAATGCGTAGTGCCTGTGAGCTGTATTACCCGTGGATAGTTAGTAAACACTCCTTAATCTGTAACGTCAGTTAAAATACAAAGAGCAAGATGTGTTTTAAAACACGCCTCTCCATTGTCGGTATGATGTTAGACTCAGGTCAGTTTGAAAAAAAAAATCTTACTTATTTTGGGAGATCAGTGACATTTTCAACTTATATATCCCCCCGCCCCAGTTCTTTAATTATAGAAGTGTAATCCTAATTATTAACCTTTTCTGATCACCTCACAAGCACCAGTTGCTGTAGCGCCAGCTACTTTCATGTGGTTTTATTTAGGCCTCCTGACACCCCAGAAAACACTGTTACCTCCGTGACCTAGGGGAGTAAGCGAGTGTCTGAGGGGTTAAAAACCCGTCAGCCGCACAGACGGAGAAGGGTGGGTTCCGCAGAGCATGGGGAACCTCCAGAGTTCATTCTCATCAATGAGCCCTTGGCAGTGGCTATGCGAGTGGCCTCTTCCCGGGCCTGTCAGTCGGATCTGCCCGGGGAGGGGCAGGGAGCCCCTATTCTAGGAGCGTCCCCAGGGGATGCTGCCCCCACAGGCAGGTTGGCCACAACTACTCTGGTTCAGCTCCCTCTTTTCAGAGTTGGAAGCCCAACAAGCTAGTTAGCTGCAAGCAGGAACTTAATCCTAAGATCTTGTGTAGCTCCCCGTCTCGTAATTCTTACCCGTCCTGACAGTAGAAGCTAGACATGGGAAGCTTCACTTGGGAGGTGGGTTACCCCACATCGCGCAGGCCCCTTGTGTTCGTGAGTAGCAGGCATAGCTCACTGAAGGCGGTCCCGTGCTTATCGGATGGAACTGTACGCGTGCGGCATACCTTAAATTATATCCCTGTATACTGACCACTGCATATCATCTCCAGGGATGGTTTAGGTTGGGGGCCTCTCTCCTCAATGCATCGTTTGAATAAACAATGTCAGCATAGCCAGGGGAGATGAGGTCATCTATTCTGTAGAAGACATGGGTGTAGAGGCTACCTGTGGAATCCTGCAAAGTGTTCCTTTAGCCAAGAATAGAGTGGAATGCCCTCGACCATGCTTTGATTTTGTTACTGCTGGACCATGTAACTGACCAGAGCCTGTGATACTGGACCACGTAATGTCCAGAGCCTGGGAGAGCTCATGTTCAGAGTCCATTTGAAGGTCGACAGGGTGTCCATTCTTGTAATGACTGTTTGTCGAGCCCTCAGGCTGGAGGACTTGCATCTTGACTAGAGGAGAAACTGCTGTCAAGCCGGGGTTCTGCTCTCCCATCGTCCCCTTGGGAATGTGCTCCGAGCCTCTTCCTGCAGCTCTGAGCACACATTATCCACATCTGGGAACTTCTGGCTTTGCTCTTGCGTCTTTTCCAGTTTCTTTCCTTCTAGATCACAGCTTTGGGGGTTTGTGTGGTTTATTTTTCAAGGGCTTTGGTTTCTTTGAGCAGTCATCTTTAACTCTCCCTCTTCTGATCAAATACTCTGCCTCTTCTTTGGAGCAGTCCAGTCTTAACTTTTTTCGCATACTACTATTTAAAACCTTTCCCAAGGTACTTAGAGATGTCTTTAACTTATCCTTTTTTCCCTATGACTATGGGGCCAGTGAACTCTTTGCTCTTCCTGGTCCTTTGATTTTATATTCTGGATTTCCTCAAGTGACTCACAAGCTCTGGTTTTGTATATATATATATACTATAGTGTATTAAATATATGTATATTATATATAATACACACATTATATAATATATGTGTATATATATAAAATATATAATGTGTATGTGTGTACACACACACACACACACACACACACATTATATAAATACATAGTGTTTCCAGAACAGGCATTCTCTTAAATAGCAGGCTGAGTGAATCTCCATCCATGGTGATGTTAGAGAAAGTGGGCGTCACCTCCAAGGGGAAGTGAGATTGGTACGGAGGGTCTAAACAACTCTCAGTTCCTCTCTAGCGCCCACACTGAGATTCCCTAAGTCTCAGGGCCCATTTCCCTGGCTTTAGCCAGAGAGCACAACCCTCTGCTGTGGCTCCTGGCTTCTAAGGATTCTCTTTTTGTGGGACATTGAAAGAGGGAACAGGCACCGGGCGCTCACGCCACTCTTTGTCTCTGCCTCTTGTTACATCACCATAGGTACCCCTGGCTCCCTGCATGCCCTTCACGGACTCTGAATGTGGCAGTAAGATCCGGTGGGATGGAGTCCCTTGCCTCCAGAAACCATAGCTCCCGTGTCCTTAGTTCTGATCCTTGCTGTTGGTGTGACTATATTTTCCCCTCCCTTCCGAGATTTCCTCCGACTCTGTGATCCACCACGTGCTGCTTTTTCCTGATTCTAGCATTGCTTGTTTTATTTGGAATGTCACTGTTGTTTTAGCACTAGCCCGGGAGGGTGGGGGCTCCTCTTAGCTTCCCTGTCGGCTCCAGCTGGAAGGTGGTCCGTCACTGCAGGGAACTGGAGTGAGAGGAATCTGTCTGGTATTTCACCGTGAGTTTTGTGCTTCTCTGGGAACTTCTTTTACTCCCCTGGGCCTCTTTACAGAGTAGGGAATACACAAGACGGACCAGCTGTAGAAGGGCTTCTCTTCTGTCTGGGCCGTTCGTTATGCCCCCAGCCTTGTGTCTTGTCGGCTGGACGTCGATTTGTTCCTGTTGGGCACTGGGTGTGAGCTGAGAGATGCAGTGGGAACCACAGACATCTGCAGAGCTGTGTCTGCTGAGGTGTCTTAGACAGAGTCGGGAAGTTGGGTCTTGGGGATCAGGAAAGGAGAAGGGGGAGAGTGGTTGGTCACCGGGTGCCGGCTCTGGCCTGGGTGAAGGATGTAAGCCACCTTCAGTTCACCATTTTGAGTCCTTCCTGTTCCTCTCAGCTTGAGCTTGTCCCAGATCCATCCCAGAGGGCAGCACTCACAGGTCTTTAAACCCTACATCCGATGTAGTGAGGAGCGGAAACTTAGCTGCAGCCCCTCCGAGTGCTCTATGGATCTCTTTTTACACACATTCTGCGAAGACATTGAGGTGCGGGTTAAGCAGGAAGCACTCTCCTTTCTAGATAAAGCCAAGAGCAGGACACAGCGTCTCCCATGCTACCATCTGTCCGTTTATGCTTACATTGTTTTGTTACATTGTGTGTGTGTATATGTGTGTGTGTATGTGTGTGTGTATGTGTATGTGTGTATGCGTGTGTGTATGTGTATGCGTGTGTGTATGTATGTGTGTATGCGTGTATGTATGCGTGTGTGTATGCGTGCGTGTATGTGTGTGTGTATGTGTGTATGCATGTGCGAATATGTGTGTGTGTGTGTGAGTATGTGTGTGTATGCTTATGTGTATGCGTGTGTGTATGTGTGTGTGTGTGTGTGTGTGTGCATGCAGAGAGGACAGAGAGGACAGCTTTTGGGGGTTCTGTTCTTTCACCATCTGGATCTTGGGGATCAGACTCAGGCTGTCAAAATGATCAGCAATCATCTTTACCCGCTGAGCCATCTTGCGGGCCCCTCTCCATTTGGTTTTGGAGAGGAAGGAAGTGTGAGAAAAGGGCACATGTCACTAACACACAGGAGGCTCTGTTTGGCACCAACAATGGAGTCACATAGGACTGAATGGCCAATGCTGGTGTCGGTGGAGGTAAGCAAGGATCTTGTTAAAATTTGCATAGTACATGTCCCCTGCTAGCCTACCGGGGACTGGTGCACCCACAGAAGGAGCAACAGCAACAATAACGCAATAGATGGCGCTGCAAGGAAGAGTGGCCGTGACAGAAGAGGTGGAGTCGGTGCTGCGGGACGGTGAGAGGTCTGGTGTGTCCTGGGCCAAAGCCGTTAGCAAACAGCATCCATGCCAGCATGGTTGAAGACGCTGGAATGGGAAAGAGGACTTGCCAAGGGCTCTGATGTGTTTGAGAAGGCAGCATAAAGACTGTGGGAGAGTTCTGCTTGAATTATTGCAGAACAGTATTTTTATAGGATGGTAATGGTGCAACAAACACACGCAGGCAGGGCATGCTCAGACAGAAAGGGAACTCTAGATCCGTAATACGGTCTTTGAAAGGCGCTGTGGCTCCTTGTTGCAGCACGAAACCAAGGGCTGCTGCATAATGGGTTTGGACTGGCTGCCAGGTACGCATGCGAACAGGGTGAGGACTTGACCCTCAGACCCTCTGACAAAGGAGTGCACTGAACCATCCCTCTCTGTCATTTTTCAGGGAGACGAGATTCAAGGGTGATCACCTGGCAGAGGAAGAAGAGGTTGTGCATTTCCACAACAGGCTTGTTCTATAGTTAGTTCATCTCTGGATCTTAAACAATGGCTAATTAGGGCTGGGGATATAGCTCAGCTGGTATCAATGTCTAGCTGGCATGCACAAGCCCCTAGGTTTTATCCCCAGTACCAATCAATCAACCAACCAATGGTAATGCATGTGGTTCTGTTTAGTTTGTGTGTCTCTCTGCCTCGTCCATTGGGTTATAAGGCTGGCTTGCCAGGGACAGCTCATTAGCGCCATGGTAATTGTTAGGTTTGGCTGGTACTGTGAAGTTTGTCTGGTTTTTGCCTGCAGCTGAGTCCTGGCGCGTCTGTTGTGTTAACAGTAGCTACCCTTGTGCTGTGGGCACATTTTTCGCAACCTGTTCCTAAGCCCAGAGCCTTCTAATTGGTCCATTTATCAGAATGGCTCTAATTTGAAATAATTGTCTTTAAGAAGAGCATCAATTTTCAAAATAGTATAAATGTTTAGTGGGAAAGGAAAATAGACTAATTAACCTTAGCTCAAGCAAGATACTTTCATTTATAATTTTCTTTTTAAATTGCAAAACAGAACAAAACGAAACAAAAATAAACCCAAACATGGAATCTTATTTGGCCAAAAAAAGAAGATGGTTTTTATCAGGCTAACCCTAGTTAGGTCTACAGTGAATGACTGCAATCCTGTCATCAGTTACAGTGATTTCCTTTCTCTCCTGGACACATAGTTGGATTCTTTCTTAAAAATATTTATTTATTCATTCATTTATTTACTTACTTATGCGTATGTGTCAATGTGCGTGTCAGCGTGTGTTTGTGTATGTCATTGTGTAGGTGTGTGCATGCCACACGTATGTATGCAGGAGTGGATTTTCTCCCTTTACCATATGGGTTCCAGGGATGGGATTTAGCTCAGTCTTGGAGGCAGGCTCCTTTATCTGCTGAGCCGTCATCAAGGCCCACAGCCTTTAACAGTTGTTGGGAATTTATTCAATAGAGGTCTTAATGCATATTTATGCCTGGGAATTATAAGGAAAGAGAGTGACGAACTTGGGAAAAGGAGCAAACGTACCCCAAAGCCTGGGTTCTCAAGACAGTAACATTTACGTGTCTTAATAACACCTAGATGTGTGATTTCTGCAGCTTTGGAACTTACATCGTTCAAAGGGTTTATAAGGAGCTTCTTTCAGTTTCTGAGGAATTATGTGAACTATTGCAACTACCAATGTTTCCTTGTCCAGACCAGAGAGTTCCCATTCTAGCCAACCCCACAGCCTGGACCTATTCCTTATAAGCCACCCATCTCCCCTCAGGGTCATTTTTATTCATTCTCACTTGATCCCTACTAGGTTTGGCAGTGGCTGGGTTTCATCCCCTTCTCCTTCATTTCCTCATGCAGTGTTAAGTCTTCTGAGAGTCTGACTCAGAACAAGGAGAGTGGAAGACGTGACCCTGACTTGAAGTGAGCAGGCACGGGGCGACCAACGCTGATGTTGGTGGAGAGCAAGGAGAGGCAGGAAGTAGGCAGGAAGTAGATTTCAAGTGCGTGTCCAAGATAGTACACAAAAAACAAAGATGGCGGTGGGCTAATGGCCCCCAGTGGAGCGTGAGAAGGGAAGGTGGGGAGCAGTCTGGATAGATTTCTCTAATGAAGGCCCACTATGTACAGAGCCCAAAGGGAGGGCTCCATAGAGCGATGTTCCCCTGAGATGGAGCTGGATGAACTGGGACCAGGGATCAGCACATCCAGTGCTGGTTTGCCAAGTCCTGGGCATTTGTCCTTTTGTGTCTTTTAGTAATCTAGATGGGTTTTATTTTCCACGTCTAGTTTCTCTGGAGAAAGAACAAGAACTTAGTAACTTGCCCTGAGGCAAAAACGTGCTATTAACAGAGTAGTCTGGAGAGCACCGGGAGTGAGTCCCAGATCCCGGGTTCCAAGCCAGCGCTTTTTCTCCTAACAGCTGTGTTTTCCTGGTAGTCTGTCTACAAGGTATTTTGCCCTAAAATGTTTGTTTGTTTTGTTGTTGTTGTTATTTTGCCACTGTTTTCCTTTTTTACAAATGACTGCCAAAGCCTCAACCCCTTAGAACTGAGCAAAATGATTTAGAAAGAGGTGACTGGTTCCCCTGTACCATTGTGTTTAAAGGTTCAGACCCCAAAGCTTATGGGGTCTTTATAAAAAATTTTAAAAAACCCAATAACCTTGTTGGTATGTGTGTGTCAGTGTGTGTGCAGGTGTGTCACAGGGTGCAGGTGTGTCAGTGTGTGTGCAGGTGTGTCACAGGGTGCAGGTGTGTCAGTGTGTGTGCAGGTGTGTCATAGGGTGCAGGTGTGTCAGTGTGTGTGCAGGTGTGTCACAGGGTGCAGGGTGTCAGTGTGTGTGCAGGTGTGTCAGTGTGTGTGCAGGTGTGTCACAGGGTGCAGGTGTGTCAGTGTGTGTGCAGGTGTGTCATAGGGTGCAGGTGTGTCAGTGTGTGTGCAGGTGTGTCACAGGGTGCAGGTGTGTCAGTGTGTGTGCAGGTGTGTCACAGGGTGCAGGTGTGTCTCTGTGTGCAGGTGTCACAGGGTGCAGGTATATCTGTGTGCACAGGGTGCAGGTGTCACAGGGTGCAGGTGCATCACAGGGTGCAGGTGTGTCAGTGTGATTGCAGGTGTGTCACATGGTGCAGGTGTGTCTGTGTGTGCAGGTGTGTCACAGGGTGCAGGTATATCTGTGTGTGTGCAGGTGTGTCACAGGGTGCAGGTGTGTCACAGGGTGCAGGCGTGTCTCTGTGTAAAGGGGTGTCAGTGTGTGGTGCAGGTGTGTCACAGGGTGCATGTGGAGATCAGAGGACGTTTGGGAGTCGGCTCTCTCCTTCTGTCTTGATGACTCAGGGCCTCTCTTGTTTCCCCAGGCTACTAGCTGCCCTGTGAGCTTTCAGGAGAGTTTCCAGACACTTCTTCTGTCTCCAACTCCAGTCTCAGTACAGGAGTTTCGGGGCTGCAAGTGCATGCCCCATCATTCAGATTGTGTCTCTGGGGTGGAGTGTGACCTGTCAGGCTTGCATTATTATTAGCACTTTTACTTCAGAGCTGTCTGCCTGGTCTGGGCCTGATCCCTTGGTGGTGAGGGAGTTGGGTTGGGTAGGTCGTGAGAGAAGACTGTGCTTTAACTATGTAGCGTACCTATGTGAAATACACAGCGATGCGGAAACCAATGCAGAACCAGAGAAAACCTACAGCGATCTGTATGTTGTGATTTTGTTTATACTGTGGAAATAATGTCCGTGATTTATTGACATTTTATGTATTGATAATGTTTTATCTTAGAGTGTGCTACTTAATATGTTGGGTACACGCAGGCCTGTTTACTTTCTGAGACAGAGCCTTGCTAAATTCATAGCTCAGTCTGGCCTTGAACTTATACCCTCAACTAATATTCCTGCTTCAGCCTCACTTTAAAAATTATTATTTACAACAAAAACAAGTTCCTGAGTATTTTTTGAAGAGTGAATCAAGAATAATGTTGATACTTTTCCAGCTAAAAAAAAAAAAAGATTTTGTCCTTTCTCAATAACTTAGAAACAGGGAGAATTTTTGAAAGTTAAACTGTAATATAGTTCCACTTAAGCCAGAGCAGTTGTGTGCAGGGTCACCTGATTGATACAGAAAGGCCTGTGACATCTGTGTGTAATTCACTGTGATGGTTAGTGTCACCAACTCTAGTTGGCAGTGTGAACCTGGGAGAATGGAGCCTAGAAATGAGGCAGCCTAAAGTTTCATGCAATAGCCAACTTTATCCAGAGAGTCGGACAGTTTATATTCTGAGGGTTAAACATGGTCACATGAGCAAAGTTCACACGAGTTCAAGCTGTAGACAGTCACGAGGGCAAGGCGCGCGCACTCGAGTTTAGGCTGCGCGCAGTCACAAGGACAACTGCTGCGCGCAGGCAGCATCCGAACAATAGAAAGATGACAACCAGAAGTAAGCCTGCTCCTGCTTCTACACCCGGAGGGGCAAGAAAGCACATTCCAAAAGCAGTTTTGTGCTTGAAGGGCTGACGTCACAGGACTCTTGTCCTGTTCTCTTGGAGTTTTCCCACAAGCAATCAGAATTCTTCTCCCACAACTTCATTCATGGACCGTGTTCTGATAGTCAGTGGTGCCAACCTGACAGATTCTAAAATCACCTGGGAGGGAGTCTCAGGGCATTTAGTGGAGGATTATCTTGAATATGTTAATTGAGGTAGAAAGACCCATCCACTTCGGGTGTCACCATGCCCTGGCTGGGACCTGGATTGTATACATGAAGAAAGCACGCAGCCGTCCCTGTGTGCTCCCTGATTGTGGGTGCACTGTGACCAACGGCTTCAAGCTGCCCTGACTTCCCTGTCATGATAAACTGTACCCTTGAATTGTGAGACAAACCCTTTCTCCTTTAAGTTACTTTTACCGTCTTTTTTTTTTTTTTTGATGACACCAACAACTAAAGAGAGTAAGACATCTGCTACCCTTCTTAGTATATCTCTTGAGCTTAGATGTTTATCCTTATTTATAGGTGTTGGGCCTTATGGCCAGATGAGGGGCCTGTTGTACGAGCTCAAACCAAGCTCGAGTTTGGAGAACTGTCTTGGCGCCTCCACTTCTGTATGGCAATGACTCAGCACGGCCTGCTCTGATGGTGACTCTGCCTAGCTACTGCCACGCCACCTTGCTTCATACCCTATGTCACCTCTCCCCACTTTCTAGATCCTCCTATTCACCCTCGATCTATAAAAGAAGCTGCTTGTAACAATAAAGTGAGTTCCTGCTTCGACAGTTCTCCCGGCTCAGTGTGCTTCCTTTCCCGGTCAGGGAGTTGGGCGGCCAATACCCACCATCCCGCTCAGCCCCCGGGGAAGGACTGGCTGGTCCGTTGCCTTCTCCCCATCAGCGCTCTCTGCTGAGAAGCCCGGCATATAGGTGATCGTTAGGGGGATAGGTAGGCTCTTTCTTTGGATTATTCATATGGAGTCTGTGCCTAAGACCAACAAACTCCCTGCGGAATCTTAATTTGCCATCCTGTGTGATCGGCTGTGAAAACTGTTGGTGTAGCTGTCCTTGCCTGCTGGAGAGTTGACTTTTCATTATGCACTCCAACTGCATCCCTCTGTGGGGGCTTGGGGATGTGCAGCCCTCAGAAATACTCGTGGAGTTACTCGCTTTCTGCTATGATAAAGTGCTGGCCGATACGAGGAGCGCCTTACGGAACAAAGAGAATTTATTGTGACTTACTGTTCCAGAGGGGGAGTCCACAATGACAGGGAAGGTGTAACAGTGGCGTGTCAGAGCAGGAAGCTGGCGATCACTTTTTGTCACACAAGAAGCAAAGAGAACAAAGGAGAAGCGGGGTGTTAGTGATAAATACCCAGATCCTGTGTTCAGTGATGTACTTCCTCCAGCACGACTCCACACATCCTGCAAGTTCTGTAATCTGCCTGAACCATGCCGTCATAATGAGGACCAAGTGTTCAAATACATAAGCCCAAATGGGACATTTTTCTTTTATTCAAACACCTAGCGTTCCTCACCTAGATGGCAGCCATGCTCTTTCTGGTCAGTGGGGAGTCCATACCTTGAGGTTCAAGGAGGCTTCTTGAGTGAAAGCCAAGTTTTTAATACAGCTATTTCTTGGTGCCAACTAATGACCAGAGACGATCTCAGAAATAGAAGCGGGTAGAGGTGTAGGGGTTAGGGGAAGTCAGTACAACGGCAAAGAGGAAGTTGGGTAATTATTTGGTCGTGGCATGCTGTAAGCATGCGTAGCTATAAAAGGCAAATGGAATATTGGAACTATGTAATGAAGGGTCTAACTGTGTTATCAGTCGGACTACTCAGATGGCATAAGTTTATTATGGAGTTGCTTCAGAAAACTCCTGAGTATTCATTCAGTTTGTGAAGTGTGACATTTGGGAGGCAAAGGCAGGGGTGTGTATCTTAACACCTGCCATTTGATGATGGAGATGGGTTTAATTTTTGCAGCCTATGCTCACACTGAAGAAATGATTTCAGATGTTGTTTCTCATAGTCCTGGAGTGGGATGGACAAGAACATTTCGTGGCTTTCAGGAAAGCCTGGAACTTGGTTGTTGGCTGTACAGTTGTAAGCCAGAGCCATTTCTTCCTCTTGGGGAGTCATTACTTGGGTGTGTTTTGCATTAAAAGAATTTTGTCTGGATCACTGATCATTCCAGAGCATACTTCCTAAGAATATAAAAAAATGAATGCAGCATCCTGGGCCATGCAGCTCCTCTAAGCTTTTGGTGTATTCCTTTCTTGGTGCATGTTGAAATCAAAGCACTGTGTTGTCAAAGGAGCCTAAAGGCTCTATGGTTCTCTCCCATATCAGAAATGGTATGTTTTTTCTGTATAAAAGTTTTCCAAAACCAGTGGAGTCTGGGGTCCCATTATCTTCACTTTGCAAATCTGTTCATCCCCACCCATGTGCAAAGTAGCATCAAAGTGTGTTTGCCTCACACCCTGGGTGGTGGCTGTACATTCCCCAAACAGTGTTTATGTCATTTTTTATTTTGTTTTATGTTGCGGGTGCAGTGTCTGGTCAGAATAGCGATTTGTAGTTACTTGAGCCAGTTCCTTTCTCCCACTCCAGTGAAGTGATGTCATACGTCTGTAGGGTTGGGGGTGTGTGTGTGTGTGTGTGTGTGTGTGTGTGTGTGTGTGTGTGTGTGTGTGTGTGTGTGTGTGTGTGTGTGTGTGTGTGTGTGTGTGATGCAAAGGCCAGAGGAAGGTGTTGAGTGTCCTGCTCTACCACTCTCTGCCCTGACACCGTAAGACAGAATCTCTCACCAAACCTGGAGCTTACTTGGTCTGTCTAGACCCACTGGCTAGCAACACCTTGCAGGTCTCCTGTGTTTGCCCTCTATGTGCTGGAGCTACGTGTACATGTGTAGCCACACCTACTTAAATAAGTACAGCTGATTTGTGATCTGTCCGCAGGGCCTCAGGCTTGTGTAGTGCATACTCTAACCTGCTCAACCATTTCCCCAGTCCTCCTCCTCCTTCTTCTCCTCTTCCTTCTCCTTCTCCTTTTCTCCTCCTCCCCTCCTCTTCCTCCTCTTCCTCCTCTCCTCCTCTACTCCTCTCCTCCTCCTCTCCTCTTCTCCTCCTCCTTTCTCCTCCTCCTCTTCCTCCTCCTCCTCCCCCTCCCCCTCTTCCTCCCCCTCCCCCTCTTCCTCCTCTTCCTCCTCCTTTTCTTCTTCTTTTTTTTAATGGCTTTACTTCATCCTGAGATTCCCTGACCCTCTGATTGACTTTGCTTTTTGTTTATTTGAGACAGGGTGTCACTATGCTGCCATTGAACTCAGATATCTGCCTGCCTCTGCCTCCCAAGTGCTGGTATTAAAGACACAGACTACCAAACCCATCGTGTGTGTGTGTTGTAGACTAAACTCATTAGTAATAAACTCCAAGTTACCAATGTGCCTCAGTGTTGAATTAAGGAAAGAGAGATGAACATGTCCCCCTGGTATCATCTAATGAAGAGGGAGCCCGGATTTAAATCCTCTGCTCCATGTGCCCTTGTCTTCCATCTGTCCATTTGTGAGTCTCGATCTGTGCCTGTCAGTTTCTCAAGCCAGCTGCTGTGATTTTACATTTCTCCCTCGTCTGACACACTTGCTCAGCTTCTGCTATTGTCTGCTTCTTCATTTACTTACTTTTTATATTTGCTTCAGCCATTCTGAGGTGTATATAGGGATACATCCTTGTAGTTTTTGTCTTTATATTATTGAGACAAGGTCTTTCTGTGGAGTTTTGGCTGGCCTCATAGTCGCCATGTGGTCTGGAATGGCCTCAAGTTTTTGAAGCTCCTCCTGCCTTCGTCTCTTGAGTAGTGGGATTGCAGGCATGTACCATCATACCTAATCCCATCCATATAGTTTTGGTTTCGATTTTGTTAGTGATCAGTTTTTCAGATGCTTGTTGCATGTACCTTTTACGTGTATGAGTATCTGCCTGAATGTATGTTATGTGTACTACACACGTATAATGCCCACAGAGGTCAGAGGCGGGTGCTGGATCCTCTGGAACTGGCGTTACAGACAGTTGTGAGCTGTCATGTGGGTGCTGGGAACTGAACCCTGGTCCTCTGCAATAGCAGCCAGTGTTCTTAACTGCTGAGCCCTGTCCCTAGACCTCATGTGTATCAGTTTTAAGGAAGTTCCTCTTGAAATCTTTTGCCAGTTTAAAGCACTGGCTTGTTTTCTTATTGCGTTTTATCAACTCCTTATATGTATTTTGTGTACACATCTTTTATCAGATATGTGACTTACAAAGAAGTTTTTTCCTAGCATGTGACTTGTAATGTTTTCGTAAGGAAAATAACAGGCTCAGATTTAGCGGTAAGGCAACGTAATTTAATAAAAGGGGTCATGATTCAAAACTTAGGAATGCAGTAACGAGAGTTCTGCTACACACCGTAAGTGATACTTTAAGTGCTTTTATTATTTTTTTTCCATGACTAAAAGGCAGTGTTTTAGCAGTCCACCATCATAGAGTGGTCAACTGATTGTTTATACCACAGCGTTACTGCATCCCCGAGGATGGAGCATGTGTGATGGTGTATGTGTTTTGTTGTGTGGGGGTGGGTATGGTAAGCAGGGGTATATATGTACATTCATTAGTATGGGCATATCTCCTGCAGGCATCTTTGTGTGTGAGATAACTGCATGAATATGTACATATGTAAAGTTGGAGCTACAGTTTAGTTTAAGGTATCGATACTGCATGCATGCTACAAATGAATAAAAACTGAACTGTATATGTTCAGATGCAAGATAGTAAAGCTAAGTGAAAGCTTTGGAGAAAAGGAATACCTAAGACAAAACAGGCACAGCGCAGGAAGGAACGGATGCAAGGATATGGCCACGGATTTCTGTGGAATCCTGCCTGATTCTGCTCGGCCTGGGCCAGAGGATAGACCAGCGCATGCCTTGTTAGTGATCAGCTGGTGTCTGATAGCTTTGAAAAGTGGTCATTCTGTCTGGATAATAATGATTAAGTAGCCTACAGTCTTGGTGGTAGGGTTTTGTTGGTATTTGACAAAATGTACATCTAATTTTTTTGAAGCTCTTTTCATTCTTCAAGTTCAGTGTTACCCAAAAGAGTTCCTTCGCCAGGATCGGTATGCATCGTTGTTGGTGAGCATCAGAATAAGATAAAGTGTGGTGTCTGCTACTTAAGAGCGAAGTCTGAACTCTAGGCAAACTTAGGAGTCTAGCTTGCACTCTTGCCTAGTCTGAGAAATGCTGAAAAACAACCCCTGATGTATTTAGGTTTATGGCTCTGGCTTGCTTATGCCTCAATTATAAATTGTGGATGTAGCTGGAGCTGGAATTTGACTATTTGACTTCCCCGAACTTTTGGTTTGGCCCAGAACCAAGCAGAGTGTGAGCGGGCCCACGCCAGCAGTGTGTCTCACTGGGGAAGGAGCGGGAGGGACCAGGGTATTACTGTAGCCAACTGTTCATCAATGGAGCCAGAGGCTTTTGAGTAATTTCAAGTGGAGGGTGGAGATCGGGTTTGAGCATTAGAACTAAGTTACATAATTCTGCCGCATGGCTGCTCAGTTCGTAATTCACGTCCCTAGATTGGAAAGAAACAAGTCATTTTGTTCAGACTTTCCCCAGGTCTGGTTACAGTTGCCATAAGTATTCCCATCTCACCTGGCCTCCCTCCCCTGATCTCTTGTTATCCACCCCCCTCCTTCCCGTCCTTGCCTTCCCCTTCCCTTCCTTTCTTCTCCAGCATAGGATATTAGCAAAGTTTTATTTTCATATAAATGCACCATTAGTCCATTCTTTTCCTGCCTACTTAGATCCAAGTTATGCAAAGCCATGAACCTTGTTACTTTGAATGAAAATCATGAATTTGTTCTTGAGGCAAAAGCACATCTCCTCTTGTGGTTTAAAGTGTGATTTTTTTTCCTTTGCATGAAAATAATGACTTAATACTCAGGGGCCACTGGGCAGGAGCCTTGGGTATCCAGCTACTCTGTTGTGTGTTAAATACCCCCCAGTCCCGCTTGGGGGGTGTCTGCTGACAAGTGTTGGAGTTTGAAGAGAAGGGCTTTCGTGCATTTCTGGAAACCCTTTGGGAGATTCTTAACATTTGAGCCTGCAGCCCCACTCTGAAGCTTTCCTATAATCGAAGGTAGGTCCTGCCTCTGTCAAGTCTCTGTCTGTCTCTGCCTTCTTAATTTTGCTTCGTTTTTGGGAACTGGGAAGGCCTGGAGCAGGGACAGATTGCCCACTTGAGCTTCTTCCTGCTTGAGGCTGTCTGTGTGTGTTCACGCAAACTTTGGGCAAAAGTCTTTTGTAGATGGACTTCACTGTTCCATGTTGTGTTTCTAGTGTGTCTTTTTCCTGTTTGGCTTGGGTTTCCCCTTGGTTTTGATCCTCTATAATTGGCTTGAATTTAAGGCTTGGAAAGCAGGCTCAGATTTTAACAATAAACTTGAAAACTTTGGTGGAAAAAAAAACCAAACGTTTTTTTTAATACTTTCTTGATGTGTTGCTATCATGTTGAAGTAAAGCTTAGTTAGTTGATATTCCTGTTTAAATCATTCGACCTGCTGGAATTGTAGGGTTATAGGAGGAAATAGTTCATACAGAATCTTATGGCATGGCCACAGCCATTGTAGAGTCCTGGAATCGTCAGGACCTAGAGACCCAGTGTGGCACAGATGCTAGCTTTCTGCATTACACAAAAGGTTAACCTTGTACTGTCAGTGCTGTCCAGAGCCCCTGTCCTTACCAACCTCTAGGCCAGTGGTTCTCAACCTTCTTAATGCTGCGATCCCTTGATGTAATTCCTTATGTTAAGGTGACCGCCACCCCTACTCCCCCCATAAAACTATTTTCATTGCTACTTTAGAACTGTAATTTTGCTACTGTTATGCATTATAATGTAAATATCTGCTATGCAGATGGTCTTAGGTGACCCCTGTGAAAGAGTTGTTTGACTCCAAATGGGGTCTCTGCCCATAGCTGAGAACCACTGCTCTAGGCCCTCTCTCTTCAGATTCCCACAGTCTTTTGGTGGTATTCCTCTTAGTTCCTCCCAGCCAACCTCTGAGTACCTATGAGTTCTCCTCTCCTTTAAATCTTAAAGAAAATCCATTTGAGTTATTATTCCTTTTCCTGGGAAAAGTCCAATATCCCTCATAGCAGATCCAGAAGGTTCTCATGAAGTCTCTGTTCTCCTGTTTGGCCCTGACTCTTTATCCATGGCCCTCTACCCTCTCATTCCTCTGCAAGCTTCTCCCTCATCTTACCACTACCCCACCCCTTGATGGTGCTTCATGCATTTGAACAATATTGGGCAGTAGGCCATCTCAGTTCTGTCCCATTTCTCTTTCTAGAGCATTCTGAGAACAGTTGCTCAGTATCTTATACATCAGAGCTGTTAGTAATTTCAAAGCTGGCTTTACATTGTTTGATTCAAGCTCTATCAGAAATTGACCAGAGTCTCGCCGAGCAGAAGGAAAGGACAGCACACCTATGGAGAAACTGTTCTCAAAGATGGTGCAAGGCAGCATGCATTCTCATGTAATCTTGGAGCCCTGTAATCTCATGAATGTGTTTGCGGGTAGATACCAAAAGAAATAAAAAAAAAATATTGCAAAGTGAGGAATTACAACATGAAATCATAAGAAAGAGTTGATGGCCTGTATCATTACACATGGGGATTTTATTGCACAGGAGAAATGTCGAACATTATACTAATATTATGCTTAGCAGCTGAACTGTGTTAGAGAAACAAATGGGGTGGTACCCTTCGCCTCACATCTGACTGAGCTATATAATCTCCTACTATTGTTTAAGGAAAAGTGCCACTGTAAATTTATTGGAGGAATATGTTGTCATGCTATCTCTAATTGCATGAGGCTTGCCACTTTGTCCTGTTGGGACAGATGAAATACTGACTTTGTTTCTTTTTGTCATCTGATATGTAGTCAGTTGTCTGTAATAATATTTCTGGGATGCCTACCCTTTCTGAGTTTAAGAGTTTTGTAGGATTTTCCTTCTGATGAGATAAATCTGTTTAATAACAAAGGACTGTGATCTCGGGGTCTTAAACACCTTGCTGTAAACGGATTGTTTAATATTTCAAGGGAAATCCATGTCATCATGATGATATGATGACGAGGCATAAATACTTACGATTGAGCCCCGGAGACTTTGAATGCGTAAGAAATGGATGTAGTAGTAGCTTAGTGTGCTTAGGGCTGGAGAGATGTCTTGGTGGTTAGAGCACTTGTTGCTCTTGTAGAGAACCTAGATTTGCTTCCCAGAACCCAGACATTGGCTCACAGTCAACTGTAACAGCAGTCTCGATACTGTCTTCTGATCTCTGAGGGCACTGTGCATGTGTGTGGTGCATATACACACATTCAGGAAAAACTCTCATACACATAAAAGACAAAAATCTGAAAAAAATCTGTTAAAGATATGCTTATTTGTTATGGAAGCAGATAGGTCCAATTGGGACATGTCTATGAAGTCAGCAAGACAGGAGAATAGTTTAAGTGGAAGAGCTTTGTTGCTATAGAGTATTAGACAGAAGCCAGAGCCATCTTACAGAGCGGATTTTTACATATTACTACCGCCCTCCAGAAATGGCATTCTTGGCTTAGCCTAATTCGTCCAACATTCTTTACTGAGCTGAAGACAAAGATGGGTAGAGCAGTGGGTGCCCTGTGAGTGTAAAGCATGAATTGGTTTCTGTAAGTAGCCGGTTTCACTAAGGATTTGAACAGAGTTTACTCTGAGATACCGTGGTAGCTCTGCATAAAGAATTTGTATTGCAGAAGTTTATTTTTAGTTACGTTTAAAATGGTTGTTTTGTGCACTGTTGGGTGAAGGACTGTCTAGGCCTTGGCGTTTTGTATTGTCTGCAGGTGTCACATTTATGTAGGGGATGTCTGATTGCTCATGATCTGCACGTGCTATCGGTGGAACACTTGAGGAGTTCTGGATCAAAAATATCTGATGCTCAGGGTTCCACTGTCCAGGATGGCACTTCCCATGATAGTGGTTCCCTCTGCTGAGGTCTGGCAGGGTCTGCAACTATGAAAAATGCCTTTGGATTTTCTTTACTGAGCCACCACAGTAGGTGTGCGACTACAAGTCTGCTCCTGAATTGTGTGATGGTTGCAAAGGACATCTAAGCGGAAGCACTCATGTTGGCTATGAGCTTGAAGGGTGATGTTCTGCGCTGTCAAGGCTGAGGGGAGCATTTCAGCGAATTGAAGGCATAGAGGCATGTGGAGTTTGGTTAGGAAATCAGCTCCAAGAGCTCCGTCGGAAGCTGGAGGACAGGAGCTGGGGCCCCAGTTGATGTCTGTGTCATGGAAGAAGCGTGGGGTTTAGAGACAGACATGGTTGATGGTGAATGTTTGAAGATGGAGCACAAAGGAATCCAGTTGGTGTTCTAGAGTCTTCTTCCAGATGCTGCGGGGAGGTGTGGATAGGGATGGGCGTGAAGAATGCTCTAGTGGGAAGCAGTGGAGGCAGCTCTGGAGTCAGTCTGCACAAGTCTGAGTGGACACAGAGAGCGGAGAGCCTGCTGAGGAAGCAGGGCACACAAAACAAAATGGCTCGGTGAGCAAAACTGCTCGCCACCAAGCCAGAAAGCCTGAGGGGATGGTCCTCAGGACATCCATAGCAGGAGGCAGGAACCCAGCTCCCACAGGCTGTCTGCTGACCTCCACATGCATGCTGCGGCATGTGCATTTACTTATTCACACCTACAGCCAAATAAAGAAACACACATATACATACACACACATATACACAAACACACACATATAGATACACACACATATATACATAAACACATATATATGCATCACACACACACACACATATACACACACACACATGCTTAGGAAGTAGAAACCAGAGGATTTAATGACTGCCTTGATGTGGAAGATGAGGGAAAGTCAAAGCAGGCCTGGGATAATTATACTTGATGGGTGTTTATCTTTCATGCCAGGCAAGAGGGAGCAAAACAGCATCTTGTTTTGGGTCCACAGAGGAAGAGTCAGGTCATCTGGGAGCAGGGCGTGTGAGGGACTCATGTGATGTTGATTTGGAGGCAGCATATCCAGTAGGCAGATACATGAGTCTAGGACTGAGAAGCAATAGGAAGCTGTGGTCAATACAGTCACCCCCAAAGGCCATGCAGTCACCTCCAAAGAGCTTTCAAAGTTGCAGAGGTGAGGACCAGCTTGGAGACCCCAAGGAACATGGCTCTACCCTAGGAAGGGATGCGGGCATAGATGCTTGGAATGGAGGCTGAGGGTCAGGATTTGCGACTCGAGAGTGGATGGGGATAAAGGAGCTTCTTGAAGAAGCTCGAATTGCATAGAGGGGCCAGCAAGATGGCGCAGCTCAGCAGGTAAAGGCACCTGCCGTGCAAACCTAGTTGCCTGAATGTGGTCCCTGGAGCACACGTAAGGGTTGAAGGAGAGAACCAACTCCACGGAGTTGTCCTCTGACTTCCATTTATGTGCTGTGGTGGTGTAACCCCTGTGCACACACACAACGATACAAATCTTTAAGATAAGGAATAGAGTTTCTTACTTTTTCATTGGTGACAGACAAAAATGTTACTAAGAGAGGCTGAGTCAGCTGCAGTAAGATCCTTACTTGTAGCTGAGGAGATGGCTCAGTCCATGAAGTGCTTGCCATGCAAGTTTGAGGACCTGAGTTTGATCCCCAGAACCTATATACAAAAGCTGGGCATGGTGATGTGTGTTTGCAGTCCTGTGTGAATGCTTATAGTCTTAGTACTGGGAAGTCTTAGAAGACAGGTGGATGACTGGCCAGCCTTGCTTATGCCCTCCCTATACACACATACACATACACATACACATATGTACACAGACACACACATACACACACAACACACACACACATAGACACACTCACACACATAAACATAGACACATGCACATAGACATACGGGCACACACACAGATACACACACACACACACACACACACCCATATATATACACACAAACACATACACACTCGCACAACACACAGACACACATATACACACACAGACACATACACACAAATACATACACAAGTAAACACACACACATACACAACACACAATACACAGCACATACACACACACACACACACACACATACGCACACATCCTTATTTGTGCCTAGGACTATGTCAGCTAATTTTTACATGCCACATATACACTGTATTGCGTCTAAAGTTCGTGCTGAAAACTGATGGGTTGAAGAGTTTTTGAGGAGTCTCCTGTTTGTAGATAGGCCCGTTTCTTTTCTTGTTTCAGGTAAGTACCTCTCCAGAAGGCCTTCAGCCGCTTCACGCTAGTGCAGCACCACACTGACGTTTCCTGCTTCTCTTTGACTTCCCCTCATGTGAGCCCTGTGTCACATGGTGGCTCTGTGAGCTGAATCTAGATTTACATCACGGGAAATGAGCCTCTAGGTCATGCCCACTAGGGCAGCCAGGAAGAATCAGGATTGCAGGACTTCTGGTCTCTGCTTTAATAGCAAGCTACCCCGCTTTCCCCTAATTAAAAGTCTATAGTGATTTCCACTTCAAACAGCATGTTTTGCTCCCTGCAGAAGACACCCTCAGAGGAGCTGGGAACCTTCCCATCGGGCAGAGTGGGAGCTTCTCTACAAACCTTCATTAGTACCTTTCATCCACAGAGATGAAAGATCGCCCAAACATCAGTAATCCCCACAGAGTCCCTTTGAGCAGGAGGTGGGAACTAAGAGCATCAGGATGAGGACAAAGGTGAGAGCCTTCCCCGAGGTGGCTCATTAGCACTCAGCACCATGCTCTGCTGCATGGGTGCTGTCTGGTGCAGGAGGCACCATGGTGATCTGTGGTTCTGCCCCGGGCTTGCTGGCTAAACACCCTCACTACCTGGTGAGCTCTAGGCCAATGAGAAAACCTATCTCAAAACAAACCAACCAGCCAAACAACCAAGCCAACCAACCAAAGTGGATAGCTTGTGAGGACTGATACCCAAGGCTGACCTTGTTTCTATACACATGTACACACATGTACACTCATGTATATACACACACATCCCTCTTCTCCTTCCCCTCCCCTTCCCCTTTCCTCTTTGTTTTTTGAGACAGGGTTTCTCTGTTGTAACTGGCTGTCTTGGAACTGTAGACTAGGCTGGTCTTGAACTCACAGAGATCCACCTGCCTCTGCCTCCCAAGTCTAGGATTAAAGGCGTGTGCCACCACCACCAGCATACACACAGATTCTTATTTGTGACTAGGAACTAGGTCAGCTGAGTTTTCCATGCCATTTACTTCCACACTGAAATCTGTGTTGAATGCTTACAAGCTGAAAGGTTTTCTAAAGAATTGCTTTTTTTTGGTTATGCCTGGCTCTTGTTTCAGATTGGCTAAGTTCTTCCCCAGCAGGTCTAAAGCTGGTCTAGTCTGGACTTAAACTTTTCTTTGTAGCCTAGGTTAACCTTGAACATGAAATCCCTCCTTCCAAGAAGCTGGAATTAGAGGCTTGGTGTCACCCGGACTGGCTAGACTATTCATCTCATTTAATTAAATTAATGGAAAGCTTTTTTCAAATTTTTTAAATTATCGAAAGACTTTTTCTTTATTATTTGTTCGAGTTCTTCCTAAGGGACCAAGAGGCACTTACTTATTAAAATGTGATGGACCTACTGTCTTTAAGACATTTGAAAGTGTGCAAACCCAGAGACTTGTCACAAGGTGGAGATGGGGACAGTCCTGGTTCTGCACAGTTGACAGAGCAGGCGCATTGCCATGGGGTAGGAGGTGGGGAACGTGGTCCCGGCCCCTGAGTGTTCTGTTACACAGCGAAGGAATATGTGGAGTGAGGGCTGATGGGATGGATTAAATGTTCAAGCTGGACAAAGTAAAAAGATCTTTCCTGTAATTAGTGTAGGATGTTTCTGTAGCCATGCACTTCCTCGTGGTTATCTATAACCAGAGAAGTTCTGTGTAGCTGTGAGAGGACAGATAAGATATGGAGGAGCGGTCCCTTTGTGCCATCGCTTTGGAACTTAATTTGTATAAAGGACTCCTCAAGAAAGCCTTTATTCGTGTTCTTTCCTCCCTCCCTCCCTCCCTCTCTCCCTCCCTCCCTTCCTTCCTTCCTTCCTTCCTTCCTTCCTTCCTTCCTTCCTTCCTTCCTTCCTTCCTTCCTTCCTTCCTTCCTTTTGGCTTTTCAAGACAGGGTTTCTCTGTTGTAACACTGACTGCCCTGGAATTCACTCTGGAGACCAGGCTGGCCTCGAACTCAGAGATCCGCCTGCCTCTGCCTCTCCAGTGCTGGGATTAAAGGTGCCTGCCGCTGCTGCCACCTCTCCCCTACCCACACCGGGCTTTGTTCTTTTCTTTCACTTTCTCTTGGGGTGTGGGACCACTCTCTATCCATCCACTTCCTATGCCTGGTACAACTGGGAAGTAGCTGGAATTTTGGCTGAGGCGAGAACAAAATCTGGCACAGAATTAGTACAAAATGGTCTAGATTGCAGGATGGAGGGAGAGATGGCTCAGTGGTTAAGAGTGCTGACTACTCTTCCGGAGGACCTGGGCTTGGTTTCCAGCGCCCACATGGCGGTTCACAACCATCTGTAACTCCTGTCGCAGGGGATCTCCGCAGGTACTGCTCACGCACAGTGCACATACACACACACAAAATAAAATGAAGAGATATGACGAGATTTTTTAAAGTCTAGGATTAGTATAGAATGGGAGAGGATTTTTGTAAGGAACAGAGTTAGTCTGGCTAGGTCCTGAGAGGACATGTCAGTAGCAGCGTGACAGAGGCCCAGCTTGCAGCCAGGTAGACAATTGAGAGTGCTTAGAAGAGCTGTTAATACTGATGGCGACCCTCAACCTGCCACAGAGTTCCAGCCCAGTAACTCATTAGAAACTGAAAACTTCAAGAGTTGAAAATGGGGCTGATAGAACCTTTCTTCACTGGACATGGAAGCTAGCCTAGCCCACCATAAATGTGCCCAGAGCACCGATGCTAATCTACACTCAGGCAAAAAAAAAAAAAAAAAAAAAAAAAAAAAAAAAAAAAAAAAGCAAACAAAACCCCACAGAACACAAAGCCCAAGCCCATGGAATGTATTGCGCACTGCAACAGATATATAGAACCCAACGGCTGTATAGATGTGCTTTACTTTGTAAAAATCAAAGACTCTGCGATAGATCCGTCGCTCAATTAAATCTAGGACCATCTGTAATCTAGGTAGGGCATGAATCATGGGGAGAAGGGGGATGACTTCCTGGAGTAGTTTGAGGGGACGGAGTGGGTGGGGCTCCCATCCAGGGACCTGAGGGTCTGGTTTAAATTATGCTTCTCAGCTGCATCCCTGGAATGTATTTCATGGGCGAAAAAACATCAATCAGCATGCATGTCACTGTCCTTTTTCTAGGCCCTCACTGACTACAGCCCTTTTCTAGTTCAAGGTTTAGTTTTCGTGCTCACGAGAGATCAAGTAATAAAATACCTTCCTGTAGCGAAGTGTGTTGGTTATGTCATGCTGAAATCAAAGGAAATTCCCTTGTTACCATTGTTTGGGGAGATGCATGGTATTTAGGAGGAATGACTGTCAGTCATCTGGGGAAGAGTTTGTAACGTACCAGGAACTGTGAAGATGGATTGGTTGACCATAAGAGAAACAAAATCCTGAAATGCAACTTGAATAGAGAGATCCCTGCTTCACATCTACTCTAGGTTTGGAAGCTATTATCTCTTTCTTCCCAATTTTTTTTTTATCAATAATACTAATTGATCAGTATTCTCCTATCTTATTGTATATTGAGCCTGAGGGTCAGTGGGAAGTTATTAATTCTGCAAACTCCCAGAACTTGCTAGTATCCAGTCCAGTGAAGAGTAAGTGTACTTTTCTTTCCTAAGCAGTACTGATTCTGTGCATTGCTCTTCAGCCAAGCTCGAGAGGTTCTAAGATGACTTCCCCCTGGGGAAGTCTCCTGTGCTCTGCCCTAATCTGAACTCTCCCTGGCAGGAGGTGCTCCCTGGCAGGAGGTGCTCCCTGGCACAGTGTAAGCTGCCTCATGTGACTCCGACGGACACATCATTCTTAGCCATCCCTCTCCATATCCGCCTGCTCTCGTTAGTGAGTGTGGCGTCTGTCTTGGTCTCCTCGGAAATGGATTCCACATGTTCTCCAAACCCCTCCTAGAGCTCTGATGCTCGCTCCCTCACAGAAGCTAACACTTGGCTTTACACTCATCTTGTGCTTTCTTTTCTTCTTTTAAACTGATCCAAACCGTTTCTTCCTTTAGTTGAACACGATGACCCAAGTGGTGCTTGCTGCTAACAGCTCTTTTTCAGATAGATTTAGTAGATGCAGTGGATTTAGTGGAGGTGCTTTTGTTTGGTTGGTTTTTCTTTTTTTTTTTTTTTAAATACAAAGGATGTTGGCGTTCTCTTTTCACCCCAGGTACAACCTCACTTCTTTGACCAATTTCCCCAGTTGTCTTTTTTTTCCTCCTGCTATCTAAACCCTACTGAAAGTGGTGCTGTGCCCAGCTGTCCCCGTGCGAGGTGCATTCACGGTGACCGCATAGCACCTCCCTGTTCCTTTCATATGACAAGTGCCAGGATTGCTGCAAACGGGGTTAGAAATTCAGCTGCACGTAGCGTGAACCCCTGGCCTAACCTGGCAGTGTGTTTGCCAAAACAAGTTGTGATGCCCTCTTGCTTCTTGGTACATTTTGGTTTGTTTATGGCAGTAGAACAAGGCACACAGCTGCATGAGCCCTGGAAGCTGCAGCCGGGGCCCCTTTCTGCAGAAGTAATTGATGAATTGAAACCAAAGCAGCGCTTCTGTCAAGCGTTTCTCTCACCTTCTGGAAAGACACCATTATCTGCCCTGCGGCCTTCTGTTCTGGGCTCATTAGCATTGTTTAAACTTTATCTCAGACTCTGTAGTGTTGGCCCCTTGTTACCAGGACCTTCTTTCTCAGAGAGCAGGTTCCACTTTATCTTCCTCGAATTCTTTGTTAATGGGAGGAAATGAAAATATTTACGAAAGGCATTAAGAGAGAATTCAGTGTAGAACTTACAGATTATTTATTTTTAGAAACACAATATATTTTGCTGACAAGATATATAAACATAGGTTTTCATTTTCTCAAGTATCTGGCTTTGGATTAAAGGTTAAAGTTTAATTGAAAGTAAGATGGTGTTCTCAAGTTTTAAGGGCGGCACTGCCTACGTCACAGGGAAGTGTATGTTGTGTCCCAATAAAGGTAGCACTCACTGCTGAAGGGCAGTAGTAGTGAAGGCGTAGTGCTTAAGAGGCTTGCTGCCCTTCGAGGGCTGGAGTTTAGATCTCCGCGCCAGGGAACAAGCCAGGCATCCCATAAACGCCCTTAACGTCAGCTACGAGGGATCTGACACCCGCTTATGGGCTCTTTGTATGTACACGGGCACACGGGCATGCATGCACTCACACGGGCATATACACACAAATGAAATAGGTCTTTTACAAATAACATCTGAAATAAGGATTCACATTCCTTACCCCACAGTTCTTGCCTTAGGATGTGCCTGTGTCAGGCCACTGGAGGGAGTGGTAAGGAGCCTTCCCCTCCCACCCCTACCCCCAGCTGAATTTGGGTCTTCCAGGGGAGGGCTGCTGTAGTATTTCCTTTCTCGGTTTAGCTCATGACTCTGACATCATTGTTTCCTCGAGGTCCACATTGAGGGGGCACTGGTCAGTCAGACAGATCCAATTGTTTTTTTTTTTTTTTCCTGAATCATCAGCTTGTGCCCTGTCTCCAGGAAGGAAATGTGTAACCACTTTGAAAAGTTCAGGAGAGTAAAATATTTCCATCGTCTACGAGGGCCGATCTCGACTGGCCCATCGATACGTGCAGAGTCAAACCTTACCGCGTCATCCTGGAATCCCGAGCTGCTGGTGACCCAGAAATGACCGGCACCGTGAGCGGCTCGCTCGTTCCGTGCTGATCTTCCCTTCGCTCACTCGCTCCGTTGTGTTTTACGAGGCGACGGGTTACTTTTATTGTTGCTGTGTCAAGACACTTTACAAACAGCAACTCAAGGAGAGAAGGGCTTATTTTGGCTTGGCGGTTGAAAGGATGCTGGGTCCTCAGGATTGTGGGAGTGGGAGACCGCCGGGGCAGCTTTCTCAGTTAAACCTGTCAAGAAATTTTCTCAACAGCATGCCTTCTAAGTGATTACAAGCCCAGTTATGTCGACAGGGTTAAGGATGACGGTTTCATAAAAAGGATCTTAGGTGATTCCTGACATCAAACCATGGCGTCTTTTTTTTTTTTTTTTGTATTGTGTAACTCTGCAAAATGTGTAGCCTTGGGTGAGATAAAACTTTTCTGGTGGCACCAGAGCCAGGCAGATCTGAATTCACCAGGGCTATGTAATGAGACCTGTCTCAAAACAAAAGACAAAAACAAAAATAAAAAATTGTCTGGTACAGAACACATATGATCAGGCACAGTCATCTACACTCAGAGACAAAGCGAGACACCCCCGCCCCCGCCCCCTTTCCCAGTCCCATTAATTCCCGGGAGCCACCTCCCAGGTGGCTGTGTCCCAGCCAGCCTTGCTCTGAGACTTCTTGGTCACTCAGACTCACTCATCCTACAGGGTCTGCTGGGAGCTGTATCAAACGGCTCTGCAGAGATGGATTGAATGCACTTCCTGCGGAAGCGTAGCTGATGGATTATGCTAGCCTTGGCTTTCTGGTGTTCATCCTTTGCAGTGCTACCAGTGGGTCTTCCTTGGTCTTACTCCTTGAGTGACTGTGTACATGTTCGTGTGCACGTTGCAAGCAGGTACATCTGTGTGCACCGACACATGCGTGTGGAGCGTGGAGGTCAACACTGATGTCTTCCTCGATTGTTCCCCGCCTTATTTAATGAGATACACTCTTTCGCTGAACCCGGAGCTCACCAATATGGCTAGGCTGGCTGGCCACCAAGCCCCTAGGGACTTGCCTCTGCTCTTTTAGCCCAGGGATTTTAGACACAGACCACTGGACCCAGCTTTTTACATGGGGTCTGGTGATCAAACGTGGGTCTTCATGCCTCCATGGCAAGCCCTCCACTGACTGAGCCATCCCCCAGACACCCTCGCACGCCCTCCCTACCCTCCTCTCATTTTAGAGTCAATAGATCCTCTCATTTTTTTTTTTTTTTTAATTCCTCACTTTGGTTCCAGAAATGCTTGAATTGCTGGTGTACGGCAGGTTTTGCTTGTGTTTTGTTCTCTTGCTTACGCTGCTTTCTTTGCAGTTCTGCTGGTTGGTTAGCTGTTCCGATTCCTCGTCTGCAGTCTGTGCTCACTTCTTTCGTCCTCACGCTTCAATTCTGAAGGGCTGTTTAACCTGAAATCGGCAAGGAAGGGAGGTGCTACACCCTTGGGATCCCAGCACTCGGGAGGTGAAGGCAGAGGAGGGTCAGGAGGTCCAGGCTAGTTTTGGCTGCATGAGAGTTGCCAAGAGAAATTAAAGCTAAAATTAAAACGTAATTTAAAAATTAAAATCAGTTAAAACTTAATTAAAAATTAAAAATTAATTTAATTAAAAAATTAAAATTAAGCAAAGAAAGCGATAACATATATATGTACATATAAATGTTATATGTTTTTATATATATATGTATATATACATTTTCATTATAGAAACAGCACATATATGTATGTATACACACATGTATACATATGTACACATACATGTATATACACATATATACGTGTGTGTGTGTGTGTATATATATATATATATATATATATATATATATATATATATATGCCATTTCTATAATGACAATGTGTAGCCCTCTTTATAGTGCCCACAGCTGTCACACCTGGTATTTCCAGCCTGCTGTGCTTAGCGCTTACGTTGGCGGGGCCATCTGCCTAGGTGCGAGAACGCAATAGATAGCGAGGCTGTGGACGGACATGATGGAGCGGTCTGCTACATTTTAATACCCTGACACCTCCACGTGAGGCTCCAGTTTCATTTGCTCACGAGTCTTGTCCTCTCTTTCTCTTCTTATTCCCTCTGAACAGTCTCTAGGCGATGGATGGGATGCTTCCCAGTATGGAGAGGGCTGGCAAAAGGAGGACAAAGGAATAGCAAGCGAATGGTTGTGGGAGGGAGAGGTAGAGGTGGTCGCAGAAGGTGTGCAGCCTGTCATACTGCAGTCTTACCTGGTGCCTGGGAGTGGGCTCCAGTGGCTTCTCCATTGTCTCTTGAGTCTCTACAGGCCGATGAGACTGTCATGCTAAGTCAGCTACCTGAGAGTGGTGATCCTGGAGGGATTCAGTCAGATGTAAGAACCCTGAGTCTCGTGAGGTTGGAGGGGGGGGGTGTTAATGGAGACCAGAGTCTCATTTCTCACTTCCAGGCCTGGAAATTTTCCTATGAACTGCGTTGTTTGACTCCGAACACCAAGTCCCTCGGATCGATAAGCTGCCGAGCTGATAACAGGCTAAAGCAAACCCAGGGATTTTAAAGCAGATTCTCCAAGGAGCTGCTGGGCACAGTGGGTATAATTTGAAGAGGGTATGCGTTTGAGAGAGCTTGTTAGTAAAAGCTGTAGTGATAGAGCATTTGGTACCATTTATGAGGCCCTGGGTTCAGTGCCCAGGAGCAGGAAAGAAAGATCTTTCTACCTAGTTGGGGAAGGGTGCGTAGAGCACATTTTAAGAGCAGTTGGGTTTTGACCGCCATTTTCCTCCTTGCCACTCCTCTTAGAACGTTCCCACTGACCACTGTTGATGCTTGAGCTGGGCACCTGGAGTCCCACATCTGGTCATCTGGAAGCACATGCTGGATAAACAGAGTCTCTCTGATGTGTTTAGTATGTGTGTGGTACATGTGGGTACGTGTGCTTGCATATGTATGCACGCACATGTATGCAGCAGATGGATGACATGTCTCCCTCAGTTACTCTCCACTCTATCAACTGAGGCCTCATCTCTCACGGGTTCGCTAGTCTTGATACCTAGCTTCCCCAGGGTGTCCCTTTCCTCAGCCTCCGGGTGCTGCTGTGCTGAGGATCTGAACTCCTGACCTCATGATTACACTGCAAGCTCTGTATCCACTAAGCCATCTCCCCATCCCCTACTGGATCATTTAAGTGGACTTTTTACTTGGTGATGCAGCTGACACGGTCCAGGTCATGTGCACCTTCTAGGGAGGGTGTGGGAACAGAATTTTAAGTACCGTTTAAAGTAAAAAGCTAACTACTTTTCATTTAAAAAAAAAAAAAAGGAAAATGTATGTAGGATGGTTTATATTAAATTAAAGTGATGTCATGGGCGACAAGCAGGGCACTCTGGGACGCCGCTGGTTTTTATTCTGAAAAGGGTATGAGTGAGCTACACTGATGAATGTGCTCTAATGTGCTGCACATGTGCAGGTCCCTGGACAAGTACCCCCTTTGTCTCACTGTAAGCAGACTGGCTGGAGTTTTATGGCTGACACATTCTACCTGGCAGTGTTACTAGGATCTTGGTCTAACCTCGCCTTTGACTCCAAGAGCCTTCTGATTGCCATCAAAAAGAACTCAGATGACATTCACACTATGTTCTATAGAAGGTAGAGTTTATTTCAGAGAAAAGAAAGGCCATCTCGAGGGATGAGAGTGGGAAATGGATCCAGGAACCATTGCGGAGGAGAATCCTCTTGGGTTGGGTCGTTTCATGTCAACTTGACATAAATGCCTCCATAAGATTGTACTGTAGGCCGATTGTTAGGGCATTTTCTTAATTAGTGATTGATGCAGGAGGACCCCGCCCACTGTGGGTGGAGCCATCCCTGGGCTGATGGTCCTGGGTTCTGTAAGAAAGCAGGCTGAGCAAGCCAGCAAGCAACACTCCTCCATGGCCTCTGCATCAGCTCCTGCCTCCAGGTTTCTGCCCTGTTTGAGTTCCTCCTGTTCTGGTCTCCTTCAGTCATGGACTACAGAGTGGAAGTGTAGGCTCAATAAACCCTTTCCTCCCCAACTTACTTTTTGCTGATGGTGTTTCAGCAATAGAAACCCCAACTAGACAACTCTCAGTGGGTAAAAATGCCAGTGACCAGGGAAGCCATTGTGTTGACCTCTGTAGTTAGCTAGTCTTTATGCCATTTCTTTGTTTCTGGGACAGATAGCTTTCGTGAGGGACACTTTCCAGTTCAGGTAAGTGACGGGCTCATTTGGATTAACTCTTAAGGAAGGGAACACTAGGATATTTCTGAAACTTGCCTGTTAGACAGTAATCTTTTTGGACTGTCACGTTTCCACTTGGGGCACAGTTGTGATTCAGGTCCCACTCTCCTGACCAGCAATCCTGTCATTTCAGTTCTCATGAACTGTGGATTATAGAAGGGTCTATCCTCAGTTACCTTCATGCCTGATAATTTCTTATAAGCAATAGTACCTCGAATCCCAAAGACCCAATGTACAGAGTCACTGTTAAAACCTTCTGTAGTCATGAGATGCTGTCGTATCTAGCTTGTTGCCAGTCTGTGTGTACCACAGAAGGTGGATCTTGGTCTCACCCGGCAAGGGCTGATTTGTTCACACGACACCAGGGATGGTAGGAAAGGTGGTGATTCATAGCAGAGCATTCTTGGTGACCACTAACGGTCCCATTTGGAGCCGAGCTGATGTTCGGTTCCATGCAAGGCCTCACTGGTCTGTTCTGGGTCTCATTTCTTCATCTGTAAGATGTGCTCTAAGATCAGATTACCTGCCCCCCATTTTAGTCCACAGTGAAAGGGGATATTACAACTTCCCCCTCATTTTTAACTTTGGTTGTGGTGAGGGGTGTGTTTGGGAAGCACGCTGGTTTAAGATAAAATCCTGTTGAGTTGTTAGTGTTAGGCTTGGTTAGTTTTTCTGTTTACCCGTTTATTGCTTATTACCTTAAGCACCACATATAAACACATGAGCTAGACACTAGGAAGACAAAGAGGAGCCTTCCTCTTTCAAGGCTGTTAAAATCTAGGAAAGGAAAGCTTCGTTCTGCACATCTGTAATCTCAGCATTTGGGAGATGGAGATGGGAGGGGCTAGATATCTGAAGCTGGTCCTAGTGAGTTCAGGGCCAGTCCGGGGTACATGAGACCCGGTCTTAAATAAAAACCAAACAAACAAAAGAAATGTGTAAGTCTAGAAATGTTTACCACCCCCTTGAGGTTCAGAGAACACTTCAGAAGATGGAGCAGGAAGAACATAAGAGCTGGAAGATGGGAAAGAGGCTTCAAAATACTGTCTTCTAGGCAGGATGTGGACATGGGAACGGAACTCCTGCACTGGGTCAGCAGAAGTTGGCCCTTCTAACAGTCAGCCATGGGTTGGGAAGTGACCCACGGGGCCCTGCCACATACTGTTGATCTGTTGTTGACAACTGATGGATTCTGAGAGAGGGGGAAACACAGTATCCAGTTGTCTAACTCCTGGTGAGCCTGCTACGCTCGGATGGTTGTTCGAAACTCAGAATGACATAGATGGCTCTAACTAAAATCTGTGGGACACTACACAAAACCAAAACTAGTAAAAAGGTAAAAGGGGTGTACACATATGAAATTGTGAGGGAACAATATTCACCAAAAGTCCAATTAGTAGGAAACGGGGGGAAACAAGGCAGTTGACTACACGGGTGGCAAAGTGGACGGGGAAGCATTGACCCTACAAGACTTGGGAGAGGCAGGCAGGTACATGGGGAAGGCTTCATGGGGGAGGGGCTGCTTCTGCTGGGTGTTGAGGGGTTATCAGCGGTTCTCCTGGGAGGCATTTCTAGAGATCGCAAAGCATGCACGAAGACACAAGGAATAGAGATCTGTCGTGTTCCTGTGAGGGCGCACAGCATTCACTGTTGTCACATCACAAGCTGAGACACAATGTCATTATCACTAGAAAATGTAAATGTGACAAATCCTTTATTCCGTGGTGTTTGGGCTAGTAAAATAGCTGTCTGCCAAGCCATCAGCGCAATTGGCGAATTCTTGGTTTTTGAGGATTGTCAGTATGTTCTACTGAGATGCATTCCAGAGAAGCTCAATTCAGTTTTCTGTTCTTTCCAGTTCATAATACTTTTGACCCACCCGAAGTTGATATCACAGGGAATTGCATTGTTTTGTCAGTATGAGATTTCTTCTGTACGGCAGGCCATCTTGACCAATAGACCAGGTAACTAAAATTTTTCTCTGAGCCATTTATGCCGTTTTGGACAATCTCAGCTGTCTCTGGTGACTTTAAATTATCATCTGTAGAGTAAAGGGAACAAGTGGGCTTCATGTTTGTATAAGCCAGGCATGATGGCATATGCCTTTAATCCCAGCACTTGAGAGCAGAGGCAGGAAAATCTCTGTGAGTTCAAGGCTGGCCTAGTCTACATAGCAAGCTCCAGGCCAGCTAGGGCTATCTAAAACAAACAAATAAAACGTTTGTATTCATTTATTTATTTATGTGTTTGTGTGCACACAGACATCAGCTGTAGGAGTCAGTTCTCTTTTTCCACCATGTGGTTCCTGGTGATGGAACTCAGATTACAGGGCTGGGCAACAAGGGCCCTTCCTTGCTGGCTCAGAGATTTTGAATTTTTTTTTTTTGAGACAGGGTCTCATTCTGTCGGCAGGCTGGGCCTGAACTCACAGTCGTCCTCTTGTCTCAGTCTTCCAGTGTTAGGATTACAGATGTGGACCACCATACTCAGCTTAGGTTTGCTTTAGAAGGACCTTACCAGTTCTGCTATCCTGATCCTGCAAGTTATCCTCATCACACCTGAGTATCTAGCTGTAGGAAGCACCATGGTGATAACCAAGTACCTGCTGGTGGAGACTGTTTACTATGAAAGTCCCGCCTCTCCTTGCTTTGAACACTTGCTCTAACCACCCAATTAAGTTGTTTCATGCTTTATCACGTTCAATACTTACGATAATGACTATTATTTCCGTCTTACGGTGTGGGAACTTGTGGCTCAGACTATCTGAAATATAGACCCCTGCTGGCTTAGGTGGTTTATAGAAGGTGGGTCTGATGGGCAGAGTCAGCCTACTGGCTCCATGGTCAGTGTTCTCCTGTCAAGGCTGGAGATTCTACAGTTCAGCATCAGCACCTATCGGGCTGGCCCTTTAGTCTACAGATCTGAAATCTGGAATCTGAATCCTTTGGAGCATCATTGTCAGCTCTCAAAAAAATATTTGGTGAAACCTATGCAACAATTTCAAAATCTGGAAAGCTCTGTGATCTGAAGCGCCTGTGGTTCTGAGAGTTTGGTGTTGGGGACACTCTTAACTGTGTATCGTGTTAAGTGTCAGAGGTTCTGTTGGGCCTTACAGGAAGACACATCTCCCAGTGCTCAGGATCCATGGTGAAAAAGCGGTTGAACTCAGGAACTGGAGCCCAGCCTGAGCCAATATAGCAAGACCCCAGCTCTAAACAAAATAATGAACAGACAAAAAACAGTCAGCCCACCCTTCCCTCATTCTCTGCAGTCTGTCTCATGGAGGGTGTGGGGAGTATTTTCTGGTTTGTTGATTAATTGGACATAAGGATGTCTCTGGTGAGCATACCAAACCCAGGTTTTTCATTCTCTCTAATCTGAGAGGGTCTGGAGAGATGACTTGTTTCCTAAGCGTGAAACCCTGATCCTTTGTCTCTCCTCCCCTGCATGTGGGTTCTACTTTGTAATCCATGATTACTCCTGGAGACATGCTGGCCTTACTAGCGTCCCAGCTAGTCCCTCTGCCGGGAGAGTGGGGAGGAGTGATTCTCTCTACCTTTGGCCCCTTGAGCCATTTCCTGCTCTTCTGTTTTCAAGTGGCCACTTGTTCCTGACTGATGATCTCTCTGCACAGTACATCTCTCTCTAGGGTATTCTCACAGCTTTGTCCTCTGTTTGTTTTGACTGCCCCTCTCTGTTTGAATGAAGCACAGTGTGACCACAGACATCGTCCTACACTGTTGGTTCAGCTACTGGGGTAGTTAGACTTGGTCACCCTAGGCTCACTCTGCCCGTCTGGTCTTTCCATGAATCCTCTACTTGCCTATTATCTGCCTTTGTATCTATCAACCTCTTGATCACGTTTATCTAGCTACCTCATTTATGTCTACCTATCTATCCTTTTCCCCCTCTTTTCCCTCCCTTTCCTGCCTGTCCATCATCTTCTCTTCCTCCTCCCTTGCTTATCTATCTGTGCTCACTGGCATGAATTTATGGGATGGAGCAGTAAACCTACCCCTCCAGTTAGGGTGGGAGAAGACCCTCAGATTTTCTTTATAGTTAACCACTTAACCTTGCACACATTTCTCTTTAGATTTTTCCTTTCTCCTATCAAGTGTGTGATGTAGCACAGTGCCGAGACGTTGACCTTAATCACAAAATTCAAGTTGTGGAAAACCGTTTCTCACTACTCTGTCTCTTTGGTGGCTTTTGGCAGGACTGAGTGATTGACAGAGATGCCTCTTCCGGCAGCTCCTGGTGGATGGGTGAATGGATGACTCTCCGAAGTGTTAGCTACACATGTTCCTCTACTTAAGGGTAAGTTTGAGGCATGAGTGTGTCTTACAGACTGTGGAAGTCTGTGTCAGTCTGGTGTCTTCTCTGAATGACCACATTCCTGGGTATCTGTGAAGTGAATGGGTGTGGGGGGAGGAGGGGAGGGCAGCGGATTCCTCGGTGCTGATACTGCTGATACGGAGGATCTGGCAGGCATGGGCTCCAGCTGAGCAACTTCTCACAAAGGCATTTGACTGCGTGATCCTCTCAGTATGGAAATCTGCCAGTCCCTCCTTGCGGCTCTAGATGGAGGATATGGAGCCCATGAGCTTTGTCTTGGATGCCAAATACTGATTGACACATGTTCAAACTCCACAGTAACTAGAACCTCTCCGCTGAGAACATGTAGAAAGCACAGTTCCTGGCTAGAGTCATAGGGTTAGATAAGCCCTAAGCTCTGGGCATTAAAAAACAAAACAAATCAAAGAAACAAAACCCACCAAGGTGAGGTGGGGTTCCCACGGCATCATTTAGGCAGGGCCTTCCTTGGGGTCTTCCCTGGTAGATGTGTTGCTGGGGAGCCTGGTACTCCAGGCAGTGTTTGGGGAAGAGGCTGTGGGAAGCTGGGAGGGTCTGCAGCCCATGCTGCTTTTCAGATGTGTGCTCACGAAACAAACCTTCCTGGTTGATTGCATTGAACAGAATTAGCTCAAGGATTCACCTCTGAGCATCCAGAAGCCACCCAACCAAATGATCACACAGCCCCAGGTCTGTCACCCTATTTTAATTCTCTCCTGAATGCTGGTCACTCCAGAATAATTGCTGTGCTTGTTCAGTCGTTCATGTGTTTGTGTATCAACTTATTGTCTTCATTGGTGCCAGAGGTTCCATCTGGTTCATTGCTGCCTGGTTCCAGAGCCCACATCTATGCCTGGTGCACAGTAGGTATGTGTGTGTGTGTGTGTGTGTGTGTGTGTGTGTGTGTGTGTGTGTGTGTGTGTATGTCTGTGAGTATGTATGTGTATGTTTGTGTGTATCTGTGAGTGTTTGTATGGGTGTGTGTGTATGTATGTGTGAGTGTGTGTGTATGGGTGTGTATGTTTATGTGTGTGTGTGTGTGTGTGTGTGTGTGTGACATGACATGACATGACATGACAGTGTGTTTCCACCTGTATGCAGAAGCCAGAGGTCAACCTCAGGAGCTGTCCATCTTAATTTTTATTGAGACACAGTTTCTTACTAGCCTGACTTGCTGATTTGACTGGGCTGGCTGGTTGATGAGCCCAAGAGACCCACGTGTTCTCACCTCCCCGGCTTTGAGATGACAGGCTTGTGCTGTACCTGAATTTCTTACACAAGCTCTGAGGATTGCATGATGTTGTAGAATACTGTCTTCTAAACACAGGAGCCATCATCTTCCTCAGAACAGCTGTGACTACTCTACAAAAGGTGCTCGATCCCCAGCTTGTCGACTGCTTACCGTCCGTCATAGAAGTAACAGATGGGGAAAGTTATTGACCTTTCACCTGAGATTCGAGCCATTCCCTAACTCTGCACCTCCTGGCCATTTGTATGTAATTCTGGCTAACTTCATATGTCCTCAGCAGACTCTGGAGATGTTAGAATTTGTAGCCTGTGGAAAAGTAATTGAAGTGAGGGGACTCCAGCCATGCTGGGGCCAGACTTTTGGGGGACATTGCTGCTTTTGGAGGGGGTCACCCATGTATCTGTGAATAATCCCCCTTGTGCTCTGTAAGTCAGCAACAAACTCATTCCCCAAGGTGGAATTTGGTACACTCTACTTTGGTGGGAAAGGGTTCCCATGCTTGGTTGCAAGGTCTATGTCAGGCTGGAGTTTCTAGGGAAATGTTGATGGAAAGCCAAACGGTGTGCTCAAAATACTCTGGAAGTTGTGAAAGCAAAAATGGCCTTTTTATATGGGTAGATGAGCTGCGAGTCCAGCTGTGCCAGCTGTTGTAGAGGACAAGGCTCTGCATTACTTACTTTTCTACTTCTGTGATAATATAACACGGCCAAAACAACTCCTAGAAGAAAGAGTTTATTTGGGCTTATGGTTACAGATGGATAGAGTCCATCATTCTCACTGGCAAGTGTGGCAGCAGGTAGCCATGGCAACTAGAGTAATAACCTGAAAGCTCATGCCTTAAACTGCAAACAGGGATCAGAGAGAGTGAACTGAGAATAGTGTGTGGGTTTTGAACCGTCAAATCCCACAACCAGTGATGTACTTACTTCAGCTAGGCTGCACCTCCTCAGTCTTCACAGTCAGCACCATGACCTGAGGACAGGCATTTAAATGCCCAAGCTTATGAGTGACATCTCACTCAGACTACCACAGGGCTCTTAATAGGGTAGAAACTGACAGATCTGTCCCTAACCAGCTGACCACAGAAGCCTGCAGGTGTAGACCATATAGAGTGGTTATATATGGGTTATATATATATATTTATATATTGGATACACACACACACACACACACACACATATATATATATGGGTTACATGTATGGGTTATATATGTGAGCTATATATAACCCACAGTGGTTATATATGAGAATCCCAGTGCTTATGGAGGACTATCTACCTATGAGTTGCTGATTCAGAGAGGCCATAGAAACTCTTCAACTTCAAATAATATTAAGGTCTTGGCCACTGATCCTGGTTGCATGCCCGAACTAGATGGTACGACCCATTGCTGAAGACCCAACATGCATTGATTGCAAAACAGGGTAGAAAATAAAGCACAGACTGAACTGGAAGTGGTTCCTACCCCCAGCTTCCATAATTCAGAAAGTGTTATGTAGACTCCAGGGGAGAATTATGGCCAAAAGTTGTACTCAGCTGTGCACACTGCATACTACACTGTGGAGAAGACAGGCAAGATGTGCTTGCTAGTGCATTAGTGGTACAGATGTTATGGATGCAGCCCTACTTCCGATTGAATTTAAGGCCACTCAGCAGGGAAAAAGGTGCATCTGGTACTCTGAGCTTAAGCTAAAAGCCTAATGGGGAAGCAGCTGCCATGTTTTGTTAAATGGATGTTATATAGCTGTCCAGTTGCCTTCTGGATACGTGTTTATGCTCCTGGATCACTGCTGCTGCCAGCCTTGTTCAGGGAAATTTCTTTGAGAAGAGAGGTGATTCCTGCAGGAACTGTGTTGTTATTCATGACTCTTGAGACTGACTGTTGATGAAGCATGGTGGCCCAGAGTCCCGCAGGAGATAGAGGAGAATAATCAGAGATCTGCGTCACTCCCTCCAAGGCTCAGGGAATGTTGTGGAAGGGGTGGGGGTGGGCCAGAACTAGTGTTAGGAAGGGTGCTCTCCTTTGAGATTAACAGGTGTCATCCTAGTTTTCGACTGAATATGTACGTGAGCCTGCTGGTTCGATGGACTTCATTCTGTAAATTGCTCAGTGCCGTGTGGTCAGAAATTGATTTGTGCTGGGGGAGATTTTTAAAGATTCCATTCACCCATTCAACAGTCTAAAACACTGAATTGTTGTCTCACAGCCTTCACAAGTGTGACTTGATATAACACATAGTTTGGAAGTCAGCACCCTAGGTACATATCAGAGATAGAAATTCAGATGATTGACAGCTTTGTGTTGACTGAACTTTTTTGTCCTCTACATTAGAATATTTTAAGGGAGTATCTAATTAAGCTTACCTTATTTTTCAGGGAAAAATCTAAAGTCTTTTACTTGGATTCCTGGCTTAAGAGTAGGGGTGTTCTTTATCTTCTTGGGGTCTCAGTCTCTTCTGCAAAATATAGTAATAGAAGCATTTCTCTCAGAGAATGATTAAGAATGTGGTATACAGTTTCTACTCTTTATCGTGTGGCCAGGTTTTTAAATTTTTATTGCTTTTTTTCATTTATTTTTAGTTGTTTTAAAGATTTATTTTTAGTTTGAGTGTGTTTTGTGTATATGTCTGTGCCCCATATTCATGCAGTGCCCACAGCAGCCAGAAGGGGGGATCAGATATCTGGAACTGGAGTTCCGTCAGGCTGTGAGCCGCCATGTGGGTGCAGGGAACTACTGAGCCATTATCTCTCCAGCTCACGTAATTTCATTTTTGCCTGTATGTGTGTAGGTGTGTAGTGTACGTGTATGTGGAGACCAGAGGCTCACATCAACTGTCTTCATTGATCATTCTCCACCTTACGCATTGAGGCAGAGTCTCTAGAGTGTACAGACTTAGCTAGTCTAGGAAGCCAGTTTGCTCTAAGGATCCCATCTCTGCCTTCCATATGTTAGGATCACAGGTGGCTGCTACACCTGCCTGGCCTTTATGAAGGTCCTGGGATCTGAACTCTGGTCCTCACACTTGTGGGCAAATGCTTTCCTCACTGAACCATGTATCTCCCTGGCTTCCCCTAATTTGTAGACATTTAATATACCAGCTGGGTTTAAACATGATCTCACCTTGAGTTCTGCCGGCTCGCTCCCTTCTTTTTCTTAAAATCCTACGGCTTGATGAAGTGGAGAATGTGTATAATTTGCACACGTGTGAACCCTGGGATGAAAGTCTGTCTGTCTAATACAGTGAACCCCAACTCCACCTGGCCACAGCGCTAACCAGGAGCCAAAAATAGACGGAAGTCCCAGGGATCTGCTGCGTGCCTTCTGAGCTCTAGGGAGAACACGCTCTCCTGTGGTTTGCTCCTTTGTCTTACTTGCGAGCGAGGCATGCTCCTGCCTTGTGTGTTGATGTGGACCAGGCGGGAATGCAGCCTTGGGCAAGGACCTCATGGCCTGTGACTTCAGCCATGGAGGAGACAGGTTGGGGGGAGGGGAGTAGGGTGTGAGCGGATAATGATGGGAGGAGTCAGGCTAATTAGCTGAAGTTTTAGACTGGCTGCTTAACCCACTGGAAGGCTTTTGCATCTGTTACTTTTTTTTTTCTTCCCTTTTTTTAACAGTAGAGTGCTGAGAGGCACCTTCTGCTCGATACTTTTAAACAAGAGAGAAAAGGCCTGTCTGTGCAGGAGATGGAGGAGGGGCCGAAATCAAAAGGAAGGTTGGGGTTCGTGGATCACGCTGTCTACCTTCTTCACAAACTTAGATTTACTCGCTGTCTGGAGTGCACGCATTCAGAGCCCGAGCAGCGTAGGGACACTTTCGTCTAAGTGCACGCTCATCAATGAAAATAAAATGAATCTTCAAAACGTGGGTCTCAGCGCATTATCTTTTCATTTGGAGTGGTCAAATGCATTTAATTTGAATGTATTAACTTAGAGGAAAAGGTTCCTGGAAAGGAAGGCTTATGAAGAATTAGTTTTATATTTTAATATTTTACATATAATACTTGTTTCTTCTTAGAGAAGTAGCTAGTCGTTGATTAAATTAGTGAAGTTTGGGACAGCAAGATGAGTCCGGTGGGCGAGGTGCCTTCCATCAAGTCCGAGTACCCGAGTCAGTCCCCAGGGCTCACATCCTACTCCCCTCTTGTTTAACTCTTGGTTTTTGCTTGCTTGTTTTTGTTTTTTGTTTCGGTTTTGGTTTTTATTTGTGAGACAGGGTTTCTCTGTTGTAACTCTGGCTGTCCTGGAACTCACTCCGTAGACCAGGCTGGCCTCGAGCTACAGAGATTCCCCCTGCCTCTGCCTCCAGAGTGCTGAGATTGTTTGGTGTTGTGTTTTCGTTTGTTTGATCCCATGCTGATTATCGGTCAGCAGTAAGGAATGCTTCAGCAGAGCTGCTGTTTCAGTAAAGTGTGACCTTCAAAGTGTGGCTGATGCGGGATTGAGCAAAGTGGCCATTGATATTGTCTCATATTACGTTTAAAAATGGCTTTTGAGGTCGGAAGATGAAGCTCAGTGGCTGAGCTCTTAGCATGCGTGGGGCTGTGTCTTTCATCACCGATATTGTAAAAACAATTTTTTTTTTTTTTTTTTTTTGCTTTTCTTGGCCTTTTTTTAATACATCAGAACATCGCTTTTTGCTTTCATTTGTGGTGAATGTTGTTGCTACCCACTCCATTTTTTTTTTTTTTTTGATGAAGCAAATAGATTTCAGATAGCATTTATGTTACTCCAGCAAGTTGCTGATCTGCTTTCTGAGATATTTCCATTCCACTCACTGTAATTTTTCTTATTATCCTTGTGATAGTAGTGTATGCGAGCTTGTACAGATTATTTTGATTTTTGTGTGTGTGGCTGAATACGAAATCCAGGGCCTTGTGCATGCTAGCAGACACTTATCACCAAGACCTCAAAGTTTAAAAAATTATTGTTGGATGAATTCATCCATGCATGTAATATATTCTGGCCGCCTTTACCACCTGTGCCCTCTCTTAGCCTCCTGTTTTCCCCACCCTACCCCTCTTCCTACCATGTCCAGATTCAACTTCTGTGGTTTTTATTGTGTCTTTGCTTTTGGTCTGTGACCCACTGAGTTTAACCAGGGGGCTCCCTTTATGGGCATGAGTATGGAGCTGTACATTAAAGCGTGGTTATTACCACTGGCTACAGCGACTTTCCTCCCCCTCCCCCAGCAGCCCTCCATTGCCAATAGCTCCCCTGGGCAGGCTTTTCCCATGATCCTCTACCCTGTCTACTACTAAATATTGATGGGCGGAGCCTCGCACAGACCCTGTTCATTTACCCGCAGCCTCCCGCACCTTCTCCAAGTCCTTGAGCTGGATGGCCATGTTTCGTGGCCACGCCTTCCGTCATCTGGCTTTTCAGTCTTTCCACCCTGACTTCCACGATCAGACTCCATCTTATTCTAGAGGAATTTCTGTGCCATGTTTTATCACTTTACACCTTCCATCTCTTCTCCAGTAGACGCAGAGACCCTCCGGAGCGCGCCTTTGTGAGCATGTGTGCTCCTGGGGTGTAGAATATTCATATGATGACAAGTTCTGTTTAGTCTTGACTGGGCATTTAAGCAAAAACAGTGCTTTTCATGGATTGGCACGTGTGAACACATATGCCATTTACTCCCACCTTGTATTATGATAATTTGCATCATTTTTCTGAATATAAAAAAGAATCAAAATTTCTATATATCGAGAACCCATCAACTCGCCACTTAAACTCTATAATTGTTAGCATTTGTATGATATTTACTTTTAACTATACTTTTGCATTATATGCTTCTGAAGTGAGCACTTCCCAAGTAGCAATTTACATGCTTCCCCGGCATCTTTGCCAAGAAGTTTAATTTTAGACGCCTGTCAACACAGATGCCCTGTACACCATCTTGGAGACGAAGCCTGACTTTCTCATTTGAAAATATGCTGGGTTTGGGAATTTGAAGATGGAGACCTAAATTGAGAGTCTTATACTGAAGCTTCCATGTCTAAGGAACTTGAAGAACTATCTTACATCATTTGAAAGCCCAGTGACTTTGAACTGGGCAGAGCTAAAGTTACCAGGGTGACCTCAGCGATAAAATGCAACAAGACATTGCAAGTCTACTTGAAGCGTAGTGATTTGTTCTCACAGGTCATCCTAGCATAAAAGGATCTACTTGAAAAATGTATTACAAGTGCCCTTAAATGTCGAGGCAGGAATAACTACACATATGCTCATGAGATTCCAGGCAGGCAGTTGTGCTGGTAGGGTGCCCACCCTCACACGCTGCAGAGATTTTCCCTGTTTGTATCTGGGAGTCTCCTCCAGTGTCAAAGTTACATGGAAGACTTTTTATTCCCCCACACGAGGTCATCTATTTGTATGTATTATTTGTTCAGTTTATCCTGTGTGTGTGTGTGTGTGTATGTATGTATGTGTGTGTGTATGTGTGTGTGTGTGAGTGTGTGTGTGTATATAATCTGTGTGTGTGAGTGTGTGTGTGTATATAATCTGTGTGTGTGTGTGGGGTGTATGCACGTGGTGGGCAGAGGCAATGCAGATATCTGTGCATTCTTTATGAAGGCAAGGCATTGATCCTTTTCTACCACTTTCTACCTTATTTTGAGACAAGATCTTTCACAGGACCTGTAGTTTATCATTTTGTTCAGACTGACGAGCCAGTGGCCCCTTGGTTCACTCATCCCCCCCCACCTCCGGGACTCAGGCACTGGGTTCCAGGCATGCACGGCCACACCCAGCTTTTCTATGGCGCTGGGGATGGAACTGGGCTGTGCACGCCCTCTGACCACCTCCCCAGCCCCGCTCATCTTTTATAGGAAAGGCGACGATGCCATTAGGTTTAAGGGAATCGGAGGCCAGTGACTCAGTTGTATTTTCAGTCCTTCTGTATTTACCTAGGACCTTTCAAAAACACTCGTTTGGGGGAATTCCCAAGTTTTCTGTTCTGTGACTTGGCTTCCATGGCAACCTTCTTACTCAGTCGGAGGCTGTGGTTACTTGGGTGTGTGCCTGTGCTCGGATGTCTGGTGCTGACCGGCTCTGTCACCTTGTGCCTTCTCTTATGGCCTCTGTGATCTCTTATTTATTTCTGAGACAGGCTCACACTGTGGCCCAGGCTAGCCTTCAGCTCCTGACAGTTTTCCTGCCTCTACCCTCCAGGTGCCGGGCTTGCAGGCACATGTGGCTACACTGGGCTAAGGCATCTGTTTTTAAAAATCTGTAGTGGGGGGAGGTTGAAGTGAGCAATTTTTAAACCCACTCTACCAGCATTAAAAGTTTTTGGCTCTGTGTTAACTTAACATTTTTGTGGTAGTTCTATTTGCTTTTTAAATATCAGATTGATGACTTTGTCCAATGGCTTTTTTCTTTTATCTTTGCCAACTGAAGTTGGGAAACATTCCCTCAAGTATGTGTTAAGCTATGTAAAATAGTATTCTCGGTGTGGTTTTTGTATGCGTAAACGTGTACATGTCAATCAGGTGCATTTTAAAAATTCAAGTAAGGAACTTATCTGACTGTAGTAGAATCTGGTCCTTAGTAATAACTCACCTGCTGCATATTTAGCTCCATTCACTTTTAAAAAATTTGTATGTGCACACATGCCACGGTGCGTGTGTGGTCAAGGGATGACTTCTGGGGGTCAGTGCTGGCCTTCTGCCTTGCTGCTGAGGTAGGGCGTTGTTTCTGAGGTGCTGTGTGCTGCAGTGTGGTTGGCCTGAGAGGTCTCTGGAGAGTCTCCTCCTTTCTTGCTGTAGAAGTGCAGGAACTACGGATGTACCCCCACTGTATCCAGGTATTTTATGTAGGTTCTGGGGTTCGTCAGATTTGCACCGGCTAGCAATTTAACCCACTGAGCCATCTCAAAGGCCCCACTCACATGTTAAAAAATGAGAATATTACCTTACAAAGCTCTCGCCCACATGTTTGGGGTGAGTTGTGTGTCTGTATACTTTAGAATGTATGCATCTTAAAATGTAAGATTTTCTTACGTTTTCTTCTGTGGAATATAATCCCAGAAATTTAAGCACTACAACAGAGATGTAATTCTGCTCTATTCAGCACCCAGCTAACAACAACAAAAATCTCATACAAAAATGACTTAAAAATCTTGTATATTTTTATGTTTAAAGTCTTTCATCAGAGGTTGTAGTGAGACTTAGAAGTACTCTGCTTCTCCGGTATAATTTTAATTTATGGTGATTTAATGCATGTTCTTGATAAAATGGCTCCATGTTTAGGTTACAAGGCCTTTGAGTGTAAGACTCTGTTGAGCTAACTTTAAAAAAAAAAAAAAAAAAGATCCCAACAAGGAACGCAGAGTGAGGGTACATCCGATATTCTGCAGATCATAGCATCGTGTTCCAGGGCTCCCCCTGCGGCCCAGTTTTTATGACCATAGCATTCCATCTGTGGTCGTGACTGCTTCCCCAAACACAAGGGTGGTAGGTGTGTATTCTCAGCTCTAGGGGACTTTGTGTGTGTGCTGGGCAGCCCTGGAGTGAGTAGGGCTTTATTCCGCAAGCCTCAGAGCCAGGCTCCTATGGAACTTCGGTGGTCATGGTGGATTGCCAGCCCAACAAGAGCCCAGTCATGGTGTCTCTGAGGCATGGTGGCAGGATGTCCCGGGTAATCGCTCCAGGCAGCCCATGGAAAAACCACTTTCTGGTTTTAAGTCTGCCTCATACTGTTCCATCAATGGAAAAAATTGAACATGATGAGGGTGTGTAGCAAGCGAGCAGACAGAAATACATCCAGCATTGCACAGGATCCGTTTTTAGCTCTCAACGGCTGAGCAGTTGCAGTGTTAGACACCGTTTCCTGGCTCAGCAAGGCAGAAGGAAGAAAGAACCATGGCTTCTAGCTGGGTGAAACTTTGTTAACCAAAAGCCCCCGAGAACGACTGGCCACAGCCACAGTCCCGACCAAGGTAAGGTTATGAAATGTTTATTTCTGTCCTTCTGAGTTGAGACCTGTTTTATCTGTGAAATGTTTTTCTAGACGCTTTCCCGGGCAGCATATCCTTGTATGATGCTTTTGTCTCATGCTATTTTATATTCACACAGCACATGTCACTGAACATCTAAAAGTTTAGTTATATATGCTTTCAAACACCTCCGCATGGCGTATGACAGTTGCTGTGGACTATTTTATGAATTGGACATTCTCCAAGCTGATTTGTATGGACTTTTTTTTTTTCCCCCAAGAGGTCTAAAGAAAGTACCACTTCTCAGTCTGATTATGATAAAACGTGAGTGACTGTTACTTTGTCTCTCCCAGTCTGTTATGGGGTGGAGAGGGAAGCCGAGATGTGACTGAGATTGCATTTTTGTCGTTTGCCGGTTACATCAAATGCAGCTTTTAGCTGACTAAGAGTTTATTTTCGAACGTGTAAGTCGCTGCTCACTGTTCACATCGCTTGTCCTTAAGCTTGTCTTGAACTTTGTTGGGAAATGGAATCCGTTGTAGTCGGGGTGGGAGGCCTCTGTTTAAGCAGGGTGGGGGATCCCGGTGGTAACCAGGCTGTGTCATTCATCAGAGCTTGAACTCTGAGCACACGCTGTCCCAGCTGAGGGCGTGTACTGACAGCAGGACGGAGAAACCCTAGCTTGGGTCCCTCTCGCTCGATCTGCCATTCATTTGGCCCAGTGTGTAATTCTCCGAAAATTAGTGGGTGGAGAGACAGAAATAGGAAAGTCTTTTGAAGTCGTAACTTGGGAAGTGTATTTATAGAATATCTGGAGAGTGAGGGCTCGTCTGCATGGCTGCCAGAGGGTTTCCTAGCGTGTTAGCCTTTGACTGTGGCCTTAAGTCAGGGTTAGGGGTCTGACAGCCCTGTCTCCTTTCACTGTAAAGACGCTAGGAGTGATTGGGGTTGTGCAGTGAGAGTTCATCTTTAGCTGTGGAGAGGCTGCCTTCCCGTGGGCACCCTCAGTTCACCCGGTCCTCTGTAGAGACGTCTTGGGGAGGAGGGTGGAGGCATGGGGGTGAAGTTCAGGTCAGTCGCTACCCACAGAATAATTGGTCACATTGTTGATTTCTTTTAATCTCAGAAATGTTGCTCAGACAGAGTGGGCACAGGGATCCCCTGCCCCTTCCCTCACTGAGTCAGACACTTGGCACTGGTGTTGGTGTCAACGCCCGAGCCTTCTGTGGAACCCAGTGACTCAGGTCCTCAACACTATCTAGATAGTGCTGCAAACACGGTCAGATAAACCTTCAGTTTGCTGGCTGCAAAGCCTTCCCAGGGGAGGGGAGGCTCGGGAGAGACTGCGCTCCTGACATCGCCCCTCTCGCACTCAGTAGGACCAAAAGTTCTGTCTTGATGGACGAAGTTTGTGTTGAGTAGGTCTTCACTTACCATGCAATTAGAATGAGGTCTCCGCCACCCCTTCAAGACATAAATATAGGATGGACGAATGAACCCAGAATTGCACTCCTTAAGGCTCTTTCCCAGGTCTGCGCAGGCCTCCGGGCTTTCCCTTCCCTGTAAAGTTCACTTCCGTGGTGACAATAAATTGCATTAGTGTGACCCTGCACCGCAACTGTTAGAGTTCTTGGGAAATTACTTCCTGTTCACAGGACATTCAGAACCAAGATGATTTGAACATATTTTTTTATTTTTTTTGCTTTTTAAGAAATAGCGTTTTCTCCTTTGAAGTTAAATGTGTGAGAAGCAGAAAAAGACAAACATAGGATTGAAAGAAACCAATGATGTTGAAGAAAATAAAAAGTAGCAGTGGTACAAAATACACGGAACTAATAATTGGACTCTGATGGCTGTGGTTGAATTTTTTTTTTATTGCTCAGTCCTGCTTCATGAACTATAGGACTAGACCCCTGATAAGTCTGTCCCGGTATGATTTTATTTTTTGTAGTTCTGGTCTCTTCCATACTAGCCAAGTGCTCTGCCATTGAGCTATAGCATATCCCCAGCCTCCCAGTCCTCCTTAAAACAAGCTAACAAGTCTTACGAAGATTTAACTGTGTCCCCAGATTCTGTTTTACACCCTTCCTCTCTGCCTCTCCATCCCTTTCTCTTCATAGTCTTCCCTGGTTGTTTTCTTGTTGTCGTTTTGTTTTTGAGACAGGGTCTCTCTATGTAGCCCTGGCTATCCTGGACCTCACTATGTAGACCAGGCTGGCCCCGAACTCTGCCTCTGCCTTCCGAGTGCTGGGAGTAAAGGCGTGGAGTAAGTTAGTGTTGAATAGAACATGGCTTCCCCAGCTCTTTATAGTCCATGGCTGTGGAGACATAGAGCTAAAAATGAATCTTAGATACTTTTATGGACTGGAAACCCACAGAACCAAACTTGTATATCCAAAGTGACAGAGACGGTTATTGGCCCAGAGAGACGGAAGAGGTTAGTTAGAGTATCCTGTAGCCCAGCTGGGACGGGGGTCAGGATATCTTGTTAATTCTATTCTCGCACTATTTTAAAATTGGAAACACGTTGGTATATCCGTGTCTGCATATCTATAGTCACTCAATAGAGATCCATATGTACGTATGTATGTACATGCACACATTTCATATTCACACACGCATCCGCGTCTCGTTCCCACCCTCCTCCTCCTCTCCTCCTCCTGCCCCCTTTTCTCCCATTTTTTTTTTTTTGTCTCTTTACAAATCCCATCATCTCAGGCAGATTTAAGTATCTATGCAAAGGAAGGATCCCCCCCCCCCTTATTGTCTAATGCAGTTCAAAGCTCTGCTCAAACCACAGCCCTCATCTTTGCGCCATCGCTGCGGAGAACGTCCGATGCACACAGGCGACCCTAACCCACGGATAAGGCAGCTGTGGCGGACGTTCTTGTACCAGTCTGTTCCCGTTTCAGCCTTTGATTAGGAGGGGGGATTTTTCTTTCCTTGTGTTGTCCCTTCTTTTCCTCCTTGCTTTACAGAGAACACAGATTCATCTTTGTTCATCGTTTTTCAGTCCCAGTAATCCAGGAGCATGACACGAAGAGATGGGCAGCAGGCAGCCTCTTCACGGCAAGCTTTTCTCACCGTGACACATTCAGCTTTGCTGTTTTGAGAAGCCCCTCATATCTCCATGAATTGCAGCAATCCAAGAAGAAGGGCCTAGGACTGAATGATGTAATTTCTAGGTTCCACTTTCCCACAATACTGGATGCTGACAAATGGAATTTTGACATGAATTTTGGAGAGGACAAGCCGCACACTTTAGTTGGAAGTAGTCATCAGCTTGATGAGCCGACATTAGAATATTAGTTGGGTTTCTCCACGGCGAGTTTAGAGCTTCAGGCCTTATAAACTCTGGAGGCTGGAAGTCTGAAGGCCATCCTTCTGAGACTCAGGGAGGAACCCTTCTTTGACTGTTTCAGCTTCTGAGGGAGGTTGCTCACTCTTGGCATCCTTTGTTTCTAGTTACTTGGGTCCAATCTCCACCTCTGCTCTGTGGTCTCATTCTGATCGAGCCTGTTTAGGTTTTGTCAGTCTTCTGTCTTGGCAGTAGGTTGCAGCAGAGGGCTCTTCATGGGCAAAGATCAGCATGGCTGCTTGTGTGCACCTGGACTGCCAAGGCAAGCAGAGGCAGACAGGCATGCTAAGCCAGTGTTACGATTCAGGAGAGAGAGGATCGCATCAACGGAGGGAGGCTGAGGAGCAGGCGGACGTCGGGTACAGTGAGAGAGGAGCCCCAGCCCCCTCCACGGAGAGAAGTGTGTGGCGACAGTTGCTAGGACAACCCAAGCTTGTCATTGGAGGAAAAGGTCATACAGGATAGAGCAGGCTAGGGAAAGATGCTATGGTTTGGTCTCAAAGCCACAAGGGACTGAGTTTGGTGCTACAAATCTGTAATCCCAGCCCTTGTGAGCTGAAGGCAGGAGAATCAAGAGCTGAAGGCCAGCCTGCAATATAATGAAACATCTAAAATTAAAAATCCCCTGAAGGCCCGGAGATTAAAGCCTTAGTAACCAGTTGGTGGCACTTCCGGTAGGAGATGAAACTATGAAGAGATGGTGGCGGGGGTTGGGAGGGTGCCCTTAAAGGGGCTACAGGGGCCCTGAGTCTTCCTCTCTCTCTTCTTCCCCGTTGCCACAAGGCGAGCCAGTCTGTGCCATCGTGCTCTCTGCCCGGGTGTACTGCCTCATCACAGGCCCCAAAGCAGCAGCCACAGTCTGAAGTCGTGAGTCCCCAACACCTGACAGTCGGCTTTCTCAGTATTTTGCCACAGCAGAGGCAAGCTGACCAACATGGAAGGTTAGGGACTCGATGCCGGACACGCCAGGCTTGAGCGCGCCCACGTTAACTGTTGAGTGGAGTAGTTGGCTGTGAGTCTGCAGTTCAGGCAAGGCCAGCTAGAGACACGGACTTGCCACTCATCCCTCTGAAGAAGGCATTGAAACGCAAGCTGCACGAGCTCTGTCTATGTGAGCAAAGGGAAGCCAAGGGGCTCTGACGCCAAGAGTCAAAGAGACAAGGAGACACCTGTAAAGGTTACAGAACAGTGAGCCGAGTCGGGAAGAAACTAAGACAAATATTCTGTGCCCTGAAAGAGGAAGGACTCAATGGAGTCAGACAGTGGACCAGCAAGCGTAGGGGAGACGGGAGAGGGCGCAGGGTAGAGAACCAAAGTACAGTGCTGACTGTATGGGTGCCACAGTGGAACTCATTAATTTGCATGCTAGCTGGAGGAATTAAGAAATGAAATCAATAAAGGCCAGGGAGATGGCCCAGTGGTTAAAGAACTTGCTACACTATCAAGAGGGCCAGATCCCTACACCCCACATAAACGCTGAGTGGGCACGGTGGTCTGCCTGTAATTCCTGTCTCAGAAGGTAGAGACAGGGACCAATCGCACAGTGATGGGCAGAGGTGTCACGCGGAGAAAAGCAGAGCTCGCGTGTGAAGTGGCGGATCTAGTTATCACCCATGCTGTAACAAAGGGGTGTGGCTCATGCTAGGGATGGCACCCGGGGCAGCTGGTGCAGGGATGGATGCGCCCAGGGCTTTGACGAAGGCTGAGGAGTCCTGGGTATCTTTAGGCCAATCCTGGGGGAGCCGTTCTCTACCAGCTCGTGTGTCGGGTGTGACACGTCTCTCGGCTTCCGCACTCCTTAGAGCAGGAGGGTGTCCAGCGTGGAGTGGGAAGTGGGGTGGGCAGGAGGGTCAGCTGAAAGCCTGGCAAAAACAATGGAAAGACATTCTAGTGGAGCCCGGCGGTGGCGGCGCACGCCTTTAATCCCAGCGCTCAGGAGGCAGAGGCAGGCGGATCTCTGTGAGTTCAAGACCAGCCTGGTCGACAGAGTGAGTTCCAGGACAGTCAGAGTTACACAGGGAAACCCTGTCTCAAAAAACCAAGGGGACCAAAAAGCTCTAGTGGAGAGAAAACACCTAGCTCAGTCTGAACCCTTTCAGATGCCTCTGGCTGTGCTCTCCCTTTTATCTACAATAAACTTTCTCCTCCACCATATCCAGGAGCAGTCATGGCCTTCCTTTTTCTTTTCTTTCCATTCAGTTTGATTCCTTTTTTTTTTTTTTTTTTTTAAAAAAAACCTCTTAGTGATCTGGATCAAGCCATTCAACCCCTAGAGACTAAAAGCCCTGGTTTTTTTTTTTTTTTTTTTTTGGTTTTTTGTTTTTTCTGTAAGGCAGGGGTAATTGTACAAGTTATCAGTTAGGGTTCTTATTTCCCATGGATCTTTGGCACAAAGCAGCATTCTGAACATGCTAAATTCTTCCCACCTTTCTATGCATTTATAGACTGAGTTTCAAAAAATTTAAATTCCTGTGTAATTTGAAAAAAAAAAGACTGTTTTTGAGTCAGGGTCTCAAGAATCCCAGGCAGCCCTTGGACTTGCCAGCAAGCTGAGGCTGACCTTGAACTCCTACTTCTGCCTCCCAAGGGCTCAGTTACAGGTGTGTGCTACCGTGCCCAGCTAAATCGGTGAGCTTAAACCGGACCTGCTAGTCCTGTTCAGTTTCCCCCTTACAGCTCGAATTAATTGTTGGGTAAGTTCTAAGCAGATAATATGTGTCATCATAGGAGTTAAGAGAAGTTTCAGCAGTGACTTATTTGATTTTACCTGTGGGCCCAAGGAAACTTAGATGGGAGCCTTCAGATGGAAACATGATAAAAGTGAACCCTGAAATAGAGCCGAGCCTCCAGTTAAAGTAGAATAGTCACACATTCATGAGGGTGGGGACACACCTATTTATACGAAGGGGGGAAATGTGTGGTTTATGCCCATTCATTTTTTTCAAGTTTAAATGGAACAGTGTATAATGAAGAAAGACTTTTTTTGCCAAGAATAACTCAGTAGAGTCACTGTAGCATATTTTGGTTGTAAAATGTGACTGAAGTGCAGGGGTTCCAGGTCTGCGTCCAATTTCCTGAGGCACGGATCTTATTCGTGAGTCTCCACAGTTAGAGACCAAGAAGCCAACGTTGCAGCCCCGAAGTCCAAGACCTCAGGCTGCCCGTGTGTGGTGTGAAGCTTGGGTGTGCTTGCAGAAATCCAAGCTTGCTTTTGTGCCACTGCTTAAGCATAGTTAATGAGGAGAGGTTATTTAAATGTCATGCTAACGGTGACTCTGGCATTCATAAGCTACAGAAGAGGGCCATTTGAAACCATGTTAAATCTCTAGAATATTTGTCTGTAGTGTTCACCCCCAAGATATCACAGTGTCGTGGGGAAATAGAACGTAGGGGAAAATTAGGATAATACTGAAGGAGACCTGGAAAAAAGGCAAAGCGGGATAGAACATTAATATATTTAAAAAAAAAAAAAGAAAAGAGGCAAATATGAAGTTCCAGGGCGTTGGGGAGATGGCTCAGTTGGCAGAGCTCTTGCCTGACAAGCACGAGGACCTTGTTCAATCCCAAGGATCCATGTTAAAAAACAAAAATGCCAATAAAAACAAAAGCAGTACAGTACGTGGGTAATCTCAGTGCTGGAGAGGCAAAGACAACCCAGGAGTCCTTGACTGATCAGCCTGGCCTGCTCAGTCAGTTCCAGGCCAATGAGAGAAAGACCCTGTCTCACAGAAAACAAGATAGATGCTGTCCAAGGTACAGCAGTTGAGGTCCTCTGGGCTCTGCGCACATGTAAGACACATGTGTGCTCAGCCATGCAGACAAATGCACTTGCATACACACACACACACACACACACACGCACACGGGGCGGGGTGGGGGAAGAACCACCAAATAACACTTGAAAGTGCCTGGTTGAAAAACATATGAAACTCATTTTGATAATTTTTAAAGGAAGTTTTCTCATTATCAGGACGATTTCATTCTAAACTCTATAGATTCTGTAATTTTTCTTGAAAGGATTCTTGTTGTTAAGTCCTTGAAATGTTTTCCATCCCTACGATGGTTCAGCTGAAGCCAGCTGCTCGATTTCCTTGGCATTTCACACACATACCAGCAATATTTGTGGGATGTGGTCTCTGCGCTGATGGAGTTGTGCATTCTCCTATTGCTTCTCCCTGAGGCTCATGGTCGTAGTCCCCCTCACATCCCACACAGTGTGACAGTCGCTGCGAGGAAGGGATCCCATTGCAGCCCCTCGGTTTTCCTTGAAGCCCTTTGCAGACGTCCTGGGAGGTCTGGAAACCATTCCTACCGACTTGCTGAGCGGAACAATTTCTTCCCTTTCAGCTCCCCACGATTCTGTCAAGACCAAGGACAGATCTTTTCCTGTCAGTGCCACCCCTGTAGAGAGACCCTGAGTATTTCTAAGTGGATCATTTCTAGTGCAGCTGGGGTTGGGGTGGTGGGTACCCAATTATAAAGCTTCCCCAGCGGCCTCTTCCTCTTTGCTTCCTTCTTACTGTCTCTTCTTCCCAACTTTGTCACTGACGCTCTGTTCTGGTCGCCTTTCCTCCTGCCCTGAACTGGCTGGATGGAGTCCCTTCTCTTTTTACTGGGTTGTTGCTTCAGTCACGAATGGATTCAGGAAGCCACAGGATCCCTGAGTCTTTGGACTTGCTATTTTCCATTGGTGTCCCGCCCCCTTCCTTTTAATCTGACAGAATCTCACTCACCCTCTGAGTCCAGTTAACTTCCTTACAAGGCCTCTCCTAACTCCGAGGAGAATGTGACTATCCATGTACAGTTCCCTGAAGTTAGAATACAAAGGAATGAGGCCGCAGGCTTAGCTTGTGGAGCCCTCAAGAATAGCTGGTCCTTTCTGGCTGGCTCCTGGTTGCAGCCCAGGTGTTTGTGTTGGATGGTGATTTTCTGAGTTTGGAGGACTGTTTACTTTGTCAACCTTAAGTCTTACGGTTAATATCGACCATCAGTTTAAGGAACGGCTCGGAGGTAATAAAGCATGCCCTTGGTACGCCATCTGATGACTTTGCCAGAGACAGGTCATGGGGATGCTGGCCTAGTTTGAATAGATTACTGGTAGATTACAGGGCTCCCTCTCTGCCCAATCACTTGGGGTGCATTCTTGTGGGGCTAATGTCTTGCCACAGCCCCTTCCTGCCAGTGCTGTGCTTTCTGGCCACCATAAAGCGAAGAGCCTTTACCACAAGCCCCCACCACCATGATGTCCCTCTTGCTTTAGGCTCAGAAATAGTTAGCCAAGTGACATAGACCCGAAATCATGAATAAATAATTCCTCCTCTTTGTTTTTGATAATTATTCAGATACTTTATTACAACAACTATATATACACTGTCCTGATGAAAATACTATTTGAGGTTTTATGACATAGTTTAAGGGGACCACTAGTCAAAGAGACATAGCTATACATCACAACCCAGTATACAAACAAGTATCCAGACTCGTGGTTTTTTACCTTTACTGGGACACACTGCCTTTTTTGTTGTTGTTGTTGTTCTAATCTTTTTTTCTCTCCACTCTTTGCTGGGATTGATTCCTTATGGGAACTTCATCCCACCCATGGTCTGAGATCCTAGTTTGTCAGCGATTCTGTGAGCAATGCTGCAGACATTAGTGTTTCTTAGGAAGCAGGTGTGAGCTCTGAGGGTCTCCCCCCATATGATGAATGGGCTTAACTAAGGTGATGAACTGTGCCCCAGAGCTGGGTCATTGTCTCTGTGGAATTTATGACTTTCCCCCTGTTGAATGTCAGCCATGCTTGTCCACTGAGCTCAGGCTCCTGGGGTATTCTGTGCTGCCCAGTGGCTGATCCTTTCATCTGTTAATGGCTCCCACTGCATTGAAAGAGAGCTGGGGGTAGGGGCTCAACAGTGCTTCTCAGCTTAGAAGCCTTTAGGGGCAGCTTGCTTCCTGCCCACTCTGTTTGTAAAGATTACAAATTCCTGCAGGGACCAGATGTTCTTTGCCTGCCTCTTACCCACCGGCGTTCGAGCAGTCTTACAATTAGAAATTCGTTCCAAGTCCCAGTATCCAGTTCCTGCATTCCGACTGGGCTTCATTGAAAAAAGATGACAGAAGCAGGTTTGGGAAATATTGACAGAGTTTAAATCTGGGTCCTTTACAGAGCCGAATGCTATTGCTTTACACACGTGTCCTTTTCGTGCCGATTTGTAGTTAACATGGAATAGTAAGACACGAAGACTGGTTTACTCAGCCTCTGCACTAGGGACACACTGGACTAGATACTTACTTGAGGGGAGCTGGTGTGCTGTCTGATACTGAGTGACATCATCGCTGGCCCCTCTGCCACTAGCGTGAGTGATCTCAGCTAGGGGCGTGTCCCTGGGGGCTGCAGCCCCCATCGGTATGTTTAATCATGCTAAATGCCATCCAGAGAGAAGTCACCCTGGCTTTAGGCATCAGTAGTTGCTCAGTGAGGTATTGGGGTTATTTGCTCATCTTTGCAATCACAAGGATCGAATTTCTCAAGTGCGTGTGGCTTGGGCCATTGTTTTCTTGGACATTTGACACCACTTGTAAACTATGTTGTTTTATATGCTGTGGTTATTTGGGGAGGAAACTGATAAAAATTAGGCAACTAATAGTACAACTTAGAAAAAAAAATATATATATACACACACACACACACACACACACATTGATAAGATTTAGTGACTCATAATCAATGACAGATCTGAAGTGATAGATGACAAGATTTGATAGCACACAACACAGTTAGTAGCTTACAGCTGATGGTAATTGCATTTTTAGGTGGTTCCGTATAAATTCCCACACCTGATTCTCCATCTGTAAGGTGGGTGTAACCCATACTCCTAACCTTTCGTTTGCAAGTGGAGAAACTGAAAAGGGAAAAGATGCTTCTCCCAACATCTTAACATGCTACAACAGACCTAAGTCAGTCCTCACCCAAGTTCTCTGACACAAACCAGACCAAATTCTGAGCCATGTCTTCTGAGTAACTGAAACATCCCTGCCTGACCCAAATAAAGAGATCTCAGCAGAGCTGGTGGCGGTTGGTGATGGTGAGCCCCTATCTTATCTGGCTCTCGGCTCTGACTGAGGGATCTGTCCGGGGCTGTGGGGAGCATTTGAATTCAATCTTATAATCTCTCAGGAATTATGTGGCGCCTGCTGGTGTCTCCTTGTGGTAGGGCTCGGGTTTTACTGTCTTGCTCTGCCATAAATTTGCCTTTGTGCAGTGGTCCCAACCCCAGATCAGCTCACCCCATCGTTTGGCCCCAGACCTCCTTACAGCCCTCCAGCGCCCCCCATCCTCACCCCGTCCCCAGATTCTCAGGACCATCTGCCTATCTACTGGCTTCTTCCTGTGCTCCATCTGGGCTCAATTCAGCCCCACGTTTTCTGTTGTTTCTTCCTCTCCTCTTCTGCCATAGGCCCTGCCAGTCCTCTGAGAGTAGAGACTTTGGCCATCTGTAGATCTCACTCTGAAGGCAATAGAAGATGAGGCAGAGCTTGAATTTGCTCTTGACAGATGTTTTTCTCTGGTCTACAGTAGCTCACGGTGGTTGTTGCGACTTTGATGTGCGCCTTTGCTGGCATTCCTGATGTGGCCATTGATCACAGTTTAGAAACCAGAGAGCCGCTACTCGGCACATTCATATGACAGGGGCTAGAGAAAAACTGAAAAGAAGGGTTCCTTTCTAAGGCTCACGGGATCGTGACCTTCATCTCCCTGAACCTTTGTGCACGGCATCCACCGTTCGCTGCAGGCACTGTTACAGTGTCTGTGCATCCCGCAGAGCCTTCGCTTACATCACATCCTCTGAACTGCAGGCCTCACGGTGTATCAGGCACCTTAGGTGTTACGCAGCCTATGCCTTCATTTGTTTACTCTCACGGATGTCTTTGCTGTTTTCAGGTACCACGCCTCTCAACAATGAATTTTTTTTAAGTTTCCAGTACAATTTTTTGCTATGGTTTTATTATTTTGCTTTATGTCTCTTTCCTATCAAAAGAGTTTAAAACTTGAATGCTATAAAACTACCTTTGTAAAGGAATTGGGGGGTGGGGCAGAGGTTGCTAAAAATCTGACTTATTTATTCTCTTCTTTTTGGATAAAAATCGGAGCTGAAGCATGGAGTAAATATCTTTGTCCGAGTCACCAGGGACAGTAGTTACGTTGGGTCTCCCAGGGGTTACCCTGTCAATGAGTCTCTCATAGTTGTTGGTTAAGCTCCTGTCGCTACAGTTTTTCAGCGCGTTTCTTTTTCCCGTGGGTGGAGTTGATCAGGCGCACGGAACAGCTGGTCAGCGTTGGCCTCAGTTAAGGTGCACACCGCCATTGGCTTCCCCACCCTCCTCCCTGCACTTTCCCGTCGTAGCAAAGGAAGCACATCCTCATGGGTCTGTGAGTCTGCCTTTCAAACATAACCAATGAGGAGGAAGCTTGCTTTTGTTCTGTGTCGGAACCAATCTTCTAAACTAGGAGTTGCCTTCATCCATCCCATGGGTGTTCCCAGAGCGCTTCCCGGGAGCCCACGGTTCAGGCTTCTGGTAGGACAAGGTTTTTGTAAAGGATAGAGTCTTCTGGTAGTTCTCAAGTCATCACATGGATAAAAAATAATTAAAGGTCTGGGCGTGGAGCTAAGTTGGTAGAGTGGCAGCCTCGCCCACCTGAAGCCCTGTGTTTGTTCTGAGCACTGCATAAACTGGGCACGGTGGTAATCCCAGCCTTTGGGAGATGGAGCCAGGAGGACCAGGGATTTAAGATCATTCCTGTAGACGTCAAGGCCAGCCTAAGATCCACGAGACCTCGTCTCACTGAAATGAAAAGCTTTTGTTTTTTTTTTTTCTTTCAAAGTAGTAATGTCTTAGGGCAGCAGGAGAGGCAGTGGTGGATACAGCCTGTTAGCACAGAGGCTTCTGCTCAAGGCTAGGTGGGATTCTTGCTTGTATCGCGGAAAGGTATGAGTCAGTATGAAGTAATTCATAGTTTATTTAGGAAGAGCCTGGCGAGATGGCTGAGCGTGGGTAAAGGCACTCGCCAGGCAAGCCCGGACACCCAATGTGATCCTTGCAATCCCTGTGAAGATGGACAGATAGGCTTGATTCTCTGGCTTGTACACGTGTGCCACGGCATGCATACTCTACCCATATGCACACAATGATAAATAATTTTTAAAAAGAAAAAAAAGCTTTAATATAAATTTAAGTGTTTGTGCTAAGGGCACATTTGAGGGCTATTTTGGGGAAAATTGCACACTGAACTATTGATGTTTATGGGCCGCTCAAGAGACTATCAAAGAGATCTTAAATGGTTTTTTTAAAAAGAATTTTTAATTTTAAAATTATGTGGCTGTGTGGCTATGTACATGTAAGTGCAGGTGCCTACGGAGGCCAGAGGTATTGGCGTTACAGGAGCTGTGAGATGCCTCAGACCCGTGCTGGGAGCTAAACTCCAGGCCCTGGAAAGTCAGTCAATGCCCTTAACCCATGGAGTCATCTCCAGCCCCATGGACCTTATTTCTTGGAAAATAAGATCATAAGGTGGTTTCCAAGGTGCTCTGGGCAGGATTACAAGCTGATAAGACAACATTGCTCAAAAAAGGGATTCTTAGTGACCATAGAGCACAACAAAGTGACGGCTATGTGTTGGTTTCAGTCACCTGTCTCATCTCACTGAAGAGATTTCCGTACAACCACAGTGCTCCCAATACAAAGTTTAAATTCAAACTCTAAACTCTAAATTTAAATTCTAAACTCTAAACACTCTTACTTGAAGTATCTCGATTGATTTCTCTGTAGGCAATCTTCATGGTAAATTTTGTTGTGTTGAGATGGGCTCTTCTATAGCCTAGGCTGGCCTCAAACTTGCTCTGTAGATGGGGACGACCTTGGACTTGTGGTCTTCCCTCCTCTACCTCCTGAGTGCTGGGATTACAGCTGTGCACCACCATGCCTGCTTTGTGGGGTTTTAGGGTAATGAACCCAGGACCCTGTGCACATTAGATAAGCACCAGCTGAACCCCATCACCCCTGTCCTTCTGTCCTGCTCAGAGAGATGGATCCCTTCTCAGCCTACTGCTGAGACATAGGCTTCTCCTTTAGATAGATTACTCTTCTGCAGTTCTGAGCCCCAACCTCTGTGTGTCCAGGAATATCTTAACAGTTGGTCTCACGTTGGCAAGGTGTGTGTGTGTGTGTGTGTGTGTGTGTGTGTGTGTATGTGTGTGTGCATGTGTGTGTGTTTCTGGAGTACCCTGTGGGGTGCTGGTGGGTCAGAAGGGCCAACAGAGAGAGGCCCAGGAGCCCTTTCCCTTCAGATCACCCCTGGATGACAAAAGTATCAAAACAGACACTTACTCCCTTTTCTGACTATGAAGGTCCAAGAAAGTAATAGCTGGGGGCTTCTGCGGCCATTTTTACCTCCCCAAGTTCAAACACACAAAATGCAGAGAACAGATGAACTGCTCAGGGCGTGAAGTCCGGAGATGGGGCTCTGTGCCAATTCTCCTGGGTCAGATGGGGCCTGTCTTCCTGTTGCTGTCCCCGCTTTGGTGCACACGGGAGATGGCTTGCTGTAAGGCAGGTGGCAGTCATGAAGCAGGCTGCATCTCGGCCTTGTTAGTTAGATGTGAGCCTCAGTTTTAATTAGCTCAAACGAGCCATTAGGTTTCCAGCTCGGGCCTTGACTATCCCCTCAGTGTAAAATGTGTTTGTGTGGATAGAGCCAAGCAGGAGACATGGCTTTGGTTTTATTTACAGAAACCTGGGTCATTTAGAAGGCCCTGGCCACCCGCATCCCCTCTCTTTGACTTTGTAAGTCACGATGGAACCCTCCAGAGAAGATGTATGAGAGCCAGTCTCACGCAGAGAGGCACAGTCTCAGGACTCCTCAGGGAAAGGCAAATGAAAACCACGGTGAAGTGACCTCTACCCACAGGGGTGGCGACATCAGAGCCCCCGTGGTACCGACTTGGTCGGGATGGGAAATGAAGCAGCTGGCTGTGCAAAACAGCTGAGTCCTTAACGCAGTGGTTCTCAACCTGTGGGTCACGACCGCGTTAGGGGTCTAACGACCCTTTCACGTCTGAGACCATCCGCTTATCAGATATTTACATTGCGGTTCACAACAGTAGCGAAGTTACAGTTATGAAGTAGCAACGAAAACAATTTTACGCAGTGAGGGGTCGCCACAACATGAACTGTATTAAAGGGCCACAGCATTAGGACGCTTGAGAACCACTGCCTCACAGGATTAGAACTCCTTTGTCCAGCAGGTTTACTTCTGGGTACATACCGAGGAGGACTGAAAGGAGGCAGTGTCTGTTCACCCGTGTTCACAGCATCGTTATCCACCTTAGCCGAGAGGAAGGAGTGACTCAGGTGTCCATCAGTAAGTGAACAGATCAGAAAAATATATCTGTCCACACTCACACACACAGTGGAATGCCATTAAGCCTCAACAAGGAAGGGGATTCTGACACGTGCTCTCGGGAACGAACCGCAGAGCCATTACGCTATGTAGACCATGCAAGCGCAGACGGTTCAGTATTCTGCGATTCTCTTCTATGGTGTGCATGGAGGTGTCACATTAATGGAGACAGAAGGTAGAGTTAGTGATAGCCAACTGGGGAGTGGAGACCACGGCATCACTGCTCAGTGGGCTACGAGTTCCAGTCCTGCGGGGAGAAAAGGGTTGCAGGGGTGGACGGTGACGGTGGCAGTCCAAATATGAAGACACTGAATGTCGAGCCGAAGATGGGTGAGATGGTGACTCTGGTCGGGCGTGCTTTATTATAATGACAAAGTAGACCTCCAGAAAAGGATCTAAAAATGTCACTCTTGGCCCGTCATCACTTTGCTGTTCATATCTGTGAGAAATAAAAGGCTTCGTGCAGGCAGCTTGCCACCAGATGGCATTTGCCACTCCAGCCCCCTCCCCCTCAGAAGGCCACCTTGTCCTTCTGAGGTTGGCCTCTGGCCCCCACCAACACACGCTAGGGAGAAAAAGTCAAACTCGAGGATGAGGTCAGCCTCCGTCACTATGACTTTAGCCAAGGACAGTTGGCTGTGATTTGTGCTCTTGCTTTTTACTGCTTGGCCAACAAACAGTGAACTGCTCTTGTCCTGCCAGAAGTGGGGGTACGGGGGAGGTACATCCCTACAGTCTTGTCAGCAGAATCTGAGAGCTGTTTTGCTGGGAGCGGTGACAGATGAGCCTGACTCATGTGCACGGTCTCACCTGCTGCTGGTGACTCTCACCTGCTGCTGCTGGGAAAACAAAGGCTGACATCAGCTACCGAGACTGAACGGGACAGGTCTGGCTTCCAAAATCTCCAAGCTGCCTTGATCACCAGGAAGTCAACAGACATCTCATTTATTGTCTTGACAGCGTTTTGTTTGAGTTTATTAAGTTATTGTCACTTACTTGTTTATGAAGTAGGGGTGTGCATGCCATGGCGTGTCTGCAGAGGTCAGCAAACGACTTGTAGGAGTGGGTTCTCTCTACCATGGAGGATCTAGGGGTCTAACTCAGGCTGTTGGACCTGGCAGCAGGGACCTTTGTTTTCTGAGCCATTGTAGTTTTTGAACACCAATACTTTATTTGTGGATAAAGTATATTAAGTCATTGGACTATATCTGTTCATTTATTTATTTTAGAGATAGGGTCTGATGTAGCTCAGACTTGTAGCCTGTATTAAATCATTGGGCTATTTATTTATTTTAGAGATAGGGTCTGATGTAGCCCAGACTTGTAGCCCCGTATCTCAGACTTTCTTTGTAGTCAACGGTGACTTTGGAATTCTGGTCCTCCTGTCTCTACCACCTGAGTACTGGTATTATAGGCATGTGCCTGCGTGCCTGGTTTTAGGCTGTGCTGAGCATCAAACCCAGGGCTTTGTAAGTGACGCTACCAACTGAGCTTCCCCATCCCTGCTGCTTAGCTTTTCCTTATTGGACGTTGAGTGTAAATGCTTGATGGGGTTTTCACACTTTTTGTTTTTCAGGATCACTCCATGGACTCCTAGCCCCTGCACTTGATAAATGCCTGCATTGTTCTCAAGATCATGTAAAACCTGTTGAGCATTAACCTCCCTCCCAGCAAAAGGCCAGGCTGCAGGTAATGACAGCTCCAACATGTGGGCCTTGCACAAAGTGCCGGACCCATTGAGTAATAAAGGGGGTTTATTTGCTCTTGTGACCAGGCTTTTAAAGTGTTTGATAACTGCTATCAACCAGATAGCCACATTTGATTTCTGCTGCTCTGTGACTATACATGCTTAGATGCGCAAGAAGGAAGCATGGGAAAACCTGCTCAGTATGCCTGGAACCTGGAACCTGGAACCTGGCAGGAAGTAACAAGTGCTGCTGGCTCATAATGGTTCCATGCTTATCAACATTAAAGGGGTTGGGGAGCCTTGCAGCAAATCTCCGTTTGCATTCTGCTGACCTAATCAACTCCTCCAGCTAACTGGCGTTGTAAAGGGAAACTGGTACCCTTTTCTGTTGCCCACATTCTAACCTGTAAGGTTTTGCATGTTTTTCTCTCACTGCATTCTAAAGTGATTCTACAAGTCTTAGACAAAGCCATGGGATCAGTTTGAGAATGTTTTCCACTCCCAAGTTAAGCACTCTCATTTCATTCCAACCCTCTTTTAACCTGAGTCTTAATTTGGGGGACTTGTCCTTTCCTTAGGTGGTACTTTAAAACTCCCCCAAAGCAAAGCGTGGCACCTGGGGTTCCATTACTAGGGATGTGGTTGTTGGGCAACAGGGACCTTGATAAGCTCTCTGGGTCCAAGGATTCTCTACCCATAGCTTTATCTAGCTGTCAGCGGAATGTATTTATTTAAAATGGCGCCATTCCTGAACACGCACAGTTTTCCTGAAACGATTCAGTGGGATAACACAGAGTGACAGCACTTTCTATCGCATTTCCGTCGTCAAGAGTTGTGTGTAACCTAAGAAAGAAAGTGCATGGGGGGTGGGTATTGGTGAGGTGCAAGGACTGCACCCAGAGCCTGAGGGTTTTGGAATCTGGAAGGGTCCTGAGGTCCATTCCCCAACATTATGTGAGTTGTTGCCCTTAGCAGTAATTCCCACGTAATGAAAATGTAATCTCTCTGCTGTGTCTCTGGTTGTATGTCCGTGCATCTAGGCTTTCCCTCCATTTTTACTTCAAGGATCATTAGCCAACATTGGATCTGAAGGAATTCTCGACCCTTTAGCTGATACTTTTATGCCTGTTCAGTTTAAACCGTGTGCCACTGGTAATGCACGTAAAATCCCTAGCCCACAAGCAGGCACGATGATCTGTGTGCTCAGCGTAGCCTGGCATAATCAGAGGAATGATTCAGTAAATGACTCTTGTCTCTGCTCCTCTGAGTTCTATCAGGCACAGAAAGAAATGTCCTATACCCTCCATTCCCCCTGTTTAATATTAGTATTAATATTAAATAATTAGTATTAACATTAGGCATTATTATTTCTCCTCCTCCATCATCATCATCATCACCATCACCATCACATCATCACCATCACCTAGGAAACCCTCCCTGTCTAGGCAGCAGTAATTTGGATCATGGCTCACAATGATGGCTCACACTGATACAACTTTTCTCAATTTAGGTTAAAATGGGGAACTCCGAGAGTCAGTATACCTTCCAAGGATCCAAGAATCACAGCAATACTGTCACTGGTGCTAAGCAAAAGCCTTGCTCTCTGAAAATACGGAGCATTCATGCAAAAGACGAGAAGTCCTTGCATGGTTGGACTCATGGAAGCAGTGGAGCAGGCTACAAGTCCAGGTCTCTAGCCCGAAGCTGCCTTTCTCACTTCAAGAGTCACCAGCCTTACGCCACCAGACTCAGTGGACCCACGTGCAAAGTCCCTAAGGGCACTGCCTGCTCTAAGCACAGAGTGAATGCCCCAGGAAATGATTTCCAGGGCAACAATGGTGCTTTCTTACCCGAGAATGGTTTCCACTATGTTGGCCGGGAGTCAAGGGAGAGCCACGTCAGCCCCAGGGACTGCAATGGACACCTTCTCACCTGCTACGGGAGAAACGAGAGCATTGCCTCCACACCGCCAGGCGAGGACCGGAGGAGCCCCAGGGTGCTCATCAAGACTCTGGGGAAGCTAGATGGGTGTTTAAGGGTCGAGTTCCACAACAGTGGGAACACCCCAAAAGGGCCCTCGGAGGACCCCAGTGTACCTGTGCAGCTGCTGAGATACTCCCCTACATTGGCATCAGAGACTTGCCCACTGCCAGAAGTGAGGCGGGATTCCGGTGCAGACTCCCCAACCAGCCAGCGTCCTTCCCCAGCTGACTCTCACCTGCGCTCCAGCAAAGGCAGCTCCCTGAGCTCAGAGTCATCCTGGTATGACTCTCCGTGGGGCAATGCTGGGGAGATGAGTGAGGTGGAGGGCTCCTTCCTGGCTCCCAGCACCCCGGACCCCAGCCTCTCCACCAGCTTCCCACCCAGTGACACCAAAAAGCCTTTCAACCAAAGCTCTTCCCTCTCCTCCCTCCGGGATCTGTACAAAGATGCCAGCCTGGGATGCCGCTCGCCCTCTGGCACCTGCCTTTCTTCCGATGAGTACATCGGCTCCCAAGTCAGCCTGAGCAACCGTGTCTCATTTGCGTCTGACATGGATGTGCCCTCCAGGGTGGATCACAGGGACCCCCTGCACTACAGTTCCTTTACTCTCCCCTGTCGCAAGTCCAAAGCCTTAACTGAGGATGCTGCAAAGAAAGACACCCTCAAAGCCAGAATGCGACGCTTCAGCGACTGGACCGGAAGCCTCTCTAGGAAGAAGAGGAAACTGCAGGTGAGAACACCCGGGGTTGGGGTGGGGATCCTGGAGTTACCCTGTCTGCATCAGGGGCTGCTCAGAGCTTCAGGTGAGCCGCTGAAGGGAAGAGTTTGACATAAGATCCAGCACAGTTCCTATTCCGATGGAGTTTGCTTTCTCATTTGCTTTGGACATAGCCTTTGAGTCGTAACCCCCTCGGTGTCTCCATGTCTTAGCCAGGGCTTGGAATAAAATACTACTACTGACTTGGCGGCTGAAGGATAGAATATTTCATGGTTCTGGAGGTTGGGAAGTCACGGGCCACCGTGGTGAGATTCTGGGCCGAGCCTGTTCCTGACTGCTGAAGGTTCTGTCCTTACCCATCAGGGAGGTTGTGTCATGTTCTGGTCACGTTCTCTTCTTGCAAGGATACCAGTACCTTCAGGACCCCAGCCTCTGGCTTGCATCTAAACCCAACCCCTCCTCAAAGGCCTTCATGACTGATTCTGGCTGGGGAGTTAAGGCTTCTTCAGCAAAGGCTCTGAGGTAGGAGGAGAAGGCAGCACAACACTGAGCCTGTAGTACCCGGTTCTGTACCAAATTGCCTTGCCGCCACTGTGCAAGGCCACTGGCCTGGTTCCGAAGCTGACCCAACTATTCTTGGGAGGCATAGAGCTGGGTGAAGGTCTAAGTGAACTGGTAATCTGAGGTCGGTCTGTGCTAGACCTCAGTCATCAAGTCCAATAAAAACAGAAGAGAGGCAGTCACTAAGTTCAGATAGGGAGGCCTTCTCAGCTTGATATTACTGTATAAAGTTAGTTCATAAAAAAAAAAAAAAAAAATCAACCCTTCAAAAAACAAAAACCAGCCCCACACCATGGAGGATGTATGTGTTTGTGGTGCTGAGGATGGACCCAAAGCCTTGCACACGCTGGGCAGGTGCTCTTACCACTCAGCTACATCCCCAGCCCTGTGGTCCTTTTAGTTTTATTTACTCAGCCAGGTCATAGAGCTGAAGGGAATCTGAGTAGGCAGTCAGTCTATAAAGGGGTGTTGTCTTAACCCTGCTAGATACATGCTCATGCAATAGAATAGAAATCGGGGGCACTAAGAGCAGGTGACAGCATAACCTCCCAGGGGAAGTGGAGAACAGGTGGTCACCAGCCTGTCTCCAGGACGGCTTTCATGTCCCTCACTGTAGGACTTACCTTGCTCTGGAGTTATCGCTTCTAGGCCGAATGACCAAACGGTGGGGATGCGTTAGGCCTTTTCCTCCTGTTTCCCAAGCATCTCACGGTGCTATAGTATAATGTGCTGCTCAGCCCCTGCTGCCCCCAGGGCTACAGCTCACACCGTTTGGATCCCAGTGTTGCAGAGCCGGCTATGTCCAGCCGCTGCCCACCACTTCTCATGTATCCTTTCGCGGGGTACCCCTTTTTGTTTTCCGGAAGCATGTTTTTTCACCCGTGTTTGTGGCCTGACTCAACATACGGTGATCCCTGAACCCGTTAAGGTTCTATTCCACTGATCCAGAGCAGACCCGTTACCATGGCAAGGGGATCACTTTCTGCCATATGCAAACATTGGCTGCCCGGCCTTCCTTCACAGGGGCCTGGACTCCTGCAGTTCTGACTATATTGTGCGCCATGTAGAGTTATGAGCAAAATAACTGGAATTTAAAAAGCCATAGTTTTAATAGTAGAAAGGACTCCTCCAGTTTTGGAGGTGAGAGAGCTGAAGAATCAAGGAGTTTGAAGTCTTCTGGGAGATACAAGGCTGTGTAGTTGGAGAAGCAGGTTGGAGGCTATATCTGTAAAACCTGAGACAGATGCTAAGGTATGGTTGACTACTATTGATTTACTATTGATTATTGTCGAATAGTAAGATGAAAAATTCAGACCTTTTTAAAGTGACCCATTAGGACAGCTTTTTGAAAGTTCTGTCTGTGAATTCCCGATAATTATCTATAAATGTGAATAACATTGACCTTTTGGGTAACTATTCCAGTCCTATTGGCCAGACACTTCTTTCCTTTCACAGGAAAGATTAGGATGGGGTCCTCATTGATGCAATCCAGGCAGGTGTGATGGTTCAGGACAGCCACCCCAAGTACTTGGGAAGCTGAGGCAGGAAGATTACAAACTTAAGGCCTTCCTGGGCTGTGGAGCGAGTTCAAGGCTAGCTTGGGCGACTCAGTGAAGCCCTGTCTCAAAGTAAAAAATAAAAGAGCTCTGGGGACATAGTTCAGTAGTACAGTTTGTACACAAGGTGCCCGGGAGCTCTAGCACGGCACACACACAAGGCAATCCGTGCATAGGAAGAATCTGCGGTGATGTGCTCTAACAAGGGGACCCGGTGAGAGCTACTTCCTTACACCTGTATGCCAACAGGGTGGTGATTCAGAAAGCTGTGCTTGATGGAGCGGCATTTGTTTTGACTTCTGAAAAGTGAAGTAAAAAGGAACAGCTCTTTCAATACAGCCCTGTAAGCCCACCCTCATACGCATGAGCCTGCAAAACAGACAGCTGAAACACAGCACCGCGCTAGGACTAGAGAAACGTGTAGCAGAGAGTGCGTGATAGACACATACTGACTTTAGCTGACAAAGACCCTCGTCCTGCCTGGGCTAACCATTTCCTCCCTTCAGTCAGGGTAGGGTAGGCTCTGCAGAGTCAACCATGAGCTCGCCCTCCCCCCCTCCATGACTTGGGATGAGTCAAGTTGTTTCCGTATTCATGGTCCATGTGCATCACAGTCCCCAGGTAACTGGGGTCCGTGGTATTCTTGGGACCCCTAGGCTGACAGGAACAGCCGTCATGGAGGACACTATAAGCTACCGCAGCAGAGAGAAAAGAAAATTGTGTGTTGACTTTGAAAGCTTTTTTTCTCAGAACTGACACGTTTAGCTTCTGCTCACATCTACCGGGCACGGTGAAGGATAAGGCCAGGCCTGACTTGAAGGAGGGCTGGGGAAATGATGCTTCCATGTGCCTTGGGGAGAACCAGAAATGTTTGGTGGCATCCCTGAGGACTGTTGTGGTTCGTCGCAGAGAGGATTTAGGACACACAGACCCAGTTTCTGGCCCCCTGTAATTGTAAACTCTCTCTATGCTAAAGTGACATTGGCTCAGAGACCAGGGGTCCGTTTTTGGCGAGAGGATTGGTGTGTGAGCAAAGGGTCAACTCAGTACTTTTCCTTGTAGATGAGGATAGCGTCAGGCTTTCCTTTAAGGAGTTAGACACCATCTTTTGCTTTTTTACAGACTTATTGATGTATAACTGATAAGCAGAAATTGAATATATTTACAGTGTATAACTCGATACCTTTATATAGGTCTTCAGTGGAAATGGTCACAACCAAGCTAACGTAGTCACCACTCACCATAGTTATCAGGCTGACTTTGTTTTACTGTGAGGCTGTTCACAATCCACTGACTGAGCACAAAGGAACATGCTCGACAGTCACAGTGCTGTACACCAGACCGCTAGATCTCACTTGGGTGGTCTAATCACAGCTCCGTACCCTTTCCTCACCATCGTCCAACTCCTCGGGCCCCCCGTGCAGCCTCTTTTGTACACCCGGCCCCTGTGTCCAGCTGTTTTGAACCCTCACGTAAGTGAGATGTCATGCAGCGTTTGCTTCTCTGTGGAGTGATGTTACTTGCATCCCCTCTACGTGTGGTTGTTAGTTCCCCGGTCACCAAGTTGCAGTAGCCTCTGCCTACGGGTATGACTGCGTAGGAATGGAAATCACAGGCTCTGTGCGCACACACGGTAAGCTCTCTGGTCCCACACCCATCAACAGTTACTAGGGATCGCAGCTGAACCTACTTTAAGACATTTTGTTTTTCAAAATGCTCTTAGCCGGAGATTTCATCATTGGCAACTAGGAGTCTAGATGGATAGTCTGAGACATTGGTTGTAACTCGGGGAAATCCACGCCCGTGTAGAAGAATCAGTGGTAAATACCCACATTTGCTATTTGTCCATCTCTCAAGGAGGAACGGTCTTGCTGTGTTATGGCTGGATGCATAACAGCCCTGCAACACGAAGTCCCCATCTTACAAGAATCAATGACAACCGCATTTATAGCTCACACGTAACTTGGGCACATCGCTCTGCCAGAGTTTTGGTGGTTTTGAAACACCCTGCTAAAGCTCTTGCAGGGAAACAGATCCTCTCGGTGTTTGGGGGCAGTGAGTCAGAGAGTCACAGTCATAGCTGCAGTAATGTTAATAGAGTAAGCGGCATTCCTTCACGTCCCAGGAGTTTATGAAAGTCTCAACAAAGTGACAGTTAGGAGACGAATCTTTTCCCGAGTGACTCATAGCAGCTGTCTGAGTCGCTCTTTGGGGAGGAAGCGTCAGTGTATGAATAAGAAGGACCACTGCCTCAGGGTAAGCATAGTGGATGATGTATCATCAGTAGTAAGAGCTATTTGTGTTCTGGGCTACTGTTGTCAGCACCTGGGCCTTGGAAAACACTCTTCAGTTGCCTGGTGATAGTTTTGGTTTTCCTATAAAAAATAGTTTTGGTTTTCCTATAAAAGACAGCCAGTAAATGTGACTTTTTTTTGGCTTTTCGAGACAGGGTTTCACTGTTGTAACTTCGGATGTTCTGGAACTTACTCTGTAGACCAGGCTGGCCTTGAACTCTCAGAGATCCACCTGCCTCTGCCTCCCAAGTGCTGCTGCTGCTGCTGCTTCTGCTTCCTCCTCCTCCTCCTCCTCCTCCTCCCCCTCCCCCTCCCCCTCCTCCCTCCCCTCCTCCTCCTCTTCCTCCTCCTCTTTTTTTTTTTTTAACATGAAATTTCTAGAAGAAAACATCTCCACAAGGTGTTCAAAAGCGAGCTCCAACTCAATGGCTCCTGACCCAGTTTCTCCTCATTTTAATTTTGACAAGGAGATATTATCAGAACCCCACTGACAGCTGAATGTACTTGACTACTCTTACTCTTTCCCTTGGAGCTATATTAATCTGAGCTGGGTGTTTGGGATGTCAGTGCTTTTTGAACTGGGAGGGACTTTACTGCTATCTTATTCATTAAATTAACTAATGTAGTTTTGAAATAGGATCTCCCTCTGCAGCCCAGGCCATCCTGGAACTCACTAGGTAGTCCTTGTTGGTCTGAACTCATGACAGCGCTCCTGCCTCAGCCTCCCAAAATGCTGGGTTGGAAGCCCCACTGGTTTCTCCTGCTTAGCAATGACTATTTCATCTGTCAGCTGCTTTCCAGATAATAAAGGCGTCGGGATGAGTGTCTTGTGTTTGCTGACCTGCTCTGTAGCTGGCTGGCTGTGTGTGCTGTGTCCCTGGGTTTAGCAAGAGGTGGCAGTTCTTAGATGACGGTAGAGCTTATTCCCAGCGGCTTGTGTTCGCGTTTGTATTGGGATGGGACCAATAATAAAGTCAACTGTCCATCCTAGGCGTCCCCTAGTGCCTAAAATGAAACGGGTCCTCAAATAAAAGGATGTGAATGAAAGAGTTCACTTTTTTCATAAGATAAATTCCCATAGATACAAATAGAAAAAAAATCTACAATTACTGGTCAGTCCCCCTAGTGGATTATGAATCATTGGAGCTTGGATTTTTGCTGTATGACGCGGGAGAATAACATGGTAGAGACTGTTATGTATAGAGGTCTAAGCCTGGCCAGTTGGCCAGAAGACTTCATTTGACAGAGGGAGAGGAAGGAGAGTCAACTGTATCAACTCCTAGGATCCCCCTCATCCTGCCCCGAAACTGGTGATTCTCTAGTCATTGCTTTCACATGATTTAGGAAAAGAATGGATGATGAGAGCTGGAGTTCTCTCCTAGAAGGCACTGAGTCATAGTTAGCAAAAAAAAAATCATTCTACCACTCTTTACTAGTTCGTTTTAAATATTCTAGTTAATTGACCTGGTGCTGAACTCAGGCTAGGTTAGGAGAGCTGGTGGCTTCCTATTTAGCTCTTTACGTTTCGGCTCCACTGGTGTACGTGAGATCTGGTGGCAGTGCTCTTTCTAAAATTCTTTCTGGTTTGGCGCTGCGATGATCCGAGTTGCGTGCTGTTACAAGGCTCTTCGTATCACCATAATTGGATGTAGGCACATTACACGCGGCTGTACGAAGGGGCGTCGCTGCGGGTACCAGAGTCTGTGATGATGACTGGCTGGTTATTTGTGCTGTGTACAGGAACCGAGGTCCAAGGAGGGCAGTGAGTACTTCGATAGCCGTTCGGACGGACTGAACGCAGACATGCAGTTGCCCGTGCAGACATCTGCCCTACTGTGGTCAGGGGGCTCAGCGCAGATCCTGCCTCAGAGAAGTGAATCCACTCATGCGATTGGCAGCGATCCCCTCCAACAGAACATTTATGAGAATTTCATGCGAGAGCTGGAAATGAGCAGGACCAGCGTGGAGCACGTGGACACGTCCACAGAGACCGTGGAGTCCAGCAGCGAGTCCCTGAGCTCGCTGGAGCAGCTGGATCTGCTCTTCGAGAAAGAACAGGGAGTGGTCCGGAAAGCTGGGTGGCTCTTCTTCAAACCCCTTGTCACGCTGCAGAAGGAGAGGAAACTGGAGCTGGTGGCTCGGAGGAAGTGGAGACAGTACTGGGTGACGCTGAAAGGTACGTACGTGGCTTGCGGGTCACTGAAGGCTCGCCGTCATCCTGTTTTTCCCTCCCAGGATGTGCTGGTGGGGTCAGCGTTCATTTCAGTCAGTATGAAGGATAGTGTGTGTGTGTGTGTGTGTGTGTGTGTGTGTGTGTGTGTGTGTTTGCGCGCGCGCGCGCGCATGTGCGTGTGTGTACATACGTGTATATGCACATTTATGCAGGAGCTAGAGGACAGCCTCAGGTATCATTCATTTCCCTGATGCCTTATTTTGAGACATAGTCTCTCACTGGCTTGCAGTTCTCCAGTCAGACTAGACCATGTGACCAGTCAGCCCCAACTTCCACCCGCCTCTTCCCCCTTACCAGCAACAGGATTATAGAGACTACTGCTATACCTAGAGCTTTTTAAAACACGTGGATTCTGGTGACCAAATGCAGGGCTTCATGCTCGCAAGGCAGGAACTTTATGAACTGACCCACTTCACCAGCCCCAACTTGAAAGGTTGGGACCTATCATCTAATAGCACGCCCTGCCGAAAATACTTAACAAGTCTGTTTAATAATTTATTTCCTTTTTATATGTGTTATTCAGTCTAATAAATAATAATTTTTAAATTATTTTCTATGTCTATTACTCTGCCATTCTTGATATTTTAGTTATATCTATGATAATAATAATGATAATGATAATAAAACTCTAAATAACTGTCACATATATTTCACTTACTTGTATTTTCCATTCTGTCCATGCTCAGAATGCCAAAGCATTCTTTGACAGAATGTTTTCTAGAAGATTGGGCCTGTATAATTCCCTTTTATTGACTAAGGAAGTCTGATTGTCACCACCACTGTGCAGCTTTGTTCCCTTGTTCGGTGTTGGAGTTGGACCCGGGCATTGGACACGCTCAGCATGTACTTGGTGACCATGGTACATGCTCAGTGTGACCTCACTCCCTCCTTCCCCGTGTTCCTTTCTCAGGAAACAGAAATAGTAATTTGTCTTGTGAAGGTAAGAGTGCTTCTCACAAGCACTGCCAGTTAGAAATCACAATTGCTTTGCTCGCTGTGGGTGCTCAGGTGGGAAGAAGGCAGGCTGGTGAGACGCCTCAGTGATCTCAGCCCTGATTCGTGCAGGCTGCAGACAGGAGGTGCAGCCTCAGCCTCTGCAAGCCTCCTGTGATTGTCAGAGAGACTGTCTGGGATGTTTCAGAAGTCAGATGTTCCAACCCCTTCTGCACACAGTAGGTGTGAATGCCTACCTGCTTCCCTCATAGCACTCCTTCTTAGCTTTCTTCTGCTGTCTGTTTAGCAGTTTCTGAACTCTTCCCCCAACCTTGGTGGGTGGGCTTCATTCATTAGTCACCTATAAACCCTCTAGTAAGTTTCCCTAGTGGACAGTGTGTGCTGTGTGTGAAAGCTCCAGGACCCAGTGACTTCTTACTATGGATTGGGATCCATAAGTATGGCTCATGATTGGCTAAGAAAAGCAAAGAATGGAGCCAGTTTCTATGTCCTGGGGAAGCAGGCTCTTATGCTCAAGGAGGGAGATTGGAAAGTCGTAATAAAGCATCGGCTCCAGTAAAAAGTTTGAAGGGATAAGAAAAGTAGGCCTCAGCTGCCCCAAGACAGGCTATGAAACTTGGCTGGAACATTTTGTAAGCGAAAAAGGTTTAAGGATTTGATTTGCAGGCCGTGGGGAACGAGTATCCAGGGCTACGGGGTAGAAGTAAAAGTGAGCATGTCTCCAAAGAACAGATGTTATCCTCACTCAGTCATCGGAGGTCTTGGGATTCTTGCAAAGGGGATGGCAGTCTCCTTCCTTTGTCCTCGTGCTGTGTTTCTTAGGGAAACATAACAGGTCTACAGTACCAGGCATGAAATCCCTCCTGGGGAGCAAGCATCCAGTCCGATCCAAACACTTGGCTACTCCCCACGAGCTTCACATCTTCACCTTTGCCCTCTGGGAATCAACTCTCTTGGCTTCGAGTCTATACGTTATAATGTTGGAACTAATGTATTTGGGTTCATCTTACTTGAAAACACAGAGAATGGGTACGCACATACATTTAAGTAGACTTTGGAAATTATTCTTGAGGTAGTCAGATGGATATATCGGAAATGGCTTTCTATAGAGAGCGGTTCTGCCTGGGCTGCCTGTGACCCGCTGTACGGATGCATTCAGTGCTAAGCAGACAAAGATCAGAGCTTGGAAGATAGAGCATTTAGCAAGGGAATGTCCACTTTTCCAGTGAGTGCATCTTCATGCAGTTCACGGGGGCTTCCTGGGCTGAAGAGCTGTCAAGGTTACTACAGATGTTTCTCAAAATGCACTGCATTCTGTGTGGTATAGGACGGAAACCTATCAGGAGAGGCTTTGGATGCTGTTGGCTCCACCCTGAGATAGGCCCCCAGCAGGAAGTGGAGTGACAGTATGAAATGAGGATTCAAAGAGCTGGTGGACTTAAAGGGAGACCCAGACTATTTGCTTCTCTTCCACTGTGACATTTCTGCTACTTCCTCCTCTATCCTTGTTCTCCCACTGTGGGTCGTGTCTGTTTTTCTTTATGCTACTACGACCAGAAATATGTCTACTTAATCCCACCAGGGGCTACTAGACCTGAGGCAGGGCTGATGGTCATACCACTGGGGCGAGTTGAAGGAGGGTTCCCGGACATGAGTCGGGCTCTTTCCGCCAACTCCAGTGTCACCTTCAAGGTACAGAGCTCCTTAAGTTACAAATGGATGCAACAGTGGGAAGGTTGACTTCCTGTCCTGCATGTGATGTCACATCTTGAACCAGCTCTAAATCGGAATGTCCCCACTGAGCGTTCCTGGTGTTTGGCGACCTCTTGGTTTTTGCCCAGGGTTTGGATTCATTTTCTCTGGATAGAGTGATCCAAATGATGGCTGTTGGGATACTATGTCAGGTAAACTGGGAAGGAAACATGAACCCACTGGAGGAATCTGGACTTGGATGCAGCTGGCTCCTGAGCCTCATCAGATCATGGCGTGTTACTTATATCGGGACAGATGGGCCTTTCTCAAAGGGAGGAGGTTGGCCTTGTTTCCATGGAGATCATTGGCTGAAAAAACAGACTGGTTTAGACCAGCAACTCTGGCTGTAATCCTCTTTCTGCCCCCTCTAGCCTTTGGTATTTAATCATGTCCAGCGTCGTAGGTTTGACACAAGTTTGACCTCTGACCTTTACACGCAAGTGCTCACACATGAATGCACGTGTGCGCGTACACACACTTTTCTTGGGTGCAGGTTTGAAGTGGCCTTATACCAGAAAACATGGTCCTATGCTTCTCAGAAGCAACAGTTGGCTTAGCAGTTATGTTTGATAATGATAAAGCATTCTTATTTGACCATCGAAATAGATTCTTCTACCTGTAATTCTTTACCAGCTTACTAAGGGGACTAAAATATTTAAAATCATAGGTACTAGCATTTTCAGAGTAATGCTTAGAATTGAGGCAAGATAAATAATCTCATGAGCTAAAGCATTATTTGGTATACAACTGGAAGGGTAAGCTTTGTGTTTTCTTAGAAGTGACCAAGTTCCCAGATACGCCAGTTTCCTGTAAGTACAGCTAATACACATTGTAATACATTGTAAATATAGCTAACACGCATGGGATTTTTTTCAGCCTACCACATTTAATAAATACCTACAAAATAACATCATGTGCTTAAGAACAAGGGCACAGAGCTGAGAGGGTCTGAGTTCATATCCCTGCTCCACTGTGTCTGGTCTGTGGCACCCACACATGTGACTGCATCCCCGATTTCTTATTTGCAGACGGGAGTACGTCTCTCTGACAACCGTGTAGGACAGCTGTGTGGAGACAGTGCCTGGAAAGTCAGGCAGAGGTACACTGCGTTGTTATCGGTCAGTGATACCACGCTGCCCACGTCAGCTAGTTTCCAATCTGCTCCCGAGGATCTAACTAGACATTCTGCACATGCCAAGTTTCCTTGTTTAAACTCGGCCTCTTTGCAGGCGTCTGGGGGTATTTGGGGTTGCATCACTTACCTCTCATGCTTTTCCTCCTACGCTCTCTGGTTGTATGGCAGGGGCATTACTCTGCTTCTGTCTTTCCCAGGCTGCACTCTGCTGTTTTATGAGACTTACGGGAAGAATTCCACAGACCAGAATAGTGCCCCGCGGTGTGCCCTCTTCACAGAGGACAGCATCGTGCAGTCCGTCCCAGAGCATCCCAAGAAGGAGCACGTGTTCTGCCTGAGCAACTCCTGCGGGGATGTCTACCTTTTCCAGGTATTGCTGCTGCTGTGTGAACAGAGGACCGGGGTGATGGAGTGTGAGTGATGGAGACGAGAATGAACAGAATGAAAAAGGAAAATGCCAGCAAGAAACACAGCAAACGCTCCTTTAGGCTTTGGGGTTAGGGTGCGAGCAGGAGACTGCGGCTTCTCGTTACCTGCCGGTGCCAGGACCTTGGCTAGTCCTACAGCAGGCATTTGTCAGAGGCTTGTGAAGTCCCAGGCTACTGCCTCGCTTATCCACACCAGGACAGAGAGAAAACATATGGTGATCTGTGCTCTGAGTCGCACATGATCAAGAGAGGGTCCTGACAGAGTTCCAGAACTGAGATCTTTTAAAGAAAGCCTGGAGATTGTGGCCAGGGAAGCTTCAACTACTCCCAGGAATCCTAGTAAAAGTCAAAGAGGAAGCTTTTCAGGTACCCTAGACCCTCCTGGACAAGTGTTGTGAAAGTGGCAGCGTCCTGTGGATAGGAATAGCCAGGACATCTGCCCTTAGGATTTTTAGCAATTTGATGGAAACGCCTAGAACGGTGCTGAGCCCTGCAGACCAATTAATTTCTGGTATCATTGTTGAGCACCCGAGTCTTCTTAGAGCACCTACCCAACTTCCTGACACTTTAGACTTTAAGTAGGTTTATAAGAGTGCGCAGAAGCCAGGCATGGAGTAACTCACACCCGTAATCCTGGACTTGGGAGGCTGAGGCAGGAGGATCTCTGTGAGTTCAAGATTATTCTGGGCTACATAGTGAGTTCCAGCATAGCCTGAGCTACACAGAGAGACTCTATCTTGAAAAACTACCACCATCACCAACAACCAAAAGACCTTACAGGATTTTTTTTTTTTAAAGCGTGAACAGTGTGTGATGTGACATCACCGTGGGTGGATAGACCTTGATTTCCGTCACTAATCATGGGCTGTTTATTTGTTCCTTGTTTTTCTTATCGCCACACTTGGATTTCCGCCTTACTTTTATTTCCGTGATGAAATTCCCTGACAGAAATCAACTGAGAAGAGGTTTATTTTAGTTCATGATTCTAGGTCACAGACTCGGGGAAGTCCCAGTGCAGGGGGCGGGGTCACAGACTCAGGGGGAAGTCCCAGTGCAGGGGGCGGGGTCACAGACTCAGGGGAAGTCCCAGTGCAGGGGGCGGGGTCACAGACTCAGGGGAAGTCCCAGTGCAGGGGGCGGGGTCACAGACTCAGGGGAAATCCCAGTACAGGGGGCGGGGTTGTTGAGACAGCTAATTATATCATATCACAGTCAAGGGCAGGGAGAGAAACAAATGCACACACACATGATACTTTCTCTACTCTTACACATTTCAGGACCCAAAGCCAGGGAATGGTGCTCTCCACTTTCAGCCTGGTCTTTTCATATTAATTAAAGCAGTCAATCATTCCCCCGCCCGCAAAACATGCCCACAGCCAGCCTAATCTAGACAGTCCCTCACTGAGAGAGTCTTCCCTGGAGATTCGAGGCTGTATCCAGCTAGCAGTTTAGAACTAACCAGCACAGGCCCTGTGGTCATTTCTGCTTAGCGCCTGATGCTTTCTGATGTCTCTGAACCTGAGATGAGTTGTTTACGTTTGGGAAAGTAAAGTTTGTTTTTGTGAAGAAAACCCTTAGGTTTGACACATCAAAGCCTGGCCTTCCATTTTGGAGCGTACTCTTGTGTTCAAATGATCTCAAACTGTTCCCCCATCCCATGTGTAGGCCACCAGCCAGACAGATCTGGAAAACTGGGTCACCGCCATACACTCAGCGTGCGCGTCCCTTTTTGCAAAGAAGCATGGGAAAGAGGACACAGTTCGGCTGCTCAGGAGCCAGACCAGAAGCCTCCTTCAGAAGATCGACATGGACAGCAAGATGAAGAAGATGGCAGAGCTGCAGCTGTCTGTGGTGAGCGACCCCAAGAACCGGAAGGCCATCGAGAACCAGGTACCCTCGTAGATCCTGTGTCTCAGCAGCCACCCCCGTCTCCGCGCTGTCTCCTCCCTTCTCCGTTCGTCCCTCTTACTCGTATTTACCGTCCGCACATATTGGTGTGTCTGAGAGATGCTTCTGACTCAAAAGCATGAAAACAATTGTGAAATATGAATCTTATTTCCAAGAGACGTATGATCTAGTTAGAGAGCAAGCCTGGTATTTGTGACAATAAAGAACATTCTAGAATGGACTCGATTAAGTGACATCGTCCTCAAATGCTATGAGAGGTCACAGGGTTGAGGTTGAGCTGGGAACTTGAGGAAACGACGAAGATGACTTCCTGGAAGAAGATAGCCTTAAGGCGTTGTTGAGTTATGTGGGTGGGGGAGGGTTTCCAGGCCGGGAGGAGGGCAGGGGCTATTTTGGTTGGGGCAGAAGTAACAGAAATGACTCTGGTCTCCTGAGCACCCTAGCACAGTGTTAAATGGACCTGGTAAGTACTCGGCACCTAGCTGGGGCAGGTGCTAGTAAAATGCCAGTGCATAAACAAGGGGACTTATAAACGATAGAAAGTTATTGGTCATGGTGCTGGAATCTGGAAGTCGCCAATCGAGGTGTGGCCAGCTTCCCTGTGTGAAGATGATGGTGTTTTGCTGTCTCCTTACATGATGGGTTCTCTTTATCAGGACACTGATGTCATCCATGACTGCTTAGCCGTCATAGCCCAGCTTCCTCCCAGAAAGCTTCACTCCCTGGTTCTCTCACCGTGGGAATCTCGGTTTTAACGTGGGGATTTGGGGGAGACGCACACTTCAGGCCATAGCGATCTTGACTGTAAGGCTTGGGTGGGTCTATTTTATTTATTTATTTAGATTTTAAACGTCCCCATATGTGTTGAAGGTTTGATTTCCCCTCTCGGAGGTGTTCATTGCATCTCAAAGACTCTGATGTCATGGATGGATTGAAAATTAAAAGTGGTTTTGAAAAGTGTTAGGAGCTGGGGCCTCGCTGGGGGAAGTGGGAAAGGGTCTGTTTGTCTCTGGCTCCTTCCTCTTTTCTCTGGTTCCCAGTCACAGTGAGGAGAGAACCACACTCCCAGAAGCAGCACAGCCAGGTGACCGTGAACTGAAATATCAAAACCTGGGAGCTGATATCATCTTTCCTCCTCTAAGTTGATTCTCTCAGGCATTTTATCCCAGTGATGGAGAACTGACACCTTTTCTGTGTCGGGGGTTGGAGGCAGATGTAGTATTTTAAGTTGGGGAGTAAGCATGGTAAAATAGCAATTTGGGGAGCTTTTGTTTGCAGGAGAGACTGACAAGAGCAGTGGTTCCCAGCCTCCCAACGCTGCGACCCTTTGATACAGATCCTCATGCTGCGGTGACCCCCAACTGTAAAATCATTTTCACTGCTACTCCGTAACTGCAATGCTGCTACTGTCATGAATCGTAATGTAAATATCTGATATGCATGTGGTCTAGGCGGTCCCTGTGAAAGAATCCCTGGACCCTCAAAGGGGTTGTGACCCACGGGTTGAGAACTTCTGCACTAGGGAAAGCCTGTGGGCAGTAGAATGGTAACGGTCTGGGTGTTCAGATACAAAGGCCTGGTAGCCAGTGTCGTAAAAATGTTTGCAAGTTTATATTTAGAAAACGCCAGAGCGTACAATCTTCAGTAATTCTGTAGAATTTATGCTGCTGAGTGGAACTGTTCTTAGGGAAGATGCTCCATGTGCTCAGAATTCCTGCTAGCAAGGCCCAGGGGGAAAGCAAAGGATGGAAGGACATGGGGTTTAGCCAGAAGACGGGTGTTCCGACCTGGAGCCCAGCTTGCAGTCTCTTGTCTGTGTCCTGCTTTCATCTGGGAAGAGCTTACTCAGCAGACATAATTTAAAGGAACAGAACCCATTGTTCTGCTCCAGCACACAGGGCAATGTTTCCAGGAGAAAGTCCCAAAAGTTGCCTCAAGAAAGGGAAAGAAATGCGAAGACTTCACAGGTAGAGTGGCAACCATGCCCTCGGGCCCCTGTGCTTCGCCATGCATCCCACTATGGTGACTGTGATCTTTAGTCTCCCTCTTAGAGGGTGATTTTTCACTAAGAGGATTGCTTGTGAGTTCCAGGCTATCCTGAGCTACAGAGTGAGACCTGACTCAAACAAACAAACAAAAACCAAACCTAAGAAAGAAAAATGCGTACCTTAGTAACTCTGCAGCATGCATGTGCCTAAGAAGAGCGCCCAGATAATCACGTTTAAAGCAAGCTATGGTAATTAAATGTCTTGGCGTATCTGATCAGTAAGTAACTCTACTGTGTCTCAGGGTGGTTAAACTGTTTTAGGGCTCTTGTTAAGTTAATAACTTGTTTAACCACTTTCTATTTTCTCTTGCTTTTCATAGTCTTACAGAAGGCCCCTTGAGCACACAGCTTTTGAATACAGATTTGTCTCTTGTGTGTATTGGTCTCCTCGGTCCGGAAGCTATCCTGACTGCTCCAGCTTCCCTGAGCCTCCCAATCTGTGGTGTGCGGGGTGTGACACTGTCTAGGGGCTGTGGTGGGTGAGAGCTGGAGGGATAATAGCTGGCCTGGTGTGTTCTTTGTACTTTGTGGTCCTGGGTCTACCTCCACGCCTGTCTATTAGAGATGTGATTTGTGAAGTCCGGTGTCGCTGAGTTCAGGACACCCTGGTCCCAAGTCTCATATGGACTATGTAGGGGAAAAGTATGGTATTAACTCTTCAGGGCCAGGTGTCATTGCTCTGGAAGAGGGGTGCCCAGTTTAGAGCATTCTGGTCCTTACATGTATGCAGACATTTAATTTTGGGGGGAGGAAGGGGATATTTGGCTCCTGGACTCTTTTGTGTGTCTCTTTGGGATGCGGGGCCTCTTTGTGGCCAGGAGAAGCCAAAACAAATACTTTTTTAAATATTTAAATTTGGGCTGGAGATATGGCTCAATAGTTAAGAGCACTGGCTGCTCTTTTTAGGACCCAGGTTCGATTCCCAGCTTCCACATGCCAGCTCACATCATCTGTGACTCCAGTTCCAAGGGACCCAATACCTTCTTCTGACCTCTGGGCACTACACACATGTGGTGCATAAATATGTAGACATCCAGGCAAAACACCCTTACACATGAAGTAAAAAAATGAAATTATTCAACACAAACCACACACACACACACGCGCACACACACTTGCACACACACACTCGCATGTACACACACACTTACAACACACTACACACATGCATAAATACACCACACAGCATACACACACACACACACTTGCATGCACACATACATTCACAAGACACTACACACATACACACACACACACACACACACACACATACATACATACACACACTCACACGTATCCTCACGCCATGTTTTGATGCACCATTCATGGTGAACGATGCTAGTTGGTGTCCCGATTACTTCTGATCTCTGATGGGCAGGAGTTGCTTCTGAAAAATATTTTACACGAATATGAGAGTCGCAGGCGGTCCAAGGAGGAGTTCTTTTAAAGAACTGACATCTGCAGAGCCTGGTGGTGTAGACCTGAGTAGTCCCAGCTACTTGGGAGGCTAAGGCAGGAAGGTCAAAATTTCAAGCTAGCCAAGGCTACCTAGCAAATGGTTGGCCACCCTGGGCAACTTTGCCTAGGCCCTATCACAAAGAAATGAAGCCAGGCTGCTGTTGCAGCTGAAGTGTAGAGCATCTGTGTCGCACACGCAGGCACACAGGGACATTATCCTCTGAGGCCCACTGCCTACTCTTTGACAGAGTCGTGTTAGTCATTTTGAGTGGACCTTCCTGATGCCACCAGCTTTTCCCTCTGGTTTTCCAGCCCTAATCCCTGCCTGCCTCCTCCACACCCCACCCCACCCCTCACCCCCTGCCTCACAATGCTCTCTGAATTCTTGGTAAGAAACTCCTTGGATCGACCTTCAGGAATTCTGCCTGAAGGTCACCTTACCATGTTGGAATCTGTTACATTTTCCCCAAGGGTCCTGCAGTGGGTCACAGGTGTCCCATCCATTTGGCTTACTCTTCTCAGTCAACTTTCAGGAAGTCATGGAGAGAGCCATTTACTCTGCATTCGCTAGAATCAAAGCCTAAGAATAGCACCCAGGGGCGCACGTACAGAGGTAGAAATAGAGGCAGTTTATTAAGAATGAGAGAAAACACTCTGACGAATGAGAGCACTCAGCTGGGAGGGAGGCGTGCCCTTAGGTGTTGTTCACACTGCACCCCGACTTCTGCCCCATTTGCATATTGCATTCTCCTCAAACACGCTCTGCCCCTTGCTCATACTCTGGTGTGGGAGTTTTTAGTCTTCTGCTAACTGGCTTTATTCATGTGTTAACCTCGATACAACTTTCTCCAGGCCCCGTCTCCTTCCTCAAGAGCAGGCTCACAGTTGCTTTTGAGTCTCCAACTAGGAGTATGTTGTTCAGCTGCAGAGGTATCCACAGGCAGGACCAAAGAGGCTACAGCTCCCAAACCTCTTTCCTGCGCTCTGCAAGCCGCCTGTTTAAACAGCTCCCCTTGTGATGAGCACTGTAGCTCACTGTCGCAGTGAGCTGGGCTGTACACATTCATTCACGTAGTGTTTTTGTCCAGAGACTGCAAGAACCTCAGAGCTGGCCATCGTGTGTCCCCAAGATAGCAGATCCTACAATGTAGATGACATCATACCAGATAGATAAGGTCTCTGGAACAGGATCTCTTTGAAGTTGGCTGGTGGAGAAAATGGTTGTCAACGCCCTTTCCTAACAGAAAGACACTGTCAGGGTGACAATGGCTCTGTTTGATGCTGCTGTGGAGGTCAGATGCTTCGCTTAAAATAAACCATGCAGTCCTGTCCTCTGGCCTCTGGGCTATTCTGTGGGGCAGATGATACAGCTTTCATTTGAGCGTGTCCAATGCGCACCAGACCCCGCTGTGCGCCCGCATGGGGAGCGAGCGCCTTTGAAGTCCTGAGGGAGGAAGCGTTGTAAATTAAGTCCGGTTAGTACTTTATTTTCCTTTCCGTTTATTATTTCAAACAAGTAAATCGGGACAAAAGCCTCACCACCCTTAGGCAGTCCGGGCATCCTCCCAGGTGGCCCCCACCCCCGCCCGCCTCCTCGTCTTGTGCCCCTCATCAGGGACCAGGGCCCTGCCCATTTGAGAAGTGGGTTAGAAAGGGGGTACAGCTTTGCTACTGGGACTGCCTTGGTGTTTGGAGGGACCCCGTGAGTGAGGCTGCACCCAGTCCCCCAGCCTTTGCGTACCTTGAGTGTCCTTTACAATATCTACTTAGAGGTTTAAGGCTATGAAGAAGGATGGAGTGTTTGGACATTTGGGAACTGGTGAGGAGACTGTGCAGACGAAGCTTTGAAGGTGTGACGTAGTGGTGGTGGGGGAGGGGCAGCGTGTGGAGGAAGATGGAGGATGGTCATGGAGGGGTTTGGGATGAGGCTAGGCGATGCACAGATACGGGCTTCCTCTAGTGGGCACCAGGGAGATGGAGTATGACGGACAGTGGAACAAATGCAGCCTAGTTCAGTGGGATTTTACTTAGCACTCACTCCAGGCTAGGTATGCGCACAGACTGGGGGATACAGTCTTCAGAACGTCCTCCATCTGGAAGGATGACCCAGCTGGGCCTGTAGTTTCAACACAAGATGTTAAGATCAGGGCTGAAGTTTCACAGTGGGGGGCGGGAGGGAAGAGGGCCTGGGGAGTGTTAGCCTCCTTGGGATTGAGTATTCTTGGGAGACTTCCTGGAAGGGGGACCAATTGAACTGCATCTTCGAAATGAGGTCTTAACCAGAAGTGGGGCAGAGAAGGATGCTCCGGGCAGGGTGATGTGCTTCCTACCCAGCCAGCGTTCTCCCGTAACCAGCACATCCAGCCACGAGGTTTCCTGGTTTCAAAGCCCTTCAGCATTCCCGTGACTTAGGAGAGGAACCTGCCTGCACTCTGGCCTTCATCCAGAAGCCCACTCACCTGTTTCAGCCTGCTTCTCCACTCCCATCCTTGTTCTGGGCACTTCTACACAGCGAGGACTCTGTGGACAGCGCACACACATGCTGCCCACTTCCTCCTCGCCGTCTGGATCAGTCTGCACATCCCGTTCCTCACGGAGAGCCGAGGGGCTACTGCCTCCGAGAGTGCCCTGACTCTCCTCGACGGGTTCCGTCTGGGTTGTATGTCACAGGGCTCTCAGTTCTGACTTTCTCCCTGCCCGGCTTGTTGCTTTCCAGTTGGGTCTTGTGGCTCTGCTTGGCCCTCCTACAGAGCATGTCATGGCCCCTCCAGGACCCTGTCGTTCGTGTGCGCGGTTATTTTCTGGAGGTGGCGGGTAAACGGACACCAGGTGCCGTGTTAGTCACTTTTCTTCTTCTGTGACACCACCAGTGCCCAGCCCGAGGAACTGGATCGTCCTATCTCAATCTCAGTGCGGTGATCCCTTCACACTGTGTTCAGAGCGTGTCCCCCGGGTGATTCTAGACTTGACAGTCCGATTAACTGTCACAGGCCTCTCTTCTTTCTTCCTCACTGTAGGAAACCTAGCTCTTCAGAGTCCACCCTCCCCTTCCCTGGACCCCGCTAAGGTTCCCTCCTCTGCCTACCTCTCTCTTCCCAGTTTCCTCTCTGGTTTACTATCCTCCGATTCTCTCTCAAGTCATGGCTGTATTTGATTTCCTGATCTCTCCTCCCAGTAGAGGTGGGTAAACTGTATCCATTTGAGGGACAAGACGCAAACCTTTAGGTGAGTGAGGTTTCTGGTGGTTCCTAGCTGGTGAGTGGCAGAGCCAGGATTTGAACATGAATGTGCGCTTGTGAGTGATCAGTGCTCAGCAGAACAGCATGAGGCACACGTGCTTTGCTTGCTGACTGTGGGATGATTTTGTACGGATGACAGTTAAGTCCTTAGTTTCCTGGTTTCCGTAACTTGGGGTTTCCAGTTTGATTTGAAGGAAAACTTACTGGTTATAAAACAGGCGGCTTTCATCTCCAAGGAAACAAAACAGCCTGCTGCGAACCCCAGCTTTGCTGTTCTAGCCTCTCGTCAATTTCGGAAGACCCTCGTCATTGGTCGAGCTCTTCAGTGAAGATAGGTTTCTGTGTTTTCAAAGCACAGAGGGGGAGTTTTTAGTAACTCATTCCACCAGGAAGGAAAAAGTAAATCATCTTCTAGGCCAACCATAGGAATGGACAAGCAGGATGGATGACTGCATGAGAGAGAACGCTTTCTAAGACGGTTGGGTGTGGCAGGAGCAGTGCCGTCTCTCATTTTCTATCATTGGCCTCCCTCCCCTCCCCTCCCCCACCTTTTACAGCTGTCTGGGACATCTCTGAGCACATTCACTGGACATAGCTATATTACCAACAGAGAGGAAACTTGGGATTGAATTTGTGTCAGTGCTTAGATGTGGGAGTTTCCCATGGGATTTCATCATTAAAAATATGGAACTGGCAGTGTGGCCTAATGGGTCTAGCCTAATGACCTGAGTTTGACCTTTGGAACCCATGCAAAGGTAGAAGGAGAGAACTAGCTCCTGAACGTTGTCTCTGACTTCACACACAGTGTAGAATTCGTTTAGGTACACACACACACACATGCACACACACACATACACACACACACACATACATACACACACACATACACACACATACATACACACACACATACATACACACACACATACATACACACACACATACATACACACATATACACAAACACATATACACATACACACATATACGCAAACACACATATACACACACACATATATGCATACAAACATATACACACAAAGACACAGGCATACACGTACATACACACATACACAAGCACATACAAACCTACACACACATATACACACACAGACATACACACACATACACATATACACAGACATACACACACACACACACATACATACACACACATACACACACATACACATACACACATGCATACACACATACACACACACACATACACAAGCACACATACACAAGCACATACATACCTACACACACATATACACACACATACACATACACACACACACATACACACACACATACACCCACACTGAAAATGCTTCCCTTTTATAATAAAGGGTAGTGAGCACTTCATTAAAGTGGCTCTCCATCTCTTGTGTCATCCGCATTGTTGCTGTGTTTTGTTGTGTGTACCCCTAAAAGGAGTGCTCATATATAAAGTAGGCTTTCCCCTTCCAAGTCCAGATAACTCACTTTTAATCTTTGTTCTCTGGGCTGGGGAGATGCTAGGTAGCAGAAGATGACCATAAACACCTGAGTTTGCCTCTGCCTTCTAAAGGCCGAGGTCATTGGCATGCACCATGCTGCCCAGTTTGTGATCCAGTCCAGTGGTTTGTGTTTGTTAGTAAACAAGCACTCTGCCAACTGCACCCCAGAACTCGCTTTGCTTTGTTTCATGCAGAAAGTTGCATGTTGAATTTCTAAGAGATGGGTCAAGAGAACTTAGAGGAAGTCTGGGGGATACCCCACATTTTTAATTTTTGTAAAAGACTAGATGGTGGGTAGTGTTCAATGTTGGAAGTCTTTCTAATGATTGCTTACCCAGGATGAATGACTAACATGGAAGATTATGTCTGGTTCTCTGGGAATGCGAAACAACACAGCCAAACCGGAGATGCCATCGGTGTTGAGGAAAATATCATGGTTGATAGAGTCCAGGGCCCAGCGGTCACTGTAGACTGTGTGGAGAGGGCCACCTGGGCCTGTGAAATGCCAGCTTTCTGCCTTGCTCTGAGCCTTGTATTTGCAAATCACCATGCTGTTCTCTGCCTGATGGTTTGTGTATAAATGGAGTTCACATTTGATAGAAACCTGTGGTTATGATCTACTGCAAAGACTGGTGAGAGGCCCCTAATCAAATACAATTTGATGGTGTTTCCTCACCGTCTCATGACTACTGTTTTGAAGAAATACACAGCAACTTTTGTTGTGTAAATATCTGGAGCTGCTTTAGCTTTTTCAGATGTACAGTTGGAGGTTGTTCTTCCAGACACTGAATAGCGGTGAGCGTTAACTATCTGCCCAGTCTCTGAAGTGCACCTGCTTGTCTCTTTTGAGACGCTCAGATTAAATAAGAGCACCAGGTCACTGCTGTCATGCAGCTGTGTCTGTCTGTGTGCAGCGCATCCAGTCGAGGATCGGGAGGTGTAAATGGGAAGGAAAATGAGACAGGGGAGACACCGTGTTTCATTTTGTACCCTGTGTTGAGTCAGCTTGGTTTGGTATCATTCTGCAACTGTCATGGTGCACTTTGGCATGCCACTGTTATCGGCACCCCAGGGTGTCTTTGGTTTAGGCTGTCCTGATGAAATACATCCCTCTTCCCACAACCCCCACCCCCCGTATGTGTGTCTGTCTGTCCATCAGTGAGTGTCCCAGTGTGTTTTGGAAGGAGGGTGTGTGTATGAAGGAACAGAGACCATCAGTGAAACCACACAAATCCAGTTGCTCATAATTTTTCCTTGAGGGCGGAGGAAGGAACCGCATATGCAGTTTGTAACTTACAGACTCGTAACTTAGGTTGAAGTCAACCTTTCTTCTTGCTGTTTAAGATCCAGCAATGGGAGCAGAATCTGGAAAAATTCCACATGGACCTGTTCCGTATGCGTTGCTATCTGGCGAGCTTACAAGGTGGGGAGTTACCCAATCCCAAGAGTCTTCTCGCTGCCACCAGCCGCCCATCCAAGCTGGCCCTTGGCAGACTGGGCGTCCTGTCTGTTTCATCTTTCCATGCTCTGGTAAGTCCCCATGGAGGGCTGGGTCAGTGGCTGGCATAGATGCTCACCTTTCTCCAGCTGGTTGCTAATACCTCTGCTGGAAGTTTTTCCAGTTAACTTCTGGTTAACTACTGACCAGGGTTACCAGAAGCTAGGTACCAGGGACCAGCAGAGGAGGCTGCCATTCCAGTTTCTCAGATGCTTATTCTAGAAGGCTATGTGTTGAAAGTTACTTGTATTTTTATTTGCCTGTCTGTCCCCTCTCATACTGTTGGGATGGTGAGATCCCTGAGGAGTGGTTCTAGTGGCAAAAGAAGAAAAAGATTAAATGTTGCTTAACCTGGGGCTGGGGTTATTTAGCTCAGTTAATAAAGGGTTTTCTTGGAAGCATTAGGACCCGAGTTTCATCCCCAGAACCTATAGTTTGAGGGAGAGCCCTAAGCCAATAAGAACCTATCTCCAAAAATGGGGGTAGGAGGGAGCGGGGAGGGGGGGAAGCACAAGATGGATGGTTAGGGAGGTGGCTCACTGAATAAGTTGGCTAGCAGGACTAATAATATCAATAAACTCTGAGTTTGATTGATACTCCTTGTCTCACAAAACAGGGTGGGAGAGCCATTGGGGAAGGTCCTAATGTCAACCTCATGTCTCCCCGCATGCGTCTGCACATACACACAGAGACACATGCATCATATACACATGAAAAGGAGAAAAAAAAATGAAAAGAACAGTCGAGGTGGGGGTGCCTGAGGAATGTCCCTTGGCCCCCACATGCAGCCTATAGGTGCATGGACACACAAGCACAATGCGCAAAGGGTGTGTGACCTGTAGTGCTGGGAGCCTCTTGGGTAGAGTTTGAAATTGCTTCTGGCTTCTGCATTGAACTGGCTCAGCTTGAGGGCCTCGGAGTGGTTTTGCTGACTCTGTTGCCCTCTGTGGGGCCATCTGTTGTTTGGAACTTGGCTTGTGCTGTCTAGATAGGAAGCATCTGTGTGGAGGCTGCATTTCTATGTGTGAACTATGCGGTAGCCTCAGTCCCCATCAGAATGCATTTAGAGCAGCAGTTCTCAACCTGAGGGTCGTGACCCCTTGGAGGCAAATGACCCTTTCACAGGGGTCACCTAAGACCACCTGCATATCAGATACTTATATTAGGATTCATAACAGTAGCAAAATTACAGTTACAAAGTAGCAACGAAAATGTATGGTGGGGGGTCACCACGACACGAGGAACCGTATTAGGGGTGGCAGCATTAGGTTGAGAGCCACTGATTAGAGCAAGGCTGACAGCCCTGCAGGGCAGAGATACTTCGATAGGCTGTACGGTGTTTTTCAACTGTGTTTTTCTTTAGGTGTGTTCTAGAGATGACTCTGCTCTCAGGAAAAGAACACTCTCCCTTTCCCAGCGAGGAAAAAGCAAGAAAAGCATATTTTCTTCATTGAAAGGGCTGGACACCCTGGCAAGAAAAGGGAAGGAGAAGAGAGCTTCCATAACTCAGGTGAGTTCTCAGCATGGGGGGAACAAGAGGCTGGGTGACATTCTTGATAACTCCACTTGCAGAGTGCTGCGAGCCGTAAACGTTTATCTAGAACACCAGGAAAGAGGATTACCAGGGGTTAGGTCTGGGGCTGTGGCCCACTCGGTGGAGTGCTTGCTTTGCATTCCCTCAGCTTGTGTTTGAACCTCATCGTCACTGCATAACCAGGCGCGGTTGCACACACAGGTAATTCCGAACTTGGCAAGTTGAGGCAGGAATATCAGGAGTTCACGGGCATCCTCAGTGAGTTTGAGGGCAGCTTGGGCTAGAGACTCTGTCTCCATTTTTTTTTTTTTTTTTTTAAAGATGAGGCTTGAGTGTGATTCAGTAGTAGAGAGTTTGCCTAGCGTCTGTAGGCCTCTGCTAGAAGAAAAAATATTTGTGTGTGTAAAGGAATAAAATAGTTATTGGGAACTAAGTCTATACTTTTTGTTGCCCTATAGAAATGTTTATTTCTCTAGAATTTTTATGAAAATGAATGCAAAAAAAGTGATGATAATCCAAGCAAATGCAGCTAGGTTGTATTGATGATAGTCCTGGATCCTAGTGACAGCACTAGATTTCAGTTGCTAGTCTTAGATCATATTGATTGATAATGCTAGATTCTGTTGATAGTCCTAGATCTTACCAATACCAGTCAGTTACTGGTCCTAGAGCTTCCTGATAGTGCTAGATTCTTGGCTCCCTCAAACCTTTTACCCAGACAAGTGCACTTTGTCAGCCTGCACTACAGAGGGAAGACCCAGCACTTTGAAAGGCTAAGTCATTTACCTACTCTCTTCTCCAGTGCCATAGGGCAGGGTTGGGGCGCAGTGTCCAGAGCCCTAAAATAATGCCACTTGCTGTGGCATGCTTTCTGTTGGGGAGAACATGCATACTGTTGGGAAGTATTTCCTCTTAGTATTGTATCAAGAAAAATAAACACTTCAACATGTATTGTTAAAATATGGCTCTAAGTTCAGCTAGCAGTTTTGAGAACGTGTTGAATGTGCATGACCTTTCCTAACACCTATAATGAAGCATGTCTGTTAATTGATGTTTCTTCCTGCTGGATAGGTTGTAGGATTGTTTTTTTTTTTTTTTTTTTTTTATTCAAGTACTGTTGAGAGGAAAAATTATACTATGTTCTTATTGTGTAAGTGACAGAGAAAATATTTGCAGCTACTCCCAGTGGGTTGTTCTGTTGTTCTGAGATGATTTTAGATGTTATTTGAAAGAGATGGTCACAGTTTATAACTTGTGTCTCTTTAACTATGAAAAAACACTTTTATGAATCGGGCGACTAAAAACTTTAAGAGAACTTTGATGTTTTAAAATCCCTGAAAGAGTGAAGGGTGGGGGTGATAGGGAGCGGACTGGCTGACGGCAAGACAGCAAAACACAGGAACGTTCTTTTACGTAGCCACTAATTTAGTACTCATAGACAATACGAAAATGTTTGCCACTACTCCCAGTGGGTTGTTCTGGTGAGGTGGCACAGTGGGTAGAGGTGCTTGCCATCAAGCGCATCAAGCTTCCCCATGTAGAAGGAGAGGACTGGCTCTGGAGGGCGGCCTCCGACTTCTCCACATACACTCTGGGATGAGCCCACACACATACACAAACAAATCAATGTAATACACATTAGAGACTTACAGCTCTACGTATACTTTCATTTAGTTGTAAGAAGTAATTATTTGCTGGTTATAGGTAGTGATTAACGATAATCCATAGGCTAATATCAACTCCATGTTTTTCTGAATGGAACTCTGCAATGATGCTCTATCTATCATGTCAAGGTCAATTCTGATATTAATCAAGATTAACATGATGTGATAGATAACTGGATAACTTGCTTGTTTTTAGACACAGCATATATGAAGTCAATACTTACATAGCTGAATAAAGTTGATCTATTAGATATTCTTTCTTGGATATTGTTATTAGTATTAGTATTCTACAGGATTTAGAAGATAAAATTTACAAAAGTAAAAAATGATTTCTAGTCTTTTTGGCCTCAAACGAACCTCTACTAACAATATTGTCTTCCAGTACTCTATGCACACTAAAAACCAGTTATAAGATCGACTTTGTGGCTTTGCCAACTCCGTTCCACATCTTTTGAAATGCATAATTAGTTAAAAAGGCAATGTCAAGAAAATTTGAGATGATTCAAATGCTGTGAGACACCACAGGAAAGTAAACATGGAACTCTGAGAGGAAAGAAAGCAGCTTTCTCTGCAGAGGAAAGCGTCCTGCTTGAATATTAGCGCAGACCGTGAAATGAAGATCTTATAAAATGTTGTACAACTTCACAGTCTTCAACTGAAAATGCGTGGATGCCAAGTGAATGTTGCAGAGCCATTTCATTAGTCTTTTTCCTTCCTCGTGTCTGTCAGATGTTTGATTCAAGCAGCAGCCATGGATTTCCTGGAACTCAGCTACCTCAGAACTCCACTAACTTCTGTGAGGTAAACATGGCTGGACAAGGCAGCCATCTTGGCAGCCATTTTGTTTTATGTTGACTAAGTTGGGAATGCTGGTTCAGAGTCTTCACGTGGATCTGATAAAAGACAGGTTTAGAATTAAAATGGTCCCTACTAAGTAAGCTAAGAGGCTTGCCCTGAATACCAAATATTTTTGGGAGGCTTCTAAGCATATAGCATCACCACCTTAAAATTAGAGCTGTGAGTGGCTGCTCCAGAGCAGCATCTTTGCTTTGTACTTCCCTCTTCCTCAGCAGTGCCCGAGCCTCCTTTGAATGTTCGTGAGTCCTAAGTTACACCTTCCTTCATGACCTCCAAGAGCTTCACACAGATAGTGCATGCTTCCCTAGGCATCCCCAGGGGAGCGAATGTCCCCCTGGTGTCCAGAGTTGCTGAATGTGACCGGGAGTGGGGAGACTGCTGGGGGGTGCCTTTTCCAATCCCACTTCCTTCTTTCTTACGTCACTATCCAGTTTCTCCAACTTTCCCTCCGTCTGATTGCTTTATCTTTAATTTTATTTCTAACAGACACCCGAGCTACTCGTCCAAATTAAAAGGCTAATAGTGGGCTGGAGAAATTGCTCAGATGTTAAAAGTACTTATTGTTCTTCAAGAGGACTGAGGTTCATTTTCTAGCACCCAGATGGTGGTTAACAACCACCTGTAAATCCAGTTCCAGGGGGATTTGACGTTCTCGTCTAGTTTCTGTGGGCACTAGGCACATGTATGGCATACAGACACACATGCCGGTAAACATACATGCCTCAGGGTTTCATTGCTCTGAAGAGGCACCATGATCATGGCAACTCGTATATAGGAAGACATTTCATGCGGGCTGTCTAACTTTCAGGTGTGGAGTCTGTTATTGTCACGGCAGGTAGCGTGGCGGCACACGTGGCGGCACACTGGCAGTCGTAGGCCTAGAGATGGAGCCGATCTGAATTGGCTGACAGCAGCAAGAGACTGTGATGCTGGACCTGGCATGGGCGTCTGAACCCTCAAAGCACCACCTGCAGTGACACACTTCCTCCAACAGGGCCACACCTCCTAATAGTGCCACTCCTGTGAGCCTCTGGGGGCCATTTTAATTCAAACCACCAGAATCCATATACATAAGATACTAAAATAATTTAAAAAACACACTGATAATTGGCTGGAGAGAGAGAAGGTTCAATACTTAAGAGAGTTTGCTACTTCTATAGTAGACCTGCGTTTGGTTCCCAGCTCACAGCTGCCTATACCTTCAGCCCCAGCAACCCTGAGCTCTTTTCTGGCCTCCATGGGCACCCACATACTGGCCGACACACATACACCATACACACTCTCTCACCTTCTCACACACATATAATTACCAAACAATAAACATTAAAAAGCCTGATAATGATCAGTATGGCCAGACCTACTGTGTCTTTGCAAAAACTATAAAACACATTGATGAGAATAATTCGATGCATTAGCATTTAGTTTGAAAGAATCTGAGTTATAGTAGAATGTTAGACACTGTGACAGTTGCTTTGGGAGGAGAGAGCTTCTCTCTGGTGATATAAAATACCCAGTAAAGATGTGCCCTGCCTCCTTGTGAAGCTGGGTACAGTCTCCTTGGTATGCCGTTGTTATAGCAACAACTGCTCGTGGGGGCAGCTGGGCCTCAGGTGCCCTGTCTCCTACAGAATGAGTGGGAATGGGTTGGAAAGTCCCCTGCCTGGACCCCTGTCTCCTCTCACCTGCAATCCTCAAGGACCGTGGCTGCCAAGAGCAGGCTGTGGGTATGCCATGGCTTGGGCCGGCCGTCTCCTGCCTTGTGCTGTCTCTCTCTTTGCTAAAGTAAACAGACCATGAGTGGGCAAGGATACCGCCTCCAAACCTCCTTTCCTGTAAAGGGTGCTATTAAAAAATGGCAACTGTTTCACAATGAAAACTCTCCATTTCTTGCCCCAAGGCTTCTGTACACTCGCAGAACTGATTCAAAATACCTGTCAGATCATCAGGTGGTTGATAGGTCACCAAGATTTGCTCAGTTTTTATTGTGTCCTACTTTATCCTCTTAAGGTGTGTGTGTGTGTGTGTGTGTGTGTGTCTGAGTGAGAGAGACAGGGAAAGAGAAGGGGGGAGTATGTATGTGCGTGTGTGTGTGAGAGAGAGAGAGAGAGACAGAAGGGGGGAGTGTGTATGTGTGTGTGTATATGTGTGTGTGTGTGTGTGTGAGAGAGAGAAAGAGAAGGGAGTATGTATGTGTGTGTGAGAGAGAAAGTACATGTGTGAGAGTGTATGTGTGAGAAGGGGGGAGTATATATGTGTGTGTGTGAGAGAGAGAGACAGAGAGAAGGGGGGAGTATGTATGTGTGTGAGAGAGAGAAAGTACATGTGTGAGAATGAGTGTATGTGTGAGAGAGAATGTGTGTGTTAGAGAATGTGAATGTGTGGGAGAGAATTGTGAGTGTGATAGAAAGTGTGGGGAGAGAAAGGAAGTGTGTGAGAGAGAGTATGAGTACGAGAGGGGAAAATGCATGTGTGAGAATGTAAATGTGTGTACACGAGAGAGCGTGTGTGAGCGCGTGTGTTGAAGAAGAGCTTTTCGCAGGCCCCCGCCTGGTCTGGGTAGTATGTTCCTATGTCTTCTAAGCCCAGAGCTCACGCCATCATGAGACTCACTGAATGTTAATCATTTGTATCGGCTGTAGTCCTTTAATGGCTGAGGACTGTGGGATCTATGATAAAAGCCCAGTGTTTTAAGATTATATCTCTTTAAACATTACGTCACATTAGAACGTTCTTAATTTAAAAGTTTAAGGAGTGAGATCATCAAGGCATTAATGAAGACCCACTTCAGACTCTGAGAATAAATTTTGCTAAAATTGTCATTGACAGTGAAGTCCAGTGCTTGTTTAAATTAGGTTCAGGGTTACACACGTCCCGGGTGAATCCCCATGTCCCACCAAAGCTGTAGAAGGGATTTCTCCTGAGCCACCTCTCCAGACTCCTGTTTGCTCCATTTAAGGATGAAGTCCTGTGTAGGGACAGAAGATTTTTCCATTTGTGTGCTGGGCTGCTCTCATGTTATATCTGTCCTGTGTCACAGCACACAGGTAGAGCCGAGGTCCCAGTTGGACTACAGCTTGCACTGAGAGAGGACTTTATTTTTAATACCTTCTTGGCTTAAAATTCTGCGTGTAGCTGACTGGATAATTACAATTATTATCCACTAGTTGTCTTGTGCTAATCACAAAGAATATTTGTAGCACACAAGCCATCTGTTTTTATACAGTAAGTACATTGTGTGCATTGGCATCGCATAGAAAGGCCGTTGGGAGGGAGGAGCTCGCTCCTTTTTAAATATCCCACCATAATTGGTGCATCCTGTAAGGGGCTAGCAGTGAGTCACCCTAATTGGAAGTCTGTTAGCGCTGGAGGGAAGCCAGCCTTCTTGGAGCATTTTTGAAAGGACACCTTGGCTAGCCCCAAATGAGAGCTTTTCAGAGCCTCCTTGATGAGTAATAATGAGTCTCAGACAGCGTTTGGCAGGGAGGTGTTTGTTAATGGAGATGTGTCAACAAATCTCCCACTGAGTTGGGGTGGCAGCTGCCCCAGAAAGCCAAGGCAGCCACAGCAGCCCCTGGCCTTGGCCTCTGCTCCTGGAAAACTGTCTGGGGTGTCCTGACTTTCTGTGGCAGTGACTGAATGAAGTATTGTTACGCTAGTTATTAGCTACAGACGGGGCAAGAGGAGGGGGTGGGTACCCTGATGTTGGTTTCTCAAATGGAAAATGTGAATGGAACAACCAACTGTTGACCACAGCACAGTCTGTTTAAATAGAACGCTAGTCTGGAACCTTCCACAGCATATGTGTACATGCATCTATATAGAGCATATCTGGGTTTGTCCGTTTCAATACTCACAGCCAGCAAGGTCTTTGTCTCCCCTTCCTAACCACTGGCGTCTGGGCATCTGCCCAAGAAGGAGGTAAACAACCACATCCTCCATGATCCCGAGTTGTCAAGAAAAGCCAGAGCAGATCATTTCCTTTGTGCTGCCCTCTCATCTCACTTGCTAATAGATTCGCCTTTCATCAGCAACTGGGGTGGTGTGGGCCCACTTGTGACAGACAGACACTGTGATTTTCCTCCTCGTGTCCTTTCAGTGATCCAGGCAGTAATTATAAGCCATTGGATCCAAAAGCATCTGCTGTGAGAATGCACAGGGTTACCATCCTCTCTCTCTGTGACATACTAAGCATAAGTAATTTGACATGTGGTTTTAGGACAATTAGTGTAATCATCATCATCATCATCACCATCATCATCACCATCACCATCATCATCATCATCATCATCATCATCATCATCACTCCTGTAGAAGTTGCCCTACCAGGAGAGCACTCTCTGCAAACACTAAGGTAGCATGTTGTGGCCAGGGCTAGAGCTCAGCGATGCTCCCAGTTCTTAGATGAAGTTGGGCTGTAAGGGGACAACACTCCACCCCACCCTAGATTCCTCAAGGTTTTGGAGCAAGGAACAATTCTATGCAGTTCTGGACAGTGGCTGACACTTAGCTGTTGGGATTACTGGGTATGGTGTTTGGATGCGCTCTCCGCAGGGACCACAGAAAGTTTGCAGTGTGTCTCTCAAATACCATTCCTCCTGGGTGTCCTTGTGAAGCTGGTACTTGTGGCGGTCACCTTGAAGGTGAGGGCAGTCTTGAGACAGTAGGTTACCAGACTGCCTATGGCTAGCAAGGCATAGATTTGACCCCTTTTGCTTCTTTCCTTGGTGTTCTCCAGGAGCTGAGAACTTGGAACCGGGTTTCAAAAATGATCTTCTGCCCGGAGGCAGGCAGGTTAGAGTAGGAGAGAGTAAGTAGGGCTATGGAACACTCTTGTTGGAGCAAGATGTGGAACTCTGGATGTGTGCTTTAAGAGGCACCTTTGAGCCTGGTGGTGGCGGCACACACCTTTAATCCCAGCACTCAGTAGGCAGAAGCAGGCGGATCCCTGTGAGTTCCAGGACAGCCAGAGTTACAACAGGGAAACCCTGTCTCGAAAAACAGAAAACAACAAAAAGCACCTTTGAGAGGGGTATGCGGGAAGGAATTTTCCAGATGTCTCCTTTGTGTGTGTGTGTGTGTGTATACGTGTACGTGTGTGTACTTAGTTTCTGTCTCTTACACGGAAAGGGTGTAGGAGAGTGTTTTATCTGGCTTACTGAAACCAAAGTTTGTGCATGTTCAGCCTGGATGACACTGACCCGTCCTGAGGAAATCAACACAGCTTTCCCTCCAAAAGGGCAAAGCTTAAAATAACTTAGAAGATCTGAATTCACTAAGTAGACTTTTTTTTCCTGGTCCTAACTAATTCATTCCACATTCTTTGACTCCATTGAATAATGAGGTTTCTCTTTTCCTATATTGAATACACGTGTGTGTATGTGCTCGCGCGTGTGCGCGCATGTGTGTTTTACACCAAAAAGCACATCGAATTTGTCACTGTGGGAGGTCTCTTGAGGGATTCTAAGCCACTGGTGGCCATGGCTTTAATTGGCATCTTCTGTGAACAGTGTGGACCTAGGGAATGACTCTCGTGCAGGTGCAAGTTCAAAGCCATGCTTACGTGGACACAGTGGGGCTGTTTTCTGTCCTTTCTCCCATCCCTCCATTGTTTTCACACATTTCTTTTGTCCAAGACTTGCCTTCCTTTAACGATCTGGTAATTAGTCTTCCTGAAAGTCGGAACTATTAAGAACCTGACACTGGAAAAGCAAACTTAAAATCTGATGCAAGTGGGCAGCCTTGACCTCCTGTCGGTTGGGTGTGAATCTCTCTCTAGTGTCATCCATCTCTTTGGCATCCAGGTGTGAGACACTGTGTTCAGGGCTGGGAGAGACTGTGGGTGAGGAAACAAAGACCATACTGTCATTCATCTTGCCACTCAGAGTGAGTGGCTCCAAAGCTGACATCCCGCCTCCCCCCTGTGTAAGCTGGAGTTTGCTATGTCAAGAACTTAGGATGATGGGATTCCCTTAAATAGCGATTCCAACACTAGAGCTGGGGGGGGCGGGGGGCACAGAGCGGCAGAGAAAGACAGTGAAATGAGTGAAAGCCTAGAGGCAAGGGAGTGCCTTGCTTTTTTATGGGAAGACCTGTTGAGAGGGTTTTTTCAACTAGGGTTTGTTTTGTGTGGTAGAATTAGGAAACGGATCTGGACGGTTCAGTCGTCTCCACTGTGGGGAGAGGTTAATTGGCAGGCTGCCATTTTCATGCAGTGTCCTGGTTGGGGGGCGGGGGGCGGCACCTGACTCGTATCCAGATTTCAGAGGTCAGAGATCTTTACTGCTGCAGGTGCTAGTTGTGTAAGTTTAAGAAAGGTTTTTAAAGAACATTTGTACCTGTTTTTCTCACTTGGTAAGAAGGGTTTGTGATGGTGCCTGAGAGGGTGGTTACAAGCAACCTGGCAGCATAAATAGGGGTTTATTTTATGTGAAGGAGTCTCCCCGTGACGGAGAGCCAGGGATGAGAAACAGCAGGCAACCGTGGCGTGGTGTGGATTTGAATTTCTCAAGTCCCTGCCTGCCTGTCCATTCTGTTCTTTTCATGAAGTTGCTGCAGTGTTCTGCACTGTTCCTTCCTGCGGCCTTCCTTTTGAGGTTTCTTACTCCACAGTGACCTCTGCTGGGCTTTCAGTTTGATTTTTCAATGTGCATTGGCCTGCCTAGAACTACCGCCAAAGCAACCGGAAGAGTAAGGCAGAGAAAGCCCTTGCCCTGTGACAGGCCCGTGCAGCAGAGAGTATCCCAGCACCCGCCTGGCATCGTAGGCTCAAGGCATCTGCTCCTGTCTCTTTTCCTTTCTCCTTGGCACGTGAGAGGGCATTGGCTCTGGCTGCGATCGTCTTTCTAGGAAAATGTGCTGACGTTGACAGAGCCATGACAGATCGAGTTATTCCACTCCAGAGCCGAGCATCACCTTTTCAGACAAAAGGCACAGGAAGATGGATTCTTTCCTCTTTTCTGCCCAAGCCTGTTCTTTGGAATGTCTTTATTGCGTCGAGGTTGGCTTTGGGTGGTTGACTTTGTGTTTAAGGAAATGCATGGAGTTAACCGTAAAATGACCCGTTGATGGTTGCTGTGAGGTCTGAGTTGTGTGTAGGAAAGCGAAGGTGTGAAATCCATACATCACGTTTTCCAGCCCATAACATGTCTTCGTGAGTGTGGGCTCCTTTGCTCATAAAGGCTTGTTTGCTAATTAATATCAGTAATGAGAACAATGCCTTGTCTTGGAACGTGGTAGCTGAGGCTTAGCAAATTGATTTGATGTTTTTGTTGTTGTTGTTTTGAGATAGGATCTCACTGTGTAGCCCTGGCTGGCCTGGAACTCACTTGGTAGATGAGGCTGGCCTCAAACTCAGAGGTCTCCAGATCTCTGCTGGGATCAAAGGCATATACCAGCACACCTATCTAAATGAGACGTTTTCCCTGCTCTCTGGTTAAGCAGCAGCATCAGGGTTTGGTTTGGGTCTCTTTCTTCAACCTCTTTATCTCTCTGGCATCTCTCTTTCTCATGCTTTTGACCTCTTTTTTTCTCTATCAACAATGCTCTCTCTCTCTCTCTCATTCCTGGGCTCTTTCTACTTTTCACTGTCATTCCCTACTGTCAAACCTCACTCTCTACTGCTTCTCTCTCTTTCCTGGCCTGGCCTCACTTTATAATTTCTCTCTCTCTCTCTCTCTCTCTCTCTCTGCCTCTCTCCCCTCCCCCTCCCTTCCTTCCCTCCCTCTCCCCCCCTTCCTTCCCTCCCTCTCCCCCCTCCCCCCTTCCTTCCCTCCCTCTCCCCCTCCCCCTCCCTTCCTTCCCTTCCTCTCCCCCTCTCCCTCCCTTCCTTCCCTCTCCCCCTCTCCCTCCCTTCCTTCCCTCCCTCTCTTTCATAGGCCATAGTGTTCCTGCAAAGATCTAGCTCAAGGAAATGCTTGAGTTGCTGAGTTCATAGGCCCTGTGCTTGTTGTAAGTCTGAGCAGTGGACGTTAACATGAAGGCTTCCTGTGAGGGTGAGAGTTAGGAAGTGTTTGGGGAAAGGCTCCTGAAGGTGGTGCGTTTGGGGATGGTTTCCTGACAGAATGGCCATGTCTGACAAACGCGGAAAGACAGAGAGATGATGTCTTCTTTACTAGCAGTTAGATTTTAAAAATTGAAACAGGAGAAAGGGAAGTCACACATACAGAGAGTTGAGTTTAGACCTGGGCCAGGGCACACACAGACCGACGCCAGTTGCTGTGGATGAGAACCTTTGAAAGCAGGAAAGGGTGTGAGGATCGGATGCTCATTTCCCAGCGACCCTCTCCACCATAGCAGGAGACTGAACCGTTCTGGGTTGCCTCAGGGCAGAGTGGAAGGAGTCTCCCTTCCTGGGCTTCCTTCCACCTGTGTAGAGAGAGTGAAAGGCCAAGGGACAGCAGCTCTGTGCCAGTGTGGTACGAGGTGCTAGTGGGTGACGTGTGTGGATCACTGACAGTAACAAGTACTTACATGAAGGGAACACCCCCCCACCCCCCAACCTGCCTATGTTTTCTCACCTTGCGTAGGTCCATGATCTGCATCGGTGCGGCGCCGCAGTAGACAGTGCTCTCCGATATAACACCTGGGAAGTCCAGACTTACATCCACTTCCAAGATAATGAGGGAGTCACTGTAGCCATCAGGCCAGAGCACAGAGTGGAAGATGTTCTGACGCTAGCATGCAAGGTGGGTTCTCGTGTGGAAATATGTATTTCTGTGTAGGAAGGACCGTTAATGCTGCCTTCTGGTTGCGTGGGGTGTTTAAGGCCTAACTTTCTACATAAGGGAACATATTATCTGTTTCTGTTTAGTATGTTAACTCTCCACCCTTTGGAAGAATGAGCCCTTAGGTTACGAAGACCCTGAATTATTCCGCATCATTTTTCAGTCTGTGCCCAGAGTCATTGTGACCCCATTGCTGTTCACATGACTTAGAGATGAAGTCGCTGGATGTGCTGTTGAGTACGTAACTCAGAACCACTCACAGCCACTTCATGGGCTCTGGTAGAGTTGATGGTTGTTCATTCTCCCAACCGGACTTCATTCCCAGTCTGAAGAGCAAGTACAGGACCAATGCATTCGGCACCGGCAGGTCTGGTGCTTTTAGACCACCAGGTGGCAGAGTAGAGCTGGACGCACACTGGGATCCACAAGAGGTGAAGAGGCACTGAGACTTTGCTGACTTTCATGGCAGGCATGGAGAGTATTTTAATTCTTTTTTTTGTACTTTGACCTGAATCTTTAGTGCCCCGTGCATTTGTGTATGACCTGAATCTTTAGTGTCCTGTACATTTGTGTATGTAATTCTATCTTAATGAGCTTAACTTCCCCTCCCCAGTATATATGCCTTTTATTCAGAAAAGCTTTAAGTTTTCTGAGTGTTAAAAGGTGTGTGAGGCAGAAGGTCAGCTGGTCCTGTCTGGAGCACAGGCCTGGGATAAATGCTCTGCTGTTGAAATCGTGGGGAAAAACGAAAAGATGCAAGTGAGGGAAGGAGATGGAAGGGGTGCGTGCATGTCACACCGCGCGCGCGCGCACACACACACACACATATGCACATACATACACACACTCATACATAACACACACATACACATATGCACACATACATACACACAATACACATATACATACATGTAAATACACATACACATTACACACACATACACATACACACACATATACACACATTCGCACACATACATACACACATACACACATACGTGCACATACACATACACACATATACTCACACATACACACACATACACTCACATATACATTCACACGTACACACACATATACACACATATACAGAGAGAGAGGGAAGGAGGGAAGGGGAGAAGGAGGAAGGAAGGAGGGATGAATATATATCTGAATTTACACATGTTCCTTTTCCGAATACTCTGAAGTATGAAATTCTGACGTCTGTAGAGCTTAATCACATTTTACGATCCCTTTCCTCTCATGATGAGAAACAACTTAAGTTAGCAGCTGACACCCAGAAGAGTGAGCCTTCTGACGGGAGATGGGTTGTGTGGTGAGATGTACGTCCTTAAGTTCTTACCAGTGACCCTTACGGTTTGTAATGGCAGCATTTAGAGGAAACCTTAACTATGAATTTTGACCTTTCTTTCTTGCACATTTAAATTGGAATCTTTTTTTCATAGTTCTAGACTGACCAAATTATATTTGGTCATCTTTCAAGATTTTGACATTGACCTGTCATGATTTTAGGACGGAGCGGTTAGACTCTGAGTAACCAGCCATCTTTTCTTACAGATGAGACAGTTGGAGCCCAGCCACTATGGTCTCCAGCTTCGAAAAGGGGCCGATGGGAGCACCGAGTGGTGTGTCCCCCCGCTGCATGAGTATATGCAAGAGCAGGCAAGTGGATGCTGGGGGTCGAGAGGGACTGTCCAACCGCACCCGTGCCCAGTCTCATAAAGCTCAGGCTGGCCGCGAGCTCCTCATGTGGCTGAGGGTGATCTTGAGATTCTCCTTCTCCCGCCTCCGCATCCCGAGCGCTTGGAATACAAGCGTGTGCCATCGCACCCGGTAAATGGGATGCTGGGGTCAGACCCTGGGCTTTGTGCACGCTAAGTGAGCACTCCGCCAAACCAGCTCTTTCCCGAGGCCTCTGCACGGCCTCTTAATTTTGAAGACCGTAATGTGGCGGACAGACCGTTCCCCTTTGGCATTGGACTCATCTCCAGCCCCCATCCGAACAGTGTCCTAGTTTTCCTGTGAGAGACGTGTCCACATACTTTTGCAAGGCTGCGTGACGTTAAATCCCCCCGTTCTGTTGTTGCTTTCACCTCTCTTAGGTCTATGATGAGATAGAGGTTTTCCCGCTCAGTGTGCACGACGTGCAGCTGACCAAGACCGGGGACATGACTGACTTTGGTGAGTGCCAGGAGCCCTCTCCTGACCCCAGGAGCCTGCTGTTCATCTTGCCCTTTGTCCCTTTCTCCCTCTGTTTTTCATTATTATTTATTTTAGCAGGATGGGCTGATATGTATCAATATTGGGGGAGAGAGCAAGGCACCTATAGGAAATAATATACACGTAAACATTGCTAAGGAATGTGACGGGCTGGTGGTGTAGTGCTAACGCGATGAACTAGCTGTGCCTGCTGCTGCTCTGAGCAGGGTCACCCAGGAGCCAGACAAGGCTTCTTTGATGTGTTTGTTGATTGAGATTTAAATGTATGTGTGTGTATGTGTATGTCTGCCCCATGTATGCAGTGCCCAAGGAGGCCAGAAGAGGGCGTCTGATCCCCTGGGGTTGAAGTTACAAGCAATTGTAAGCTGCCCACCTTGCATGCCAGGGCCAGAGTGCGGGTCCTCTGGAAGAGCAGCAAGGGCTCTTAGCCACTGAGCCATCCCTCCAGCCCCACAAGGCTTCTTTTCATGAGTAGAGTCTTACTCACCTGGAATGCTGTCCTTTCCCAGTCCCTTCTGCCGGGATGGAAGGAACACATAATCTACCTGCAGTAAGCCTCGTCTGTTAGCTCTCTCTCCTTCTGACCTGGGTTTAACAATTAAGGCTCAGCACAGGCGTTTGACTCTTAGTTTTCTTTGCTGGTCTTTATTGAAACTCACCTGAGATCTTTGTAGTCTTTGCCCATGTTAAGGCGCACTCCAGCCTTTTATTGCTTTTACCATGAGAAGCCAGTAATTAGACAAAGGTTGATGAGAGACTGTTTTTGTCTTGTTAAAATTACTGTCACAACACAGATATTTGCCTTAAAATAGTTCAAGTTGATAATATACTAAAATTGTAATATGTTAAAACTCCATTCTTCTGACTCTGTCCTTAATCACATGATCCAATGTGTTGGCTTGTTTTGAGTCAGGGTCTCACTTTGTAGCCCAGACTGGCCTGGGATCCCAGAGTATCCTCAGTGCTTCTAGTGATCCTCCTGCCTCAGCCTCCCAGATGTTAAGATTGAGAGCTGCCATGTCCACTTTAGGTTGGTGTTGGTTGATTATAAGTTCATTTCCATTGGAACCCCTCTTTGCCTTTTGTCTGCTCCTCCTGGATTTTGACCTGCTTCCCATGACCGCCATGGCTATGTCATCTTCCCATCTGAGTGGGTGAATATAGTCGCAGATTCTTCCGTCAGGCTCTGCTTGAGGCATAGAGAAGGCAGGCGGAAACAGGATTTTGTTTCTTGTCCTACAGAAGCTCATAGCACTGGGGAACCTGACTCTGGAAGTGTAGTCCCCACTATGGCAGTGTGTGAGGGAACATGTGTTCCAAGCAGGGACATGCACTGGATATATCTATATATCTATATATATATATATCTCACACACATATAAATATATATAAAATATATACATATATGTAATATATGTATATACACCTATACATATAATATACACACATGTATATATACATATATACACATGTATATATGATATGTACACATGTGATATATATGATATGTACATATATATCAATATATACATGATATGTGTGGTATATCTGTATACATCATGTATAGTATATACATGATATATATGTTTCCTTGTACTTATATAAAGCACTGGATCCATTCAGGCAGTTTTCCCACCTCTCTCTGTATCTATGTGCACGATTGTACTGTGTGTGTATGTGTGCTTGCGTGTGCCCGTGTGCATGTGTGTTTATACATTTCTGTGTGTGAATCTGGATGTGTATGACACACACGTGGAGGACAGTGGACAACCCTGGGTGTGTCGTTGAGTGCGCCTTTTTTGAGACAGGAGCTCTTCGTTTTTTTTACTGCATGGGCCAGGCACACTGGCCTGCAAGTTTCCAGGCATTATTTGGTCTAACCTCCTGTAGGAGTGCTGGGCTACAGGTGCTTGTGCTAGCCATCTGGCTTTTTACATGGATTCTGGGGATTCGAACTCTGATCCTTAGGCTTGGACAGCATACGCTGTATCTACAGAGCCATCACTCAAACACAGTTTAAAACACCTTCTTAAAACACCTCACTCTGTCTCAATATTTTTTATTTTTAACTTAAAAAAATGATAAAGCACCCTTTTAACTGTGGTGAGATAGAAGTTACATAAAGTACGTGTCTGCCCCCTTAATCTGTGGCAGCGATTACGTCATCTACGCCATCACTCTCCAGATCTCTCTCTCATTTGGCAAAACTGAAGCTTTGTATCCCTAGGGTGCTGGTTTTCTACTCCCCCACCGCAGCTCTTGACAAGCACACGCTGTACCCTTTGTCTCTACAAACTTGGGGATCCTTCAGTGTTGGTCTTTTCCTGTCTAGCTTACTTCACTTAGCACAATGTCTTCAGGGTTCATCCAGTTATACGATGCACCGGAATTTTCTTAAAGCTAAGCACTGTTCGCCTGTCTGTGTGTACCACATTCTGTTTGTCTCTCATCAGCCGGGCTGTTCCCACTGGCTGGCTACTGTGAATGTGACGTCGAGTACTGTTGCACACTCCCTCGTCTAAACCCTTCAGGTGGTGTGCTGCCCCTTTCCCTACTCTTGCTGGATCATTGTTTCAAAACAGTTGTGGCTTCCACTTTCTCAAAACGTCCTAGTTACAAGAATGGGTGTTCACAGACACGCCTTTGACTGTGCTGGGGAGACAGGGGGAGGTGAGCTCACACTTGCTCTTTCCTTTTCCCCCCCAGGGTTTGCAGTCACAGCTCAGGTGGACGAGCACCAGCGTCTCAGCCGGATATTTATAAGCGATGTTCTCCCCGATGGCCTGGCATATGGAGGAGGTCTGTGGGGTGCGGTGTCTGTGCACTCTTAATCTCTAACTCGGGGACGCAGTCGGCCTCGGGAAGTTGTTCTGCAGTTTTGCCAGATGACGGTTTCTCCTGGAGTTTTTGAGAAAATGTATTTGAAAATACATATATGTATATATAGGGAAAGCAGTGTGCGTGCATGCATGTGTGCGTGCGTGCGTGCGTGCGTGTGCGTGTGTAGTTCCCCAAATTGTGTCCTGTTGAAAGCAATCTGCCTAACTCTAGCCCGGAGCTGGGCTTTAGCTTCAGCCAGTGCTCAATGCTGCATTTACCACCTGCTCAGTGGTTGAAGTTTGCAGCCTGCTTCCATCTGAAAATGTTATCTCTGTAATCTCTCTTTCTTCCTGTTCCCCCTTCCTTGTTCTCAGGGTTGAGAAAGGGCAATGAAATCATGACCTTAAATGGGGAAGCCGTGTCTGATCTTGACATTAAGCAGATGGAGGCCCTGTTTTCTGAGAAGAGTGTTGGACTTACTCTAATCGCCCGGCCCGTGGACACAAGGACAACCCTGTGTGCTTCCTGGTCAGACAGCGACCTGTTCTCCAGGGACCGGGAAGGTCTGCTGCCATCTCCCAACCAGTCCCAACTGCTGGAGGAATTCCTGGATAACTTTAAAAAAAACTCCACAAATGGTAAGGTTGTTTTCCGTCTCCGTTCTGAACTGCTGGTGCCTTTGGCCCATATTCTTAGGCTGAAGATTTGATTGCAGGTCCAGATTATTAAGCTATTACTCGAAGAATGCTTAATGGGATAAGAACACAGGTGCTAAATGAAATTGATTGTATCAAGAGTCCATGCACTTCAGCAGTAATTAGAGCACTTTCAGGAAAATTGAAAATAACTACTCCCTCCACCTTTTTCTCCCCCCCACAAAACAGTCTTAGGAACCACAGGCTCTCTCAGAGTCCCTCACGGCATTCAGCGCTGCCATTGCCTGTGACCAATGGCAGGCCCGAGCCTGCATATACACCAAGATCGGAAGGTTTTGTTTTTAACCAGTGGACCCATTTTGCAGTGTTCTATTTCAGTCCCGGAACACGGTGCAGTTTTTCTGTGTTAGGAGGTAGGAGGGCTGATCCCTCAGAAACAGAGAACTTTGAATGTAGTTGCATGAATTTATTTCAAAACTTTTGCGAAGGCCTACAACACAGAGTGTCTGCCAGTATAACAACTTCTAGACAAAGTACCTGAACGGGGAGTCACATGAAGGCAGGGTTTCCGAACTTACTGTTTCCACCTCTCTGATTGTTATAGTTGCATGGTAGGCCCTGGCTAAATGCCAGTTACCTCCCTCTGTCTCTCTGCAGTGTCTAGGTCAGGGCGGTAGGAGCGTAAGGTAGATCTTGATCCCCGGAGCACCTGAGTTATTTGTTCACACAGTCCTGCTTTGCTCATGGGTTTGCAATAGAAGTCTCTTGCGTGATGACAGAAAATGAATGGAAAGGGCAAAGGAGAGGCCCTGAGGATGGACTGAATGATAAACCAGGCTTACGAGGTCATGTTTGGAATTAAACATCCGAGGGTAAGATTTGTGACCACTGAGGTTTCTAGTGCTTCCTCTTCCTCTCCATTTAAAATATCATTAGGCTGACTGTTGGCATAGGAAGGCTGGCCTCGTGAGACAGAATTGTGATGGAGCTAATTTTAGCGGCTGGTGATACTGAGACCGTCACTCAGCTTACCGTGGGCAGCTATTCTAAGTCCGAGTGGCCTGTGCTGTGTGTCCATTGTCGGACTGGTCGTTCTTGAGGGACGCTCTACCTGTTACCCCTCTGCATTTTATCATCAGAAAGTACTGCAGCCTGTATTATCTTTCCCGTTCTGGGAATGAATCTCTACAGAAAGAGCAAAAGGCGCAGTCTTAATCTTTTGTTTCTAATAGGAAGAATCAAACAGGTGAGTTAGACTTACCCACCACCTTTCGCAGTCCTGGATCCTTGCTGCCTTCTGGAAGGCATCCGTGTCTGTGCGCACAGGGAACTCACCGAACGAGGGCATGGGAAACTTGTCTGCAGCCATTTCACCGGAGCCCACCTGTCTGGGGCAGCACCTGTGTATGTGGCACCTTCCCTGCAAGGGGCTTCCCCTCCAGCTAGGCGAGAGTGTGCCAGGATTTAGCCCTTTCCTCAGGCAGAGCACAGGCTCTTGGGCCCAAGGATTTAGGGCTTGTCCCCCACCCCGTTTTTTCAGTGAACTCTAAGTTACTGTTCCTTGGTCGGGAGCCCGTGAACTGCAAAGGTCTACTTTTTGATATACTTTGCAAAAATGGAATTTTTTTTTTTTTTCCTTTTTCCTTTTTGAGGTAGTTGTGTTGCTTGAAGGAAACTGGGTGGTTGGGAACTTTGAAGGTTATGGTGGGAATAGAATATGGGGTGAGGAGGTATGAAATTGAAAGAAAAGACTGACCAAGTCTTTCATTTGTGCATAATAGCTTGCTTACAAGAGGGACGTGTGTGTTACAGATGCACTAAGAAGGGGGTGGGGGACAGTCACAGGTTCCGAGTCAGACCTGGGCCTGAGGATTGGTCACCTTCGGGGTGGTGTGTAGACACTGAGGCTGGGTCATGGAGGGCGTGGACTCTTTCCCAATCCCTTGCAGAGACAGTTCTGAGATGCATTCACACCGGTCTCCAGGTGCCCTTGGGATGGAGTCGCAAGTGTGCACAGAATCCTTGTGCATGTCACTCGCGGGCCTTCTGCCCTTCCTGTTTCTCTTCTCTACTGTGGTCACTTCCCCAGTAACTTCTGGTGGCTAGTCTTCTGCTCAGACCGCCTTTGTGGGAGCCCCCACAGTGTACCCTGCTTCTGGTATGGCAAGGGATCTCAGCCTGTGACTCAGCCCCTTCCCTTTCTGTCCCAGCTTCGTTTTAATTACGACTTTGTTTGAAGGCCGGGTATATTGTCTTTTGCCATCTGTAACCTAAACGTTGGAAGGTTGAGCCAAGAGAAGGGTGAATTTCAGGCCAGAGTGGGGATACATAGTAAGACCCTGTTTCCAAACAAGTAAAGAAAATTTACTTCTGTTTTACAGTAAAAGTAAATGAAAGAAAAGTAGTCCTGTTGTCTTATCACAAAATTGAAATATACACAAACAAACATTTAAATATCTTAGGGGAAGAGATTTTAATAAACTTTAGATGGTCCTTAGGGGTTGTCACTTTAGTGTGTGTTTACCCGTACACGCCCTGCCCATGGGCTTTGCTAGAAGGGGCTGTGTCCTTGGAAAGCAGGGAGGTAAGGAAGGGTAGGTCTCCACCTAGTGATGTTTCTGAAGGAGAAGACCAGCTTTAAAAAAGGGGAATACTGGAGGAATCCCACTTGGAGCAGAAAAAAAGCTGTATATACATTGCTGGGTGTATTTTGACTATCTCAGGGAATGATTCTGAGCCCTTACTGGGTGTAGAAGGGTCAAGGCTCTGGGAATAGATTGCATCAAGCCCTGGGCTCTGATCTGCTTCTGGTTTTAGTCACACATCCAGACATCTACACCGGCTTGTGATTGGCCTCTGATCATAACAGAAATCTTGGTCTCTATCTGTGACTGAAGGAAGTGTGGTCATAGCAGGGGCGAGGTGGGTCATAGAGAGCCTGCGAGGCGGTTGTGGGTTGCTACTAGTCTAGAAGAGACATCATGCTCATGTTGGAGATTTCTGGATAATTAAGATGTTTGGTGGGACGAGTCTCAAACTCTCCCCCTGTGCTTAAGACAGACAGACTCCTGGGTTCTGGTGTGGGAGAGTCTCCCACAGGCAGGAGCAGTCCTGTGGCTGAGCCACAAGTCTCTGGTCCATAGCAGGAGGGCCTCATATGTGTAGTGGGATCATTCCTCCCCCACCCCCACCCACCCACCCCCTAGCTGAGGTTCCCAGGCTCCACTGAGATAATGTGTCACACTCTTATCAAATATGCCTGACGTCTAGGGTGGTGTCTATCAGTTAGGGATTGAGCTCCAAATCACCATCACCCTCCTTCAAAACACTCTGGAAGCAGCTGATCATGGTTTAGCACTCCCCACTTGTTCCTCTGCCCCTGCCAGGGACATGCTCATCCTGGTAACATAGGAGCCTGAGAAGAGGAGGACTCCCAACTGTCACCTTCCTGTCATGACTCCAGTCCCACAGCAGAAGCCACAAGGTGACAGCCTTAGAGCAGAGTGCCTTCGCCCTCCTAAGAAAGGGATGGCTGTTTGATTTCTGCCTTACACGTCTAATTTCTGTTATAGTTATCCAAACCAGGGGGAGGAAATGTCCACAGGCTATATTTGACTCGAGCAGAAATACAAGTCAAGACTTTTTATAGAGAGAATTAATTTTACCACTGGAGTTCCCCCAAAGAGGCCAGTGTTATTTTTGACCCAACAAGGCCACCATTGAAGGAGTTGGGTGTACCCAAGCTGTTTGTGGTTGGATCCTCATTAATGCTGCCTTTGTGATTTATGCATGAATTTCCCTTTTCCAGTGTTGCTGGCTTTTGAGCGATCCCTGCAGCTTTTAGGAAAGCCTCCCCGGGTACAGTTTGTGAACGAAGTTTTTATGTAAACACTAGACTCTCTGTGGCATAGATGTGTTCTCCATACAAACAGCTGTTACTATGGCCTTGTGGGAGCCAGAGGCACATTTAGCAGGAGGGAAAGGGACTGATGTTCTTTCTACTTGGGTTTACACCCAACCAGTGCTTTCCAGACACAGACAGTGACTATGGCCAGGGGTATTTGTGCCTTTCCTGACCCCCTTTGAATTGGTGTCTGAATGGTAAAGAGTCTCAAGCTATCAAAAGCCACTTGAATGTATGTATGTATGTATGTATGTATTTATTTATTTGAGACAGTCATACTGTGGATAGCTCTGGCTATCCTGGAGCTCACAATTATATCAGGTTGGCTTGATGTGTCGGTACTATGGCTCAGAGAATTTCTTGTTTAAGCCTTGAAGTTGGGGAAAGAACTTCAATGCTTAATTCTGAATTCAGGAACATCAGTTCATGCCCACGAAACAAGGCGTGGTTTTCTGCCACAGTAGATGCACAAAGTACTCTTAGGCCCCGTGGGGAAACCAGTGTCTTCAGGAGAATAGACTCCCTCCTCCTTGTATAATTTATTTGATTTCTTATGACAATGATTTGCTATGTTGTATAGGCTGACCTTGAACTTGAGACCCTTCTGCCTCTGTGCCCCACCTCCTCATGCCAGAATCACAGGTGCTTGCCACCATGCCCGACTCGTTTTCCTTTTTTCTTCTTAGCTTTTCTCTCATGTATTTATTTAATAGTAGTGAGTGTCTGTTGAGTGACAAGAGCTGGTGGAGGAGCAGTAGAAATAAACACTGAGCTGACGAAAAATTCTCACCCACGGAGAGCTTGGCTGGATTTCAGCCCGTGGAAACAGAGAACAAGGAAACGTACAATACGTTGTAAGAAATGAGAAGGAACGGAAGATGGCCACAGCAAGAGGGACGAGATCAGGCATGAAGCAGGACTCTGGTGTCCTGCTTGGTTTTTGCTTGTCAACTTGACACAAGCTAAGGTCATCTGAGAAAGCAGAAGCTCAACGGGGAAAACGTCCCCATGATTGGCCTGTAGGCAAGTCTGTAGAGCATTTTCTAGATTGATGATTGCTGTGGGAGGGTCCGGCTCACTGTGGGTGGTGCCGCTCTTAGGCTGGTTGTCCTGGGTGCTATAAGAAAGCAGACGGAGGAAGCCAGAAGGAGTAAGCCAGTAAGCAGCACCCCTCTGTGGCCTCTGCATCAGTTCCTGCCTCCAGGTTCCTGATTTTACTGATTTCACTTAGTGATGGATTATAATCTGAGAGTTGTGAAATGAAATGAACCCTTTTGTCTGTTTGATTATGGGGGGTGGAGAGGAGAGACTCCAGTAACCTTGGGAAATGCAATTGCAACACAAGAATCAGTTCCTCTCACTTCACACAATTCAGTTATGCTCTCTCGTTTTATAAATGTATTTCTGATGCAGCGTGACTCAGCTATAATTATTTATAAATTATCCATTCCTATGTAAATCCATTTTCTCTCTCATCTTTTTTTTCTCTTGGTCCTTAGACTGCGTGACTTGTGAGCAGGTGTGACACCGTACGGGTCATCTCATCTTGTAACTTGGTGGTAGCTTTGAATTAATTCATTCGGAAGTGGATCTATGAAACTGTTATTTCACTGTGTCTACTGCCAAGAGTTCCGGCCAGCTAACCCTGGGACAGAGAGATCACCAGCAGAGTTTCTGGAGCAGCAGGGTCCCTGCCCCTGGCTTCCCGAGGGCTGACTATGGAAGCTGGACTTCCCAAGGAAGCTCTCATCAGCTTCTAATCGCTGTCTGGCCCTGACTGCTCACCCTCCCTTCTTCCAGCTGCCATTTGTTTATCTAATTCTGACTTTGGTGTTTGTGTTGAGGAATGATCATGTCAGGCTTCTGTGATGTTCAGGCAGGCTTGTATGATATGACTAGCACACTTCTTTGCTGAATTCCGTTATGTAGATCTGTGATGTGTGTGTACATCTGTTTGTGAGTGGATGCATATATGAATGATCTTCCTTGGTCACTCTCCACCCGCTCTCTTGAGGCACAGTCTCTCACTAAATTTGAATCTTACTGATTCAGCAAGAGCGGCTGGCTAGCCAGCAAGCTTCCAGGGGTTCACTAGTCTCTGCCTCCCCGGTGCTGGGATTACAGCAACACAAACCTCCATCAGGTTTCCCTGTGGATGCTGGTGGCTGAACTCTGGTCCACATGCTTGTGTGGCAAGCATTTTACCCACTGAGCTCTCTTTGGTCCCTAAATTCCATCGTCTTTAATTTACAAACATGATGGGCAAAGGGGGGGGGGGCTTCAGATGAGGAACTTGGCATCTTGGTCCGAATGCTAATCCCCAGGCTCCTTGGCCACTGAACCTTTAGCCACATAGGTGCCTTTTGATCTTCAGAAGTTCAGAATGTAGTCTAGTCCCCGGGAGAGGGAGGAGGCGACAATTTTCTTAGCAAGTCGCTTCTGTTTTTCTCGGTCTGTGAGAATGGATGTTTGTAGAAACTGTGCCTCGCCTTGCCTGCTTCTGTTCTAGGATTGTATTCTGTAGGAAGTGGGGAACCGCCTGCAGGCGATGGGGAGAGGTCACAGGCTCTTCATGTTTTGAGCTCCGAGAGCTTCTGTCTGTCTACCTGATGTAGGAGTAGCTATTTACTGCCTTGCACAATTGCTGTCTGTGTGCTTGCCATCAATTCCCCACAACCCAAAATCCTTGACATTGGGAACTTGGAGGGCCACTGAGGGGTTTAAGACGCTGAAGCTTCTGCTGCTCTTGCTCAGTTGCCACGGAGAGTAAATAGCTATTGAGTGTCAGGAAGGCTTTGAGGACTCTCTAAAATTGGATTTTATTTGTGTGTGTGTGCACGCACACACATGCGTGCCATGTGTGTTCAGGTACCTCAGAAAGCAGAAGCGAGTATCAGTTATAAGGACTCTGCTAACACGAAGTTAAGGCATTATTGATCAGCTTGTTGGGTGTGGTCAGAAAAAGGAATCCTTGGAACACACCCCAAACCTTTCAGATTTATCAACCCAGTGTGATGAAATTGTGTGTGGGGTGGGGGGGAGGGGTCCCAGAGCACCTTCAGCTTAACTGTATGTCCACGTGGGGACTCCAGGCGGCTATGGCTGTGCTTGGCAGAGAACCAGATGTTCTGGCCCCATGGGTCTGCCAGCAGATATCCTGGGAAACAGTGCCACCTGGCTGCTCCTCACATCTGCCCTGCATTTTCTGCCACGTCACAGTTAAAGCCAGACCGCACCTAGGAAGGGCCATTGGCTTCTCCATCTCCAGGGTAGGTCATTCTTGAGCATGTGTTTGAGTTAAACTGGTGGCGACAGCATGTATAAAGGGCTGTGGGTCCTGGCAAGGACACCCGATTCTAGTTCCCGGCCTTGTTACATGTGACCTTGGGTACAGTCCTGTATTTCCTGTTTTATCCCCTCTTAAGATGGGGCACGGAGAAGCCAGTTAGGGATTTTTCCTTTTCTTCTCCAGTGGTCATTTATTAAATGGGAAAGTAACAGTTTAACTTCTATCACAATGCCCATGTCTCATAAAAAGTTTACAAAGTCAAAAGAGCAAAGCATTAGTATTTTGGTTTCGCAGCAAATTCCATTACCTCTTTAAATAGATCCAGGTCCCAACTGCTGGGAGAGGTGCTGGTTAACACTGCGCTAATAGCAGGCTGTCTCCATGTGAAGATTGCACGGGGCCCCAGGAACTCTTAATTATCCTCTGCTCAGTCTGGTGGAGCATAGACATGTTATTATCTTACTCTCGCAGCTGGGTAAATCAAGGCACAGACACACGATGCCGCTGGTAACCCTGACAAGGTAGCAGTCAGCCTTGGAGGATACTGCAGTGTTGTCTTCCCAGCTCTGTGGAGAACGTTTGCATCTTCACAACCTTCCTTTCATGCTAGATGTGATGTAAGCCCAGTCATAGTTTGCCTCGTGGGCAGCGCAGCGGAGGGCGGGGCTGGTCTGGCGGTAGCCTTTGTTGTCTCAGCTCCATTTTGTCTGGGGCTGGGGGTGACCAGTTAGGAACCAGCTGCCCGGTGATCTTTGGGGATTTCTCAGCTTGACTGTGAGTTGTTGGGGATCCCGTTGTTCACAGTGATAATTCAAAATCTTCCTCCTTGTGCTGTTTTCATGGTTCATAGTGATCTTCCCTAGCCCTGCAGTCATGTGGTTGGGCTTTCTGTGACTCCTCCTTAGAATTCCCCACAGTGACGTTGTATTATAAATCCTAATTTGTGTCCTGTGTAATCCGCACCGATCCGTAGCCTCCCTTTGAGAGCACGCGGTGCGATGCACACACCGTATGGTTCACTTTTAAAGTGTACTTTTCTGTAATTTTTGGCGTCTTCATGAAATTGTGTAGCCACGCTGCTGTTCCCACACTTGTGTTACCTCAAGAAGAAGCCCTGTGCCCCCCTCTCAGGTTCCCCCCAAGAAGTCAGCCCTTGTTTCCGCCATCCCGCCCAGGAAGTCACGTCATGTAAATGAAGTTGCTCAACTGTCTGGCCAACGCTCTCCAGTAGCCTGCCATGCTTACTCTCTTCTCCCTAGTGCAGTGTTTTCTTAGGTTCACTTATATTGTAGCATGGATCAACTTTTCACTCCTTCACAGAAGAATAATTCTCCATTTTACCTTGTTTCTTGTAGCAGCAAAGCAGCTCTTGCTGGGATGGGCATTTTGTGCCCCCCCCCCCCCCAACGCAGCCCCATCTTCTACGTATTTTTTTTTAACTAGGTTTCTTTCCCAGGATCTTTAAATAAAACTCCAAATAACTAGTTTGGAGAACTTTGGGCTTTTAAAAAAGGATTTATTTATTTTATTTATATGAGTGCTCTGTCTACATGTACACCTGCATGCCAGAAGAGGGCATCAGATCCTATTATAGATGGTCGTGAGCCACCATGTAGATGCTGGGAATTAATCTCAGGATCTCTAGAAGAGCAGTCTTAACCATTCAGCCATTGCTCCAGCCCCTTAAAATCCATTTTATTAAGATTCTTAGGTCTGGGAATATGTGTAGCTCAGTTGATAAAATGCTTGCTTACCCTGCACAGGTGCCTTCTCCAGTCCCCAGCATCCCAGAAAGTGGGTGTGTCACACACCTGTGATCCCAGCCACTGGGGGCTACATGAGACCCTGGCTGGGAGATAGGGGGAAGGAAGGAAGGCAGGAAGAGGGAATGAATCTCTAAGTGGCTGCGATCTGTCTGTCTGTCTGTCACATGCTCCTCAGTGTAATTGTGTCGTGGTTGTTTTTTCAGACAGTGTCACTGTCTGATGGGACCAAGTGTACTTAGGGAATATTCCCTTTCCCCCCCTCCTTCCCCCCTCTTTTCTTTGCACCCAACACAGTTCCCAAGTCACAGTCATAGCCTGCCTGGAGAACAGGATGGCAGGTGAGAGAAAGTGACCACCCCCGCTCTCTGTTGTCCTTCTTGGAGGCTGGTGGGTTGTACCAGGCATGGTGGTAGCCGGCTATCCATTGCTACCCTGAAAAAGTTGACCTCACATCTCTAGGAATCCGTCAGACTGTAAGGAGATTTGTCACCAGGTGATTGGGTTGGACCCTGGCGGCCCGCTATTAAGAGGCATTTACTACCCTCATTTTGCTTCTGTGCATTGCCAGCATTTGCTGCACTGTCAGTAGTATTGCCCCTGGGATTGTGACCTCAGCTTAAGCGGACTTGGGAGATTTATGACAGGCAGGATATGTATGCAGTGATAGAATCGATTTCTCTATAAGCTTCATGGTGACATTCAAACAGCAGCTTTGAATGTCCTGGACACAGAATTATAGTGACTTTTAAAATGAGGGACAGGGAGACGGCTCGGTTGGTGAAGCGCTGCCTGTACAAACCTGAGGACCTGAGGTTTATCCCTAGGACCCAGGGGGCGGGGACTAGCTATGGTGGTACTTGCTTGTAATTCCTGTGCTGGGCAGGCAGGGACAGGCCCATCCCTGGGGTTAGCTGTTCAAGCAGCATGGCCTACTTGGAAAATTCCAGGCTCATGAGAGATTCCTTCTCCAGAAACAAGCTAGATATTGTCCTGAGGAATGATGTCTGAAGTTAACCTCTGGCTTCCACACACATGTAGCCTCCCCTACACAAGCACCTGCATACACACACACACACACACACACACACACACACACACACACACACACACGGAGTCTTAAATCACAGCCAGACAAATAGGTTGATTTTTACATGACAATGCGTGGCACTAAATGATGATGTTTTGGTTGGGAAGTCAGATGAGGACTCGCCTAACCTTGAATGGGGGCAGTTCTGTTATTTTTCTCAGCCTCTTCACTGTGTGTTTATTATCTCATTTAAGTGTCTTGTTTTCGTTTGTTTCTCTGACAATTAAGGAGTAATATTTTCCTGGATGGCAGAGCACAGCAAATGCCCTTAATGAAAGGTGCCACAGGCCACTGCACCTTAAAGTGAAAACATGAATAAAACTCGCGGAAATCTAAATTAGTTAAAAATAACCACGGCTATACAAAGCTCACAAATTTCCAATTCAAATGGAGGAGCTTCGCCGTGCTCCTTGCAAGTGGATTCCGTGTTTTTTGGTGTGTTCTTTTGGTGCAGTTTCATATGCGAGGTTAGCAGTGAGCCGTGTGATAGCTGGTGGGGAAAGAGTCTTGAGTTTGCATGTACAGAACGCTGTTGTTCTTCAACTGGCAGCTTTGATTTATTCAAATATTCATCATCTCTTGAAATTGTGCTTGCGGTTAAGGAGGAAAAGAGCCAAAGGCAGACGAAGTGAAGGAACTGGATGGGGTAAGATTTCCCAGTTTCGTCTTTGGCTCTTCATCTATGGAACTGTAGAGCGCAGGGCTGAGAACCTGAGAACCGTGCAGACTGAGACCAGAGTCCACAGGAACTGTCATCTGAATGTCGGTAGAAAGAAGGTAGGACGGGACTGGAGAGAGGGCCCGGCGATTAAGAGCCCTTGTGCTCTTCCAGAGGTCCTAAGTTTGGTTCCCAGCACCCGCGTCAGGCAGCTCACAATCGTCTGTAAGTCCAGCTCCAGGGATCCAAAGTGTGTGTGTGTGTGTGTCTGTCTGTCTGTGTGTCTGCGCGCGCACACATACACAAAAATGAACAAGTAAAACATTTAAATAATACAATGAAGATAAAAATCAAAGACATACACATCCAGCTTAAAATAGATACCACTGGAAAAACTTAATGATGCCATCAAATGTTCGCATGTAACGTCTTTGATATATTCCCCCCCCCCCCCCCCCCCCCCCCCCCCCCCCCTCGCTCTTTTTCGTAGAGTGTCTTAGACTTTCATGTCAGAAGAGGTTTCTAAGGCTCGATGACTTAAGAACTGAAATAGCTTCAAGGCTGCACTGAGAGCCCTGCATGCTGCCTTGTTTCTCTGGATATGGCGTTTCCGTTCTCTCGGCGCGTGAAGGGAGCCGACGGTTGCTGACGCTCTGGGGTGGGAGTCAGAACAGTTTACATCTTCTGGTGCTGCTTGGCTGTCCCGCAGAAGCGGAGACCCCGGCCATGGGGAGAGGCCAAGGTGGAAGAGAAGCAGGCCTCGGAGGTGGGCGCTGCCCGCCAAGGGGCATTTTTCAAAGTTTGCAGCCGCGGGTTTGGTTGCATGGTGTTTGGAGACGTGGCTCGCGGGTATCTTGCAGGACCCTAATCCCACACATCACGGGTGGCTGTCGGGATTTTCACTGTCTTCGTTTTCTTGTTCCTCTACCGAACGCCTGACAGAAGAAGCTTAAGGAAGGGGTGATTTGGCTTGTTGTTAGATGATCTGCTTGGCTGTAGGTGTAGATTCACACCAGATGTAGATGTTGATTCAGGGCAGAGGCTTTTATTCTTTTGCTAATTAAATCACCAGTCCTTGGTCCTGGAGCCCTGGAGCTTTCCTGTCTCTGTATACTCTATCCTTAAGCCTTGAACTGGAAGGCCTCAGCCTCAGCCTCAGAGTCTTACTGCTGACTGAGCCACTCTGACTAGCTCCTTCTGAACTCTGACTCTTCTGATTTCAGACTCAAACTCTTTTCCAAGCTACCTAGATCAAACTGCCCTTCTGAGCTGACTTACTGTTCCTGACTCAACTCTTCTGACTCTGGCTACATCAGACTGAACTGTTCTACTACTCAGCTTCAAACTGACTCTTCCAGTCTGATACTGACTCCTGCCGAGCTGCCTCTGTGTCTTGGTGTCTCTCCCTGAGTTGTTATGGCTCCATCCTGCCTCTATAACTGACTGACTATGACTCCTTAATTGAATTCTCTGAGCTGAGAGCCCACTGTGGGCCATGTCCTCACTCTGACTCACTCTGCTAGCTCTTCCTCTGATTAGTCACCTTGTCTGCCATTCACTGATTCATCTCAGATGTCACTTCCTGTGTGACACTGACTCCTCCTGAGCTCTGCCTCCTGTGTCTGCTTCCACATTGTTTCTGTTTTAGGGATTAAAGGCATGGACCACCACTGTTTTCTGAATACTTGGATTAAAGGTGTGTAGGCATTCCATCCAGACCACACAGGCCTCTGAATGTAGACCCTAGCTTTCACACAAGGCTATTCCTCTACAGTTGATCATGCCTATGAAGGCATAGTATTGGAGCGTGAGGCTACTATGTTGGGAAGCAGAGAGAGGAATATTGATGCTGACACCCTTCTCCTTTTTATAGAGTCTAGGGTCTCAGCCCATAGCGTGGTGCCAATCACATTTACAGTGAATATTCCCACCTCAATTAACCTAACCTAGAAACTTGCCCAGAGACTGTCTCCTAAATGAATCTAGAGCAAGTTGACAATATTGACCATCACATATATGGAGGAGAAAACACAAATGACCCGAGGCAAGAATTAGCACCATTTATAAGCAATATATAAAGCGTAGCACCATTTATAAATAAATATAAAGCACCTCTTTGAGGCTGCAAGGATCTTGACCTTCCCACAGAACGCAGCAAACAGTGACCAAGGGAAAGGTGTCGTTTGTTTTGTTCAGAACTCTGCCCAGAGGTTTTGCCTTCGTGGAAAGCTCTGCCACGCTGGCCCTCTCACCCTCGCATGGCACCTTGGCGGTTGTCTGTGATGAGACACTGGCACGGGCCACCGTGTCTCTGCGGCGCCAGGGGTGAGTGGCTTCCAAATGGCTCTCAGAGTTCCTGGGTGTGCCATTTACATATGGAAACATTCTGAAGAGCTGCAGATTACACATATTTTTCTCCTTACGGCATTACTAGGGCATTGTTAGAGTGTGAGTCTCCAGAACTAGACACAAAGGTTCCATTCTCATACCCTGCCCTTCCCACTGCAGCGGACTCTCACCCCCACGCTGAAGCAGAACTTGTCTGATGCTATGACTACTGTTCTGGTCCATTTGTGCTGCTGTGATTCCAGAGGCTGCGACATCTCTAAGCGAAAACACAGGTTTTCAGTTCTGGGAGCTGAACTCAAAGGTCAGGGCATTGGTAGGTTTGGTCTTTGACCCTACAGTAGCCTTGAACTCTGCATCCTCATGTGGCAGGAGGCAGAGAGAAGAGTGTATGCACCTCTGAGAGTCATGCTCTGGTGCATTAATTAATGTCACGTCCTGAGGCCCTCATCAGGCCCCATCTCCTGTCGGTGGCTGGGAACTTTCCAACATATGGGCTCTGGGTCACACATTCATACTGTAGTGACTCCCATCAGTAATTTCTCAAAATACAAGACAATAAATGTCCTACAATTTGCATTCTTGTTTGGAGCAGAGTGGTCAATGCCATCTTGAAGCCTTTCATTGAGTCTCATTTATACTTGCTACTTCTGAGGGCTCAGGAATGGTCTCTGACTTTTGGAGAGGGTGAGTCTTAGATGGCTCTTGCTTAAGCCAGTTGTCTTGTCCTAGGCAGGTTACACCCAGGCTGCTTCAAGGCCAGAGCCAACATTCCTACCCGTCCTTATAAGCCACAAGCAGCCTGGAGTCACCTCAGTTGGCCAGCTGCCACTTGGGAGGCATCCAGGGGCTGGAAGGAATGTAACCCCTATTCCTTTGATACCTGGGGTTCTGTGATGGACCAGCTAGAGCAGTGGTTCTCACCCTGTGGGTCATGACAAGGGGTCACCCAAGACCATGGGCATATCAGATATTTACCTTATGATTCATAACAGTAGCAGGATTACAGTTATGAAGTAGCAACGAAAATGATTTTATGGTTGGGGTCACCACATGAGGATCCATATTAAAGGGCCGAGGCACTAGGAAGGTTGAGAAGCACCAAGCTAGATGAAGCAAACACAGATGAGTCCTTGAGTGAGAGTCAGGCTTCCTTAGGACCAAGCTGCAGGTGGGGTATCACAGGGACCACACTGCACACAGCAAGCCCTCTTCCAAGTCTCCCCATTCCACTGTTTGCAGGGAATTCCTCCTGTGCTTCTCAGGGTTAGCATCAGATATTGCTTCGCATAGAGCAAGGAAGTAAATGGAGAAACCTACTTTCTTGCATGTTAACTGATTCTGTCTTGCATATAAAATGCAATAAATAAATGCAAAAAATACATCTGATTGCTACATTTGGATTAAAATGCCAACGTACGTGAGTAGGGCCAGTCGTAACTTCAGCATTTCCTGGGGTTTCTATTTTTAAGTTGGTACCCAAGATGCTATTTTAACACAGGTTTTGCCCTTTAATTGTGAAGGAGTTGAGGCTGCCAGCTACTTGGCTGCCAGTGGCACTAATGGGGCATGTGCTGACACATAGTTCAGGAAGACACTGAATTACTAGGTGTCTCATACCTAAAGCCATGTGTTTTCTCTGCGTGTCTGTCAAGGACTGGTGGGCATATGGCATAGCAGGGAGGTAGTGTTTTCCAGTGACAGACAGCATAGCGTGTTGTCCACCTCTAGAAAATGCTACCCATTAAAGGAGAAAGGTAGTTGAGTCTGGTGTCAGCACAGCTGACTCCCGACGTCGAACCTGGTGACTGCTCAGAGGCTGGCGCCCTTCTGAATGCTGGCCTCTCTAAACTGGATGTGGAGGAGTAGACTGCCACTTAGCTCTTTGGGTCTTTGTTCCCTCGGCTCCCAAGTAGAAGCTCTCTTTGGCCATATTAAATGGTAGGTTTCTCAGTTTGAGAGACCTCGCCCCAAACTTGATTGCCAAGAGGCACACAAGAAAGACAAGGGCGTACATTCAACACATGCAACGGTAGCTCTGTTGACGGGTTTATGATTTGGCCGCTTTTCATTATTGCCATCATGGGTCCCTGAGAGCGCTTGGCACTGCGTGGGTGCACACGAAGCATGTGCTTGGTGTGCTCCTACAGAAGCAATGAAGGATCCCCCAAACATGTCACTGTGCACGTCCTGATGAGAAGGCCTGGTCGGTTGAAACCCCAAATTCTTATAGGGGTGGATGGGAATATATGTCCTTCCTTCAGCTGCTCACACTTAGGACGTGGGCAGCATGTGGATGGGGCCCTGGGTAGGCATTCAGTCCCCAGCACACTTAAGCAGCTGTATACATAAGCATTCAGATTTGACCAGCCTACACTCTTTTTTGTTGCTGGTTTTCTATTCTTCCTGAATGTACTTTCCACCCATTTCTCCTCTAGAAACAACACGCGGGGCCTTCCCAATGCAGACTGCATAGGTTACTAGTCTTTTTGTTGCTAAGACAAGATTCCTCACAGAAGGAACCTAGGCAAGTTTTGAAGCTATTATCCATCATGGTAGGAAGTCAGCAGCCGGTGAGAGCCTGAGGCTCCTGCTGAATTGCTTCTGCCATTAGGAAACAGCTAGAGATGAATACTGATGTTCAGCATGCTTATTCTTGTTATTCTGTCCAGCCCATTGAATGGTACCACCAACAGTTGGGGTGGGTCTTCTTACTTCAATTAACCTAATCTAGAAACTTCTTGGGATGTGCCCAGGTCTCTGTCAAGTTGATTACCAATCCTAGCTATCATAAAGGTCCTGCTGAAGTTTCGACTCTTGAAAACAGGTTGGCAGCCACAGATCCTGTCCAGAGTGGCTCTCCAAGAGTCTTGTCAATCTCCAGGACAATGCTAGCTCACAACTGGCATCTTGGGGACTCTGTGTGCTCAGATACATTGTGTCTTGTGACATTTGGATGGTGGGACAGCTCTGGGATTTCTTCCCTTGGAAGGTCTCAGAGATGTTTAGAGCTCCCTTCTCTGGGTTCCGGGGTATGGTACAATGGCATTGGTTTCCATGGGCCAGCTTGCCCAGGCCTGCACGCACAGAGGAGCCCTAGCAGTACCTACAAACTGCCTACAATTAAGGAGCTAAAGGTGTGGAGGGGCTCCTTGGAGCGGACAGGGTTCCAACAGGAAGTATATCCAAGTTCTATCATGGGGAACGAGCCACACCTTTCTCTCCCTTACCTGAGACACGGTCTCAGGAAGTGAGCGAGCATATGAGACCAATGGTGCTGGGAGAGTTTCCCATAAGTTCCGAAGTTTTGTGAATATATTCAATGAATGACTCAGAATTAGCTCCGCACCCACTCCCACGCCTCCCATGCTATTTTCGCCCGCATCCATCTGGCCCTCGGGCTCCAGCGCTCCTCTGCCCTCGTGTCTCTGAGCTGCTCATGGGGCCAGAGTCTTGGTCTGGTTTCTGTCCCAAGCACAAAGCACCCGCCAGGTGTGAGAGGGCTACTGCAGACATCTCCATGGTGAATAAAAACGTGTGATCTATGCGTCGTGTTTCCTGTGCTATGATATAACTCTGGAAGTAACAGAGCTCGCTGTTTACAAGGTGAAAGCAGCAGAGCGCTAATCTGATTCTGTTACCTAGGCGATGTGCCTGCGCGTTGTGGGGCTTCTTTGACGTTACTCTATTCTCCTCCATGCTCCTGGGACTTACATGCCTCTTCTCATATGTCTCCTCTTCTCTTTCCCCTACACCCTTTGCATAGGTGTTTCCAGGGTCCTAATTTTTTTCTTTTGTCTTCTTGTTTCATTTGTTTTTGTGACAGAGTCCTTTGAACTTGCTCTGTTTGAGGACGGCCTTGAACCTCGGATCCCTGCTTAATGCTGGGACTACAGGCGTGTACCTCCGTGCTGGGTTTATGTGGTGCTAAGGATTGAACTCAGGGCTTTTGTGCATGCTTAGTAAGTTTTCTACATCCCTCTGCCTTCCTTGGTCCTTTCGATAGAATCTCTATATTTTCCGTAGGAGGTATCATGCATCATGACTTTACCAGGTATATTCCAGTGACATCTAGGACCACATCTGTGAAGACCTTTTTGGCCTGACCACTGACCACCTCGTGCTGGAAGATCCAGCTTTGCTGAAGCCGAGCTGGAGATCTCCATGGCTCACCCCCTATGGAGTTCCCCATCAGTGGAGCCACCTGAGACATGAAAGCTATTGTTTTCTGGATCACCTCACACTCTGTATAAGGAAGGGCGCTATAGGGTTTCCTCAGACTCTCTGCCGTTGCTCTGCTCCTCTTTCAATTTTAATTTTTAAAATTTTCTGTTACTCTACTTTGTAAACATCCGGGTCCTTCTACCTCATGCACTTCTGACTTGTTTATCTGCCGGCCTCTCGCCATCGCCACGTTCTTGTATCTCAGGCACTGCTTTCTGCTGTCTGTGTACACACTCGCCACGCTCCCCTGATTGACTCCAGCTCTTCCTACCATTTAGCTTTTCCTAGCTGCTTCCCACTCACGGAATCCCCGTGCTGCCTGCCTTGCCTCACTGCCGGTATACTTAAGACAAGTAAGCATCCTGCAGAGTTAGTCTCCTGTCACGTGACTCCTCTCTCTGAAGCCCTGTAGTGCCCAGGGAGAGCGAGTTTTCCTCCAGAGTCACGCGCAGCCCCGTGTGTTCTTGTTAAGCTCATGGCTGTCCCTCTCACCACTCAGCTCTTCCCAGTAGCAGACCTGGAGACCACCTTCCGTGTCTTTGCAGCTCTAGCACCCCTTGTGTGTTCTAGCACACGCTAGACGGTGGATGGATGGAGCGATGCATCACTGCGCCCACAGGAATAGGGAGACTTTCTCTTATCACAATACAGCTGTGGAGGACCTGAGGTTGATCGTTTTGGTTTAGTGTCTCATTTATCATGTACTGGACCTGCCGGTGAGGGGTTGCTTCATGAGGTGTTAGCGGCCTCAGAGAAGCCATCCTGGGCATGCTTTCATTCACTGGTAGATGACACCCCTAGGGACTGTTCCTGCCTGAGATGGGCACCACCTCACCTAGGCTGATTTAATTTTATAGTAACAGTTTATCTGGAGTGTGACTTGGAGTCCTAGGGTGAGATTCGGTGCTGGAAGAGGCAAAAAGAAGGAGAAAGTGGAATTGCAGGTTTCTGTAGTCCACTGGGATGAGTTCTGGAGACTCTCTACGCCATCTTCAACGTGATTCAAGTACTTGCATCCCTCCCCACCAGTCTCTCAGGGTCTCTTGCTCTATCAGGGACTTTTTGTCCGGATCATGCCTAACAGTTTCATTGACACCGAGTTTATTTCTGAGCTCAACCTACTCAGATGGGCTAGCTATGTGTAGCTGCCTGGGATCTGAAACCATCTGTTTTTTTCCTAGCTGAGAGGGGGCAGTCGATCAAGTATCGGAATTGGAAGAAAACCCCGTGTTGCTTTTGTGCAGAGGCTGGTCTTTCCATCTCTCTTGACTTTGTTAACTTGACATAGAGTAGAGAGAACTACTGAAGCTGGTGTGTGTTTGTAAGCAGAAGCTTCGAGACTCACCACTGATACAAGGAGGCTGACAAGGGTGTGTTCTCAGGACGAAGCTGTGGTTGATGCCAGAATGGAGTCACACTCGCAAGTGAGCCAGTTGTGGTTTATTAGTGTCAGTGGAATTACATCATTGGTTTCCAAGATGTCCCTGGCAATTTCATCCTCACTTAGCCAAATTGCCAACAAAGGTCCTTGCTGTTAGATTCTTGGTCTGAATGCGTTATTTGACATTAAAGCCTAGTGAAGCAGTTTGTGCCACAATGGGAAAGGTAACAAGGCATGGAAGTCATTGTCATGTTGGTCTCTTTCTTCAGAAGCTGCTGCTTTTACAGTCAGCAAAGGGCCATGTCTGCATGCACCAGTCGGGTGCACATGGGAAACGCTGATGTCTCCAAGGACTGCTACTCTAGGTTGTGGCTGTTTCCTTCTCTATTGCTCTTTCTCTCAAGATTGGCTCTTAAGCCAACCATCACTGCTCACTCATGACCACAGCCCTGTGTCTTTTGTCATTTCTCTGCAGATTTCAGCAATGTCCCTGACATCACAACTGGCCTGAAAAGGAGCCAGACCGATAGCACCCTGGATCAGGTGCCCCACAGGGAGAAGATGGAGCAGACATTCCGGGTAAGATGTTGGCCCAGATCACATGCCAAGAGCCAGGCAGGCAAGGGTCGATTCCCACTGGTGCCCGAGGTTGCAGACATAAAAGATGGGATTTCCCTATTCTTGGGTGCACTAGCTGTTGCAAACCCCTTTGTTCTTTTAGAAACCGAAATCTCTATGTATTGTGTGCATTTTTGATTTGTTGTTGTTTTGATATATGTGGGGTTTTTTGTTTGTTTGTTTGTTTTGAGACAGAATCTCACTCTCTAGTCTAAGCTGGTCTAGAACTTACCATGTTAGCCCAGGCAGGCTGAAAACTCATAGTAGCCCTCTCGCCTCCGTCTCCAAGAACGGGGATTACAGGTGTGTATCACCACACCTATTTGATTCTCCTTTTTAAAAATTGTGTGTGTGTGTGTGTGTGTGTGTGTGCGCGCTCGTGCACGTGTGCGTGTATATGTGTGTGTGAGTGTGTTTGTGTGTGTGTGGGGTGTGTGAGTGTATGTGTATGCTTGAGTGCGTGTGAGTGTGTGTGCGTGTGATGCATTCCCATCATGAGTACTCTTGCCAGTGCTTGTTCACAAGCATATGGAAGCCAGAGGTTGCTGCTGGGTCTTTCTCTATCACTCTCCATCTTATTTTTTGAGACAGTCTCTCACTGAATACGTTGCATTCCAGATAGGCTGGCTGGCCGGTGAGCCCCAGGGATCCTCCTATTTTCTTTTCACCAATGTTGAGGTTACAGACAGGTACTGCCCTACTCGGCTTTTATGTGGATTCTGGGCTCCTTGTGCTTGCATGGCAAGACTTTATCCACTGAGCCATACTCCCAGCCCTGTTTATTCCTTTGAAGTGAGAACTGACAGTGACCACACGCCTGACTTCTGGCATGCCATCAAAGAGCAAGGGAGACATTCCTACCTCAGGAAGCCTACTTAGAAATCCTGAGGCCATAAGCTTGGGTATTAGGAAAGTAATGTCTAGTTACTAGCCCACCTCTATCCCTAACTTTTTTTTAACTAAAGCTAAATTTTTTTTTTGCAATGTTGTCATTTTGTTGTAGCAAAACGTATATAACAAGGGCCTAGAGAGATGGGCAATAAGTTCAGAGCATTAACTGAACTGTTCTAGAGGACTGGAGTTCAATTCCCGTCACCTACATGGAGGTTACCGTCTGTAACTCCAGATCCAGGGGAGCCAACATCCTCTTTTAATCATCCGCAGGTACCAGGCACTCTCATGGTACAGATATACGTGCAAGCCAAACACTTATACATGCTCATAAGCTACAAATACACACACACACACACACACTCACTCACACACACACACATACATATATGCACACAATGGCAGTCTCTAAGTGCCAGTTCTTGCAGAGCCACCTGTCAGCTGGATTTAGACTAACACCAAGGCCTGGGCCCTCGGCGAGTAGCATGTGATATACCCTTCGGGCTCGATGGCATCCACCACAGGGTGGATTAGGTGAGAGCCCACCAGCCGCAGGCTACTGTGTACCCACTCTCTCCCTCTTCCCTCTCCAGCCATGCTCCCATCGGGCTTCTGCAGTCTCTCCTCCTTCCACCATTCTCTCGTGGCCCTGGATGTCCAGTTTTATGTCAGGTCACAGTTCTGATTTGTTTCTCTGACCTGAAATCCATCAGTGCCATAGAGTCCCATTCCCTCTCTGTCAGTGGCTTTGGGAAGCTCAGTGCTGTAGCTGTCTTTTCTGTGCACGGAGCAGAGGACCATAGAGCCTCTACCTGATGAGTCTAGTTTGCTAGGGCTTAATTTTTTGAAGCCATATTCCCGGAAGCACTGGTGAAACTGGGTCTGGGTTGAAGGTGAAGGTACCTGGGGCTCAGGCACAGCATTGCACTTGGGGAAGACCACTTAACGCCATTAAGAATAATGATTTTCTTTCTGTGATAAGTTGCTTGAGTTCCTAATAAGGAAATGATTTTTTTACCCTCATTTAAAAAAAAAAAAAAGATTCACTAAAAGGGACAGGAAAAGCTAAAAGAATTAGCATAATAGGGTCATTTCCAGCTACCCCCCAGCAGTGTGGTCATAGCCAAGCAGAAAACAAGTGGGCGGTGGTGCGTTGGTGAGAAGCAGGAGAGTGAAAGCTGAAATTTGGGCTGAAATCTGATGAGATGAGCTTTACTTTCCAGTATAAAAAGTGGCAAGGCTAGCCTGGTCTACATAGTGAGTTCCAGGATAGCCAGAGCAACCTAAGTGAGACCTTGTGTCAAAAATCAACAACATCAAAAAAGAAATGAAGGGGGAAATCTTCCCCCACCCTGTGCATGCACACTCTTTCTTTTTCTCTCTCTTTCAGACACACACACACACAGACACACACAGACACACAGACACACAGACACAGACACACATAGACACATGTTCACATGCATACCAAAGAACACAGGGCAGAAAACCTATCAGAAGAGATACAGGTTGAGTGTCTTGACATATCTGCATTTTATCTGAGGACGTATCTGAGGGAGGGGGTCCATTTGTAAACATGAAATCTGCTTGTGTTTCACATGCACCACGTACGCATAATGCAGAAGTAAGTTTGCACAGCGTTGGCAGTATATTTGTGTGTTAACCACAGCCTTGCACCAGAGGGCAGGGGTTAGACACCGCTTCTCTCGTCAGGCTGGTGTGCTGGAGTTTGGACTAGGAGCGCTCGGCCTGAGTGAGCAGATGAAGTGCTGGCTGCCAGATTTCTCCCAAGTAAAAAGCGGTCACTTGCTAATAGGTATGGATGTAACCACATCTAGTGATGGACTTCAGGTCACTGCAAGAGAGGTGATGTCCGGCAATGTCTCTGCTCACGTGTTCTTTGTTTCTTGGGAATAGTGAATTAGTGATCACCAAAAGTAACAGTTGGGATGGACAGAGTGAACAGGGCATGAAATGATCAAATTTAGGGATCTCATTTTTTTTGTTTTTTAAATCTATTTTCCCCTGTGCTAGGGTGTGAACCCAGGAGGACCTCCGTAACGCTGGGCACCGTCTCTGCCTCCGAGTTAGATTGTCAGACCTTTTGAATTTTTAAGTTTGTGACAGAGTCTCATTAAGTTGTCTAGGCTGACTTGAACTTGTGATCCTCCTGCCTCAGCCGCTGAGTGGTTGAGATTACAGACCTGTGTTACCAGACCAGGGTAGTGCTGTTGTTATCACAGTGTGTATTTGTACGCCGGAGTCAACACTGGGGGTGAGTTCACTTCCCATCTTTGAAGACAGTCTTTCACTGAACCCCACCAATTTGCCAGACTGGCTGGCCAACAAGCTCTGAGATTTGCCTGTTTGGCCACTGCCAACCCTGCGGTGGGTAAAGACGCCCAAGATCTGGTCTGGGTTGTCTTTATGGTTTTTTTCTTTTCCCAATATGAGTTCTGGTGATCTGAACTCAGATGCTCGTGCCTGCATAGCAGGCAGTTTACCAACTGAGCTGTTGTCTCCCTAGTCCATCTTTATCCATCTCTATCCCTCTCTCTCTCTGCCTCTCTCTCCCTCTCCATACATCTAACTATCCATCCATCTACTATCTATCTATCTACCTACCTACCTACCTACCTACCTACCTACCATCTATCTATCCATTTATCATCTATCTTTCCATCCATGTATCCATTCATCCATCCATCTCTTCCCAGAATCCATTCATCCATTCATCCATCTCCTCTCAGATTCCTTCCTTCCTTCCTTCCATCCATCCATCCATCCATCCATCCGTGCATCCATCCATCCATCTCCTCTTAGAACAGCCAGGAATCCACCCTGCTTTCATAGAAGTGGACCAGGAGTTGCTGATGTGGTGCTCTTCTTTCCTGCGCTGGGAGCAGCTCTTCCAGGGCTCCTGTACACTGCCCTCTAGCAAGCACCTGCTCAGGCCTGCAGGAGGCAGTTGTCCTCCAGGGAGAGAGAGGACCTGCCTCTGCTTCCTGGGTCTTCTTAGGGGTCATTAACTTCTTTTCAGATTAGATTCTGGTTGAACCTGGGCCATTTGGGGTATTTTACTAACAAGTACTTTAGACTTAAGAATAAAGAATAATTTCCATTGAAAATCACACGAATCCTGGCTTGATGAAACACAGCTGTAACCAGGGCTTTTGACAGCCCCACAATTTCTGCAAATGGTTCATAATTGATTGCCTTGTCTCTCTTTGAGGGTGCCTATTACTGTCACAGCTCTTTGTGTGACCCTGTCAGCCTCTCCTGGAGGGGATTTTTTTCTCTCCAGCATTGTTAGCAGTTGGCATATGCTATTATGATAGGGGGGAGTTTGAAAGGAATAAATAATTTCTCTTTGGGCGAGGGAGTCGAAGGAGTTTTTGGGTTGTTTTGGGGGAACTCAAGGTGTGTTAAGCAGTCCCCCCTCCACAGACAAGCCACGTAAGTCCCAGGGACTGGCTTTGGACATATGGCACTTGGTGGGTCTGTCGTCCCTGCATCTGTTGTAACCTCCTGGAGCCTTCCCAGAGCAGACAGGCTCACAGTTTGGGGTAGGAATACAGTGGAAGGGGGTGCACCTTCTTCAGGCAGCAGAGAAAGAGCTTGGTGGCGCTAGGACGTCCTTGTGGATGTGACAGGGAAGAACAGTCTGCTTTTTTTTTCCCCCATTTCATTGCCTGGGGATGAAAGCGGAGGGGATGCATGCCTTCCACACTCTCCAGCAGCCTCGGACTCCAGACTGCTCCCTTCTCCAGCACTGAGAAGGAACAGGTGCCTCTGAAGCTCTCCTTTTTATGAGCGAGCGTGTAAGTAAACGCAGCCTCGGGACTCCTGGGTGTAGCTCTTGATCCAAGTGCAGGCATGTTTGCATGTTTTCTTTCCAGGACTGAAAGTCGATTTGATTCTTGAAGTGTCTAAAGGTGGTTGTGCAGATGGCAGGGCTCGGGTCTTTCTAGAAGGGGTCCTGAGAGCAGTCTTGGAGCACTCTATATTTTTAGGCAAGAAGAGAACTTTTGTGTATTGGCTCCCTGGTACTGTCAACTTTGCCTTTCTCGTTCTGGGGTCCGGAGCAGTTTTGTCGGTTTGAAATAGACACATGTCAGAAAGACCTGTGCAAAAGCTATTCCTCTGTATACTGTATTTAAAAGTGAGAGAAAGACTTCGGTTGTTGCAAATAATTTTATGCTAGAACAATTTCCTTGGCGCTAGCCCATGATTGAATCGGGCTTAATGCTGTGAAATAAATACCTGCAAAAAACTGAAACCTGTTTCCTATGAGGTGAGCAGAGATTTTGGTGTCGCTCTCCCTCTTCAGTTAATTTTCCAGATTTTAGAGGAATTTTTATGTAATCACCTAGCGTGGCTTTGGCAGTGATTATTTTTGCAGTTTGTAGGCGTTGTGTTGGTAGAACAGAGAGAGCATTGGGAATCGAGATGTACAGTGTAGCAACCGTGTGCTGGGTTCTTTGCAATTTGATCATTTTTAAGATGCGTTTGTCCTGTTGTGTGTTCAAGGCAGAAGAACACGCACTGACGCTTAGCCTCCCGGAAACTCGGGGGAACGTAACTCGCATCTAATATCTGACTCCTGCCCACTCATTTTGCTCAAGCTTTAAGTTCTTCACATGAATTGCTTTTTAAGAGCTCACATACCGACGAAGCTGAAGCTCCAGGGAAAGGTTTTGGGGGACATGGTCTGCTTCTCAGCAGTTCTTCAGCGTACATGTTTGGTTTCCAGCGTTACCTCGGGACCTTCTGGGTTGGGAGATGTTTTGTTTTTTTTAGAAAGTTAAACTAAGCATCATTTCTTTACAAGCTGTAGTCTGTCGCCACCGCTGCTTTTCGTAGATTGATGTATTCATGGACTTTTCTTAAAGGGGGAAAAAAAAACTATTTTTGAATGCAAGTTGTCTGAGTTAATTCGTACTTAAATGGGCAGGGAGATAGTATCTTCAAGGTCTTCAAGGCAAATGCTTTGTTCCTGAAAAATGACTTGGGCCTGGCCTTCTGCCAGAGTGGCCATCTCTCTTGATGATTTCATTCCAGGCGGCCCTTTCTTGCAGGCAGTGGCATACCGAAAAGAAATCCTGACAAGGTTAGAAAGCCGAGTCTATCTTGTTGTTCCAGGTTTCATCAATGACCTGGGCCAAGTTACACAGCTCTCAGGTGACTAAGTAGCTTCCCCTGACAGCGCTGGGAGCACACATTCTACTCAAGGGTTGGTGATGGCGGTGGGCACACCGGGGAGAGCCAGTGCCAGAGAAGAAGTCATATACAAATATATGGATGTACTAATGGAATGCGACTGAAATTAATATGTGTGTATGCGTAATACCTCAGCCGCCCACCAGTCTTCTTGGAGTTAAGTGTCGGTTGTCAACATCTCCTAAGCTGTTCTATGGGATTAAAAAAGAACCAGATGCCAGGGACCTTAGGACTTGGGGCCTGTTGGCTAACCATTGTCTTCATAAAGGCAAGGTATACTGGACGTAGTAAATTTTCTCAGACGTAGTGTCATGAACCAACTGACGTGACTGAGTGGAGAAGAGTGTGCCTGGCCTGCTTTCTTCCTCAACAGGGCAGGCTGTGAGTGCCCAGTCACTCGGGGAGGCCGCAGTCTTGCAGACCTGTCCTCTTGGACTGAAGGTGGGGTGGATTCAAGCTTGAGAAGGAACAGCTTCTGGGATTTTACCCGGCTCCAGATGCAATGTTCCGTTATTTGAACACTGCACTCCCTTGGGAATGAGATGTGATGGCAAGTTTATTGGGCTTCTTAGAGGCAACTTTGCTGGGTTTTCGCTGGAGCCTGAAAGAGCATTTGATCGCTTGGCAGTTCGATATCTGCTCCCCCACCCCGTTTTCCTAGCTTCAGGCTATTGGGGTTCAGCTCCCCTGGATCTACCCTTGGTCATTAGGGCTGATACGTGGCCAACAGTCATGCAGAGGTCACCCCGGGGTCCTGTCCTGCTGAGGACCATTTAAACTCTCTGTGGAATTAGAGATAGCATCCTTTCCCCCTCCCTAGGCAGGGTTTCAGGGAAGAGCCGAAAGGGAGCCAGCAGGCACCTGAGTGGCCTTGAGACCCAGGTGTGAGACCAGATGTGACCATATCAACTGTTCTGAAAGCAGCCCAGGAAGCCAGTGGAGTCTGAAAGCAGTGGGAAGAACTCCTGCTGCCCAGGCCCTCCTCCTCACTGACTGTAGCTGGCCTTGGGCCTGCCATCATGGCTGCTTCCTCCTGATCACGCTGTATGCCGGGACAGAAGACACTTGAGGTGTGGGCAGGGGCTGTTATCAGGGGTTGAACTATGAGCAGGCTACGGCTGTTCAGAAGCAGAGTGTTGTCTGATAGGCATTGGAGTCTGTGAAGCCTCGGACACGAGGACGCGAGGATTACTCGCGTGGGGTTGCATGTGGCTCTGTGGCTGAGTATGCATGCATGTTGGCACAAGGCATGCAGTTTTCTGTGTTGTTGGAACACGTGGCCTTCTAGCAGTAGAGTTCACATGAAAGGTGGAGGTTCTGGGACAGGTAGGCCTGAAAGCTCAAATACCAGCTCCAGGAGCCCAGGCTCCCTGCGTCTTTCCTGGTTCCTAATGGTTCTCTCTGGGAGGGGATGGTGACACCTGACTCTGGGAGGCTGGGAGGATTCATGGCGGTCCTCCTCCCCTTCCATCTTCAGGTCTGTGGTTCCTCTGTGAACAGCCTGGTCCCCTCAGAGGCCCCTCTGTCCTCTGTCTAGGTCCCCAGCAGTGCCGGTCCTACTTCCCTGTTCTGCTTTCTCATGCTTCTCTGCGCTTTCCCTTTACATTTTGTTTTTATGGAAGGAAAATAAAAGAAGTTGTTACTCAAAGTTGGCTTCAGGATCACAACCCGAAGAGGAAGGACAAACGTGAAGCCATGAAGAGGCAGCGCTGTGGGGTGGCAGGGTGAATCACCCTAGAGGGCCGGGCAGCGTCGGGGGTGGGGGACAGGCCTTGTCAGGTGGAGCCTTGGCTCTGAAATTAACTCGCTGTCAGGCAGGCACCCCAGTACTGAAGGGGTAATTACATGCCCTCTCCTCACGGCTGGTGTGCTGACTAACAGGAAAGCCAGTGACTCAGAGACGCCCCACAGCGGAAGCCACCCAAGGATTTGGCCCCGACTGGGCAGCAATGCTTCCCCAGCAGGGCAGCCTTCACCTGGCCACACTGACTCGCTGCTCAGGCAGCTGCTTATTCCTCCTCTCCCCTGATACAGCAGGCGTCATGACTGCTCCCGTCCTGTCTGAGATGAGACTCTAAGAGGGATGCGCCTACCCTCCCTGGGTGGACAGAGTGTTAAGTTCAGAGTGGCTGGTCAGCACAGGTGGCGGAACGGGGTCTGCAGTCTGCATTCCTTGCCCCACCTTCTGTGTTGTCACACTGTCAGGCTGGGGCCGATGGCGAGCTCCCCGGGTCATTCCTCTCTCGTTCCCCATGCTTTCTGCCCTCCAGCTCTGCATCTGTGTTTCCTTCCCCCGGCTGGAGGCAAACAGTTACGGAGGTCTTGGCATAATTTCACTTTCAGGCAGAGAAGAAAGTACGGAGTTCGCATTTCTCAAGCCAAACTCTCCCCTCAGCCTAAACCCTACTTGCAGGTTCTTGAGCCTTCTTCTCGGGGACTGGACTTGGGGTGGATGCAGTAAGAGTGTGGGTGGGTTTTGTCCTATGTCCTGGACTGATGGTGGCTTTCCTGTCCTTGGCGAAGTCACCAGACTTCTGCATTGGTCTGAGTGTCAGCCCTGTGCTGACACATCTCCCTGCCCATCCTTCTACCCGGATGTGTGGTCTAGAGCAGTCCTTTGCCCGACACTGCTGCTCTTTGTTCTCATGAATATGGAGAGCTGCTTAAAAGAGAACCCAATCTTAGAAGAATCTGATTGGAATTAGCATTGGTTATCAGTGGTCCTTCACAGCCTTTACTGAAGTTTAAACAAGATGCGTGGAGGTTTGTAAGGTCATGAGGAGTGAAGGTCAGGATGATTCGGTACTTTATTTAGGAAAGTATTTCGAGCAGATCTTTGAGAATGGGTTGGAAACTCTACAAGCCTCTAGAAAATTGCTCATTTGCCTGTATTTAAAACTGTATAGAATCCTGGGGTGTGTGGCGGGATCACCAATGTGATGACATTTATACACAGCTTTCCCCTTTTAGGGCTCTTGTGATCTCTGGGTTCATAATCGTGACTTTGAGTGTTTGAATTATTAGCCTTGGTGCTGATGTTACATTATCGACACTTCAGAATTGGTATCAAGTACTGATGATAATATGAAAAGTGTCATGTTTGTTTAATCTATGTGTATATGTACATGTTCACGTATATGTACAAGTATACGTGACATCGCACGTTCACATGTGTATACAGGCCAGCAGTCAGCCTTGGATGCCCTCCTTTGTGACTGTCCACCTTATTTTTATCTTTTTGAGACAGGGTCTCTTACTGAGCCCGGAACACATCTATTTGGCTAGTCCGGTTGATCACCAAGCTCCCAAGATCCTCCTGGTTCTACTTTTCAGTGCTGGTATTCTGGGGCACCTCCCAGCACCTGGCTGTAAAATTGGGTGCTGAGGATGTGAGTTCAAGTTCGTACGCTTTCACAGCAAGCATTTTACCCGCTGTGTCTTCATTCCACCCTTCAGTGGCATTTTGAACTTTTTTTTTTTCTTCTTCTTCTTTTCCCTAGTTTGCTAGGCCAGGTGGAGCTAGCTATTAATGCTTTACTTATGATTTCTCATATGCTAAAAGACACAGAGAGGGCTAAATAACACCCCCTGCCATGGCAAATAAGTTATTAGGTTGAGACTAGAATATATTATATCGACGTTATGTGGCATTGGCAGATGCCACTGAATGCCCCTGGTGGTGTTGTGTGATGAGGTTTCGGCATTGCGAAAGTTTTATTTTCTGTAATTAACGGCGGGGGGCCGGGTGGTTGAGGGAGTGAATCTGGAAAGAGGAAGACTTGAAATGCTGATCCTCAACTAAGCTTTTATAGGCCTGATTGCTGAGATAAATGGCTGTCCGGTGGGTTGGGGGGTGGCTATTCACCCTGCGTGGGGTGTTTAGGTGGTGGTGGTCCCTTGGGCTGCCATGAGCAGAGCCTCGTGCTGTGCTCCCCCTCAGTAGCTCAGTCTGTGGTGGTTTCTTGTTCCTATTCTGGGGAATAATAGCACAGTTATGGTCTAGTTTGGGCTTGCTACTGTTTGGGTGCCTTGAATGTTATCTAATCTTTAATATTTACCAAGAGCAGGGTGGGCGTGGCATCACGGGGTCTGTTCATTAAAGGCTGCTTCATAAAGGCCTGCTCCGATGTCAGCCATTGCTAAGAGGTCTGGACAGTCGTCTCCGTTCCAGCGTTCTTGTGTGTGTACAGATCGTCAGATAGAAGCTTCATTGTGCAGACCAAATGAAGGTGCATTCACACTTCAGTGCAGCTTTTATGCCTTTCGTTACGCAGAGCACATTATCACCTCCTAACAATGTCTGGGTCCCACAGTGCAGTTGCTTATACTTTAAAAAAATTCTGCACAATTGTTCTGAGTCATTGTGTCACTTCCGCTAGCATTCAGCTCTAAGTAGACTCAACTGTCACAGTCAGGAGCTCTAGGGGCTTAAGGCAGGAGAGGCTGGGGAGACACCCCAGTGTGGATTTTGCCTTCCATGACCTCCTTGTGTGCCAGCTTCTGGCTGCTGAAGGTGAAGAGTGGATATTTTAGTTTTGAAAGATCAGTTTCCCACTGTTCTTGGCGTACGACGAAGACCAGAGACTATAGGTATGTTACTAATGAGGGGGAGTGAGAAGGACAACTGTAGCTCTTAAGGGTATCCTCAGGGGCTTGGAAGATGGCTCAGTTGGTAAAGTACTTGCCAAGCAAGCACGAGGACCTGAGTTCAGGTCCCCAGTACCCACGTAAAACATTGAGCACGGTGATAGCCTTATGTAATCCTAGTGCTGGGGCAGCAGAGACTGGGAGAGCCCCAAAGCTCATTAGCTAGCCAGGCAGCCAACCTAGCCAAATTGGTGAGCTGCAGATTTAATGAGAGACCCTATCTTAGATAGATGGATGGATGGATGGACAGACAGATAAATTAATAAGGTGAAGAGTGACTAAGAAAGACATCCATGTTGAACTCTGGCACACACACACACACACGTGCATCCACATGCTCTCATGCAATCATGTATACACACATGTGCACACAAAGGCATGGCATGCCAGGGCACCTTCAAATGTCTCCTCTCCCTATAATGCGTTTGCTTTTTGCCCCCACCTCCTCCTCCCTTCTATTGTTTGTTCAGCCCCAGTGCACCCTCCTCTGACTCACTGCCCTGTCAATCTCTAACTCTCTGCTGCTACCTAAGTTCTCTAGTGTGAGAACCCACCTGGCAGTGAGCAATCCCTGACATTTGCCTGGGAGGTTCTGGCCTGCGGGTTGTACAGGCTGGAGATTTCATAGTGAGCTGCTTCAAAACCATGGCTATCCTGCAGGGCTAAGGGAGTCCTGCCACCTGCTTACAGCTGGCTTGGGGGTACCTGCAAGATCACCTTCTCATACTGTCCTGTCACAGGGTCAAGGAGCGAGAGGAAACTGGCCACCACCTTGGCCCTGCAGTCCCCGCTGTCAGGAGGAGCCTGGGCCTCCATCCACTTGTTTGAGGGTTGAGGACTCAAACATGATCCTTTTAGCAATGATTTGCCAAGACAGAAACATTGGTTATTCAGCCACCACATGAGGTGAGGTTAGAAGGTAGTTGTCTTTAGTCTCCATGCTCTTATTACCGATTGGGCTCCTTGCTTGCTTCCTCTTGAACACTTGTCTGTCCTCATCTTGTCTATTCCCCACAATGTTCTTCTCCACCCAAGGAAACGGTGCTTGAAATGACAGAGGTATTCGTTGGAAACAGTAATGGTAATAGTTTAAAATTTGCTTCTCCAGTTTGCTTCTGTGGTCAGTGTTGGTTAGGATGCGGAGGTTGGCTGGTGTAATAAAGTCTCAGTTGTGCACGTGGCAGATAATGTTCCCCATCCGATTGACAGAGAGGAGTGTGGACTAAATGAACCGATGTGACTATTGACATTTCTTAAATACAGCAAAAATGAAGAGTGTTACTAAAACGATAGAGTTTTACTAAAACTAAAACTCCAGTACACACTGGAGACAAACAGCCCAAGCGTACGCAGCCATGGCTGTAGCCACTCCTAATTAAGGCTGCCCAAAGAATAATAAACAGTTTGATGTTTTACCTGCTTAGGAGTTTTCTTCTCAAAGCCTGCTTTTAAAACCTGATTCCTGGCTTTATTTTCATGTACTGTTAGTGGTGCAAGTCAGGGCCCTTGGAAGCATGTGGATAGGGGTGCTGGGGGTGGGGGTGTTTGACTTCAGTCAAACCCTGATCCTGAGTCCTGTTTCCCTGGCTCTGCTCCACTCTCCTTGAGTAACTGGGCTCCATGCTAGATCCAGAAAACCCAGAGGAAGACACACAGTGGATGTGAACACCATTGCTGAAGGGTTACAACAGGTCCCTGCCTGAGGGGGAAATAGATGGCTTCCTGGTGCCTTCGTGGGGAGTCATATGTGCCCCTCAGTCCTGGCAGCCCCCCTCTAGGTGCTCAGCATCTTCAGTGGCTTTCCTTCTCAGTAGAAGCACAGGATTATACATGGCATCATTCAAATAACCCAGACTTTAGGAATTCACAGTCGGTCTGCAGCAGATCCAGGCAGCAAAGGGGGCCCCTTTACCACCAAACCACAGCCTGTGCTCCTGGCTACCTGCCTGGGCTGGCTTCTTTCTTACGGAGATTATTTTAGGAACAGGTCAGGCATGGCAACTACTGTGTCCTGTGTCTATGGATGAGCATTTCTGTTATTGGCTTGTACCACATGCAAGGCTGTCCCTAAGAGTGCATGTTTAGCATGCTCTTGGAAAGTGGATATACGAGATGGACTGGAACAGTGATGAGAGGTGTTTGTTTCCTGCTGCAACTAGTTGGAAAATGCAGTGGACTTTAGGAAATTCACTCCCCCCCCCTTCCTCCAAGTACTTATTAAAGAGTGGGTTATACTTCTGTATAGGCTCACATCTGGGAGGTGAAATTAAACTAAGCCTGTGTATGTAAATGGCACAGGTTACAAGGGGCCTTAAGCAAGATGGCTGATTTTATCGCTATGCCTATGCTATGAATTTTTTTTTTTTTTTGAGACCGTCTTATGTATCTCAGGCTGGGCTTGACCTCACTGTGTAGTTGAGGGTGATCCTCCTGCCTCCACCTCCTGAGTGCTGGGATGACAAGCGTGTGCTGGCATTGCAGATGAGTGCCGAGATTACAGGTGCACACCACCACGCTGTTGGACTGAGGACTGGGCCCAGGAGTTGGTGCTTGCTACAGAAGCAATTTACCAGCTGAGCTGTGTAAACACATCACTTGCTGGAACCCAGTTTTCTCCACAACCCTATCAAATTCATATTACAGCACCATTTAGCAGGCAGAACTTGAGATACTGGACCTTAACTAACAGGCCAACGTGTCGTGGCTTTCATTGAGAAAGCCAGCACTGAGACTGCTTCCGCCAGATTGTAAAGGCGATTTCCCATGATACCATTCTGCCCAGCAAGGATGGTAGTAAGGGGGTGAGCATGTGCTTAAACAGCACATGCAGAATTTGAGTCTGTCTGATGAATGATGACACAAGTTGCTAGAAATCTGAATACAACTGCTTGGAAGCTTAGCTTAATCTTCAAAATTTAGGAGGTTACATAAACAATTCTTTGGTTTCTTTTATTTTTTAATAAGTTCCTGAAAGAATCTAGTTCATAGTCCTATGATGAAATGTTCGATTGTTGTCATAATTTGAAATCTCTGGCAGAAAATCTTGTAAGTCCTGGGCTGCTGACTACACATACAGATGTGTTTATCTGTGCAACAATAAGGTTGATAACTCGAGGTCTATAATGACACTAAAATATAGTGAGTAATACAGCTTTGTAAAAATAGCCTCAAAATATATTTGGGGACACAGGAGTTCAGCAGTGTTGGGAACAAACAAAACATTACCTCTTTGCAGGGCTGGTTGTCTGGGCCTCAGTGCACTAGAAGCTAAATGCACACTCTGGGGAGGGGGGCGGTGTCTGTGGTGGAGGCTCCCCTAATAGCAAACCCACAATTCCTGTTGGCAATCACTGTTCTATGTGTTGCTCTGACTTCTGTCTGAATACACTCTTGGGAAATGTTGTATTTCCCACCTGTGCTCTCTCACATTTACACGAACCCAAAGTAACCTAAAGACCCGCCAGAATCCCCACCAAATCCAAAATAACCTAACGATCCCATCACCAAAGGGTCACAGACTTCATAAGGAACTCCTCACAAGGTGCTTCTACTTTGTGCCCCCCCCCCCTTGGGAGTGGGGAAGATGGCACTATCGCACAGCTGGGGCTGGGCAGGGGACTGACCCCGTGGTGGGTGTCCTTAGGTGGGGCGGGGCTCTACCACTTGCTAGAGTCTTTCTGGGATAAAATTACCACATGGTACCACTAGTTGTCAGTGGTGATAGTTAATAAAATGCCTCTTGTTGAAAGGCAGGATTCCAGTTAAAGCCCAGAAGGGCCACTGTAACATATACCCATAATTCCACTGACAAAGGGACAGGGCAACTCAAAGTTCAGGGTCCTCATAAAGGTCAATTGCATCAGCCAGAGGGAGTCCTTGCAGGCTCTCTGTGTCAATCTAGAAGCTTATCTTAGATGCCCCCTGGAGGATTACCAAGGAATCAGAGTAGGTGTGTTCCGGTTGCTGTTTTTCCAAACCCCTGAACGCATCCTCACTTATGAGGGCTGAATGTGTAGCTGGGGGGCAGGACCTCCCATACCTTTGATTTTTCTAGGTCAGGAAAGCTGGAACCCACTGGGGTCACAACTACCGCAAAGCAGTTTCTTGGGGGAAGCAGAAACAGGGAGCTTGGACTCAGCGTGGGCAGTCTGGGCTGAGGTAGTGGGCTCAGCTGTTGGAGCAGGGTTGGTCAGAACCTGTTAAACCTGGCATATGGCTCTCCCTGCTCTCAGTACCTAACTCTGCTACCCTCAGTCGATTTCTACACCTTACCTGATCAGAGTATTGGTGGCTAAAAAAGGTTTGTCAAAACTCTGGACTGTGAAGAATTTGAAGATGGGCATAGTGGCTCATACCCATCAGCCCAGCACTCGGAAGGCTGAGGCATGAGATGACTTTGAGTGAGGGGGGTGGGGCCGGTTTCAGTTGGTGTTAGTGGCACAATTTCTCTTCAAGTAAATGACAATGATGGTCTTTTTCATGCTTCTGTGTCTAGCCATCACTCGGCAAAAGGAAAATAACTGAGACAGTACGTTTTCAGACTATATTGAAAGACCTTTCCTGCAAAGTATCAGTAAGTATCAGTAAGATACTGTCAGAGCCTTGTCTGGACTGGAATGCAGGGTTTCAGAGAACCGGCAGGCAACATGGAAACCCACTGGAACAAAAGTGTTACGTTAAACACTAGCCACCAAATAAGGTTCTTGTAAACCCATTTAAACTCATCTCGAGAGTGTCGGAACAAAAGTAGGCTATGAGAGAAAATTGAAGGAAGAAAATGAAAAGGGAGCTATGGCCTTGGGTAAATACCCCTTGGGAAAGAGAGTGGGTAGACCTGACAGATAGGTCACCTCAAGGATGCTTCCCCCCACAAATGGTCCAGGGCCTTCTTTAATTAAGTGTCCATATATAGAATGAGAGTTAAACGGTGTGATCACTGAAGAACTTACACGTGGATGGAAAAGGAAAGCCCCTAGACACAGGTGAAGAAGAGGAACCATGCCACCCAGCTAGATGTAGCACAGCAGGCAGCGTTCACCTTCAGAGAACTCAGCACTGTTTGCCTGAGCCCCGGCCCGAGCCATGGAAACACTCGGTGTTAGCACTTTGGTTTATTTTGAATATAGTTGAAAGTATTCTATATGAAAGGCTATGTAGTTGGTGTGTCTCATGCAGCCAAGGCTAGTTTTGAATGTGGCCCAACACAGAATTGCAAACTTGTTTAAAACAGTGAGCTTTGTTTGCAGTAAAAAACAAAACACAACACCCCAAAACTTCAATTGCATGGCTCTTAGGCATGAACTTTGTAGATTATAACGTTGCATCTCAATGTCAAACGGTTGGACACATCTGCTTTGTAGTTTAGGTCAATTAAGATGTCATGTGTAGTCTGGGAAAATAATGCACAAGGGGCTTTAAAAATGTATGATTATTGTGAGGGGTATGGTGGTAAACATCTGTAACTCCAGCACTTGGGTGGCTGAGGCAGGATGATTGACAACTGGAGGCCAGCCTGAGCTATATAATGACACCTTATCTCAGTGCAAAAGGGAGTGGGAAGTCCACTTACTGCGAAAAATCAGGATAAAGTTTTATCAATTCTTGAGGTTTAATTCAAAATAATTTAAAAATTTTTAAGATTTATTTTTATTTTACGTGTCTGGGTATCTTGCCTGCTGTACCTATGGATGCCAGAAGGGGGCGCTGGATTCCTAGAACTGGAGTTACAGATGCTTGTTAGGTGCCCTGTGGGTGCTGGCTAGGACTTGAACCTGGGTCCTCTGGAAGAGGAGTCAATGCCCTTAACTGCTGAGCCATTCTCTCCAGTCATACATACCTGTATTTATCTCTACAGGTGAGTTGAAATTTTGTAAAAGGCTAGTGAATATCTGGGGCTATCTGAATTACTTAACTTTTTTTTTTTTTTTTTTGTATTATGAAAGCAGCCAGGGGCAACACAGAGCAGAGATGAATGAGCTTGGTAGAATCCTAATAAAACTTTATAAATAACAGCCACTCCGGCTGGATCTGGCCCACAGGAAATGATTTGCTGACCTTTCTCTATGGTCCTCTTTTAATTACCTGTTCCAGAGTGGGATTGTGGGAGTCTCTTGCATACGTGGGGGTTGTTTGGCACCCAGAAGTCAAGGAAAATTTTGGCTTACATGCTCATGTTTGGATGGGCAAGTTTAATTATATATATGAGAAGGCATACCTTTCTCTTTACGTGAGACACTGATTGCCTGGCCATCACATGCAGCTTTGACAGGCGCATTCAGAGGGAGTGTTTTCTGGGAAGGAGGTGCGTGCTTGGCTGTGTTGGAAGTCTGCTTTGCCCCTCACAAGGTCCCTGGCAGAGAGAGAGCCTATCTTCTTCATTCCTGAATCCTGACCAGACTGCCGTTAAATAAGGAAACCGAGCAGAAGGCAAGCGCCGAGGACACAAGCGGCCCTGGCATCCCTCCTGTTACCAGGAGCTGCTGGGCTGTTGCTGTCCCAGGAGCAGGGTGCATCCTAGGCTGTGATGCGGGAAGCCATGTAGAAACTGCTGAGGTAGCTTTTCCCTTGAGGTATACTTCCACCCTTCCTGCCCTCTGGGGTGTGCTGCCAGAGACCTAGATACTGCTTGGCACACTAATGCCATCTCAGTTTCCTGTCTTCTCAGAGTGTGTCCCCAAGTTGCCCCACGTTGTCTTTCCTCTGGACCCCCAAGTGGCTGCATGCTTCCTCCCTCTCTGGACCATTCCACCTCGCCCTGATCTGATGCCTGTTGCAGCTGCAGCATTCCTGCCTGCCTCCTCGTTTTCCCCCGCAGCTCTTGCTACTCCTGCCTGAGACGCTGAAGGTCACCATGTCCTAGTCAGCATTCTCTGTGCCCAGAGGACCTTCAAAGAAAACTACTGATGAAATTGGACGGCTTTGGCTTGCCCTTTGGGGCAACCAGAGGAAATTATCCTTTCATACTTTTGAACATAAAAGAAGTTGAGACATTAAACTCCCGGTGCAGGACTTCAGATATGGCTCTGGCCATTGGAAAAACATTTGCTGTAGGAACCTGGGGACCTGAGTTCAAATCCTCAGCACCTATGTAAAGTCAGATGTGAAACTGCATGTCTGTAATCCCAGGGCTCCTACTGCAAGATAGGAGGTGGAAACAATCCCTGGATGCTCATGAGCCAGTTAACCTGGCGTGTGCTGCAGGAAAAAAAAACAAAAACAAAAAACAAAAAACCCAAGAGACTTTGTCTCCAATAAGAATGAAGGTCAGGACCAACACTCAAGATTGGCCTCTGACCTCTATGCATGTCATTGTAACATGTATGCATGCATTTGTATGTTTAACACACAGGTTACAAAAGAAAAAAAAAACAGTTCCCTGGGCAGTAACTTTTATTGAGTTCTAAGTCTGTACTGGGCCCTTGTACTCTGTGGGTTTTCTATACATATTTTTTTTTTCCCTCTGAATTCTCTCAGCTACCTGTAATATGTGACCTTTACTTTACAGATATGGAAACTGAGTCAGGGAGAAGTTAGTTGAGATCACATGGATGCTGTTTGTCATGCCAGGGTTTTATAACTCCATAGCCTGTGTGTATAAATCACCTGTCTTGAAAGAGGTATTTGTTTGAGGACACATGGCCCAGAGCCTTCAACAGTGGGCTACTTTGGTTTCTGGCTACAAACTAGAGGAAAGAATGGAGATGCCAGGAGGATCGGTGTTCACCAGGCACTGATCTTCACCCTGCTGTCCTGGTATGCACCTTGGAGGCAGCAGGCTTCGATTGCCTGGTGTTAGATATCAGGACTGCAACTCTCAGGTCTAGGGAGTTTCTCTGGTTCTAACTGCTGTTCCATGGACTCCTCTCTTTGGCATAAAGGTCACCACCTCATGTTCCCCCTGCTTAGTGCCCACAGTCTTTCCTGCCATATCCACCTATATGGCCTGTCTCTGGCCCCGTCCCACCCCACACTGGCCTCCGGTCCTGCAGGGTCCCCGCCTCACCCCATGTTAGGCTCGGTGGTGTTACCTTTACTTACCTGCAGTCACAACTTTAGTGCTCATGTCTCTGGCCTCTCCTGGCCAGAAGAGCTTCTTCTGCGGTTTCCAGAGGATTCTAGTCTTTGGGTACAGGGGTCACACTGGGGCGCATGCTCCGCGCCTGTCTTGCTGGCCGTACTCTGGGCATGTGAGGAGATCATGAGTCAGCCTCACTCATCTCACTCATCAGACTCCTCCTCTTGCAAATCTAACATCTTGTGGAGCTTTTTTTTTTTTTTTTTTTTTTTTTTTGCTTTGAATCATCTTTGTAAAATAACAGGAAATGATTCTATTTAAAAATAAAAATAAAAAATTCAACTACTATAAAAATGAGATTTAGATAAGCCCAAAGATTAAAATTAAAATAACTTGAAATGCAGTGTTAACCACTGTATAAAATATATATACGTACACGCATATTATTCCATTTTATGAAAACCTACTCATGCATATTCACAGGAAATATACATAAAGTTACTTTAAAAACCCTTTTCTCTTACTAATACACCCTGTCCTCTTTTGGTCAGTAGATGTCAGTGTCTCCTGTCACCAGTGACTGTTGACTCTTGTTGTATTTGGGTACTATAATTTATTTGACTGTTAATTTCATAGTTTACCATCTCAATTTGCCTAGTTGGGACTAGAACTCTGGTCAAGAGGGGGAAAAAAATTCAGGAGGTTTTGGGGTATTCCATTTGTTCTTTTATCTCCTCGTTGAGTATCAAAATCTCATTCTCTGGAGTTCTTTTTCATTTTTCTTTCTAGGCAGGGTCTCATGTAACCCAGACTGGCACTGAACTTACCAGAAGAATGGCTTGAACTTCTGATCCTCCTGCCGCTTCCTCCAGAGCGCTGGGATGATAGGTGTAGGCCAGCATTCCTGGTTTATCCAGTACTGGGGATTGGACCCAGGGCTCCCTGCACCCTATGTGATGCACTCTGACACCTGAGATACAGGTACAGGCTTGTCTGGAGTTCACTGTTACCACTATAAGACAGGCAGTTCGACAGACAGCTCTGTTCATTTCAACCTCACCCTGCCGAGGCACCGCCATGTTCCCTGTAGGCCTGCTAGCTGCCTTCAAGCTTCTCAGAGGATGTAATTTAGGGCTCTGACCCTGCTGCCGTGGGGAAGTCTGGGAGATGGTCCCCCCAACTCCGACTCATGGTTTGTTACTGGTCTATTTCTGCCCACAAGCCTTTCTGGGGCAGCCTCCTACCAGCCCTGTGGTTCCAGACCCGTCCTGTCAGTCACAGTGGTAATATTAGCTCTTTCTGTAAGTTAGTGACAGGCGTGATGGAGTTGAGGAAAAGTCCTTTGTACTTTTTAATCGTCTTCTCCCCTCAAGGAGAACTTTTCTGACTTAACTAATTTTCTGGAAGTGACAGCCGACACCGTGGTTGCCCTGAGGTTGCTCAGGAACAAAGCCTCCTCAGGGCTTCTAGGCGGTGAACAGAGGATTTTTTTTTTTTTTTTTTTTTTTTTTTAAGTGAGAACATGGAGCATACTAACCTTATCCTGCCTGCACACTCTGTCTACCCAAGCTGGGTTATCCTTAAGGTTCATCACCTCCAACAGGCCTGAAATTATTCTAGTGTTAATTTTAAAGGTAGAAGTATTACAATTAGAATAGAATTAGAAACAACCTAATTCTTCTGCCTGATGTCTTGGAGCGTTGAGAAGCTTTGTAGGCCTTATGTAGAGTTGCCTTGGGTTTAGGTTAGTGGCCTAGGATGGCACTAATAAGTGTGGGAGAGACAGCAGGGGAAGAACGGGCAGCCAGAGATGTGTCAAGTGATCACACATTTGTGATCTTGCTATCATACTTGGGGGCCACAATCTGTGCTCCAAGTCAGGTCCAGCCAGCAGTCCTCAATAAACCAATTAAAAAAGCCAAGTTAATATGGGATCTCAGAGAAAGGAGATTTGTTCAATGTGGCCATTTTGGGAAGAGAGATGGAGAGATCCAGGGAACCCTTCGGGTTTGACTTTCAGGCCCTGGAGTGACAGCAGAGTTTAAGCAGATGGCCAAGGATGCCCACGTCTACGAGTGGTCCCGCCCACCATGGGCCCATCCTTATGTGGGTTTTGGTCTCATCCTGTAAGGCGGTCCGACAAGTTGTTAGGACTATGATATGAAATCTCTTTCAGGAAGACAGGTTCGCCCTCTGTACGACACCCTTTTTCCTTCTCCCATTTGGAAATTCCTGGGAAAATTCTCATTTCTTTGGGAGTCCATTGTTTCAATAGCCTGATAGCTTGAGAGTCATGTGTGTCTTTTCTTCAGAATATCTTCATTTCTGCCAGACTCTTGACGATATGACCAGTCACCCCGTCATCAGAATAGTCTCTGGTTGGTCAGTATGTTGGTTAATGATAACGATACCCTCCCTCACTTTCCCTTTAGGCTGGGAACTCAAAAGCAGCACACACTGGCATTTCACTTTCAGTGCTTCCATATGAAACATTACTTTGTTATCTAGCACTTTGTAATCCTGTTTCATGGGCTGAAAATATTTTTGAGCTCAAGCTGTTCAGACAAAAAATAGCTTGTCATACCTAGAGCCGTGGATGGAGGCACTGTTGTACACTGATTCATCAAGAGGCCATAGCTCAGTTATGATGCAGCATGGGGCTTCTGGCCCATGCAATAGCCAAAGAAACTGGGAGAAGGAAAAAAAAAAAAAAAAAGAGCCAAGCAAGGGATGTCTCCAAGCAGAAACAATGCAATTAACCAGAACTGTTGTGTGATCTGGGGAATTTGCAAAGTAAGTTACAGGGAGGCTGTTATGGTATTTTTCTGATGGGAAGCGTCTTGCTGTCTGGGTTAGGAGGGTCATAGGGTTATTCAGAACATGGTTTGAGTAAGACTCTTTTTGCTACTTTCCTCCAAAGAGTATCTGAGGTTAGGTGCTTGCTCATTGTAGGCAGTGTTGGTGCCATCCCCCCAAATGCTTTTCTGGGCTCCTTGAGAATAGACACATTGCCTCTATTATGGGGAGGCAGAAGGTGCCTTATACACACCGAAACAAAACCCAGAAGAACCTGCCAAGGCATCTGTCTGAACTCAGGAGTTCCTCAGTGGGTCAGGCCTTGTCTGTAAGTCAGATGAAACCGTTTTCAAGTAGGAATCAAACTTGATGTCTCTAAATACATGACGATTTCAAATTGACTTGTTTGGAGACAAGGTCTCACTGTCTAGCACAGGCCAGCCTTGGTGTTGTAATCCTCTTGCCAGAGACTTCACAGTGTTAGAGTTTCAGGTGTGCACTGCAAAAATTTGAAAAAACAAAACATTTTTTTGTCAGGGGGTGTGGAGGGAGAGTGTCCATACACACTTGCTTTTCCAGGCAGTTTTAAGAGAAAGTTTTCATTTATTCTTTTAAGAAATTCATAAAGAGAATGTTTTCTATCCTCTTGAAAACCTCGAGGCCCACCAGGACAATTGGCTCCTACTTCAGCGTGCCAGTGCCTTCTGCTCTGCACCCACTCTACTCTGCGCTGCTGGGCACCCAGACTTCACACATGCTCACCTCCAACCGGTGACCGTGTCTTCTACTTTTAAAGCAGTTTTTTTTTTAGGGCTGAAGCGTGAGGTGGCCTGACAGACTTCCCAGTTATCCCACAAATGGACCCTGAAGTACGGTATCTGCAGGAGTGTTTGTTGCATTCACCACTCTAAGCAGTGATGACTATACATCCTTCTGACACCCGGGACAGGAGAGCCCGGACCCACTGGTAGGCAGAGGCCGCAGGAAGAACAGCTTCTCTCTGCCCGGGCTTTTCTGTGTTATGAGTGGCCAGTACTGGGATGAGCACTGCAAAGCATCGGTGGCTCGTGCTGGAGTGAGATGAGTGTGAGATGCTGGCATGTTCTATGCAAGGATCTCACACGTGTGGTGTGGTGTGCAGACACTCAACAAATGCAAGTTCCCTCTTCTCCTGGACCTACACGGTGAAGGGCGCAGTCACCTGACAGACACTGCTGTTATTTACTAGTCAACAAGGATGCAGAAGACTCAGAAATGTCACCATTCCTAAGTGACTTAGCCATCTTCACATAGACTGTGCCTTTTACTATTTGATGCTGGTCACCACTGGTACGTATAGAGGAAGTGACCTGTAATCCGGGGGGAAGCTTTCACGTGCAACTTTTCAAGACATTTGACATCACTCTTCTACTCTATGAGACCCGCCTCCTTGTGATCCAGGTAATCCTCGAAGCCACCTTTAGGAAACCGCTTAAACCACTAAGTGTGCAAAAGGCATCTTTGTGGTGCTTGAACACTTAATTGTGGGATCTTGACAAGTAAATTTGCCATTGAAATAACCCAGCTAACATCCACTCTTTGAAATCAATCCTATGAGAAGTGTTTTTAAAATGAATTCTGATTTTCCAAAATGGCAAGATATTTTATTTTTGAAATCTTGTTATTTTAACACTGCATTGTTAGGTGTGATTTTTGACATCCCAGCAAGGCAAAGCTGTAATCTCACCAGATGCCATTTAACTTATGGTGCATTTTGTCGGATCTTATTTTGTGCAGTATATGCAAGCTTAATATAGATTCCACAGCTCTGGAGACTATTAGTTTTCAGGACTGCAGAATGGCATTGTCGGAGTTTGTGGTGCAAATCCCAGAATAGAGATTTCAAAGTAAGTGAGTTTTAGAGCCTGCTATTATCATGGGCTTCTTAGTAGTTAGTAGAAGTCCAGGCTTATTAGTACCAGGGCCATAGTCTGGGTGTGATTCTGCCAATGTGCTTTTCTGGATGCAAACATAGTCTATGTGTCTTATATGTTGCCATCCTGGGGACAGGGTGAGAACTGGGAAACCCAGGCAGGTATAAGTTGTCCTGATGGGAAGACCAGCAGTTCTCCTGAAGGCCACACACCAGCATCACTTGGTGGGAAGCTTTTAACAAACATCCACAGTGTTGGGCATCCTTGTAATCTGACCCTTGGGAGGACGAGGTAAGAAGACCTCAAATGCAAGGCTGCATGGGGCTACACAGGGTGACCCTGTCTTAACAGTAACATTGCTGGGCATAGTGATGTACAGTTACAGTAATCTCAGCACTTGGGAGGTAGAGAAGGAAGCTGTTGCAAGTCCAGAGCAAGTCTGGTCTGCTTAGCAAGTTCCTGACCAGCAAGGCCTCAGCTCACAAAACCAAACCAAAACCAACCTACCAAACAAAAACCCCACCTATGACTCTGGTTCAGAATGTCCAGGTGTTTGAAAGCTCCCAGATTAAACTAATGTGAAGCTAATATGATGAGGAGAGGGGAAGTGGGAGTCTGAATGCCTTATGTGTAATTCCTTCATGCTCCTCCTGTCCTGAAAGAGAAAGGCTGCCACCTTTTGGTTGCAGTCCCTGTGTGCCTTGAGCTGTTCGGATGCGACGAACAGTGTTCGAGCTTCCGTAGCAGATCATAAGTTCCAATTGTTGTAGACATGATATATGACATTTGAAAAACCACACTGTATTCGGAAGCCTTCAGATCCACACCTTTCTTTGGTGGGAGGCCTCAAACTTGCTTTGTAGTTGAAGATGGCTTTAGCTTCTACTTCCTGCCTCTGACCTCTGAGCGCTGGGGTTACAGATGTGCACTACCATGCCAACTTTGGCTTTCGTGATGCTTGGGATCAGACTCAGGAAACCTGTACACCTTGGAGGGCATGCTTCCAACTGAGCCATGACCCAGGCTCCCCACGTCTGTTTCCTTACTGAACTCTATATACATCTTCTGACAGGCACTACCGGAAAGGTTTGTGTTCAAATTTAAAAATGAAACCAAGTAGAAAATGTGTGTTCGAGGAAAGTTGTTGTTCTGCTTAAACTGTTTTGAAGCCTGTGTGTCTAGCTGTAAACATAATCTCTCCTTCAACTCATACCTTGTTGTAAATCAGGATTCATGTCAAAATGAAAGCAGTAGCTTCAGAGCCTCGCTGTCCCCTGCCACTTGAGCTAGGCTCTGTATGTTAGGGGGTTCATGTTCCCACTGCAGAATCTGCTCATTCCGTGGTTCTTCCTTGGATCACGCGCCTCTTAGGACTACATTACAAGTGACCTCTTAGCCGGGTTTCCCTGATATTCTAGCCAGGGTAGTCTTTTCAGCCACATGTCTGCATTTTCCGTTTGCTTTCACATTCTTGCTGGTTTTCAGACTGTCCCAGGCTGTACTTTGATGTTTCTAACCTTGGCAAGTCTTCTTTACTTGGGCAGGAGGTACCCTCCACTTTTCAGGAGACTGAGCAGGATTCTATTCGGTACTCACTGAACTGGATGGCAAGGCCAGGCAGAGGACCACTGTTGAGGTTTTGCCTTGACTCTGTTTTTCCATTGAATGAAGATATACTATGTTGGAAAGCAGAAGAGGCGGAACTGAAAGGGATTGTGGGCCAAAAAGGCTTAATTTTCCTGAGGCATGCAGTTTGTGTCTCGGCTCCTACTCCATCCTAGTATACGCGTAGCCAGCTTGACTGCTTTCATTTATAACTGCACTTGGCTCAGGCCAAATGGTTAGATTTGAGGGCAGAACTCCAGGCAGACCAGGGCCAAGCCATCCTAAAATTGCCATGGTATCACACCGTGTCTGAGTCTCCCAGAACACTGGGAGATGGAAAGCTGATTGGGCCAATTGTTGAGGACAGGGTGGATTCAGCAAGTCTGCCTCCTGTATGTTCTGTTCAGAAAGCTCTGTGTCTGGGCTTAGGGAAACCTCAGCTTTAGTAGAGAGTCACCCTCATCCTGACTCTGATTTTTAGTGCTTAAGAAGCATCGCCAGCTCTTGTGATAGTGGGGAGCCTTGTGTACCAACAGGAAACATTACAGATGCCATCTTCCTTACAGAATTCTCGGGTTACAGTGCGAATAGTCTGAGGTGAATGGAGCCATCCGCCCCAGGCCTAAGTCTTTGTGAGACTCCTGACAGCGTGCCGGCTGTGTGGATGGGAATGTGGCGTTCCAGTTGAGGGGCACACCCAGTGCTGCCAAAGCCGTCCTAAGCATGACTTTCCCTCTCTTGTCATCTCTCAGAGTGCCGAACAGATTGCTGAGCTCTGCAGGGGCTTTAACAGCACCCACACCAACAGCATGGAAGCGCCAGGGGAGAGTCAGGACCAGCCTCCCAGGCCTCTGGCTCGCCACCTCTCAGATGCAGACCGCCTCAGGAAAGTCATCCAGGAGCTTGTAGATACGGAGAAGTCTTATGTGAAGGTAATGGAAGTGCTGGGTATTCCCACCTCACGCTGATGGTAAGGTCAAGCTGGCAGACTTCAGGTCACCTCTTCCTGGGACATCTGCCACTTACAGGCAGACATGTGCCCCTGGAGGTGAATTACTGCAGGGAAGGGCGGGCCGGTTGAGACGGTGAAAGAACTGAGAAGCCACCCCCCCCCCCAAAAAAAAAATTCTTGGCTCGTTTTTGTTGCCAAGGTAGCTTTCACTATGGAAACAGATGTTGTAGTTCGTCATTTGCAGTCTTTGGGAATGAAGTCTACACTGCTTTAGCAAGAAGGGTAGAGATCACTTTGGGTGATAAGCTGGGGAGCAGTCGGTACCCTAGGGTCCCTGAATATAGGTCCTCAGAGTCCAGGTGGTCAGCCCTATCGATGGAGGTCCCTGTGAGGAATGGAAGCCTATGCACATGTATTTCATTGCATGGGGGCGTTCTCAGACCATAGTAAAGTCACAGCTACTGTGGCCTTGGATTTGTTTATGTATCTGATTAGCCAGCCTAATCAGTTAGTGCTTTGGGAAACATTTTATTAACACAGGAGATTGGGAAGACACTTTTTTTTTTTTTTTTAAAGCATTTGCTGATGCTTTGGGGCTATTTGAAGTTTGTTGCATTTGTCAGTCTTTGGAAGGGCATGGCACAGGACAGGGGCTGGGAGTCCAGGCATGGACTGACTTGTGCTGCAGGGACTTTGGAAGGTCCTCGCCAACTTCCTCGTTGGGTCCTGTGTCTGTTAGGTTCAAGAGTTACACACTGACTGGCACACACACATGGCTATTACCTTTCTCTCTACAAAACAGATCCAAGGAGCTGAGGACGTAGCTCAGTTTGTACAGTGCTTGTCTACCATGCATGAAGCCTGGGTTTGCTACTGTATAACTGGGTATGAGTGCACACCTGTAATCCCAGCACTCTGAAGTAGAGGGAGAAGCTACAGAGGGAGTTCGAGGCCAGGCTGGGCTACACAAGACTTTATCTGAAAAAACAACCAAGACAGACCTGAGCTTTTCCTTTAAGTATGTTACTGCTGTTTCCCCAAGACCACCTCAAAATTCTTATTCATAGCTAGCTCTAGTACCTCTTATATTGGGCTACAGGAGAGAAAAAAAGCTAGAGAGAGAGAGTTTAATTTCACTTTCCATTATATCTTGTCCTGTTTCCAGTAGAAGAGGAATAGAGTGACTGCCAGGGAGCTCAGAGGTTTCCAAGTGACCCAGTGTATCCAGAGCCTTTGTTTGAGGAGCTCTGGGAGTTATGACTGCTTCCAAGGCTCCAGAGCCACCTGACATTGTGAGCGGTATCATGGAACCTGCTGAGTCCAGGGCAGTGTTGAGAATGGAACTGATTCCCTTTTGTAACCAGTTTGTCTTCCTTTTGGATTGTGCTATACCAGGCCGTTCAGTGCTACTGTTAGACTACTGAGGTAGATTGCAAGATAGGCAAGGAAGGACCAACTCTTCCTTCCTTGCAAGAACTCTGCCATTTGTTTTAATAGGGCTCCAGGCATGGAGGCTCTTTGTCACCCCCAGCTCAGCGTGACCTGTTCTTTCTGTGCAGTAAGTCGTCTGAGCAAGTGGCACTAGCCTGGGCAGGAGTGACCATCTCTTACTTACTGTGAACTTAAAATTCACTGTTTCTTTCATTTCTTTCTGTGGCTGACACTTAACCCAGAATTTTCTTTGTTGTCATGCTTGAATCTAACTCCAGATCTCTGCATGCATTATGAAATTTTCCATATTTGTATGTCCCTGAGATTTGATCCAGTAACTCACAGCTACCTTCCCTTCTTGTATCCCAGGCTGTTGTGGAACATGGTGATGGAGGGAAGCCAGGGCTGCAGTCTTTGGTTTGCTCTCAGAACTGCCTCTAGGCAGGCTCTGGGGGTACTCTGGGCTTCACACAACTCTCTGCTTTCTAAGACTTGCAAAGTCTTTCTCCCTTGCAAAGCTGGGGTGGGGGGAGTTTGTTCCACTGACTCCCAACTCCTCAGAATAAATGAAGCCCCAAAGAAGTCTTTTCTGTCACTAAATTATATACTGTTTTTGGCTTCAAGTTCTTAAATATAAACTTTAATGAGTTATATAGACACTCCACTATTGAGTTCTCCTAGAAGACTAGTCCAGTAGAGACTCAAGTGTGGCTTAGATTGTAAACATCTTGGCTGCTCAAGGTTGGTGCTCGTGCACTTGAACACACAAGTTGGAAATTCTGCTGGTTTCAGTCAGAGGCTGAGGTGCCTACGTCTTGTCCCTCCCAGCAACACACAGAGGCTGCCACTGTGCTCCCTGGCGCAGAAGAGAAAGTCAGGTCACTGATATCTGGCCGTAATTACAGCAGTACCTAGCTGCCCCTCCCTTCCCCTTCAGAGAAATGATGCCTTCAGTGGCAGGAAGGACAGGGCCTGTTCTGTCCACACAACACCGACAGTAGGGGGCTGACACTTCATAGTGGATGAGTGAATAGGCATAGTAGGCAGCAGTATGGTGGCCTCAACCTTTGTAGTAGGTGATGATAACCACTTTAAAGGTCAAGAATTTCAGCAAATGTCACCATTCCTAATGGGCGTCTTTGGAGCTGCTGCCTGGACTACTGGAATCAACTGGTTATTTTGGAGATTTACGTATTAAAGAGGTCTCTTCTCTTGGCTTTCAGGATCTGAGCTGCCTCTTTGAACTATACTTGGAGCCACTTCAGAATGAGACTTTTCTTACCCAAGATGAGGTAAGTAGCGAACACTTCTTCTGCACTGACATGCCAGTCCTGTCTTTCAGATATCTTTCAGGTATCCTAGACCAGGTGTGTTCACCTTTTAACATTATAGAATGATGCTATTACCTACAAAGGTTGTATCTAAGAACCAGTTAAAAAAAACTTGCAATTTTTTTTCTTTTAATGACACTGTGTATCCTGGCTACTCTGGAACTCATTATGTAGACCAGGTTGGCCTTGAATTCAAAGATCTGTCAGCCTCTGCCTCCCCAGTGCCAGGATAAAAGTTGTACTAAAGTTGTTGTATCCCACTATGCCTGATGCAAAAAAACAAAAAAAAAAAACAAAAAAAAAAAAAAACAAAAAACATCAAGTTTGGAGTTGGGCTGCGTCAACAGCTGTCTATGGCATCACGTGGCCTGTGGGTTGCAGGCTGGACACAACTGTCCTAGATTAGAGCTTCAGATTCCCAATAAACACTGGGCTGATATGTGGTCTCTGTACTAGGAAGCACGGTGGCACATTTACAAAGGCAGAAGGATAGTTTTTTCTTTTTCTTCCTTCGTTTTTGTTTTGGCAGAAGGTATGACCAAAAGCTACTTTTCAGTAAAGGATTTTTAATATTAGATCACAAGAATCAGCCCTTTCCTAATGATTTCTATTTTCCCTGATATGAATTTCAAATCCACTTAAAAAACTATCTTGGGACTGTGGAATTCTAGGGAGCCAGAACTGTGTCGCTCTCTAGTTACAGCTGATCCCCTGTAAAGGCTCTGCTTAGGCCTGCTTCTTGTGGCACTTCCTGTAGTGGAGCAGTGGTGAGGGTGGGGGAGTCTATCTTGTCCTGCTGCACCTCTTCATACCTCATCCTTCATGTAGATGGAATCACTTTTTGGGAGCTTGCCAGAAATGCTGGAGTTTCAGAAGGTGTTCCTGGAGACTCTGGAGGATGGGATCTCTGCTTCCTCCGACTTCAGTGTCCTTGAAACCCCCTCACAGTTTCGAGTAAGTATTTTGGATTTGAATTTAAAGCAAATATAGATGGGTGGGGTGTAAAGTTCTTCCCTACGCAGGTGTGTTTAGTGTGTTAACTGCACTGCTTTCTCTGTGGGTGGGAAAAGGTGGCTTCATGTTATTCTCCTGGAGTGACTGCTGACCACATCCACTCTTCACTCACTGTCAAGGAGGCACTGGAGCAGCTTCTGAAGCAAGAGTAGCATCCCTGCACTGGGTTCCCCTTTTACATGGTTCTGGGAAACTGGGCTAGAGAGTGTGGGTTTCAGATGTCCCTTGTGAAGAGTAATTGCAAGGACCATTGCTGGCAGGAAATTCTTCCATGGGTGAGAGGGTAGAGGCAGAGAGCGGGGTGGTGGTGGTTAGAAGCACACAGTAGGCACTATTCATCCCCAGTAAGGGAGCTAGCGGCTCTGAGAGTCCCCCTACCCCTTAGAGCATTTGTAGTCCCATCCATCAGACATGGTTAATCAGCTGCCAGGGAGCTCCTCCTTTCCCACCCATCTGAAGGTCTGCTAGGGTAATGCCTGCAGTGCTGGCAGTCGTCAGAAGCAAATTATCTGCTGAAGCCAGAGCACGTGGAAGATGTCTGATTTGACCTTCTCTCCTCCATTCTAGAAGTTGCTGTTTTCCCTCGGGGGCTCTTTCCTCTATTATGCGGACCACTTTAAACTGTACAGTGGGTTCTGTGCCAACCACATCAAAGTACAGAAGGTCCTAGAGCGAGGTGAGTTTTTACTCGTTATGGTTCTTTTTATTAACTGTTAATAAGGGGTAGGTGTGTATCCAGCAGGTAGAGGATTAATGGGTTGTTCTCCCATCTTTTGATCTTGAAAATGATAACAGTTAAACGGAAAGTTCTCAGATTATTTGCAGTTATGGTAGTGGTGGACAAGTGGGCTTAGAGCTTTGCTACGTGTCACATCATTGTACCTTTCTATAAAAATACTGTAGCCAAAATCCTTAAATGAGTAGAGAAAATGCATGCTTTCCCCCCCTCTTTTCATGTCTCTTCTGTTAACCTTCTACGGCCCATGGAGCTACTACAAAATAAAAACCCAATATCAAACTCCAAGGAAGTGCATAACTAAGGTTGTTTCCCTGGTGGAACTCGGAAAAACTCTGCCTCCCAGAGGTAGCCCACTCTCCTACTGTTAGGGAGTGGAGAGTGGAGAGGTTTCACCTACAATCTTGAGTTTAACATTTCCACTGATGCAGTTTAAACTCACTTGAATTAAATGCAGAATTTCACACTCTCCCAGAATTTCCAAGATTAAGAAAAATGTACCTTGGAATGCTTCATCTGACCATGAGCTAGCCAAGTAGCCCAAATCCGTCTTCTCTGGTCACTTTCAATGAAGGACTGAGCACATTTGCATTTCCTTTCACAAATACCTTTTTCATGGGTGGTCTACAGTGAGACAAAAAAAAAAAATGCTGAGTTCAACTTGTCTTATATCATAAAGACGAGGGGTCATCTTGTCACCTTACGTGGTCTGGTGATCAATGTTATCTTCTGGGTGCTCCAGATTTTACCCTTGAGATATAACCTAAATAGGGGCATTTCTTCATTCAGGCTGGTCTGCCAATGGCAACCAGTGGAACCCAGTGTGATAGCTGGCATGTCCACTGCTCCACCATTCCCGGCTGTATTTTCTGAATGCACCTTTCTAACACTGACTGGACAGAGGCAGTTCTTGCTGCTAAGAGGTCCTCATGCCACAGTTGGTGGGAAGGACTGCAACGCTGGTGTTACGGGTCTAGTCTGCTTGGAGCTGTGGGGTGAAGGCAGCGTGGCTTCAGAGGTAGAGTAAGTACAGCCAGTGCTAAGGCGGTGGAGGAAATGCCGATTTCCTGTGTGGATCTTTGTAACGAAGTGTTCGAAAGTTATCTGTGTGCACGGCTGTTGGGACTCCACGTTCCTCTCCAGAGTGTGCACTGTATCCCGCTACCATCCTTGTAACCTCCTTCACTTGCAGGCCTCGTCAGCGGTGTGACAGAGACACCTGCTGAGAACTGAGCACTTGACCCACTGATGCACTTGGGTTTTTATTATGGAATGGCGTTAGGATTGCGGAAATGATGTAGAACTCCACAGGAAGATAACATGGTAGAGTTTAATTCACTCCACTGTGCTTTCCTAAGGATATTTTATCCATTGCTTGCAGCTAAAACCGATAAGGCCTTCAAGACTTTTCTGGATGCCCGGAATCCCACCAAGCAGCACTCCTCCACGCTGGAGTCTTACCTCATCAAGCCTGTTCAGAGAGTGCTGAAGTACCCACTGCTTCTCAAGGAGCTGGTGTCACTGACGGACCACGAGAGTGAGGAACACTATCACCTGACAGGTATTCAGCAGCTGGCTGAGCATGCTAGCCCGGTGCCTAGAGCTCTATCCCCGTGAGTCCTCAGTACTGTGACCGCTTGTCTATGAGAACAGCTCAATATAGCCATCCTTCAAGGTGTTCAATGTACTTTGGGGATTTTTACATTAAATTAATTAGGATTTCACTGTGTAGCACTGGCTGGCCCGGAACTCACTGTGTAGAACCAGGATGAAGCTCAGATGTGTCTGTCTTTGCCTTCTGAGAGCTAGGACAAAAGGCGTGTATCACTAGGCCTGGCTCATGTAAAATCTCAGTGAGATTGTTCTTACTAAATTGATCAAGAGGCATGATTTGATTTAAACTTTTAAAAGAATGTGATTTAGGCCTAGTGAGCTGAAGTAAAAGACTACAGGTCACTTGGATTAGTGAACAGTGATGTAAGAACCCCTGATTGGGCCTCTACTGTACTTTCTGCACCTTGGCTGTCTGAGCTACTGCTCATGCTTGCTGGATAGGGTGCCACCTTGTGGAGATCTCTGAGCAGTGCTCAGTCCCAACAACAGGCACCAAGAGGCATGATACTTTACAGCAGTGCTGGTATGTCTTACCAGTGACCTCTGCAATGGCTGTTCTGTGGTACAATTTGACAAGCACATCCAGGCCCTCCATATGAGAGCTAAGTGTGATCTGTTTTCCACATGTTAAAACTAGCAGGCCTGGGCTGACCCACAGCAAAATTCAATAAGCACTGAGAAGAGTGAAAACCCGATTTGCTTTTCCAATATATACATCCTTTGGTATCATAAGCAACAAAGCCAGATTTTTTTTTAATATGGAAGTTAAATTGTAGAAATAGATGGTAAATTTTTGATTAGTATTCAAATACAGAGCTAATTTGTATTACAATGACATGTGAAAACCCTTCCTCCTGTACGTAATCTGCCTGACTGAACTACCAATACTGAATGTGGACAAAGTGTAAAATGCACTGAGATTTTGCCCAAATCATTTGTCCTTCATAATGCCTGTGTCTAAGCTATAAACATGTAGCGTGTATAAATGCAAACAACTGGGCTCAGAGTTGGGGGGTCTGTAATTTATAGACATCTGCTGTCTTTTTGTACATTTTCCTTGAACTAGGGAGCCAAATTCCGGGCCTGTGTGTTTGAGGCACATGCTAGCCCCGAACTCTACCTCCTGTCCTCTGATGTTACAATCTAACAACTGCACTGGATTCCTGCTCTGCCAGGTAGTTCTAGAGGACATTGAGTTCAAGAGCAGCTCCCCTGAGCCTGGACCATGCTAGGTTGAATTCTGGTCCCCATTACTCATTTTCCCCCAGAACTTTGGGGCACATAAAGCATTGTTAGGATACGTGGTGGGGCTAAGGTTAACTTTATTAATGGCATTTGTTCACGGTCTCATTTCTAATTTGACTGCGTTTAATTTTAATGCCTGGATTAAATGGGCTGTTGGGAGCTGGACTCCTCAGCTGGCATTTGATGGGGTTTAGGATGAGCAAGCACACCTTCATGTTTTCCAGAAGCACTAAAGGCCATGGAAAAAGTAGCAAGCCACATCAATGAGATGCAGAAGATCTACGAGGATTATGGGACAGTGTTCGACCAGCTCGTGGCAGAGCAGAGTGGTACAGAGAAGGAGGTCTGTTGGGGGCCTTGGACTGGAGCAGCTTCGAGCCTGGGTGGATGAGCTTAGGGTATCTTCCAGAGCAACTACCTGATTAGGACTTTCCTAGGGGAGACAAAGCCATTTTTTTTTAACTGCTCATAAGAAATAATTAGTATAACTGTCATGTTAGCACTGTACAGAGGCAGCAGAAGCATCATAGAACTGGTGTCGTCTCCTCCCTTCTTTCCTGTGGAGGGGAAAGTCATAGTTTCAGAAACTAGAACACAGGGAAGGCTGGCCTGGGAAAATGGAGGAAGGAAGGGACCCAGCCCGTGGATCATAGATAGGTATACAAGAAGGAATAAGCCCTTTCTGTTTTGGCATGAGAGCTGAGTGATTATCTGTGTATTCAGACAGTCCCAGTGATTGCTCATATAAGAAACAACAGTGTAAGGAGAAAGTGGCAAACAGTTTGTTTTGGTTTAGGTCAATTTCAAAGTTAGTATTTTATTATTAGCAGGGTGATGGAGATTAGTGACTAGAAGTAAACAACACAGACCCCTTAGATAAGCAGTTCTCAACCTGTGGGTTGCGACTTCTTTAGGGATTGCCTAAGACCACCTGCCTATCAGATATTTACATTATGATTCATGAGTTTTAAGTAGCAATGAGAATAATTTTATGGTTGGGGGGGGCACAGCATTAGGAAGGTTGAGGACCACTGCCTAAGTTTGGACACTACGGCAGAATTGTCACCTATGTAAGTGTGCATCAAAGCTAAACACCATCACCTATTTTTTTACGGGCCTGTGATCCTAGCTATTTGGAATGCTGAGGCAGAATTGCAAGATCAAAGCCTGTCTGAGTTACAGAGTAAGTTCAAGGTCAGCCTGGGCCAATTTAGAGAGGCCTGGTCTCAAAATAAAGAGAAGGGCCAGGGATGTAGCCCAGTGGCAGAGCCCTGGCCCAGCAGGCGTTACTGCTACTAACGGGGTACAGCTTGATGTGTGGCCCACATTTATCCAGCTTCCACCACTTCATGCCATGTTGATGGTAGACTATACAAATAAGACAGGACGTATGTGCATTTTAGTAATGAGCACGTGTATGCAATTCTCTAACACAAACCCTGGGTTTCTATATCTTTGTCTTTGCAATGCAGGTAACAGAGCTGTCCATGGGCGAACTCCTGATGCACTCTACGGTTTCCTGGTTGAATCCATTCCTCTTCCTAGGAAAAGCCAGGAAGGACATTGAGCTCACAGTATTTGGTTGGTACTCTGTTCAGAAGTATTAGCAGTAACAGAAAGCTTGACTAACACTCTGGCCCCTGCTGGTTTTGGGGAGTTGGGAAAATGCTGCAGTGGCTGGTACCCAACACCGCTGGCTAGAGGAGGTTCCTTGTGAGGCTGTTTGGAAACCTGCTGTCCGAACACTGTGCTAGAAACCTCTTCCTTCTCACCCAGAATTGGGAGAGCAGAGCAAGTTAGTGCGTTCTGAGGCCAGGATGCTCTGGCCTCAGCTGTCAATAAAACAATGGATAAACAAATGCAAAACCTGCTTTTCTAAGCAGGTACTTCTGCACAGTTCAAGTCAAACAAGGCAGAGCAGGTGTTAATGCTGTGGGATTTCAGAGAGTCAGGAATTTGAAGCACTCTGTTCTCATGAAACACCCAGCTCTTGTTTAACCTTGGAAGAATTTGCAGAAAATAACAAGGCCTTTCTTTCTCCTTTACTTTCTTTAGTTTTTAAGAGAGCTGTCATACTGGTTTATAAAGAAAACTGCAAGCTGAAAAAGAAACTGGTAAGAAAAATGACATTTAATTAAAGCTGCCTTTTCATGGTTCTCTCCTATGTTGTACTAAAAAGCTTGCCAAGAATCATGGCCTCACTGTCCAACAGTTCTTAACCCAATTTGTCTTATTATATTGTACATATATATTATGTTTATAACATTTTAGAAAATAAGTGTAAATAAAAACATCACGCCCCAAAATGACACACTCAGATCATACACAACTCAAATGAACGCCTACAATTAGAATAGGCATTAGGAATGGAAGCTGTGGAGCTTCATGGTAAACTTTACACATTTAGTGCTGAATATGTTTAATGAATGTATCTGCCACCAAACCCAAAATATTCATGACAAGATTAGAACTAGAAAGAGAATTAGATATAAGTTATGAAACTTTATAAAGCTATTACCTGCCTTCAGTCCTTCCTTGTGTCCTTTATATTTAGCTTTCCTGTTCTCTTTTCTACATCTATGGCTAGATTTTATGTATGAAGGAGAACATGCAGTTTTTTCTTTTCTGAGACCCCATTTAATCTTATATACTCTAAGTCCATCCATTTTATTGTAAATTTTTAACATTACTTTTCTTTAGACCTCAGTAGTATCCACACACATGCACCAATTTTCATTACCCATTCATCTTTTGATGGACAACTGGTGTCTTTGCTACACCACACAAAATGGCAGTAAACACAAGAGTGTAAAATCTCTATGGTAGGCTATGGAGTTCTCTGCGCAAATGCCCAGAAGTGGGATAGCGGTCCATCTGCTTTAAAGAGCATTAAAACAAACACCTAAGTAGAGACCACAACAGAAAACTTATTCCCTGGAAATAGTCCATGCGGTTCCATACACAAACAGATCTGCAAAGCTTTGGCTTTAAAATGATTGTTACCTTGATTCAAAAACAGACAAAAAGCCCAGACCCAAACAAAACTCCAAAGCACTCAAAGCTTAGCCACCAGTAGGAACTGGAGACTTGGGAAGGCATGGCTGCCATCTTTGCATAGAAACAAGGAACCCTGTGTTCTATGAACTCACTCTGGCCCAGTCCCAAGCCTGGGAGGTCTTTAAGAACTGGGTTTATGTACATCTTAGTCTGTGTGCAGGACTCTTGTGTCTGAGATACCTCCATTCACTGTACACACTTTAACCCCTTCCTGGTGGTCTCTCACATTTCAGCCATCGAATTCCCGGCCTGCCCACAACTCTGCTGACTTGGACCCATTTAAATTCCGCTGGTTGATCCCCATATCTGCGCTTCAAGTTAGACTGGGGAACACAGCAGGTAAACCCTTTGAGGAATGCAATGACAAACATTTTGATGGGCTTTTCATTCACGTGGAATGAAAAAATAAGAGAATTACATGTTAATTGGCTGGCTTTTTGGGGGATAAGATTCTGACAAGCGGAAAGATTTATTTGGGCTCATGGGTTGTGGTCCATGGTACACTATGACAGGAGCATGTGATGGCGGGCATCTGTTCACTTGGTGGTGGTCAGGAAGGGGTGAGGGCATTAGTAACCGAGAGGACCTCTCTGACTCAACATCCTCTCCCTAGATCCTGCTCTTACAGCTTCCATCCTTTCTCCCCCCAGTAGCACCACAGGCTAGCCACTAAGTCTTAAACTTTTGCATGTACTCTATTGGGAGGAAACAAGCGGCGCTGCATGGCTCTCTTCTGCCAAATGCCTCTGCATTGTTTCTTCACTTTTATAGTCAACAACTGTCAACGTTTCCCTTTTTGTCGTATGCTTTGATATCCTAAAATTTACTAAGTAAGCTGCATAAACTTAACTTTTATGAACTAAGATACACTAGAACATTCCTTAATATAAAGAGTACTGCAAATAAACAAAAAAAAAAAAACAAAAACCCTTGACCTTGAACAGTAGTTCTCAACCTTCCTATACTGCGACCCTTTAATACAGTTCCTCATTTGTGGTGGCTGATAACCATAAAATTATTTTCATTGCTACTTCATAACTGTAATTTTGTTACAGTTATGAATCGTAATGTATCTGATATGTAGATGGTCTTAGGTGACCCCTCTGAAAGGGTCGTTTGACAACCCCCACCCCCCACAAAGGGTTTGAGAACCACTGCTCTAGAATAACTGTTTTGGTAGCAAGAGCCTTTGGTGATGGAAGGCCGACAGGCTTATGTGGTCACTTTTGTCAGAGGTGCTAATGTTTCTAAGAACATGGCTAAAACCTCAAGATGGGGGAGGAACTTGGTAGCTGAGCCAAGAGGCCTGCCACACACAACAAAAGTAAAACAAAACCCCCAAACTGGTACCTCCAAAGAGGGATGGAGAATTTTATCTCGATTTCTGGAGCTTTTTGTTAAATCTCACAGTGAGAACTGTGCATATCCCAGGCATCCTTAACCACAGCACTTGGCAAGGTCACGGACTCTTGTTTGTATTTTCTTTTACCCAGGGACTGAAAACAATTCCGTATGGGAGCTGATTCATACGAAGTCAGAGATTGAAGGACGGCCAGAAACCATCTTTCAACTGTGCTGCAGGTACTTCTCTTGATAATTGACTTTTGGTATTAGGGCATAACTGTGCCCTAAAAAGGGCAACTGAGGGGCCAGCAGAAATCAGATATACGTTATCTAAATGTTAGAACGATCAATTCTCACCTCCTTTAAGTTGGGAAAGCCAGGCACACATTGGTGAGGTAGCTTGTTAGCTTCTGAGGTGCAAGGCAGAGCTGGCCAAGGCTGTGTCCCCAGGAAGGCCTGCAGTGACTGACAGTGCGTACTGCATCCTCTTTCCTCTCTTCCCCCAGTGACAGTGAGAGCAAGACCAGCATTGTTAAGGTGATCCGTTCTATTCTGAGAGAGAACTTCAGGCGCCACATAAAGTGTGAGTTACCATTGGAGAAGTCATGTAAGGATCGTCTGGTACCGCTTAAGAATCGAGTTCCTGTTTCAGCCAAATTAGGTGAGAATTTCATTAGCCCTTAAATGAAGAAAATGTGAGGTTGTAATACAGCCGTAAGTTAATCTATTATTTCCTTTTGAATTATGCCGCTTTCCCCCAGTCATCCTTTCATAAAATGCACCTATCTCAACCCCAGACCCCTGCCTCCCATCAGCTGGCATGATGCAGACTTACTGTCTTACTTGCTTCTTCCTTTAAGATGAGTTGGGGGTTTGGCTATGCTCACTCCTCAGGATTCACAGTGCCAGGCCTCCTGAAGGTCAACACTTACTACAGCATGAGACTGAATGGACTCATTCTTATGCAATCACTGCCAGTAGGTCATCAGCCTAGAACTTCCCAGATTTAACATTTTGTTTCTTCTTTTAAAATTCAATTTTACTAGTGGTGCTAAGGATTGAACCCAAGACCTTTTGCTAGCTACTAGGTAGGCAACTCCTACTACTGAGCTACATACCTGAATTCTTGTTTGCAATCTAAAGAGCACACATTTTCTTCCCCCCACCCACCACCAATTTGATCTCTCTGGATCCATGTATTTTCTATTCTGTTGTCATCAAAACTAATATAATACTAATGGCTTAGGGAAACAATCAAAGTTTCCCTTTCCAGTTCTAGAGAAGAGAATTAATCACACACACACTCAAGATTAAATGTGCACAGTGTTAATTCTCTTAAAGTTGGTTATAAATTCCAGCAGAGACAACGCTCCAGAGTGGTAACATTTTTCTACTTCTAATGGGGCAGCTAGGGAAATAAACAGGGAAGCTATATGTACAGATGTGGCATAATATTTTCAGATTACAAGGTACAATATAACCTAAATTTATTCATTGGCAAGGTAGTAATTCCAGCCCCTCATGGTAGTTGGTACTTTACTGTTCTATCTATATGATGAAGCCCTGGGAATCTAAAAGATGCTGAATCCGAACTTAAGAATTTCAGATCTGCCTTGGGGGCATAGCTCAGTGGGCACAGTGCTTGCCCAGCATTCGGCAAACTCTCGATCTCTAGCACACAGAAAACTAGGTGTGGTGGTACACACTAATCACAGCAGTCAGGAGGAGGAAGGACGAGCAGAAGTTTAAGATTGTACTTAGCTACTTAACAAGTTTGAAGCCAGCCTGGGCTACAAAAGAGCCAACAACAAAATTGCTAAAGACATGACGACGTGGTTTTGCCACCTAAATGCCACGATATAGATCATTGAATTCACATAAAATCTTCACAGTGTCACACACCCCTGACGTCCTACCTCTACGTTGTGAAATCTGTTTTGTCATATGGAGAAATGTGCTTTTCTCTCTGTAGCTTCATCCAGGTCTTTGAAGGTCCTCAGAACTTCATCTAGCAGCGAGTGGCCCAGCGAGCCCAGCAAGGGCAACTCACTGGACTCGGATGAGTGTAGCCAGAGCAGTGGCACCCAGAGCAGTGGCTGCCCTGCAGCTGAGGGCAGGCAAGACTGTAAAAGCATCGTGCTGGAGAAGGACCCTCATGAAGGCCCGGCGGAGTTTCCGGATGGTCTCATCAAAGAGAGCGACATTCTGAGTGACGAAGAGGAGGACTTCCACCACCCTCTGAAACAGGGCAGCCCCACTAAGGACATTGAGCTTCAGTTCCAGAGACTGAGAATCTCCGAAGAGCCCGACAGGCACCCAGCTGGGCAGCAGTCTACCACAGGGCCTGGTGAGCAGCCCAAGCTGGTCAGGGGCCACTTTTGCCCCATTAAACGAAAAGCAAACAGCACCAAGAGGGGGAGAGGAACTTTGCTCAAGGCGCAGACTCGTCACCAGTCCCTTGACAGCCACCCCGAGACTGCCAGCATCGATCTAAATTTGGTTCTCGAGCGAGAATTCAGTGTCCAGAGTTTAACTTCAGTCGTTAATGAGGAGTGTTTTTATGAAGCACAGAGCCATGGCAAATCCTAGTGTGATCTTTGTGGTTACAATGCTCCTTTGTTTTTAAACTGGTGGGAAAATAGAAACTGCAGGAAAACTACTCATGTTTGGGTTTTGTGCAGTATATATTTTTCCACAAAACTGTAAAGATTTAAGTTATTTTAATTTATTGTGGACCAGAAAATTAGATTAAGTTGGTCAGAATCTGTAAATTTCTTAGCTTACATCCCTTTCGAGCAGAAATCAAATGATTTAGTCTTGTAATAAGAATTGCATTCTAATTAAGTTATGTGGGAAAAGTAAGAGATTGGGAAAGTTGTGGTTAATAGCTTTTAAAAGGGTCCCTCTCCAAATCCTCTGGGCATTTTCTTTGAGCTGTAAAAACTAAGTTATTTTCATGTGGTTTAGGGGCACAGTGTGCAGATATTTCATTTTTGAAGGTTGTAATAAATGCTGTTTATACTAAACATGTCGTATCCATGCAGTATATGTAGATACATATTAAAGGAAAGCTTGTACTGTATCTAATTGATATTTATTTTAAGCTGACTAGTAAATGGCATGTGAGTCATTTGGTCATCGGTATTTGTCTTTACAGAGTGACGTAAGTGTATGCGCAGAGGATCCACACTGTGGAGCTCGACTTGTTGGGCCAGGAGCCCTAAGGGTGGCAGTTAGAACTCACAGCTTTCTCTTGGTCGTTTCTTTTGCTTGAGCTCGTCTCTGAAGTTATAAGCAAAGAGTTGTGGGTCTTCATCACACATCTTTCTGTATACATCACATAGGCTCTTAAAATGCATGAGCGAGAGGTGGGTGGGCCGGAGAGTTGGGTCAATGTCTGCCAGCTGTAACAGCCTTCCAGTGCTTTCTAGGCGCTGAGCTTCAGGGAATAACATCCTGAAAGGAAAGCGGTGGGGGAGAGAAGAATTTTACTTAAATTATGTCAATCATGATATATCTTTGTACAAACTTCAAAATGACACATTAACAGATGGCTGAGCCTTGGGCTCTTGGAGCCTCTGGGGTATGTCTCCTTGGAAGCAGGTCTAAGCCAAGACTTGCAAGGTGTGTCCACAAGTTTTAACCTTCCCAGGCTAAAACTGAACACATGTGATTTGCCTCATTTTGGCAAAAAATGATTCTCTATAACCTGGATGTATTAAGTCTTTAAAACCCTTACTTCAAAAGAGTGATTTGTTTTGCAAAGTGCTGAAGAATAACTGTTTTCATAACAGATTAACTTAGTACTTTAAAAACTCAAAGTTATGTATTTTAAACTAAGTCAACAGTTTTTCAAAAAAGTGAACTTGGATCCTTGAAACTACCAAAGGGTGCCTGGCCTGGACCATAGAGCTCATCCACAGGGTGTAGCAGAGGCCACGGCCAGTGGAAGATGAATTCTCCTTCTAGGCTGGTGGTGATGCACACTCCCCGATTTAGATCAGTGAGTTCAGTTTCAGGATAAAGAGGGTCTGATAAGTTTCTAACACCTGGGACCACTTTGAAGTATAGTGTGACCGAAGGCTATCAACAATCACCCTTCAAAGTGAATCTTGATATTTGGTTCATATCTGTATAGAGGAGGGTGTCCTGTAATGAATGGGGCCCATCACTTAGTGGGAAGGGATGTGGGGGAGTGAGGGAATGCCTTGGAAACAGTAGGACCAGGTCTAGGCTAGACCAATTAATTCCAGGATTTCCAAAAGTAAGATGTGCTTTTTGTGGTTCTTGCATGTACAGATGTGAGTTATACTTTACAACTAGAATCAACAGATGGCAGGCTGAGAATCAACACCCGTCATCAAATATCCTCAAATTATGAGTTGCACTGGTTTCAGGGTACAGCTGCCTCATTGCACCTGGAATCATTTCATGCACTGAATCGACACTAACATCCCATCCCCACAGAGATCCACGATGGGTCTGTGTAAGTCTTAGAAAATGAAAATGTGTGCTAAAAGCTGAGCCCTTTTAGCTATATGTTGACAATATTCAGTAGAAACTTTGAAAATGGCCTTTCTTCATTAACAGACTACAATTGTACCCAGCTAAACATTTAAAACCTAGTAGATAAAGAGTAGTTGGTGTGGTTACTGCAGGCCCACAGCTCAGTCTTATTTTTCTGGAAGGCCCATGTACCCATGTGAAGCAGTGAGCCCGTCAGAACAGAAGAGATTTCCACTGAATGAAGGCAGGTAGACATTGTGATGGCATTATGGCTGCTAAGGTGTCATATTTGCTTTCTAGAGCTCAAGTGAGTCCTCGAGGGAGAGAAGCAGCAGCTTGGCACAAACTGAGTCCTGACTGAGAAGCCAGGACCTTCCTAGCAGCAGGTCTGCAAGGCTCTGCACTTGTGGATTTTAGGTTTATTTAAGAGCAAACCAAACCAAACCTAACCTGTATATGGCATCTAAGGTGAACACGGCATTTCTCCAGTGGTGGTGACACGTTGCTCACTACAGGATCTAAACCAAGAGCCGGGGTCATACATGCCTTTTAAGAGTCACAGAGTAAAAATGGATTCTTACCCAAGCCCTCGGTGGCAGTATTTCCTTCGGAACTGAAACACGTTCTGAACGACTTTTTCCACCAGCTTAAACGGCTGTTTGATCTTGGGCTGTATCAAGGGCGTAAAGTGCACAACTCCTACATCAACCTTCATTGAGAAGAAACATAACATATGGCAAAACGTGATTAAACTTTTCTCCCCCAGTCCTCGAGATCAAATCCACACCTGCATACTTGGGAGGTACTCTTAACACCAAGCTATGTCCCTTGCCTTAAACAGTTCATCTTTCACAATCACGGGCTCATGGGCTCTCTAGCAGTTCTCATGAACCTGTCAGTGTGCCTGTATTTTCTGGGGACACAAGAAGCTAAGTTTGGGATGGCTGCAGAAACCCCAGCTGGCTGCAACTATCCATAAGGATGCCCACTACACCCGTGCCTGATGCTCACTTTATTTTAAAATGTAGACTTACAATGGTCTTTAAAAGCCTATCTGCATAACTGTTAAAGCCAGCAGGCAGGTAGCAGTTGGCAGTGGACATTTTAGCTTTAGGAGGAGTAAAATAAGCTGCAGTAGCAGTTTTGACTGTAAGGCAGGGATCCCCCAAGGACCACTTAGTGCTGAACTCCCCAGAAAGGGATGATGAGAACACAGGCTGTTTTGGGTACAGGTGCTGACTACTCAGCTGGACTGAATTCACATGCAGAGTCCACACAGTCACAGAACGAACAGTAGCAACTTTACATGCACCAGGAGGCAGAGGCAGGACTGACATGGAAGGCAGCAATTTTTAAAATGTCACTGTTGGATAGTGTTTAAGCTGCTACCAGCTGCTGAGATTGTTTAATTACCAGAAGACTAGCTTTTCAGACATAAATAGTAAAGGAGCTATCTCTGGCCTTTTCCCAAAAATGGAATCATTATGAAAGAAATCATTGAGAAAGAAATCATTGAGAATCACTATAACACAGGAAAAATGTGAAGTAATGACAGGGGAAAATGGGGTCAAAACAGTCCTGGTGAGCACCCGCAGAGATGCCAACAGACCTCGACACAAGGGGAAGTCTCTGTGACAGAATAAGGCACTGGCCTCAGGCATTGTTAACTTGCTCCAGGGGCAGTGTGGGCAGAGCTGCTGCTCTTCAAAAGGAAGTCTGTTCTCCGATCCCATCCAGGCTATTTTTTTCTCTTAGGGTGATTTGCTGTGTGGCTACTTAACTCCTTTAAAGTGGCCAGCAACATATATACATGTGAATGGGAGGGTGCTGGTTTATTTTTAAGTGGGAAGAAAAGAAGCTAAGATGTGAAACCTGGAAGAGCAAAGAGAGTGAAGATAAAGCCTCAGGTGAGTGGGCTCCCTGGGTACCACAGCAGTGTTTGTCACTGTCTGACATGCTCTGCCAGCCACCTGACCCACAGACCTTACCCTCCTTGAACACCACTGATACTGTTGCTTAAGGTTCCACCCCCTGAAGCTATACCAACTGGATGCAACTGGCAGGAGATCTTTGACCACGGGGATGGTGTGGGTGGACACATAAAAATGCTCCAAACAACGGTGACACACCCCTCCCCATGGGAGGGCCTTTCTACACCAAAAAGGCTCCTCAATGGCCACCAAACTTAGAGCCATTTGGTGAAGATTATTATGATGAACAGCTGTTATGAATACCAAGTGCAATATTAAATATTCTTAATAACTTTTCCTCTCCCACCCTCCCTCAATAACCTTTAACAACACTTTTCAACTGTGTTCTTTAAGTTGCTTTATCAATTCCTCTAGTTAACATACACTCCCTCAGACTCTCTTTGACCTGCACAAAACACAACGGTAGTGGTTTTTAGTTAGAGGATAGTAAAAAGGGAGTTGTGGAGATAGGTTGTAGGTTTTAGAGTGTACTTACTGCTGTGGGGAAGAGAAGGAAGGATGGGTCACTCTGGAAGGAACAAGGTCCATAGGTTGGAGAAGCAGAAGCAGCCAAGATTTACCACAATGACTAAATGTCAAAAGAACCATCTGATTTCCCAGACTCTGGCATGCCCATCTTGATTCTTGATGTCTGGGAAAGTCCTCGAGCATCTTCTGTACTTCACCCTGACTTGTCACTCTGGGACCCCTTGTATCCTACATTTGCACTCATGGCATTCTTGCCCAGCCTCTTTCTGCTGCCCTCTTCAGTCATCTCTAATGCTGTTCACCTAATTCTCCCAAATACACAGTCAACTCTAAGGGGTTCTTTTGTAACCTCAGTGTGCATATTCGACAATTCACTCGTCTCGGCATCAAAACAAGTCTAAACCCAAACAACAATAAAACAGCATGAGATAAAATTTAGCCTCCACACAACCTGGAGCTATGAAACAGGGTCAAAACACTGTACAAGGTCCAAATACCCTAAGGGTCACAGGCATAAGTTTGGGGAAGGATGCTCTGGTCTTCCTGCATGAAGCTGCCATTCACAGAGGTAGTCTTAGATTTTATGAGTTGGCTCATGCCTTTGCAACACAGGTAGTGCTTGCAAATACAAGAAATGTCTAATGTTTGGTTTATTTAAACAGCCTTAAAATGCTACAGAACTGTAACAGCATACTATGTAAGCTAGCAGGCTTCTAGAGTTCGAATCTTCTTTTGGTACCCAGTTAAGTTGGCACTAGCACAACTGAAAGGCAAGTCCCATTCACAAACATGACACTAAACGGCAGAACTCTAAAACTCACTGGCAGAGAGCTCCGCCAGCGACTGTCCTGCTCTGGGGGGCATCGCGCCTGCTCGTCTTCTCTCCTCATTCCCACAGAAGCATTTCTTGAAATTATTCTGAGTGATGGAGGCTGTTTTCTCTAAAATCACACAGGAAGGGTGGTTGGTAACTATGGTAATGGATACAAAGTGCTTTTTTACTTATAACTGAACACTTATTTAATATAACCATTATTTCTCTTGAATTTCAAATCTATTGAGTTAGAATAAAAAAAAAAAGGAAGAAACTAGATAAACTTAAAATACTCTAGCTCCATTGTGATTCGCAGGCATTACAGCTGGGTAGGATTATTCCTTGGAAACTTGCATAGCACCTTCTAATACTCTGAAAGCTAGTCCTCCAAGAGAAGGCTTTCAAGTCAGATCTAGTGTGGGTCCTCCAGGCCCTGTGTCTGAACTACATGGTGTCTTTAGGAATAGGGACTTAACCTCCAACCTCTGAGAAGCAACCAAGGCAGCAGCAGCAGTTTATATTGTTTTGGGAGTCTCTTGGACTCCCCTGCACAACAACTTGAAAGAGGGTTTATCATGACTGACATTGAGGTTTTCATTACATGGTCTATGGCTCTTAGGGGAGCATGGTCGGTCCAAGCGGGACTTCATTTAAACTATGAATTGATGAGCAGCGTGGCATGATAACCCTAAGGGTGCAACAGTGGCATTAATGCATTGGCGGTAACCAACAGCTCTCTAAATGGACTTAGGGCCTGCTCAACAGGAGGAAAATCATGCCTGGTACTAGAAACCTAGCCAGCTACTTGGGGCCAGTGATATCATGGATGTCAGAGCAGAACCTGCTACCACTAACACTAAAGCAGCAAAGTTTCTAACTGCACTCTAAATAATCCTTATAACATAACCACAGTAAGTGTAGCTCTTACCTCTCATCAAAGAAAGTCCCTTTGCAACAGATAGAGACCATTATAGAAAACCACAACCGGTCAGACTGTAAAGGACAAGTGACCCTGGGGTTCCCTGCCCTGATCAATACATCTGCAACATAATTCCTGCATCTAAGGCTCAGGAAACGCTTCAGAAGAGGGGACAGAAAAACTTTAAGAGCCACGGACCAGGAAATCTGCTGTGAGATTGTGTCTTCTAGAAATGACGGGGAAGCCTCACCCATGAAACCTCAACAGTATGCCTGCCAGAACAAGAGGTGAAGAAGTATGACTCCAGTAGATATGTTAACACGGAGGGGAAAATCTTATGGCATCCCATTAATAGACGAAGAACTAAAAGAATGATGAGAGCAGAGAAATAGTCTTCCCTAGGCATGAGCTTCCTAACTGGTTATCCAACACCAGTGGTCAACCTTTGAGGCCATTCATACAAACATACATACACACACATACATACATATATGAGTGTGTGTGTGTGTGTATACATACATATATATAATATATATATTATATATGTATAAAACAACACTAAATGCACCGAGCAGGTTGCATTTATATATTTAGGGGCACTCAACTTATATACACTTACATGTATGTGTAACAATAACAAAGAAAAAGACAGCACGATTTTGAGAGGAAACATGAGGGCAGCGTGTACAGGATGAATTAGAGGAAAGGGAAGGGGAAATGTTATTTTAGTTAAATAAAAGAAAAAAAAAAAAGCACTCTTGTGGGGAGCCGATGAAGTCCTGACTGACTGTACGGTTGACATGAGCATGGCCATGTCAAGGACAGTCGTCACGCCTCATGCTCACAAAAATGGCGAAGCCTCCCCTGGGTCATGCCCAGATGAATGGCAAAGCCTTTTTCAGATCCAAGAAAGAATGTTACCAACGACTGACCGTTAGCTGAGACCAGTGTGTACGTACACTAAAACCGACCCCAGCCTCCTCCTCCCATAGGACAACCTGAAAGTGTCCCCTACACAGACCTCCCAGTGAGATTAGCCAACCTGCTTCCTCTCAGAATAAACCTGTCTCCTTAGTAATGTTAATTAGACTGGAAACAAACATACCGTTTGTTTGTATTTTTTTTTTTTCAAGGCAGGGTTTCTCTGTTGTAACACTGGCTGTCCTAGAACTCTCTGTAGTACAGGCTGGCCTTGAACTCAGAGAACTGCCTGCCTCTGCCTCCCGAGTGCTGGGATTAAAAGCGGGCACCACTTTTGTTTCTAATAAACTGAAGAAGACCTTGACTACATCTCCTTACCTCACGAACACCCCTTTCCTTGAACCCATTTCTTGCAAAGTACACATGCTGCCATTTTCTTAGCTGGATTTTTTTTCCCCTCCTATGATAGCAGCCTTCCAGAGCTGACTTAAATCCAGCTCCCAAACTGTAGCCAAGGTACTATGTCACCTACAAACCGCACCACAAACTTTCTGATAACTGCCGTGGTAGTGGCACCTAGAGTCCTTATTGATGTCTCCTCAGGTTTCCCCTCCTAGAGGTGACACACTGTCATTCTCTGGTTATTAGGATCAGGTCATCAGAAGACAGAAATCAAAGCACTTGATATGCTGCTGAGTTTGTGGAGGAGTGTTGATAAAATACTGATGCGAAAGAGAAGCCTCTGGTATTAGCTAGGTTACATCACTAATCGACACAGCACATTATCAGAGTCTCACAAAAGTTGTCTTAGATAAATGAAGACAGGTGTGACTCTTTTGCCCAAAATGGACTTTGCTGAGTGGTAAGTGAGGTTTACATGTGAAGCGGCACTGTAGATACAGGCACGCACCCTTTCTGAAGTGGTGTCTGCGTGCGTGTGGCTTCAGAGACTGCACCATGCTGGGCCTTGTTTCCATCCCTGCAGCTCAGTCCTTTATAATCACAGTTAAGTCACTTTGCTTTAACTGAGTTTTCTTATCAGCAAAATATGAATTCCTTTTACCTCACAGGTTTTCTGGAAATTAAATGTTACAGTGCTTTATCAAGCACACAGCCTTAGCTGTGCTCATAAAGGGTAAATATTATTAAAGATGCCAAAAAAAGAATTCCAAAATTATTTGAGAAGTTCTAGTCCTGTTTAGAAATGATTAAGTTTATTTTTGATCATTTAAAAACAACTTATAGCTTAACTAATACTTTGTATACCAAAAAGCAGTGATGAATTTTTCATCCAGCAAATACTTAGTAGAGTCTACTACGAATCAGCACCATGCACAGCTATGGAGCTCTGGTGAGATCTGGGGTACAGAAGGCTTTCCCTTTGGCAGGGCTACACTGAACTGCTGAGGAAGAGTCAGAACTACAAAACAGTTTGCTGAGTGAATATATGCTGTGACCAGAAACAACGTTTAGGATTTGAGGCTCGCCAAATGGGTAGTGTCAGCCTTTACACACACACAGCATACTTGGGGAAGGGGACAGTTTTGCACATCTATGAGTCCGGTCCTGTCAAGTCAGCAGATAGAAGCACAACTTGGGAGTTCATGGAGAAGACCTGATGCTAAGGGGGTTTAAGATTTCTCTAGAACGGAGTCTCTGGACCTGAAACACTTTTCAATATGATGTAAGTCATTGCATTTCTAAATATGCCCCTACTTAAGCTTCATTCAGCAAACTCTGAGAACCAAGAGAAGGTCAGTCCATCCCCCTCTCATCTGCTAGCTACAGTGTGTCTGCAGCTTTAACCCCCCTACCCCCACATAAGGAGTCAAACAAACCAGGGCACCGAAGGAAGCTGCCAGGCTGCTGGTGAAGCAGCAGTGGTAATAGTGCTGTCACTTCTAGTGCCTACGAGTGAACTACACCGCAGCAAACTTCTACAGAACCTTCTGCATTACTCCTACAGGGTCAAGGCTTTACCAAAGGGCACAGCTTAAAAAAAAATCTGGACATAAGATTTCTAAAGGAGAAAAACAGTAACCTTGTTAAATGCCAAAGATGGAGAAGATTAAGCAGAAACAACAGAACACTAGGAAAATCCCAACATTTGAAACATGTCTTACTATTGAATACTTTAAAAGAAAATACTAACATCTAATGTATCCTAGCATCTGTTTCTTGTGCCTTTTCTTTGGCTTTTTGTTTGTTTTGTCCTATTCTGGTTTGTCTGTCTTATTTTACTATCGCTGTTTTTTGTAGATGCTGGTTTTCATCCTAACGAGAGAGAAAGAAAGCGTGTGGCTTTGGGTGGGTGGGTGGGGAAGTGGGAATGAGCTGGAGGGGTTGAGGGAGGGAAAACCGTAAGTGGAATATACTGTATTTAAAACAATCTATTTTTAAAAACAATGTAAAATGTAAAAATCTAATCAGAAAGTTACTTTCTTTCTGCCCAATGACTATGTAATTTATAACTTGTAGAATTAAAATTATTAAGGAAAAGATAGCCTACAAGGACCGAGGGAAACGCATCAGTATAAATGTTCACAGCAATAGCTGTACCTGCCATGCTTCATTTTATCATTTGAGTGGTTTCTTCATGTTCTCTCAAGTCCAACTTACACAGCTGGACTGTAAGACTCCTCAGGGGAAAGACGACGAAGGGGCAGAGCAAACACATCTGAAGGATACGTCTAAATGACGCTCTAGTCAAAAGCTGTTGCCGAACTTTATTAAACTAAAAATTTTAAGGAAAAATTTCTTCTGAGTGGTTTTTAAAAGTTAACTTTTGGAGTCTTAGTTTTATACAAGACAATAAGCAACAGAATAAGAAATTAAAATGATAGTTCCAATTATCGTTTGCAAAGCACGGTCCAGTTAAAAATATTTTGGATGGCATTTTTTTAACCGAGAACACAAAATTGTACTTTCCAACACTGACAAAAATTCAAAACTAAATTATAACTGTGTGACTAGAACATAATATTAAAAGAAAAGGCCTTTCTGTGAGCACCCAAATAATCCCTCCTCTGTACACAGCCACACAAAAGCATTTTCAGCCTTCAGGTTTCAACAAATCCTGTTGTAACAACAACTCCCTCCCTTCCCCGCCTCTCCTTTCTTAATTCTCCCACAGCTCAAAAAATGAGAGAGGGAACCTGGTATTTATCTCCCAGCACCGTCAGCAGTTTTCACCTCTCATCTCTAAGTAGCTCTTTATTTGTTATTTTCACGCTAACTTGCCGGCACTTCTCGGATAATGTTCCAATTCTCAGACTGAGCCTCCTCTGCGTGGCTTCTCCAAACCAGACACCGAAGACGATCTGGAGTGAACTCAGAGTGGAGCTATGACTGTGAGGACTACTAAAGAAAGGTATGGAGAGCTTCTAATTTGTTCAGACAGCTAAGTACAGGCCTTTGGGTATTGCCCCCATTTAAATTAGAAGTTACATGTCTGTTTTAAAATATTTTTGGTATGAACGAGTCTTTTCTGGAAATCTGACTTTAAATTTTGGAAAACAAACAAAAACCCACAGACTTCCTTTTGGCAAGCAGTTTATAAACTGGACATTTTTAGGTTCTGTTCTCCATGCGATGTGTTCTGGCAACGTGAGTGTTCTCTCAAAGATTCAAGTTCCCACCGCCTTGCTTTGTCACAGTATTTCCTTACCAGAACTGCTGAACTAAGTGAGCCTTGATTCCCACCAGACTAGAATTTGAGGGAACATGCTATATAAACTATTATGCCTGTGGCTGGAAAGGAAAACCCTCGATAGTATGTCTGCACATCTGAAACAGGGCAGTGACCTTCACTTTAGAGAACACTTTTTTTTTCATAATTCTCTACACATAAGCATTTGAAGTCATCTTCTGCAGGAAGCAAGCATTACACTAGCTACATGCAATGTCTATTTACTTGGGTTTTTTTTTCCTGTCTGTAATTTATTGCTGCTAGGACTTGTTAATTATGATAACAACTGACTATAGGTCTGCATGACTCTGAAATTTTCTTGATGGCAAGAAAAAGGCTATCATGGGAAAGCTGGATATGGATTGATCAACATATAAAAGGTATTCCATCAAAGCAAAGACAAAAGCAGACATCAGGATGATCTTAGGGAACATTAACAGTGATCTCAACAGCTGGAAAACCCCTGGGCAGGAGGCAGTCTGACAGACTGAAACCTGAACTCACTGCAGCTATTATAAAACTGTATACATGTGTGCTTGTCTCTTATTTTCTACAAGCTTTTAACTTCCATTCTGTTTTGGTTATAGCTAGAAAATCTGGAAAACAAAAGAGACAAACTTCCCACCAGCAGACAAGTCCTAAGATCACTAAGGTTTGTACACACGACGATTCATAAGAATGTAAAATCCCAGGGAAACCCTCTAAAATCATTGGATTGACAAAAAACAGAACTTGACCAGGCAGAGCAGGAGCTGATGTCTCAGAGGCTTGCTTATAACCATGGCAGGTTTGTACTTTCCACACAGGCCTGGATTAGTATCACTTCAAGTATTTAACAAAAGCCAAACGTCAGCCTCTTGGCAAGAAGGAAAGCCAAACCATTTGTCCTAGTTGTACACTATGTAGGCCTTTGTTTTCCTGGAGAGGAGAGGGGTAGAGTAGTCAGGTTGCTTTCCATGTTTGCTGTAGTCTTGCAGGAGGAAATGCATGCTAACAGGAAGGACTGAGAGGATAAAGGAGGTAGGAGACACGAAAGTGGTACATGGCAGCTCTGCAGAAGGCTGAGGGCACGGATGCTTACATCTGAGTACGCTGATTTCACAAAATGATGACACTCAAGGTTATAGCTGAGGTTTCCTTCAGCTCTAGGGTTCTAAGAAAATTAAGTCAGTCCAAGGAAAGAAGAGAAAAAAAAAAATCCAATTTCCCACTTTCTGGAAGGATCAAGTACAGAGAAATAACATGAAACCAAGAACCACCTCCAGGCTATTTGGTTTGAAGAGGTCCACAGAGCCCGTTTGTGAAGTAAGTGTGTGTAAGAATAGTCACCGCTGTATATCATTAAACATTATTTCAGAAAGACAAAAAACAAAACAAAAAACCTGCCAATGTTGCAGCATTTCAGAGACCATTATGCTTCTCAATGAAAACAGTAAATACGATCAGATGGAGTGCATGATGATGGGATAGGAATATGAAGATGGGATTAGGAAGTTATATTTTTTTAAAGCAAGCTACAGAGTAGAACAAGGGGCAGGGCTATTATTTTACCTACAGCCAACAGTGTTGCTATTTCTGGCATGGACTTTTAAAAGATTTTCTGTCATTGCTTCTGAGTTGGTTTTATAGTTGATCGCTTCCCTCTGGATTCTAACTAGGAAGGATTCTGGCTGCAGGTAGAAAGGATCTTACATTCCATAAGCTAGTACTAGGGACATGAAGCTAAACAAGGGCTAACCCAGGTAAGGATTGTGCAAGCCTAAATTTCTTCTATAAGCCTTGCACATGGTGTGTGCTCAATAAATACTTAATTCAAATCAGTTTTCAGCTTTTCACTTCTCTAATTTTTATAAATTATTTGGAAAAGGTAGACTTAAGCTTTTTCCTTATTGTTTATGGATTATTTTCATTTAAAAAAGTTACTTAAAATGATCTACAATGCTAATAAAATTCTCTATCAGATCCTAAAGCTACAAGGCATATGACCATCTCAGACATTTTCTGGATACTTGGGGCCTTACGCGGACAGCTCTGATGCCACGGGTCGAGCACTGCTCGCCATGCTGTCAGTAGATTGCTATTCCCCAGACCACCATGAACTCTTCAGGCCGCAGCACCCTCATCCACTGCGTGCGTGCGTGCGTGCGTGTGCGTGTGTGTGTGCAAGGGTGCGATTCAGGTGTTTTCTGGCTCCTAGTCAAAGCTCTATTCACTCATTCTCCCTCCTCCCCCATCCTGACTTTGCTTCTTTCCCTAGTTTTTGTTATTTGCTTCTCAACTGCACAGAACTAGCTACAGACCTGACCACGCACTGAAGTTAACCACTGGGATCTAGAACAGAGGAAGTGGAACATCATGGTCTCGGCGGGTCTCCAGCTCCTTGCTTTCATCCTGGCCCTGTCTGGGGTCTCGGGAGTGCTCGCCGCCACTCTGCTGCCCAACTGGAAAGTTAACGCGGATGTAGGCTCCAACATTGTCACTGCTATTGTGCAGGTGCACGGGCTGTGGATGGACTGCACATGGTACAGCACCGGGATGTTCAGCTGCACGCTGAAACACTCCATCCTCTCACTCCCCGTCCACGTGCAGACTGCCAGGGCCGCCATGGTGCTGGCCTGTGTTCTGTCTGCTTTGGGGATCTGCACCTCTATCGTGGGAATGAAATGCACTCACTTAGGAGGGGACACACACACCAAGAGTCAAGTTTCCTTTGCTGGAGGAGTCTGCTTCACATGCGCAGGGATCTCTGGCTTAATCCCAACAGTGTGGTACACCAAGGAGATCATAGAGAACTTTCTAGACCTGACCGTTCCGGAAAGCAACAAATATGAACCTGGAGGAGCCGTCTACGTTGGGTTCATTTCGGCGATGCTACTGTTTATTTCTGGTATTATTTTCTGTGCCTCTTATACAAGGAAGAACCCACGACCATGGATCTCCCCTCTCAAGCAGGAGCATACCTCCACCCGGCAGCCAGAGAACAGTCCAGCATACAACCTGAAGGATTACGTGTAAACAGCTGTGCAATGAGCCTGCAGTGAGGCTTCTGAGAGCCTGCTGAAACTTTATTAGGATGAAGGAAACACAGACACATACATACATACATACATACATACACACACACACACACACACACACTTATGCTTAACTTTCGTTACAAAGAGTGTAAAATATTAAAAAAAATTACGAGGTACTTTAAAATGCCAACAAACTGTCATACACAATTACATCTGTCTTGAATTTCTTTATTTTCAATTATTGTATTCATATTTAATTTAAAAGTATATAATTGAAAGAGGCCGTGACTCTATTAATAAGGCGACGGGTGACAGCATTAATTTAGTTTTAAAGATAACTTTTTGATGTATCTTTTAGATTAGTTTTTCTTAATTATGAAGTATAAAAAGTACCTTCCCTTGGTATATAATTTGCTGGGCAGTGGTGGTAGCTTGTGCCTTTAATCCCAGCACGTGGGAGGCACAGGCAGGTGGATCTCTGAGCTTGAGGCCAGCCTGCTCTATGGAGGGAGTCCCAGAATAGCCAGGTCTACAGAGAGAAATTCTGTCTGTGGGGTTAGGAGGGAGGAGAAAAAGAAAAGAAAACAGAAAAAATATTTCCTGCTTTGCCCTCTGGTGGTGATGCCTGAGTAGCCTGCTCTGTTTTAAAGCCACAGGATCTGAAGGAGACTCCAGGAACGGGAACAGAATTAATGAAATGTTGCCCAAGCCATCCATTCCAACCCCAACTTCCATTCTAATTTTTCACTTTAAATTACCATCTACAAGTTATGTGTTATAATATATGCAAACTAAGATTACACAGGATTAAGGAACTGGTAGATGCTACTGTAGCAACAAAAGCCAACATAAACACAAATATAGCACTTTTAAAGTACAGGCCAAGTAATAAAAGCCCTGCTTGCTTTAAATCACCCAAGGACTGCCTTCTCTTCTGCACCTAGGAAACCATTTCTCAGATTAAGTTCACTTACCCAATTATGTAGATTTACCTTATCCCAATGAATCTCACACTATCATTATCTGACTTAGTTCCTTTTTTCTTAAAGGCATGGTCTTAGTACATGGGCCCAGCTGCCTTCTGGATGGGTCTCACACATCTGCTCCACTTTAAGTTCTACTTTCTTCCCTCCAGTTTTAATCAAGTTAACAAAAACACTGCTGTTCTCGTATAGATGGGCACCTTCAATTAATTAAAAGAAGTAAAGTAACTCTTAAGGTATAAAGAAAGTTTTAAAAACATGCTTATAAATTATGACATATAAGTCAAATATTCTAACAAAAATTTGGACTTTTCATAGGTGCAAAGGCATACAGTACAGGTTTTTTTTTTGAGTAATTTATTTGCTAATTTATGCTTACTGATTGCTCATAATGCAACTGCTAAAGGAGAAGGACTCAGGAAGTGGGAAGAGTTTATATGACTAGATAACTTTCCCTTGTGTGTACAAAAAAGAAACTAAGACACGCTAATTCCACTTACTTCGTAGATCGTCATGATCTGCGTCTTGATAGAACAGAGCAGCAAAAACAGAAAGGCGAGAACAAGGGGGCCGCTTCAGAAGTTTAAATGATTATTTAAAATATATTTTCTTGTACGTGGTCAGATACTTCCTGAAGAAACAAAATGTTATGAAGAGTGCTTCGATCCCCACAGGGCTCATTCGTTTTACCTAAGGGATCAGTATTTCGACAGTCTGTGTGGCCCAAAATCCTATGTTAAGGTGTCATTTAATACAGTCCACGTGATATTTTATTTTTCTCAAACACCTTCTTCTTAACTAGACACAGGGATGTTTGAAGCTCTGGAGAAGCAGCTGCTTTACACCAAATAAAGGTCAACTCTTTATGGGTTGGAAATGCTGACAGGAAGCATGCCATTGGCACAGCAGAGTGAGGGCTGAAGGATACACTGCGCAGGAAGCAGTCAAGGCACAAAAAGCACTTATTCCCCTCTGCGGTTTTCAGTGGGTGAATTCAGCATACAGGGCACATACGGCAATGCCTGACAACCTGACAGTCTGGGCGGTCACAGCTCAGACAATGGTACTGGAATCCAGTGGGAAGAGGTCAGGGATGCTGTTAACAATGCACAGGACAAACCCTGTAATGATCGATCATCTGACTGCAAACTATCAGTGGTTATGAGGTTTTAACAAATTATGGTTTAACTTATTACCAATATAAAAGCCAAAAGCATGGTTTTTAAAAATCATGCTTAACTTTTATCTCCTGAACACTTATGAATGTATGTGCACATATGCACACGGACCCATGCATATGAGTGCAGAGCTGTGATCTGGATATGATCGGCCTCCAAGTTCTGTGTACTGGCTCCTTGGTCCCAGTTGTTGCTGATGTTGCAGGGTTCATATTCTTTAATAACTTACTAAATAGTGAGTTTTACTAAAACGTACACCAACTTAATAATGTTGCAAAAAATATTCACAATAAATAACTGTCTAGTATGTGTCAATCAGAGATCGCTCTCAGAAACCACAAAAATATTTGGCTTATTTTCTCAAGGACTGATGACCATGTAACTTAATAATCGGGTACTGTAAGAAGGCATTGATAATGACAGTTATGGTGACTGGCGCTGCCATATAAACCTGGACATTTTATCACCTGATCCACGGGAAAAGAACAGCTGGAGTAAGGGTTCTTTGAGTAAGAAATTGTTGTGGGGCTGGAGAAGTGGATAAAGGCACTTACTGCACAAGTCTGGCAACTCTAGATTGATCCCCGAACCCCACGTAAAGGTAGAAGCGGAGAACCTGCTCCATCGAGTTGTCCTTTGACCTCCACACTCACGCCATGGAATGTGTGTTCAAGTATGCAAGCACACATGCGCGCTTGCTCTCTCTCTCTCTCTCTCTCTCTCTCCTCTCTCTCTCTCACACACACACACACACACACACACACACACACACACACACACACACACACCAGTAACTAAAAATAAAGAGATCATGTGATTTCTGCAGTTCTTATTCAAGAGAATTTAAAAGAGAAGTTAGCATTAGCCTGTGTGTAGACTTTAGATGTCAGAGATCATTTCCTATGACGTATCTTGAGTGGAACAGACATCACAACAGTTAGCACTCGTATACTAATATAAATAAGCAAATACTCACGTCTGGCTTGGGAACAAAAGCTTTCCCTGGAATTGTAAAGAGGTGCTCAACGCTGCAGAGATACTGCGCCATAATGGAGAGACGACTGCGCTGTTTGCTCCCCGTAGTGGCCACAAGTCTCTACAAAAGACCAAAGGTTTTAGCTAGTAGTTAATCCCATCTGACTAGACAATGGAGCCAACATTTGATGCTCATTTTAGAAGACAAATTATATATATTATTACCCCCCCACATGCAGTTCCATGCTGACACAAAATATGTAGAATTAGAGAACAAGCATCATTATTAGCTGAGACATACTGTAAAAGTGTCAACTGTATCATGTGTGATGCACTGAAATTCATTGTATGAAGAAATTAGCAAATAACAGAGAGCTATAAAGATGGTTTTTAAAGGTGTTTCCTTAAGTATAATAAAACCTTGAATATTCAAGAACCTTTGAAATACTGGCTGTTCTTGACAACTAATTAATGCAAAAAATTAGGACTTTTTCTTTTAACTACCCACTTATTTTGAAACAAACTAAGTACATAAATTGATAAATAAAATGCAATTTGCATGAAAATCCCAACCATATATTTTTAAAAGGAACTTCAATTTCTATATATAATATATAAAATTAAACTTTAGATTAAAAAGAATGGCCAAGACACTCCTGAAAAATACCAACAGCACCCACGGGAGACTCACCCTACCTGATATCAAAATTAAGGCAGTATTGCTACAGACACAAACAGACAAATAGGACCAAAGCCTTAGACACAGACACAAGCAAATGTCGGTATCTGATACATTAGAGATGTGATTCTCTTAACAGATGGTAAGGACAGACCACTCACTAAATGGTATAGGTAGAACTAAGCATTTATGGGAGACAAGAAAGAGGAAAAGAGGTCACAACTTCTTGTTTGTTATGGTCACAACCATAGCAAAAGATAAACTGTAAATGGATGAGTGATAAATGAAAACAAAATTTAAGTCTCTTGCAAGTAATATCTATGATCCCCAAGTGGAAAAGAATGTCTTAAAGATGCAAAAGCAGCTACAAAAGATGGATATATTTTTCGGTTAAAATTATTTTGTGTTCAATCAAGATACTATCAGGATACATCATAGATTATCATAGATTAAGAACGTATTTAGAGGGCCAAAGCATTAGTGTTCACAATACAGATGCGATGCCTACACACTAGGCATTACTAACCGTAAGATAAACAACAACCAGAAGAGATAAGGCAAATCACGGCAGAGCAAATAAATGAATTATAACTGTTAACCATGTTACACTTAGAACAAAGCAGAGACGTGCCAATTAAAACTACAAGAATCCATAATTTCACACTCAAAAGGAATATTAAAAAGAACTAGCCAAGGATCGAAAATAATTAGACATTACAGGGAGTCTATGCACGACAGTGAAAATGGAAAGTGCAGAAGTCAGAGATATATATATATGTGTATATATATATATGTATGTATATATCACAATAATTTGGCAATAAAAGATGAAGTTTTACAGCACATATACTTATACAAGAAGATATAAGTCTATTGTAGCATTATGCACATGATCCAAAAAGTGGAAAATTGTAATTCCACCTCCAGGTGAATGGTTAATAATTTTGCCAACAGAGATACAAACAGATGTGTGGGAATAATGACTACCACTTTTAACACAGGAAATTTGATTTCTTTGGAAAAGGAAGTGGGAAATATGTTAAAATTGAGTAAGACAGAATAATGGGTGCAAAGATCACTTATCTTTCTAGAATGCTCCATGTTTCTGTGATCTTGAGCTGTGAGGACATCCCAAACTCTTACGAACTTTTTAGTACCGAGGTCTCACACACTGTAATCAGCAGAAATACCCTAAGCTAGGCACAGGCAGGACGTCCATGCTAGGCTATCCTCGGGGCATTCAGAGCTACTATACGATTTTCTCCCTCCTACTTCATAGACATGCTTCAACTCATCTAGAGGCTCTTTTCCATTGCTGCTCCTAACCTGTTCTAGGCATGAAAATCATATAATTTGGCTTTTTAGAACTTCACCTAAATAAGACTAAAACAGGCTTTCGGGTGCTGGAGAGATGACTAGTTGCTCTTGCAGAGGACACAGGTTTGATTCCAAACATCCACATTGTGGGGGACAATCATCCATAACTTCGATTTCAGGGGATCCAATGGGGCCGCTAGGCACAAGGCAGGGATTGGTACACACACATATGAACAGGCAAAGCATTCAGACACATAAAACAAGTGAACTGAAACAACCAAATGGGTTTTGGATGAGAAGCTGAGGAATTTCCTATGACATGTCTGGAGGTCTCACGGCTTCTAGTCTGACATCCAGAAGTCATCACCCATCTCATCCCTCCCTTAACCACCTTTCCATTTTAAGAACCTGCTTCTTCTTGCATTGGGAAAGTAGAAATTATTAGGGAACTGAGTCCAAGATGATGAGTTGTTGTAGTAAATTGTTCCTCAATATAATATAAAAGCAAGAGATATATATATTCTCAAATAAATCCTCCTGCCTTAACCCCCTAAATGCTGAGATTACAGGCATGAGCCACTGTGCCCAGTGATAAAGCAGATCTTTAAAACTAAAATCTAGCAAGAGCATAACCATGAAATTTAAAAATGAACCCACAGAATTGGCCAATGCAGATTTCCTTAAGACAGCTATTGTTACTTTACATTTGAGAGTTGTGTTTCCAATGATGAATTCAAAAGATTTTAAAAATTATTTTAACTGAAATGGGTGGAATTATTCTAATTTGACTTAAAGCATAGTTAAATATATTTCACATATTTCATTCTGAGCATGAAGCACTTTGTAGAATCAGAGAGAGGGTGTTCTAATCCATAATCGAGATCTAGTCAATCTCCATAGTAAATATACCACGTTGTGAAAATGAAAATATGAGCCTTAGACTTTAATTTAGAATCAAGCAGCACACAAAATTGCTAATCCATCGAGCAGAGACTCAAGTCACAGTTCAGGAAGTCTGCAAAAGACTTCACACTAAAAGCTAGCCTGAGAGGTTAAGAGCCTACTGACTATTTAATTATGTATTGGCATTTTTGTGTTAGACGTAGCACAGGTAAAGCTACGAACACAAAAGTCCGTCAATAAATGGTTTTTAACAATAAAAGGCCAGGGCACCAAACGAGCAAATTTTTCAGTAAAAGGAAACCACTAATCCTTGAGTTTTAAAAATCACTCTAAGGGTGAGAAAATAAGGCATGAAAGAATTCCCAAGGACAGTATTTCCTTTACTTTTGTCTATTTCTGTTACCCATATAAAATAATTGTAAGTAGAAAAATTATTCTTGTACATGAGAAGCTCTGTTCCCATCAGTCCAGAGACAATGAACATTATGTCACTCATAGAGGGGCAACATCCTTCCTACTAGGGATGTAAACGTGACCCACCAAAGTCTCCTAGAAATCATAGAAGACAGAGGCTGTCAGACCCACCTAGGAAAACCCACAGGCCCAGCAAAATGGAGAACTTGAATCTCCTGGCTACCAGGAAACAGATGATCCATGTTCAAGTTCAAATACTCTATAATCTGAGGAAGACAATAAAGTACTCCAAGCCAGTTTTCAACTACAAAGAGAGGTTAGATGAGATTTGTTAAGCTCTCAACCACTGCTACACAATCAGACTCCATTTTCTGAGCTGTAATGCTATTTACATGCCCCTTTAATGTGCTCTGGCTGAATCCCCACATTTAGGTCCTATAGTCTTAGAGAAAAGGAGGAGGGCGCTTACTTGATTCTGTTTTATAATTCACAACGAAGTCAAGGTTAAAAAAATGCCTTCTGTGGCTAAAATACAGAACATTACACCTATGATTGTGTTTCAAAGCAAACAGGATACGTAAGACAACACTGCTACCCAGGCATCCCTTGAAACTCTCACCTACAAAAACATTAGTCAGTCACAAAGGACCAATGTTACCCACACCTCTAATGTATTCTGTAAATTATAGACTTGACACGAATTCAAAATTCATGCAAAAATTTAACTAAAATAAACCCTTGTTGAAGAAAAATAATTGCCTATGGTGAAGTCAAAACAACACTATCATTAAAAACCACGGCTGCCAGTTGAGTCACCAAAAACATGGCTCCACGACTTAAGTCTCTGCTCCTCCGCTCTCTCCCCGAAGAATGAGAGAGCACAATGCTTTGAATTTCTATTATGTTGCTCAAGAACAAGAATACCAAATAACCACACCAGCAGAAGAAAACAAATCTACCAGTGAGGTGTAATTAGAAATAGCATTCTAACCACTAAGCTGTGTCCTTTGCCTTTTCAGTATCACCTTTTACTGCTTTATTTCCATCTATATTTGATATTGTTTACTTAGCAGTAATTCAGTCTTAAACTTTCCCAAACATGTGGAACTATTTTCTCAATTCATGCAGACATGACAGGTATTTGGTCAGACTAATCTCTCTTAACTGATCTGACCTATCCAGAGGGTTCTTCCTGTGAACTCCCCTCTCTGTCTCACGGAGCCTGCTGCTCCTGGGACGGCTCATCATCTCCCTGAGGTGCCTGATCAACAATGCTTACATGGGCTTTTGCAGACTGCCACTGATAAGAGACCAGTGAAGGGCAGATGGTAATACATGCCGCTGAGATCCACAAGCTAACAAGAATGAACAGAATTTTTTTTACTATATACAAAATCAATCCCAAGTACATTGTGGATAGAAAAGTGAACGGATAGATACCTTCATGATCTCAACATAAAGTGATTTCTCCAGTAGATCTGAAACAACCATAAATTAAAAATTACAAATTCTTGCTCTTCAAGAAAGGAGATCAGAGGCAGGGTGGAGGATGAGAGAATAATGGGGTGCGTGTGTGTGCGCGCGCGCGGAACTAATACATTACATGTGTGAAAGTGTTATAATGAAGTCCATTATTTTGTATAATTAGTACATGTTAGTAAAAAGGTTAAAGAAAAAGGAAGGTCTGATTTTCAAAGACACTGTAAAGACAACGACAATATAAACACAAGAAAGGAACTCTGCAGTACACTGAACTAATAAGGGACTACTACGGGAGGATATGTAATAACTCCACAACTCCACACCAGTAAGCAGAAGGCAATCCAACAGAAAGATTAGCAAGGGTGGGGGGCAGTTCAATGTAAAATACTCCAGTGACCCAAAGACGCAATGGTGCTCCATTTCATTAAAACTTGGCAAAGACAAAATATAGCACAACACACCACCATCCCTAGATTAATAAAAAAACATGTGAGTCTAGTAATAACCAGAGCTGACAAAAATATGGAGCAGAATGAACTCTTGACACATTTTTGGTAGGAATACAAACGCCTGAGGACTTCAGAAAACTATTTAGTGTTACCTAACAAGAATGAAGCTTGCGTTTCCACTTCTGGGTACGTTTCTTATCCAGAGCTTATCCTAGTGCCTAAGAACTTCCATGCCAGTCCTGTTCATAGCAGTAAAGCACTGAAACAAATCTTGGGTCCCCATCTATGAGGCTGGGCAGATTATGATAGTGGAAGAGTGGGCAGCACACACAACTATGTAAATAAATGTTAATTATGAGCATATGTGTGAATCCTACTAAGCTGTTTACAATAAACACATGTATATCCAAGTACATGACATACATGGATGCAAATCTAGTTAACAGGACTATGACGGAAGGGAACAATCTAAAATTCAGTCCTTACTACCTTGGTAATAGGGGGCAGAGGGGGAGGCGATCAGAGAGAGGTAAGGTTCTCTTTAGGGTTATCCTGGCTGTCATATCTTGCAAGCTGCCCTTGTCTACCCTTGAAGTTCACTTTGTAAATTTAGAATACTCAGGCCATGGGAACGCAAGCTCAGCAGGTGACACTGAGGTGTGGTGGGGGTGGGGTAGGGGGGTGGTGGGAGGGATCAAGTGACAAACTACGCACCAGATAATGAGATTCTCTTCAATGCCAAATTCATTATATTGACTTTTAACTATCACTGTGAGGATTGCAATCATGCAGCTCTCGTCTTTCTTGGGTTTTGTATGGCAGTGCAGGCCTTGTGCTGACCATGATGCCTTCCTTAGCCGAGAAGATAATTCATGGTCTCCACTGGGAGCATGTGGTAGTCATGTCTGTTACCTTCACTACCTGTGTTAACTTTTGGATGGGCTTTTGCTAGTTTTTCTGAGTGTAATGGAAAACTATTAACTTAGAAAACAGTCAGTGGTAAATACAAAGTACCGCTTAGTTTGGTTTGACATGATCATGTGATCACACAGTGAACCGTCCAGAGAAAGACTCACCTCAGCCACTTCCTTTTGAAATGTTAAGGTCATCGGAGTCCTGCCATAAACGAAAGGTCCATCTTTAAGAGAGATATTTTCAAGCCACTTGATGATCAGCGGAGTTGAAACACTAAAAGGCAGATTTCCAATAATATGTACGTTTGGAGAATCTGTTTAGGGGGGGAGAAGACAAAGTTGGAGTGGGTTATATAGATGGGTACACGAATATATTCTAAATATGATCTTAATTAAATATAAATTAAACTGGATATTATGAGAATCAAATGAAAGCATATGAATATATGGCTCAGTATTTTTCAGTTCTCTGAAAATGCATTTTTTCACAATTAGCTTTGTATTTACTGAGAAAAAAGTTCTACCTAATTAGTGCTCAGTCATCTGCAGTTTCTGGCTTAGAAAGCTCATGAAATGAGTTGTTTTGAAGGAAAAGATAATTTTCTTTAGATGCAATGAGTTTAAAGTGCCCATTGGGGTTGCCAGATCATCAGATGCCCAGGCAGGAGATACAGGCTGGGTCTAAGATCTGAATGCTTGAAATATTTAGGTGAGAAATAAAACCAAAGGAATAGACTAATCTAGATAAGTCCTTAGCACAAGAAGATGCCCAAAAAGAAAATCTCAGAATCGATCAAACAAAAAACTACAAACAAAAAGCCAAACCCCCAAACCACTGGCAAAGAACAGTTAGAATAAGTTTCCAAAAGCTGAGGAGAATGGTGGAGCCAGGTAACCAGGGAAGGCGGGCACAGAAGTCTTGAAGGTGATACGTGACAACCAAACGGATGAGCCAGACAGCTGACCGTGACTCTAAGCATAACTGGATTAGTGACAGAGAACTGCAGGCACTGTGCTGAGAGCATCAGTCTGAAGGTAGAGACTAGAAACTCAAGCTACTCTGAAGGAGCCTCACCCCGGGGAGGCCAGAGACAGGAATGGCTACATCTGTTAACATCCCTCTTCCACTTATTCTAGAGTTTCTGGTTAGCAATCCATATGCCCTACAGTAACTGCATTTTCTAAGAGCTGGACATTGCAGGTACCCAGTAAACATCTGTCCTTGAAGGGAGAGTGCCTTGGCTGGTCAGAGTCACTGTAAAGGCAAAGGAAAGAGAGGAAGGTCTGTCGATGGCCTGGTTTACAATATTTGAAAAATAGTCACAACACTTTGGATAACATCATAAAAATGTAAAGTGTATTTGCACAGAAACTAGATCTTGAAGACACAAGATAAGGGAATTAGAATTAGGGAAAACTATGCCAGGTCTGGTAGTGCAAACCTGCAATGCCAGCACATGTAAGGCTAAGGCAAGCGGGTAGCTTGGGCTATGTGAGGAGTTCTAGGCCACACTTGGCTACAGTGTGAGACCCTGTCTTTAAAAAAAACAGTAAAACTAACCATATTTTGGGTGAAAATAGGAAAGCAGAAGAAAAATCACAATGCACATTATTCAATGCTGTTCAGGTAATTTTAATAGAAATATATAAAAGAAAGCACTTTCTTATAATAGATATGCAATAGTTGAAACAAGTATCTGTGATATGAATGACCAAAACAAAAACAGACACAAACACACACACACCCGCCACCAACTCCAACAAAAAACAAAAGGCTCTTACCATCTTCCCATTGTTTTCTGATGTTGTCTGGAAAGGCCTTTTCTATCTTATAAGTCAGCACATCTCCATGAACAATTCTCAGTTTTCCAGGCGCTGCATCAGAAAGCATCTAGTTTACAAAAGGTCAATAAAATGAGCTCATAAACTTCAGGGCAGCAAAGCAAAAAACCTTAAAAGTGTGCAGCATTTAATCAGTGGGAAGAGCCGAACATGAGGTGTGATCCCTGATGAGCTGACAGGACGTCAAGCACAGCTGAGGCCTCTATGCTTCTATTTAACACAACGAGGGGCTAGGGATCATGGCAGAGAACAGTACCATGGTTTAGGATTCAAAATATAGCATGTTAATTTTGACAGTCAGAATGACTTGTGTTTTACATGGAACTCATCAAAACCTTCAACTTCTTTCTAAAAGAGTTAACATGATACACATGAGGATTAAAAGTATATGAAAATGAGCTAATTTGACCAAGCCTGTATAGATTAAATGTACACAAAGGAGTCTGCATATAACTAAAGCTTTTAATGTAATCTTTGACTAAATTCAAAATAAGTAGAAAGCCCCTTGCCGACCAGATGGAATCTGACATTTTGAGACCCTCCTTGACCACAACATCCTTACTGAATCTCAGTTACTGTCAACCTAGACTATCCTGCATATTTTCACATTTTCCTCTCACCCTATTTCTATTTCCAATCATCTGTTTCCTTCAATCTTTCTTAGCACAAAAGACAACAGTAAGGACTTGGGATTTAGCTCAGTGATAGAATACTTGTCAGTATATGCAAATCCATGAGTTCCATCCCAGCTCCACAAAGCCAAACCAAACAACAACAAGATCTCTTTTCTTTGTACTCTTAAGCTTTTTCTCCTGTTTCAATCCTTAGCATCATAAACTAAAAGTTGGCCCTTAGATGAGCCAAACTGGGTGTGAAGTCTTTGTATATCCAATACAAAACTTTCTTCTTGATATCCTTGTAAAATAAGAACCATGCAGTCCCTGAGCTGACCGTACTTAAAATGCAGGGCCAGCACAATCAATGAGAAACATCACTGCTGACACAGACTTCATGAACAGGGGTGACCCCTCTCAGATTGCCTCAGTTCAGTTGCTCAGATTACCCTGGCTCCAACCCAGCAGCTGAGACTCGACCGTGTAAAGACAGCCAACAAGTTCATGGAGAATTCTGCCTCTTTGTTCTTCTTCCCTTGTGTCATTAAAGCTGATTTTTTTTCCCTCCTAACACTTTCCTTTTGTCCATTTCAAGCAACTTGATAGGTAGGCTGGAAGAGGCCTCATAGAAATCAGAGGGGAGATGCTGAAGTCAGGTACACAACATGTTGGCTGATCTCTTCTGTGCTTCTCTGTGTCAGAGAGGAGACCCAAGTCAGGTTACAGCTTGCTTGCTTCTACCTCTGCTCACACTGTGCCTTGCCCATAGTTCTTGATAGCACTTGTAATGTGCATGCGACGGGAGCTGCACAAGAGTAGGCTTCTCTCTCTTTAGTATCTGAGTGTCTTAAGGGAAAATCTATTTCTTGCCTACTTAAGTGTCTACCGTGACGTCAGTGCACATCAAGTGTTTAACATGCATTCAATAAGCAAATGGGTGTGTGGACTACTACACAGTATTCAGCTTTTCACGAAGCTGGAAACTACTGTAGAAGCTGGCTCCCCAAATTTGTGGGGTAGAAGGATTTGCAAAGATTTATCTCAGTGATAACTGAGGCAAGATCATGCAAATAATAATTTGAAGTGCATAGCTGAAATGCCTGTACTAGCAGGAGGGGGAATGTTTAAAGTTTGGGATCAGTTAATTTGATATGGTTAGGTCATGATTATTTATCAAAAATAATTGCATAACTCCGTAACTCTGATAATTAGTATACTCAGGGATCATTTTAAACCAGCATGGTTTGCTAAAATTTAACAAGATCAGTTTCAGATAACATGTCTTAGAAAACACAAAATTTCAAGACACTAAAAACAGAGTTCTTATGGGATGTTTGATAACTGTATAAACACAGTGAATTTAATGATAGTATTTACCAATAATGGAGAAGGCTAACTTTTTTTTATTCTGCAATTATGCTTCACATAATTAAAGCAAAACAAATTAGCATATCAAAAAACAAGGAGGCAGAACTAAAAGCTTCTGTTATACAATGTCAATATATAAAAAGTAATTAGGTAATTAGTAATTAAAACTAGAGCAAAACATTGTAAACCTGCTTCTTTGGCATGAATTTAAATGCTCTTTACCTGTTTAAATGTTAATTTTTTTCCATACTCTCACATGTACAGTACAAAGATGACAAAAACAGCAATCTATGTTTCTCTCCTAGTACAAAGCTGCATTTCTACTCTATTTCTTTTGGACTCCCATTCAGGTTTAACACCAAATCCATCTTGTAGAAAGTCTGTTTCCTCCTTGACAACTGTGTAGCTTCAGCTTCCTTTGTCCAACTCCTCACTGCAGAAGGCATGAGCTGGAGTGAAGCTTGAGGCAATTACTGTGTAGTGGGGGCAGGTGCCAAACCAACTGAACAGCCATGATTATAGAAAACCACCTTTTAGACACCTAGAACGATACTCAGCAATAGCACATACAGACTCCCTAGCCAACCAGAGGAAAGGGGATATTTTCATCAGATCACGATTCGGGGGCGGAGGGGGGGAGACCACTGTTAGACTTTCAGAACAACCCTGAACATTACACTTCGAAACTTGGTGATGCTCAGAGCACAGCCCACCATGCTAACCGGTGAGTATTTGTACAGCTACTCTCAAGCTGTTCTGTTATTTTAATGTTAGTTTTCAATATATTTCTCTAAAACACAACGTGAAATGGCTTTGAGTAAAAGATGTTTACTAACTAAGGCTAAAAAAAAAAAAAGAAAAAAAATCATACAAAGGAGAAGCACACATGTAAAAATTACTGCTACTAACACTATCAGAAGAACTGTTAAGCTCCTGGCTTTCATAATGGCAGACATAATTCTTTCTCTGTGTTAGAAGTAATTATACTAAGTCCCTAAGAGGGAAAACGTTTCTTCTTGTATTAGGTTTTGTAAAAGGTACATGAAACAATATAATGGCTGTGCCTTTAATAAAGGTCAGATAACAAATGCAGACGCCTTCTTTCCTCTAATAAGTCAAAGCTTCTGGGAAAGCATTTCTGCAGGGGGTGTAACTGTGGTCTACCTAGGCAGCTTTTTGGCAACCTAATTTGATGAGAAAAGAACTCATGCAATTCTTGGAACTTAGGAAAAAATTAAAATTTCCTTGAGAACAAAAAGAACTATATCAAATAGCTATTTGGTGTGTTTTATGCCACCATCTCACAGTAAGGGGCTCATATCAGCCAGCACTGTATGAGCTAAGCGTTAATTACCTTTTTCCTGATTTGCCGTGTAATAGAGCCCAAATACTGCTGAAATAAATACTTGCAGAAGGGCTAGGCAAACCTCTAAAGCAGACACAAGGAGAATCCTATAATATGGCATGTGACAAACAGAAAGTTAAAAGATGTATCACTGTGCAGAATGTCCAAAGCAGAGGAAGGCTACTGTTATCAAAGATCGTGAGTGGATGCTACAGCACCTCCTTAAAGGGGAATATGGCTTCAAAGTCGGTGCTTGTTTCTTAAACAGGGCAGAGAAACTACAGTAGAAGCTCATTTGCCCAGCCCCCATCAAGGACTTGGAGAGATGTGTGATTAGTATATTCCCTTTTCAGTGTTCACACCTTCGTGTGTGAGCGTTCCTCTTGAAGGAACTTGCAGAAGTCCATCTTTATTAACTACACTGCACAATTCTCCTTGGTAAGCCAAGACTACAGGAAGCCAAGAATACAAGAATACAGTTTCTCCTTTTTCTTGATGACTTGATGCTAGAACAGGGGCTATGGAGGGCATCTGATCCTTTCCCATTTGGTTTCTACAGCGTTTCTATCACCCCAGTAACCGCGGTTACCGCAGACCTGCTTCTGCACTCAGCTCCATACTTCTGATTCACAGTGGACTAAGGGATCACTTGGGCTATAAATGATTTTGCTTACTTATGGAGTTTTGGTCTATAATTTACTATAGTAACTTACATGTTTAGCGTAGTCAAATTAATAAAAGGCAATCTTCCTTTTAGGAAGAGGGACGTTTACATTCCTTCTATTGGCTCCTGGCCCACAGGTAAAAGATAACCATGACTCCGGTGGTATGGGAGGGAAAGGTAAAGCCACAACAGTTTCAACAGCAAACTGGAGGGCAAAGGCTAGTAACAGGCACATCTCAGATTTGCACGCCAGTCTATTATATTTCTCAAACCCACAAACTGCCACACCCAGCACAAAAAGCCCGAATACAACACTAGAACAGTCAATGGTTTCTTCTGGGTCTCCAAAGTTCCATGAATTCAGCACATGACCTACTGGTTGAGAGGAATCCTTGAGCTTACACTACAATGGAGTGTCCGACACAGGACATTCTCCTTCCTTAAACCAACAAGTAAAATATACAAAAAGAATTTTCAGGCATTTATGTGTATTTTATATAGGAAACATTTACTAAAGCTGTGTTCTATACCATAAAATAAATTTAATTTGCCATGATGTTATTCAAGTATGTTATCTGACCACAATGAAATTAAAGTAACAAAGATATACAGAAACAATTGCAAACTAAATGACACATTCTTAAATAGCCCACAAGTCAACTACAAATCAAAAGGAAAATAAAGGTTAAATGGGAATTTTGAATTTCTTTTGAAATTTTTCTTTAACTCTAGTATCTCAAAAGCAGCTGTAAAAGTATGCAGTGGTCAACTCTTCTAAATATTAGCTAATATTATAGCTGTTAATTGACAAAACAGAAAAGCGAATAAAAATTATTTTCAATGGAATTAAAGAAAAAAATGACACTTCACAATTTGTGGTTTTTCTGACAAAGCAGAAATTTATAGCATTAATCAAAAGGAAGAAAAAAGCTCCAAGTCCATAACTCAGCTACCACCTTACAGCAAGCAGCTAGAGAGAAAGCCGGACAAATCGCACCCACCATAAACAGACTATGAGAGACTTCACAGCAGAAGTCAACAACTCTGAAAACAGAAAAGTCGGTTAGATCAAAGCTGTATTTTAGAGATCAATAGAGTCAATTGATCTATAATCAGATCAGAAAAAAAAAATAGGTATACATAAAGGAGAGGTGGCATTTCTATACAGTTTACATATGGTTGAGCTAACATCGATACACTTTGCCATATTAACAGATTAATAAAACATTTCAATAAACCCAGGAAAAGCATTTTTTTTATTTTTGCAAATCCAATATTCAAAGGTGAACTCAACATACAGAGCAAACAGGCAACAAGAAGGCAGACAGGCAAAAGGACCCCACTAAAACATAGCAAAAAAAAAAAAAATCTAAATAATTCCTCAAATAGGTACAGGTGATAAGCACACGATACGCATCCAATCACCAGTCAAGAGGGAAACGCTAGCAAACCCACAGGAGACCACGACATACAAATCGCAAGGGTTAAAACAACACAGCACCGAGTACCTGCGAGCACGGACAGCAGCTACAGCTCTGCTACATCTGGTCAAAGTGTAAAATGGGGTCTCTACCAATATGCTGGTAGTTTTGTAAAAAATTAACACAGGCAGAACATCAGATCTGATATTTTACTTCTCGGCCTTCACTGGAGAAAAATGAAAGCATGTACTTACTTAAAAAAAAAAAGTGGCATGTTACTGTTCAAATGGCTTGCTACGCGACTGTCAGGAAAGCCCATCAAGAGGCGGATATCTACCAAGTCAGAGAGGAATATTATACAGCCAGAGACAGAGAAAGCTACTAATACCTCAGCCATGTGTGAAAATAATTATTTTGAGAAAGACGCACATGATCTAAAAGTACGTACACAATTATTATAGTTGTATAAAAAAAAAAAAAAAAAAAGGAGAAAAGTATTCCTTACAGAAGGCAGACCCATTGCCAGGGCCAGGGGAGGGGAGAAAGAACGTTACACAGGAACAAGCTTTCCTCACGAGCATGCTCACCGTCTCCAGTGAGGACGGCCTGCAACAAGTCAGTGAGGCGAGCGAGTACTTCCGCTGCGCGGCTTGCTAAACACCATGGAACCACACTAACTGTAAAACAAAGTACTTCCTGTCAGCGCTTCGGGAATATTAGCTATCATTACACTTGCTAATGTATAAAACAAAGATTTCAGAGCTTGGACTCCTTGCCTGAATGGCGACATCCTTCTGACCTTATCTCTAATTCACAAATGGAAGAGAAATCTATTGAGGCTTCAAATTCTGAGACATCATAAAATCCCCTTACTCCCTCTCAAAGCACAGAGAATCCTCTCAGTCACAGAAATGCAAAAAATAAATAAAATAAACGAGCAAAAAGTAATGACAAAGAAACGCACGACCTGAGCAGTACAACGTCATCAGAAAGCAATCTGTTGGATTAGCGGTCTCCTGGATCAATTCTTAATCACCTGAGGTGCCCAAGGCATGGGGACATTAATCTGATTTTAATGAAGATTCGCTGAAGCTGGGCATGGTGGTGCACACCTTTGAGCTTGGAACTTGGGATGCAGAGGCAGACGGATCTGAGCCTGAGGTCAGCCTGGTCTACAGAGCAAGTGCCAGGACAGCCAGGACTACGTAGAGAAACCCTGTCTTGAAAAACAAAAAGCCAAACAAAAGGATTCACTAAATGATAGTTATATTCCTATGAGTAAACTGAGGGAAAAGCACAGAATCTTCCACCTAAGGGCACACAACTAGTCATAGAGTCTGAGACAATCCTGGCAGCCAGAGACAAACATGCTCTCAGAGACAAATATAAAAACCACCTATGCTGCTTTTACATACCGGACATGTTTCCTTACCTTTCCAACACACAGAAGGGACACTCTCTGCTATCACCAGGTCCCCGCCTCCTACCCCCCCGACATGATTATGCTGTAACAACTGAATTAAGCTACAAACGACATACTTTCAGCCAGAAGATACTTTATAAATTATTACACTTTCTTTAAAAAGTAATTCTATTAGCTTAGAAATCACTAAAATGGAATCTTTAAAATAGATCACTCTATTTCTACTTTTACTCAATTTTATGATTAATTTAGAACATCTAATAGAGCGTAGTTTTACATATTGAAACATTCTTTACAGGAAAAAGAAGCCTATTTGATAATTTAGTACCCATCATTTCTTTTTAAGGCAAGTTCCTTTCCCACAAGGAAGACACTAAGAATTCATTTTGCTGCTTGTGAAATGGATAAGAAATCAAATGTACATTTCCTGTGCTTTATCTTGGGTTAGTTTTGATATTTAAAAAAAAGTACAAAACTTCTTGCTAATGAATGCTACTATTTACTGTTACTATCAAATGACACATTTAGTCAGCTGTTATGACACACATTCACCAGCCACAGATGATTTTATTTCTCACGAGAGACATTACCGAGGGCCTGTTCTGTGGCACTGTAGTATGAAGCAGAGATACAGAGGAATATACACTCAGATCTTTATCCTTGTGGTGCTTACATTCCAAAGGGGAAACATGGACAAAAATAAATAAGAGCAATGCAGATACAGTGTGCCCAGTGATGAGAAAACAAGGTAGAGTTAGGAGGCAGGAACTCCAGGGATACTGTTGGGTGAAAAGAAGGGGGTGGCTGTTCTTTTAATAGTCGGTCTTCAGACACCTTAGTTTAGCTCACAGAGGAGAATATGTAAATTAATGTGAGAATTAACACAATTTTTTGTTTGTTTCTGTCTTGTTTTTCCAGACAGGTTTCTCTGTTGTAACTCTGGCTGTCTTGGAACTCAGATCTGCCTGCCTTTGCCTCCCAGGTGCTGGGATTAAAAGTGTGCACCACCACTGCCCGGTTTATTAACACAAGTTTTATTCACCCTCTGATTAATGGGAAAATGTGTATCACAGACGGAGAGATCTGATGGTTAAAAAGTCTCTTTGAAGGGTGAGAAAGTCAAGGTAATGTTCTCTATGTCCACTAAGGGTTAAAAGAATAAACACAAAGAGAACAGCATAGCACTCATCAGTTTCTTTTTGTCGACAGATAATCTCACCAAAAATAAAAATATTCCTGCTTCCAGTGCCACTTGAATTGGTTCTTAAAACAAACAAAACAAAGGCTCCCGACACTGTTACATTTCACATTTGATCCAGGAACATTCATCAGGTATCACTCCCAAAGTTAGCACTCTAAAATGAATCCTGCCTGGTAAAAACTAAATACAATTCAGTATTGTGCAATTACTTAACACATGAAGACTAGATGAAGCCAGATGAGAAAAATAAAACCACTACGTTGCTAAAGAAGTCAAGTGCCCACACAAAACCCTAGATTTTAAAACAAATTTTCTCAAACTATTCTAACTTACACAAGTAAGTATTTCAATGTACTACTTTTAAATCTTTTTTTTTTTTTTTTAAATAGAAGAATGTGGATAGTTTGACTGTTCTGTTACAGTCACGTAATAAATTGCTACTCATATGGACCTAAAGCTCAGGGCTCTTTCACAATTTTAGAATTACGCAGGAATCAAACAAAGGCCATTCAGTCAGTCATCAAGTGCCCTTATGAGGAATTTCTTTACAAGACCCCAGACATCATTTGTCCCAGTTTTTGCCAATGTTTTAAAAACTCAACTTCCCTCGTATCTCAAACCTTCAAGCCTGCCTCTTTAATTTCCACTTACTTGACTTAGTTTTCCCCTAGAATAATCAAGATAAGATTCTCTACTGCCAACCCGTGACAGGCAGTGTGAAGACGCTCTCTAGTGTGCTTGCGATTCAGGTGAGACGTCTCCAGCCCTTCAATTTTTTTCCATAACAGCACCTGTGTGTCTAAAAATGCATGTAGAATTTCACTCAAACCTCACCTAAGGTGCTAACTGCTGAAACTTCTTTGCTTTTTATAATACTTTCATTAATAATTTTGAATTTCACACAATGTACCTCAATAACACCCTCTTCCCATTCCTCCCTGTTCCACCCTCCCACCCCTGTGCCCTAAAAAAAAAAAAAAAAAAAAAAAAAGTAAATTAAGTCGAGCTTGTGTGGCAGGAGCAGGGATCATGGGCATTGCAAACGACTGCTCTGATCATGGACATTCACAGAGCCCATATCAGTCAGGGACAAAGCATGACTGAGTTCGACCCTACACTGCGCCTCACCACCCAAACCGGGACACTGAGACTGCTCCCTGGTATCCTACGAGCCCATGGACCAGGCACTCCTGCATGCACCTGAACACTTCGCAGGGACCCGGATATCCCGCAAGCACCAGAAACTTGTTTATACGTAAAAATTCTCTTATAAAAATGCTTAAACTCAACAACTAAATCCTTTTGACGAGGCTCCATCTTTTGTGTGTGGAAACGCTTTTTGGAACCTAAAGAAAGTTCTCCAAAGTCATGCCAAATTAGTCATTATTGATAATTATTTTTATTCCTTTCTGAAGACTGGGTCATGATATGCACAGCTCAGAAACAAAACCACAGAAATGATTAGTTTACTTAGCATCCACGTATAAAGTGCTCCCCCCCCACGACTGTAACCAACAGATCATTTGGGGATTCCTATAGACAACGCAGTTTTCTAGACTTCTCCAAGTGGCAGAACCCTAATCTAGGGCCTAGAGGGCTGCAGTTTGAGGAGCTGCTTGCACAGTCCTTGGTGTCACCATGGGGGCTTTAGAATCACAGCCTAAGATTTCATTTGTATTTTTGCCTGCTAAAAAGGATACGTGAAGTATCTCACCTGTAATCCAGGAATAAACCGAGTGTCCTTTTCGACCACCAAAAGTTCAGCAACATTGGCATTGAGAATGGATCTTGTGATTCCCCCAGGCCCGGGACCCACTTCGTAGACATACACATCTGCTAGATTGCCAGCTTTCCTTACAATTTTGTCTAAAGAAGAGAAGTTTTAGTTACCTTTATTATCATGGCAAATCTCACAAGAATTCTCAACAGCCACTCTTGATTAGTTAACTCGATTTCCAAACAACACACAGCTGTCATTGATATTCTACCTCGCTGTACCACACCACATCCCTAACCAAACAGGCTTATCCTATTTCTTTAACTTAAATGTAACTAACGCATTTTTTAATGTTTCTCCACCTAACCTACCAGTTCCTAAGACTCGGCTGGATGAGCACGCATCACTTCACTACAGCACTCGAACATCAAGCATCTACTTCCGCCTTCTTCTGCCTCCACAGGTAAAAATCCAGAAGGGGAATGCAGGAAGTCCCCATTTTCACCGACAGTTATTTGGAGGTCGCAACAAATCCTCATATCACAAGATTCTGAAATTTGATTTCTTGATCATCTCCAGGGGAAAAAAAAGTTTGACTTACTACTTGAAAATTTAAGCCTTGCAAATACGCATGCTAAAATGGAACTGCTAATTCTTTGGTTAGTTTTAGCTGAACCTAAGAAATCACAGAAGAGTAGACTCCTCATGGCTCACTGCAAACTAAACATCACTCTGGAAAGGCACAATGGACTGGTCTTAAAAGGATATTAAAATTCACACAACTGGACCTGATTGGACAGTGGAAATTTTCCTACTGACAACACACTAACACTTCCTGGCCCCGTGTACTGACACTGTACAGTCTCAGTTGATGGTTACTGATCAATTTAAGTAAGCTTAAAGGTAAAATGTTGCTTTTCCATTCCCAAACAGCATTGTCTTGTAATAGATACAGAGAGGGAGTCAGCACCCCTAGCCAGCTATCCGTTTGGGGTGATTTATGTGCATTCCCTTACCTAATTCTTGCAACTATCATTCTAGTATAATTTATCTGAACTACACATCGTCCTTGTCAACTGTTTCATTTGCACAGTATCATGGAGAAAAGCACTGGGCAGAGATGTAAATTCTAAAATCAAATCCTTGTTTAGTTACAGGCTGCCAATTGGTCTCTCAGAGGGAACAAAAATGATTAAGCACTTATTATAAGAACTTAATATTCTCAGTCTGAATAAGCAGCAGTAGCAACAGGTGTAGTGGTTTCATTAAGCTTTCCAGGAACACTTAAATGCAACCAGATATCAAAGGTGCAATGTCAAACCCCTAAGCTTGAGTTTCAACTTCGCTCCAACTGGGCTCACTCAAGACAAGAGCGCTCATTTCCTTTCACTTTGGTTCTCACGAAAGAGTTTTGGAAAGGATCTAAGAATCTGGAACTTACTTCCAGGGATGCACAGGAGAGAATGCAAATGAAAGCATTAAATAGCTGCAGATGCAACTCAATTGATTAAGAGCACTTGCCTAGCCCACAGGAAGCCCTGGGCTCAATATTCAATATCATTATCTGAGCCTGGTGGCCCTTGCTTGTAATTTCAGCACCTGGGAGGTGAAGGCATGAGGATTCTCGTAGGCTTTTCTATCACATAAAAGGTGAGAAAACTAAGTGGAGCTAACTGTTTTACACAAATTAATATTGCCAGAGGCAGAATAAAGGCTCCAAGTTCAAGAAAATAAACTACTAATGTATGCTTTACATTGCATTACATCACGTAATAAAAATTTATTTTTTGTGTGTGTGGGGGGGAGGTGTCCCTTTTAACGTAGGGAGGAGGGGCTAAAACCTTAAGTATTCCAACAGTCAACTAGTGCCCTTACTTGCAACAGATAGACCTTATTCTCACAATTTCCCCTTGTGGAGAGCATCACGAACACCTGTCCAGACTCATCAACACATGCGTGTCAAACTGGTGACCTTCGCCCTATATAAATTCCACCGCATAAAAGCGACTTTTAAAGAGGCAGGAGGATGTCAACTTACTAAACTGCAAACTCAAGACTTTCTCCAGCACCGGCACAGGGTGTTTGGTGCATGGTTCGCTCATATGACTTACAGAGCGAATATCCATTCTCTAGAGAGATTCTCAGACCTAAGAAGCGAACGTTTATCCTATTTACTTATTATTTAGGATTCATTTTTGTGGTAGGGTCTGTCAACCCTCCTGCTTCTGCTCCCCGAGCGCTGAGATCACAGGCGGGAGCCACCGCGCCCCGCGGACGAGGCACAGGCTGGGAACTGGGCAGAGAGGAAGGCTGCACCAATTTAAATCCCGCTCGTTATAAAGCGCGCGGGAAGCAACTGCGCCCGCGGAGCCGCCCACCACCGAGCGTCCCCTCCGCCGGAGCGTGGGCTTCTGAGGGAGCAGCGCGTGATTGACAGCCGCCCGCCCGGGGCCGGCTCCTTCCCTCCCCGCCGCCCGCGCCCACCGGGGAGACCCGGGCGAACAGACGCCTCAGCCACCTGTCAGCCTCAAGTCCAGGAGGAAATTCTGGGAGAGCTGCTTCACCGCTCGCAGTCCGAACAACTTAATGATCTCCCGAATGGTGGGAAGCGGGGGGAGACGGAAAGTGCCGAGCTTCCCCGAGGAAGCCATGAGGCCGACGTGAGGAGCCCCGCCTCTCGCCGCGGCTTGAAGTTGCCACAGCGCGGAGGGGGCGGGGCCTGGGAGACGATGGCCCGCCTCTAAAGCCACCTTATTGGTTAGAGAAACTTGCCGGAAGCGACGAGCACTGACAGGAAGTTTGGATGTACTGGGAGCGTATGACAGCGTCAGGCTGAGAGCGGTGCAGGCTGGGTGCAGAAGGGGGCGGGGCCCATATGGACGGAGCTTCGTAACCCCGCCTCTGGGAGGCTCCGCAGGTCCTTGACATTCCAAAGGCTAGTCTTAGTGGAAAAGCTGCTGATACGTTTTTAAAAATTAGTGTAATTAATTTGCAAAGTTATGGACATGTTTGTGACTTTTTCCATTGACGCACATAACATATTGTGATCATATTTACTATTACTATAAGTGTTCCTCTATTTTCCTGTCCCTCACACACAATAGTTTTTACTTCCAACATTTTCCTCTCCTGTATGTAGGAGAAAAAAGCACACGCTCTTCTTGTCTGAGTTTGATGTATTTTCTTGAAGATGTTAAATACTTACATCTAGCCCAATCATGACTCAGAACTTAGTTCCTTAGAGAACTATAGGCCCATTTAATAGGTAAACCGCTGAGAACTGAATTTATGACTTAAACTCTTGAACGAACAGCTGAGTTAACAGCACTCCAGCTTTAATTAATAGAAGGAAACCATTTGACTCAAGTAAAGCAAAACACCCAGCTATAATCAACTAAATTGTTTCTAGATTATTTCTCTTTTCTTTTCTTTTTCTATTTTTTGGTTTTCTCTGTTGTAACTCTGGTTGCGCTGGAACCCACCCTGTAGACCAGGCTGGCTTCAAACTCACAGAGGTCTGTCTGCCTCTGCCTCCCAAGTGCTGAGATTAAAGGAAAGAGAAGGGAAGGATAGAAAGAAATCTTCACAGCTTTTGCAGGTGGTCCTGATATAGAATGAGAGAAAGGTAGAAATCTTCACAGCCTCTTCTAGGCTGTCCTAAGCTTGGAGAAGACTAGCTGACAGTGAATCAGACTAGTGTCTTAGCTCACTAGCTGTAAATTCAATCTCTCTGACCTTTGTTCTTTTAAGTAAGAACACACTATCGACAGACAAACCAGCCAATGAACCACCAACCAACACCCACCCCGACTCTCAGGGCTTCAGACCTTTTGTGCCCTAAGCAAAAGTTCCAATAATGCAAGCAGTACACAATCCCAAGAACAAGCTTCACGTGCCAAAACAATTGCACCTAAACAAATTATAGCCACCTGCGCCAAGCATTCCAAATCGAACTCATAATCATCTACCACACCTGGGATGGGAATGTGCACCTAGTCCAAATGCCATTTTGTATCTTTAAAGAGATCAAAATAACAATAAACTTCTTCCATGTGTCCCGCTACACATTGTTTATTTTTCTGGTAATTACTTAAAAAAATAAAAGCTAATGGAAAGCCAAACTACTATGGGCCAGATGGAGAAATGAAAAGTCCATCCATGCACTTTTGTTGTTGCTAGATCCGCAGGAACCATGGGATGGCTGGTGTAACTCCTTAGTTTAGGAAACAAGGGACTGATGGGAGTTGCCCAAAGCCTCATGAAAAACCTGAATGTTTGAATCAGAGATCTTATTCTCCATAAAATACTATACCTAGAAGGCATTCATGTAACCTATTGTTTTTTGTTTTCTGTTTTTTTTACTTCTGTGTGCCTGTGGTAATGAGATTATGATCCCTGTCCAACTGTGAAGAAATGCTGGCAAGCACAGTCACGTGACCTACCCAGGGTTACACAGCAATGTATCTAGAGAAGACAACCTGAGTTCTGCCTGCTCCAAGTTCCTCTCTTAGTAGCCACATCCCTCAAGTTACTGTATCAACTGAAGTTATCGTAAGTTAATTAACATGTTAATTTTATGTTACTTAAATATATAGGAATAAGAATCTAGGTATAGACTTAAATCTATAGTTTCCACACGACTATTTAAAACATAAAATAGATATTAGCAAGCTTAAAAAACAAACACACATGGTTTTATTATTTTTTTTTTAAAAAAAGAATGATGTAAAAGTCACCACTCTTTATGTTGACTGGATTATTTCTTTCCAGTACAACTTTTTCACGCTATAGTATACCATGTATAATAGAATGTTCTCTTAAGTTTCCTGGATTTAAACAAATCTGTTCAAAATTTATATCTTTATCACTTGGGAGAACATGGGAGGTACATAAGTGTCTGTTTCTGGTTTCATTATCTTGGGAAACAGCTGAAGACGGATCGTTTGGCACCGAGGCTGTCAAGAAATCACACACTGTGTGTCAGTCATAAGGAGGATGTTCAGATGAATAGGATTCAGTCACATGAACTTTGTAAAGTAGTGACATTAACCTAAAAGAATTCAAATGATCACAAACAGCATTTTAGATTCCTGAGAATTTGTCCCCAGATTTAACTAAGGACTTCACCATGCCATCTTCAGTAGTCTTCATTTGAGAGGTTGTGGGCCTTCATTTACAAAGCTGTGTCCCAGGTCACTTCATTCAATTCTCATTTAAATTTTTTGTTGAAATTCTCAGAGACATCCAGTCTAGTAAGTGTTGGAGCTGAGTCTAGAATTCAAATCTTTTGATTCTACTGTGTTTTTTTTTTTTAAGTTAACCTTGTATTAAATAATTATTGAATGGAATAAAAAAATCCATCTTAGGAAAGTCTTCCAAGTTTTTAATAATTCTTGAGATCTAGTTTTTATCATCATAAATATCTGATCTTAAGCCTTTGAATTTCAGAAAATTATGCATAACTCCCTGCAAAAGCCTGTGAAATCAGCAGGGGGTGTTTTAGTAGTATATTATCGCTTAAAAGAGAGCTCTGCAGTTTCATCAGTTTTGAAGCTTTGAAGTATCTGCTTCATCTAGATACAGATTTTAATATGCTAAAATATTATAAGACAGAAACTGCTAGCTCCCCCTATCGGTGAAGATGAAGTACTGCAAGGGATTCATACTAAACTATAACGTGGACTTCTGATTGGCATAGATCCTAGAAAAGCAACGTGGGAAACTTATTATTTTAATGAAAATGAATATGCGGCTTTATTGATATAAGTAATTTAGTGTCTGTCTATAGGAAAATGCTAATTCTAGAATATTGTCATTTTGTAGTTCCCTGGAAGAGACTTGAAAGCTATAAAGACCAATATCTTCCTGTCATGTGGGAATGTTCAGAGAAAATTAAATGTGGTTTGGAATTGCCAAATTGCACTTTATAAAATGTCTATTTTGGTATGTGAAGTGCCCTTTTCTAGTATTTTATAATTCTATAATATGACTCAATGCTCTGGAGAAACATTAAGGGCTGTATTTACCACACATTTAATTTTTTAAAATGGCAGTTTGATGCCCATTGTTCAAGAAGGAAACTCGTGTCCTACCTAGAGGGAAGAAGGAAAAATATGACGATTCTGAACAGGCTGGGGGTAGAAATCAGGGCAATCCATGGAGAGTAGCACAAGCTCTTTGCCTGAGGGAATATGCCATAGTACACTGCTTTTTAAAATTATGGAATTTCTCACTATTCCAAAAGTCAGTATTTGGAAGCCTGCTTAGTGTCCCCAAAGACCTGTGAGTTATCATCAAGTATCCTAAAAGAGTAAGCAAAGCAGGCAGCCCTTTTAGCTAAGGATGCGTAGTGAAATTTAGCTTCCTTTTCTCACAACAAAGCAGATCTTATGTGGGATGAACAATAAGCCAGTAGCTGATAAGGGCATCATAAATATTAGCCTTCATTATCTGTTAAACTTCAACATTTCATTGACAAAAAACTTAAGAACAAATAAAACTACGAATATGAATACATCTGCAATGTAGATTTATCATGTATAAAAAGTGGGATATGGAGGCCAACTGCTCCAGGACTGGGAGTCTAATAATAATAATAATAATAATAATAATAATAATAATAATAAATGTGCATTCTTGGGCATCCTTATTTAGCTCTCATCCCCTCTCTGGGAGGGGTCTGTGAGCAGGCTAGGAAGTGAGGCCACATCTCTTCCTTTTTTCCCTCTGCCTCAGGTTCCTTACTCTTGACTGTCCTACCTCAATATCCAGACCAAGATATATATATATATATATATATATATTAAACATTGGATTAGATGAGAACCTGCTGAGAAACAACTAACTTCCTTTTCCTCCGACTAATGAGGGGTATGTACAGATGGGAAAAAAAGATGGGAAAAAAGTTTGCTTGTCTTAATTTTTTTTTAGTTACATTTAGAGCATGTGTGTGCGCGTGCACATGCACTCACATGATGCCAGGATGCACGTGTGGACATCAAAGTCAGAAGACAACTTGTAGGAGTCTGCAAGTGCCTTGACCTGCTGAGCCATTTGCCAGTCTATGGCTGGCTCGACTTTGAGGAAGAGGCACAGAGCTCTTTCTTACTTCCATTTTGGTCTACCTGGGGCCGGTGCTCTCAGACTGCTGATGGACTGTCCATTTACCCTGCCATGTTACCCGTTCTTTCCCCCCAAGTATCCCCAAATTATCACTCTTTTCTCTACTCTCCACAGTCCAATCCAAGTCTTCATTCCCCTATTGAATTTCAGTTGCTTGGGTAAGAAACATAGAAGACACATTCTGATTGTTTTCTATGGACAGAGCTATCCATCAGCTGGCTGAGGGAGGCATCTCCTTTGGCTCTCTGTTGTTAATAGAAATCATGGGCAGAAGGAGAATCTTTCAAAAGCTCATCTCTGGAGGGCAGCTGTTCCCCTCCTGGTGCTTGTGTCGGCAGTAGGTAGATGGGAGCAGAAGGAAATGGTGCCCTCTGGTGTTGGAGTTCTTCTTCAGGCCTTAGGTACTTTCACTCACCATGAGAGTTACCGTCCTCCTGTGGACCCAGCCTCCCTCGTCCCTGTCTTGAAATTGATATTGCTGCTTCTAGGCAGGTTTAGGTAATCAGAATTCTCTCAGCCATCAGCAACAGCCAGTATTATAGCCCTGTGAAGTCAAGAGTCCTTAGCCTTTAATACCAGCTAGTGTTACAGCCCTTGGCCCAGGGTCTCAGTGCTGACCCTAGGGATTTGATTGACGTCTCTCTGGAACTTTCCTGATGACTGAGTCCCATGGTTTGTCTTCTCTGGCTCCTCACAGCCTTTTGTCCTTCAGCCTCAGATGCCCAGCCTATCTTGTCATCTCTCCCTTCCTCTCCTCTTTTCTCGCCTGCCCTGGCTGCTCTTGAATGACGGTTTATCTGTTCCTTCTATAGGTGTCACAGCTGGGCCACCTCACTGCTTCCTCAGCCTGCTGACTGCTCAGTGTCCTTCCAACTGTTGCTCTGCTTGTCACCAGCTCGGCCTGCTGGACTAAGAGAGGCAAAACAAGGCTAATGGAGAGAAATCTCTTATCAGTCCAGATCCTGCCATCCAAGGTGATGTAACTAATGTAACTAGTGTCTCCCACACTCTTTGATGACCTGAGCAGCAAGCTTAGACATCCCAAGAAAGGGTGTTTGGATGAATCATAGACATTTTCACTGGTCCGATCGCAGCTTTGCCTCTTAACACTAACTTTCCAACATTCACAGAATGTCCTGTTTACAGACAAGGAAACAGAAGCATCGAGAAGCCAAGAGTACAAGTTCACATAACTGTTGACAGAGGAGGTTGAACTTGGGTGATCAGCCTTCAGGCTCCATCAGTTTCTCCCTCACTCTCCGTTAACTCACAAAGACTACTGGGAGCCGTCTGCTCTCCGAGCATCTGTAACTCCACATCTTTCCCCTGTATGTGTGCTGGTTTCTCTTGCTGTCGCCATCACATGATTTCTCAGTCCAAGGTTTTCTCTTGGAATGCTTGCTTCTCTCCATGAAACATGGTCTCCACAGCAACTTTCCCACACAGCAAGCCATCCTAAAACCAAGGAGCCCGTCTGTCCCCTCAACCCCTGCATCCCATATGCATCAGCAACCCCCGGAGTTCGGTTAAGACAGCAGATCTGCTCCTGACTGTTCGTACTGTTGGCTTCACTATGTTTCTGCAACAGCTTCCACTACCTTGTTCTTCAACCCATTTCTATTCAACAGTGGAAACAATTCTGAAAGCGCACACTAAGTCACATGGGGCCTCCTTTTGCATTGAAAGTAAGGATCTAGTACATTGCTAAGGCCTAAAGCGCCCTTTCTCACTTCCTGAGATCTGTCTTCTGAGGAGCTGTGGCCCTGCTGCTTTTCTTCTATGTTTTCAAACACAACCGAGCTCTAGTTCTCCTCTCTCTTCCTGCATCAGGCACCGTTCTCTGTCTGGAACCATCGCCTCCCACCCTTCAGCTGGCTGGTTCGTTCTCTCTCTCCCTCTCTCCTCTCTCTCTCCTCTTTCTCCCTCCTCCTCTACATCTCTCCCTCCCTCTTTTCCTCCCCTTCTCCCTCTCTCCTCCTATCTCTCTTTCTGCCCCCCTCCCCCGTGTGCACATGCACACTTTTCCTCCTGTAAGATCTCTTTTCCACCTCTATGGTCCTCTTTGTACTTTCATGACCAAACATCACACACACACACACACACACACACACACACACACACATGCACTCACACACAATCTAGGATCTTCACTGGAGAGAAAAACATGCTGCAGTCTTTCTTTCAGAGCAGAGCCTGGCTTCTTTTGCTTCATGTAATAATTTTGAGTGCCATCCACTTCCCCACAGATGTCTCGTGACTTCATCACGACTTCTTTATGGCCTCATAAAAGCCCTTTGTGTATGTTTACCTCATTTGCTTTATTCACTCTCATGTTGATGGATGCAGACGACAATTCCATTTCTAAGTTATCAGGATCAGTGCAGCAGTAAACATGAATGCCCAAAGAGCTTCCGTGGTGGGACTTAGAGCCCTCAGGATGTTCCCAGGAGTTGTATCCAATGATCAGATTTTAGGATGAGAGATTATCTTGGATTATTGATGTATACCCAACATATCACAAGAGTCCTTCAAGTGGAAGAGGGAATTGGAAAAAGAGAGCCAAGAGAGAATGTTCTCATGAGACCGATTCAACCTGATGGTGCTAACTTTGAAGATAGAGGAGAAGGGCTAAGGCCCAAGGTAGCCATGGGCACTGGATAGTTTTATGTCGGCTTGATACAAGCCAGAGGCATTGGAGAGGGAGGATCTTCATTGAGAAAATTCCTCCATACAATCAGGCTGTAGGCAAGCCTGTAGGGCATTTTCTTATTTAGTGATTGATGTGGGAGGGCCTAGCTCATTGTTGGTGGGGCTGCCCTTGGGATGGTGGTCCTGGGTTCTAAAAGAAAGCAGGCCGAGCAAGCCATAAAGAGCAAGCCAGTAAGCAGCACTCCTCTAAGGCCTCTGCATCAACTCCAGGTTCCTGCCCTGATTCAGTTCCTGTCCTGACTTCCTTCAGTGATGAACAATGATGTGGAAGCATAAATCAAACAAACCCTTCCCCACAAGTTGCTTTATGTCATGGTGTTCCATTACAGCAATAGTAACCCTAACTAAGACACTATGCCTCCGAGATATGGGAAGCTTCTAGAAGCTGGAAGATCCCAGGAGTCTCCCCCTTGAGTCTCCAGGAAAAAATGCTTCCTGTTGACGTCTTGATTTTTTTTTTTTCTGAGACTCACTTCAGACTGCTAAACTACAGAACCACAAGTAATATATTCTTGCTGTTTATAGTCACAAGGTTTGTCATAATTTGATGCAGCAGCCATGGAAAACTAATCTAGTTTCTTTAACTGTGATGTGAACAGAGTAATAGATACCTTGCAGCATTAGAAAGCATGCATCATGTTTCATTATACTTCCAGGATAATGCATGTAACGGGCCAAATAAAGCGGTCCGCACATCGAGAGCATTTCACCAGTGTTATTTTTTTTCTCCTTCCCTCTTCCTCTCTATCTAGAAGACATACAGCTAGCTATATATAATCATCATGAATTGTATAGTGTTGAAATCAATACTCGGCTGGTATTGAAATCAAATAAGCATCAGGATGTAGTTCCCTTATTGCTATTGTAACATACGACAAAATAAGCTCGGAGGATTACGTACTCATTTACCATTCCGCGGCTCTCATGAACGATGACTTTCTCTTCTGCAGATTTTTATTAAGCTTGTCTGTTGCATATAGCTCTTTCTTCTTGGGCTTCATTATTTAGCGGCACGGACAATTTTGACACCAGAGAGTTACACTAGGATAGAATTACAAACGTTGAACCTTAAAACAAATACATCACTTGATCTAACCACTCCCCATTTATAAAGCTGCGTACCTTTTTCAGTCCGTCTAGAACCTTTCTTGTTCTTTTTTCAAAAGGAAGATTCTGAGGAAGGGTTAGTGATTCTTACCTGTCAGAACCGCTTAAGGTTACAAATACGTTCTTATCAGACCAAGTGGCAAAAGAAAATATTTAACCTCAATCATTACAAAACATTAAACGTAAGCGAGAAGCATACATATGTTGTGACTCAAACCGTCTCATTTTTAGGTGATCCTCGAAACAGACTGTGTAAGCATCATGAATCTGAGACAGCGGGGGGGGGGGGGGTCGTAGGAGTGCTGGTTTAGAGCTATGAGCACTATGATAGCTCATTTATATTGTATTATGCTTTATCCTGACAGTCATATTGCATTAATCATGTCATATCATACCCCATCCCATCACATTGCAATTTATATTCTATCTGAGTTTAAAAGGCTTTTATGGTTTCATCCAACAATTAAATCATGGTTTAACCCAGTATTTCTATAGGTAAAATGCCTCCCAAATTCCAATAAATTTACAAATAACTCCTATAAATCGCCCACCTGAGCTTTCATAAACGTTCTTGTCACTCTTATTTTCGCATGTTTTAATCTGAAGCCGCTCTTAATGTTATTCCTCACACGCTTCTGACAGTAAGAAATTCCTTTTACAACGCAAGCTTATACAGCCACCGCCTCCCACGCATAAAAATTTCACAAACGTTCTATGTTGAGATGACCTCGCTTTTCTAAACGATTTTATTTTAATCACTTCTTTAATTTGAGAATGATTGTTACTATTTATTACAGTCACCTTCACTGCCTAATAGTAGGTTGTGACCTACAACTTGTCCTATTTTTGGTTGTGAGCCTAGCCTGGAATGGCTGAACCATCTCTCCAGCCCATGACCTACAATTTGTAAAACACTATTTTATTTTATCATTAGTCTATAAGCCTAAAAAATAGGCCATGCCTCATTGACCCATGACCCCTGGAAGTTTTTCTTCATTCACAATGGTTATCTTTGTAACTCAAATGGCATACTTTTTTTTTTTTTAATGTTTGGGAAGATGTTATAGTGCAGATCACTAGCCAATGTTGAAGGTGGGTAATTTTTAAAATGATATGTTCTTAACATATCTTACTATAAAAATAGCAATTCATGCCACCTCAGAAAAAACAAGTATTGCTTATTCACTGTCTTGTATGCTTTGCCTTTCGGGGTCTCATGGTAATTTTTTTTTTTCTGGCATAGTAAGCTTATTTTCCTGTTGTAGGAAAAATCCCTAACAGATCCCCTTCCCTGTCCAAGGAAGCTCTGGACAGAAATGGTCTGGAAGCTTGTACAACTTAGGAGGCTTTCTTTAAGAAAGAGGAACCAAAATTACAAATGCTAGGTTAAGTGTCAAAGCCAATATTTATTCAGAATAAGAAATCACGTGAAATAATAAATATCCAATAGCAAAATCACAGAACATTTCCAAAAGCAGCAAAATATTTTGCAGCCAAACTTTTTCATGTAGTAACATCTTGACTCTTCCTGTATTCTAAGTGTTGAACATTTTTGTTGCATTTTACTTCCCAACATAGAAGTAAATTCTACTGATTTTATTACTCATCTTTTCACTTTTATTTCCCTTCCCTTTCCCTCCCCTCCCTCTTTCGCCTCCTCCTCCTCCTCCTTTTAAGACAGGGTTTCTCTGCTGTAACTCTGGCTGTCCTGGAACTCACTCTGTAGACCAGGCTGGCCTCAGACTCACAGAGATCCACCTGCCTCTGCCTCACGAGTGTTGGGGTTAAAGGCAATCCTTTTTATCTAAAATTTCTCACAGTTCCTTAAGTTATATGCAGCAGGAAGGGCACTCTATATCCACTCACACCAGGAGTCTATACTTTTGAATTTGTCTTGCTGAAATTCTCTAAGATATCTTTCCAAATGTTGGTAAAAATCTGTGAATTTCTGTCTCAGCTGGATTCCTAACCGGCCACTTCCAACAGAGTACAGCCTGCAATGGGAATGAGATGGTGGTATTAACCAATGGTGATTAAAATGTCTTACCTTTGCAAGGTTTATAAAGACACACAACCATGCCGAGTACCTTCCTAGGACCTGCCCTTGACACTTGAAGTGCTGACATTTCAACTTCTTAAGCTTTGTGCTCATTCTCCCAATTTGCAAGGAGAGCCAGAACGACAACCTCTGAGGGTTCTGTTATTAGGTCACGAAGGCAAAACAGTCATAGGTACCCCTGAAAGTCAGATCTGAGAGTATGTGGAGGCAGTGGTCCATTTATTATTGCCTTGTGTTTTTGTGCTTCAGCGGGAGGCAGTCCAGCTGCCAGGACACCCAGGGACGAAGGCTGCTTTCAATGTGGCTGAAGAGGAGTTTAAGGCTAGAGCTGTAGGGCAAGATGTACCGCCACTGAAACAAAGCTGTACAACTCATCTCAGAATGTCCAACCAGAAGCCGGGGAGGCTCCACGTGCCCCTAGGCCTACAGGAAACAATGTTGCAGGTCACTGTTTGCCTAGAACTACAGTTGCAAAAGAACATGGAGGATTCTGGGAACATGAGGTGGGCAAAGCTACGCTATTTTTGCTACACTGTTTGAGAATTTAGGAACCCAGAGTTACTTAGAGTGCTGAGGAGGCTTCGGTATTAGTGATATTTCTTCTTTCGTAAGATGGGTCTGAAGTCAGCAGAGAGGGCATTCAAAGACAGCTGAGAGACAAAGGACACTCTCAAATAAATGCATCTAAAACACCTAGAATTAAGCTCATCTACGGTGGTCTCCTGCCTCTTAAAGACTGGAATCGTGTCGGAGGTGGGGTGGAGGGATAAAACATTTAAAATAGAATCAGTTTAGTAGGACAATTGACAATAAGCTATAAGCTAAGCATGAAAAAAAGGCGGGTCGTAATGCCAGTGAATCAGTTGCATGAATACCGAGAAGCCATTTTCCTTTTCTGCGCCTCAGTTTCCTTCCACTCCCCCAGCACAGAGACTCTTGAAGGTCACCTCCAACCCTGCCTCCAGGAGCTGTTGTCAAAACATAGGCGAAGAGTGTCATGAATACTGGTCATACTGTGGTATCCTGGGCTGGACCAGAAAAGCTACCTTTCTGTTGTTTACTCTTCTGCAGACTGAAGGGCAGGACATCTCCGACCTTTGGAATAGGGAAATAAAAACCTGAAGGGGAAAAAAAAAAACCTGGCAGGTTGCAGAGAGGGAAAGCCCATTTTTAGCCACTGGGTGGCGATCTTGCTCCACGTCATGGAAGGTTTTATACTATTTGCCAATAGTTTCAAACTTTGAATTAACTAAGCTTACTGAAGGGAGATTTTCAAAAGGGTGCTGAAATAAAAACAGGGCGGCAGAAAACCACTGTTATGGGAGAAGGACAGTAAAGAGCAAGGCCAACTAACAGAAATAAAATCCCTGTCGTCAAAGCAGTGAAATGTAGAGGGGTAAACGACAGGTGCGTTTTGGATATTATTTCAAAGACTACAGGGAGAGGAGTACATTATAAAGTTATATAGGTTCTTAAAATAATATGATTTACACATCAGCCCCAACATCTACAGATTTAGAGTTACCAGTCTACCCTTCCGAAACCTAAACTCAAGCAAGTAATTTCTTTCTCCTTTTGTTTCTTTTTAGCATGTATTAACTGAACAAAGCAAGAGTTTTGCTATGACACACCCATGCAAGCCTTTAATTTTATTATTTAGCTTTTTGTTTATGTATGTATGTATTTATTTAGCTTTTATCATGTGCTCTCTATGTCTTATCTTCTCACCCCGCCCTCTCTTCCCCTTCCACGTCTCCAGCCCTTTACTTTTATCTCATTATACACGCCTAGATTTTCACGTATGAGAGAAAACATACTCTACTGTCTTTGTGTGAGGCGGGTGATGTCACTTAACATTATGACATTCAGTTCCATCCATTTTCTTGCAAACCACATAGATTCGTTGTTCTTTATGGTGGACTAAAACTCTTTTTGTTTGTTTTTGTTTTTTGAGACAGGGTTTCCCTGTTGTAACTTTGTCCTGGAACTCACTCTGTAGATCAGGCTGGCCTTGAACTCACAGAGATCCACCTGCCTCTACCTTTAATCCTGAGTGCTGGGATTAAAGGCATGCACCATCACCACCTGGCAAAAACTCCATTTTTAAAAATTAAAATTATACTCGTTTGTGAGCGTACACACACATTGCTGTATATGTGTAAAGGTCAGAGAGAGTGGTCCTCTCACTCCATCTTGTGGGTCCAAGGTCTCAGGTCATCAGGCTTGTCAGCAATTACTTCCACCTGCTAAGCCTTCCCTCTGGCCCTATACACAGAATCGGAGCCCATGGATGCTGGTATTTATTTATTTATTTATTTATTTATTTATTTTATTTTTATTTTCAGGGAACTCCTACATGTTGGATTTCATAGTGGCTGCGGTAATTTACATCCACACCAGCAACACATAAGGGTTTCTTTCCTCAAGCACCTTGCTAGCATCTGTTGTTGGCTTTGTGATGACTGCCATTCTGACTGCAGTGAGGTGGAATTCCGGTGTGGTTTTGACTTGCTGTTCCTCAGTGGCTAAAGATATTGAACATTTTAACACCTTTATGGATCATTGATACTTTCTTGAGACTGGTATGTTAGGTTCATCTGTCCATTTGCTGAGCAGATTACTTTTTTTTTTTTACATTTAATTTTTTGAGTTCTTCACATATTCTAGAACATTCATGAATATCTGTCAAAGATTTTTTTCTTCTCCATCTTAGGCCGTTTCCCCATTCTGCTGGTTGTTTTCTGTACTGTACGAAGCTCCTCATTTGATACAGTTCCATCAGCCATTTCTTTTTGCTATTTCTTGAGCTACTGAAATCCTATGAAGAAATTCGCTACTTATGTGTGAATCTGGAAATGTTTCCTATGGGAATTTTAAGGCTTCAGGTCTATGTTAATGTCTTTAATATATTTTGAGTTGACTTTTCTACAGAGTCAGAGACAGAGACAGAGATTAAGTTTCCTTCTTTTATGTGTGGGCATCCAGTTTTCTCTTGTTAAGAGACTTTTTCCCATGTGTGTTGGCACCTTGGTTAGAGCCAGATGGCTCTAGCTGCTTGGCTCTCTTCCAGGTCTCAGTTTGTTTGTTTGTTTGTTTGTTTGTTTTTAAGTCAAAAGGGGCCATTTAAGAGGATTGTACTTTTCCAGCTTTTTGCTAGTCAATCAAATGAACCAACAGCCAATAGTTTTTGGGCTTTTTGATTTTCTATGAAGTGGTTTCCACTGGGGCGTCTAACTTATGTCCGGAATCTTGGGACGAGAGCTGGGACTGAAGTTCTCCCCGGCACTGGGATGAGGGCCATTTTTGTGGAGGCAACTAAGGAGGAGACTCTGAGGAGAGTATAAGTTTTGCAACCTCACCATTGTCCCCCTCCATCTTTAGCAAAGAATATATGAAAAGAAAAACACAGTCTTCCCCATCAAAGAACCAGTGAGCACGAAGGAGAAAACCAGAGGCTTGAGGTAGAGAATCGTGAGAATGTTCCTACTCCAGAATATCGCAAGTTACTTGTATAATGAACCGAGATCTGACTGCAAGAGCATATGGGAGCCATAGCCAGCTTCTTTCTGCCATTGAATCTGTTCAGTTCCCATCTGGATCTTTCCTCATCATCCCTCTTTTATTTTTTTAAAGACAGGATCTCATGATGAAGCCACAGCTGGCCTGGAACTCACTATGTAGCCCACACTAGCCTCGAACTCCCGTAGACCACCTGCCTTTGACCCTATCGCTTTTTGTCTCTCTCTTGGTAGGCACATACGGGTTTTTTTTCTGAGGGCATGGCTTGGGTCTTATTGTACTGGTGGCGTTATCTGTCTCATTTACATAGTTCTATCCCCATTAAAAAAAAAATTCAATACCGCTGAGTAACCTTTAACAATGAATAACATTCATTATGCATTTGCTTAATGACACAAAAGCAGTGTTTGCTCCATTTCAGGGGATTGCAGCAGATCACAGGCACGGAGACCTGGATGTGTTCAGGATGGTCAGCAGAGACTGTAAGGGAATAATGCGTGGCATTTATGTCACACTTTATACTGTCAACGGAGTCCGCAATTATTAATTAATTATCTCACACAATAGCTCTATGAGGAAGGTCAGTGCCATTAGCTCAGTTTTACAGATGAAGACTCAGACAGCAGTTAAGAGATCTCCCCGCAACGTTTAGAGTTCTCATATCAAAGCAGACCCGGAGCAGGGGCTGCAGGTGGAATCCAAGCGGCTGTGGAGTATGCAGGCCAGAGCTGCCTCCTGCGCGGGTCTACTTCCTTTGATCTACTTTGAAACTCTCTGAACTTGAGAATGTTCTAGATTCATGCTCAGCCTCCACTTGCAGTCCAGTTGTTCTTGGTCTTTCTCAGTCCATCATTGTGTATGTGATTTCACGTTCTCTCCATTCGTTCACTCACACATTCCTTTATTCGTTCTTGCATTGATGCAGCTGAGCTTAACTGGGCACACATACCCGTTAAGTGAGGAAAGTACACAGAAATGGCAAACAACCAATTCTACGGAAATCTTTGTCTTTGAAGAGCTTTAGTTTCTTAGTAACACCACCACACACACACAGACACACACACACACACACACACACACCTTAAAGGGTATGGAAGGAGGAGATGTTGATTCTCCCAGATTAGAGTCTAGAAGGTAGACACCAAAGAAGCGAAGTTTATTTAGTCCTCTCTGAGATGCCCACCTTTATGGGGCTCCTCAGAGAACACAGAAGGCTTCCTGAATGTTAGCTACTTCTGCTTCCACCTTAGGCAAGGTGTCCTGTGGGCTAATTTGATGTGCTCTTATCCTGTAGGGTTCTAACTGCTTATGTGAATGCTATCTTCATCTCCTTCTACTTTCTCCTCCTCCTCCTCCTTTCCCTCCTCCTCCTCCACCTTTCCCTCCTCCTCCTCCTGCTTCTAATTTTTGTAAGATGACAAGCAATTTGGAAATAGGGATGAATTCTTGTAGCTTATAGTATGTTGTAGGAAATAACAGCGTGGATAACTACCATGTATTGAGTGCCTGCTCTGCTCAGGGCTTTAAATAGCGGATACTACATAGACTTTCGAGCCCAGTACTGTTATTATTGCTTTTTTACAGTTGAACAAAGAGAAGCTGGGAAAGTTTTAGTAATTTTTTTCAGAGCTACATAATTCTTTCCACCAAATTAATGGGAGTTTAGTGGCCTGCGTTTTGTGCTAACCTCAGAGATGCAAATGCTGAGCAGAGCAGCTGTGAACACTCTCTACACACAGCTTTCAGAACACTGGGGAAGGCAGACATCCACTACTGTGTATCAATATGCACGGTACAGCTATCCATCAATCCATAATCACTCCTTGTGATGAAGTCTCTGAGGAAAGCACTCAGGATACAATAAGAAGGAAGTTAGCATAGTATCCTGATCTGACCACAGGCCAATAGGTGGGGAGCGGTACAGGGGTAGAGGTAGTTCAGGAAGGGCATTATGGAGGCTTTGATGAATAAGTACAGGAATACGCTGTCTTTGAGGAAATTCGATGCTATTAGTTTTAGTTTACATGTGAAGAATCAGACAGCAAGTTTAATCAACTTTTAACCTTTAAAGGTATTTTGTTGAAGCAGAGCCAGGGGTGAAGGCTGCAGGTAAAGACTAAAGTGGCTGAAGGTACACAGACTAGAGGTGCCTTCTGTGAAGATTCCACTTCCGTTGATGCGTGCTTAACAAGTGCAAAGTCCTGGGTTCGATCCTTAACCTCTAAGAAAGTAGGCATAGTGGCATGTCCCTGTAATCCTAGCACTCTGAAGATCCAAGTATGAGAGTCAGAAGTTCAAAATCCGTAATCAAAGCCCTGTACAGTGAGTTCAAGGCCAACATAGACTACAGGAGGCACTTGCCTTAAAAGAATACAATAAAAATAAAATAATTCAGAGGTACAAAGCAGGCCAAATGGAGCAGCATGTACAAGGCCCCACTGAAGGAGGCAGAGGAGAGGATCTGAGAATCAGAAACAGAACTGCTTTAAGGAGAGACAGCAGAGGGAGGTGAGGGTTGCGTGGGCCTTGACAGTTGCCCTATTAAAGAACAACTGGTATTCAAGCGTCGGCAATAAATAAACCGAAAGCGAACCTACGCGCAGAAGGCTGAACCAATCAGAGAGGGGATAGAATGTGAAGAGGGAAGTTAGTTGAGAGGGCGTGGCAGTGATTCCGGTGCAACGTGACGGTGAAGGCACAGGGGAGACTGTTGAAGCAGAGGCATGGAAGTTTTGGGGAGACATTTGCAAAATCAGTGAATGTTCTTGGTGGAGAGAAAGGGAAAGGCAAGTGTTGAGGCGAGTTCGGGCAGGTGAATTGAGTTGCTGCGTCACAGGCTGTGCTGGTGTGCTAAGGGAGACGAAGGGTTCTGGGGGAAGTGGTGGAGGCAGAACTCGAATTTCTGCTACTTCACAGGTGCCTCTCACCTGTGCTGGCGTCCTGGTCACTTCCTGTTGCTATGGAACAACCACAGGACGGAAGTTTCAAAGGTTTGGTCAGTTTACGATTCTGGAGGCCAAGGGAATGCATCTGCTGAGAGCCTCCTAGCTGGTGAGGACTCTCTGGTTACCCAGGGCATCACACGGTGAGAGGATCACATACAGGAGACAGAGTGAACCTGGCCTTTATAACAGACCCACTCTCCAAACAGCTAATTGACCCCTTAATTCACGAATGGATTCATCCATTCAGCAAGGATAGAGACTGTGACAACATCACTTCTTAAAGGCCTCACCTCTTCACTCTTATTTTTAAAAAATTTTTAAAACATTTTACATGAATGTATGTTTTGCCTGCATGCATGTCTGCACCATATACATGCAATTCCCATGAAGCCATCTGATCCCCTGGAACTGGAGTTAAAGATGGTTGTGAACCACCACACAGGATTCAGACTCTGGTCCTCTGGTAGAGGAGCCAGTACTCTCAACCACTCAAGGCATCTTCTAGTCCCTTCTAAGACCTCTCAATGGAGATTAAATTTAACACACGTTGTAAAGGGGACATCTAAACAAGTTTATACCAGGATCTGCCCACACCTTTGGAAATTCAGATCTGAACTGAACACTTGGTTTGTTAATCACAGTCCTTTTGCACCGAGACTGTGGAACCTTCTGGAAGAAATGCATTGGACTTCTCTTGTCTTACTGGTTGGGTTAGAGACATCGACAACAACGCTGTCCATCCACACGGGATGTAAGGACAGTTCTCTGGGGGAGGTATATTAGTTACTTTTCTTATTGTTGGGACAGAATACATAAATACAACTTGAGGAAGGAAGGGTTTACGCTGGTTTTCAGTTTGAGGATGCAGAGTCCATCATCATCACAGGGAATATCTGGTGGCAGGGGTGGGGAGAGCTGGTCGCATTGTTCAGGTAGTAGAGAGAGATCCATACTGGTGCTCAGCTCTCTTTCTCCTTTTCATTGACTCTAGATGCCAGGTCACGGAGCGGTGGATCTTCTCACCTCAGCTAACAGAATCTAGACACCCCGACCCCCACCCCACACACACACATACAGCTCCATGGGATGTCTAGTTAGTGATCACAGAGCCTGTCAGTCAGTTTGACAATATTAACTGTCATGGTGCATAGATTGTTAGTGTTTGGATCTTACCTATAAGACTTTCTAGCTCTATAATGTTGAGCCAATTATTTAACATTTCTAAATTTCTTACTCGTTAGCTGTAAGAAGGAGATGATAGCATCCCCTTCATCACAGGCTTGCTGGTAGAATCAGAAATGCTGCCAGCCCATGGACACCTTTACATGGGAATTAGAAAGGTTCCCACTCCTCAAGTAAAAGAGAAAAATTGAAGTTAGTATATTATATATTTCTCCATAATTACAATTATATAAACATAAAATCATTGTGAATAAATAATATAAATTAAATTACTAAGCATAATATGAGACACTATTTGAATTTTTAATCACAATAATTAAAAAAAATCAAATCTAGAAATAATAGATATGGAACAAGCCAAAAATTTTAATAGCCGTTAATTATGAAATTTCCATAGCAACAAATAAACAAATGCTCTAATATAATTAGTAGATCGTTATGTAGTAATCTCTAATTTATGTCAATTTAATAATTACTTTGTATATTATTAACGCTAAATTAATATTAGTGATTATCTAGGGGTTCATGTCATAATGAAAGTGTCTGTATGCTCAAAATGAGGATTCTGGGTCTCAGAAGGGTGTGGGTGACTAGTGGCTGAATGTATGGGCTGTAACGGGCCGACATTGATAAGGATTTAAAAAGAATTTTATATTCTAACCAGTACATTATTGAGAAAAGCAACTTTTGGTTTAAGAACACAAGAAGAGAAAGAAGGAAAGTAATAGACACAAAATGAAGCAAGAAGATTAGAAAGAAAACTGCAAGAAGAGGCAGAAAAAGAAGTCTAACTGTGAGGATATGAAATCTCTAATTATGGGGACAGTGTTCCCATTACATATCCCTTTCTCTAAATAGCTATCTATCTGTGCCTTAAATTCAAGATTTATTAGAATACATAATAATCAAGAGTAAACGAGAGTCAGGTATTGGCAAATCTGTTCTGAAAAGTAGTTAAAAACTCCGACAGATGAAATATTCCAGAGTTTGTGGGCCATAAATCACTGTTGCAGCTACTGAATCACTCCACTGTGGATGGAAGCAGCCCTAGGCAGCATGCAAATGAATGACCTTGGTGGTGTTTCAATAAAACTTTATTAACAAAACAGTGTGGCAGAGTAGATTCAGCCTACGAGTTACCGTTTTATTATATGTATGTATGAGAGAATACTTTTTGTGTATAATATGTAAATCATATAATACATAAGATGTATATACACAGTCTATTGGTTTATTTGAATGTGGTTAGAGCATCAACATCTTACAGAGTCTTTCCTTATTTGTCCAATTGGAATGTGCTACAGATAAAGTCTATTAAATTAGACACCTCACTACCTCCTGCTGGAAAACTGCCCTAATCAATAGTAAACAGTTCATTTGTTTTTGAAATTAGTAACATTCTGATAAAAATAAGAAAAATCTTCAAATAATAAAGGGAGCCATAACGTGACAGTCCCGGTAGACTCGGTCCCCTCTGCACCCCTGGGAAGAGAACTGAACACACATGTAGACTATCATACACCCAGTGCTCATGGAACGCTAGTTTTTATTTTAAATCATTGAGTTTATACCATAATTGAGGTATTTTAGGATTAAAGTGCCTGGAGTCACATCCCTGGTTTCCTTTTCATTTAATATCGAATATAAATTGTCAGTGTGGATGAAGTCACCGAAAGAGAGATGTTCAATTAAACTGCAGAAGAACTTTCTCGGTAAGCGCCATCTCCTTCCATCGACAGCGCTGAACTACAGCAGGTGCGGCTGTAATTGCGGGATGTGCGGCGTCTTGTTGTCAGCTGAAGTTGATTGATTGTTCTCGGATTCGACGCTGAGAAAAGTACACATTATGGTTTGTTTCGAAGCTTCGCTTTAGTCCTGCTAATGGCAACAGGCTGGGAAAGCAGCCCCAAGGCTGATTGCTAAAATATAAAGAACTAGTTTCCCAGTGGGTATTCTCTACCTGGATATTCAGGGGAAGGAAATGAGGATCGTTTAATGCTCAGGGGTAAGTATATTTCAAGCAAAGATAAAAATAGACCTCTGCCGTGTGATTGGGAATGATGAAGAAGGATAAAGAATCTGAAAAAATCGGGAGAGATTCTGAGACACAGAGGAAGGTCTTTAGTCAAAACGTCAGAGGACTGTGGAAGCATGGCTGCGCAGGCTCCAAACTCCCAGAAAACCAGGACGCGAGAGACGGAGGTAGGAGGACCGCGAGTTCAAGGTCAGCCTCACCTGCGTAGTGAGTTTGAGGCCAGCCTGTGGCATATGAAACCTTGTCTTAGAAAAATAAGAAGCATGAAAAAGTGAGTAAAACATAGGAGCAGGAAGCGAGGCAGACAAGGTCGGGCCAGAGAAAGGTGGAAGCTGAAACTTAAGGGTGATGGCAAAATGAGACCCAGAGAATAAGCTCAGCTGGTGAAGGCAGCACTGACCTTTCCATCCAGCGAGGTGGGGGGGTGGGGAGCCGACCCAGAAGCGCATCCTTCCCCCACCTCCCTCCCTCCTTTCCTTCCTTTCTCCTCCCTCCCTCCCTCCCTCCCTTCCTTCCTCCCTCCCTCCCTCCCTCCCTCCCTTCCTTCCTTCCTTCCTTCCTTCATCCCTCTCTTCCTCCCTCCCTTCCTTCCTTCTTCCTTCCTCCCTCCCTCCCTCCCTCCCTTCCTTCCTTCCTTCCTTCCTTCTTCCTTCCTTCCTTCTTCCTTCCTTCCTCCCTCCCTCCCTTCCTTCCTTCTTCCTCCCTCCCTCCCTCCCTCCTTTCCTTCCTTTCTCCTCCCTCCCTCCCTCCCTCCCTTCCTTCTTCCTCCCTCCCTCCCTCCCTCCCTCCTTTCCTTCCTTTCTCCTCCCTCCCTCCCTCCCTCCCTCCCTCCCTTCCTTCCTTCCTTCCTTCCTTCATTCCCCTCTCTTCCTCCCTCCCTTCCTTCCTTCTTCCTTCCTCCCTCCCTCCCTCCCTCCCTTCCTTCCTTCCTTCCTTCCTTCCTTCTTCCTTCCTTCCTTCTTCCTTCCTTCCTCCCTCTCCCTCCCTCCCTCCCTTCCTTCCTTCCTTCCTTCCTCCCTCCCTCCCTCCCTTCCTTCCTTCCTTCTTCCTTCCTTCCTTCCTTCCTTCCTTCCTTCCTTCTTCCTTCCTTCCTCCCTCCCTCCCTCCCTTCCTTCTTCCTCCCTCCCTCCCTCCCTCCCTCCCTCCTTTCCTTCCTTTCTCCTCCCTCCCTCCCTCCCTCCCTCCCTCCCTCCCTTCCTTCTTCCTTCCTTCCTTCCTTCCTTCCTTCTTCCTTTCTTCTTCCTTCCTTCCTCCCTCCCTCCCTCCCTCCTTTCCTTCCTTTCTCCTCCCTCCCTCCCTCCTCCCTCCCTTCCTTCTTCCTCCCTCCCTCCCTCCCTCCCTCCTTTCCTTCCTTTCTCCTCCCTCCCTCCCTCCCTTCCTTCCTTCTTCCTTCCTCCCTCCCTCCCTCCCTCCCTCCCTTCGTTCTTCCTTCCTTCCTTCCTTCCTTCCTTCCTTCCTTCTTCCTTCCTTCCTTCCTTCCTTCTTCCTCCCTCCCTCCCTCCCTCCCTCCCTCTCCCTGTTGCCTTGGCTGCCCTGGAGCCAGGCTGTCATTGAACTCTCAGAGGTCTTTCCCACCTCTGCCTCCTAGATGCTGGGATTAAAGGTTCAAGCCGCCAAGCCCCAGGCCCTCATTTTCTTTAATAAAAGAGTAAAAACCCTCCTAGAGAGACAAAGCTGCCTCAATTTGATCTTTAATTTGTTTACAAAGCAATTTTGCTTTTTAACATTTAACACCGTGTCACAGCTGTTTAAATATATTTTCTCTTTTAAAGGAACATGCAATACAAATTAAAAATAATTTAGTTGATAGGGTTAATTTTAGATCAATGTTTCCGAAAAACATGACATAAAAGGAAAGAAGGAAAGTAGTAGACACAACATGAAGCAATAGAAAACACCGCAGTCTGAACAAAGCGAAACTGAGCTCCAAACAGCGCAAATAATTCAACGGTCTACACTGGGACTCATTCACATTCCTCAGTGGCCCCACCCTTGACAACACCAACTGCAAGAATTCCAAGTCCTGTCCTGCTCCACTTCACAGCTCCTGGTTTTGTTGTTGCTGTTGCTGTTGTTTTTATTATTATTTATTTATTTATTTATTTATTTTGATGGCTATCAGATGGTACCGGAATCTCCAGAACTGCTCGGTTCCTGTATCTAGGATCTCTTAGGAATTCCAGCCCCGCCATAAAGTGGCAAGCCTCAGCTGTTTTCCTTGATCCCTTTATATCTTTAAAATACCCTCTGAGTTTGGCTGCCAGCACAAGGAACATCGCTGTATTAAACAAGCATTGGTTTAAAACCCTATCTTTTAAAAACCTTGTTTTCAGGAAGGAACCATCATACAAAAATCCATCCCAACCTAAAATATCTTGGAGATGTGTTGTTGTCTCTTTGGTCAGTTAATAACATGTGGCCACCTCTATTCAAGATGGAGGTGAAGTCACATGATCTGTCCTCTTCAACCCTAAAGATGGCTGCCAGCCACGTAGCTGCCTTCCCACATGGTTGCAAGCCACAGGTCAGCAAGCTACATGTTGTCCACATCCCAAAATGGTGTTATTCCTCATGGTTCCCTTAAGATTACCCATGTATAAAATTTTAACTATCAACCCCATGTTACTAAGCTTTAAGCTAACATTTTTCACAGATTTTACAGAGTTTTAACCATATCCAGTAAACTTTTAATTTTTCATATCCAAGAGACATTTGAATCTCTGCTAAACTGGACCTAGAGACAAATTCTGAGACTTGGCCAAAGCAGTCACAGTAGCCGTGGTGGCTGACAGCAGCAATTTAACAACACAACCAATGAGTACAGAACACAGAAAACTCATACATTCAAAGGAAGAACAATAAAACAACAACAAAACAAAACAAAAAACCAAAATCAAACAAACATTCTGCAGCTACCAGACAGTCAGACATCCAGCTGAGTCTGACCTACTTCAGTCTAGACTCCCATGTTTGCAACAAAACATGGAACACTCAGAAAACACAGACTCATTCACACACAAAAATCCGATAGACAAATCTATACACCAACGGAACAGACACACTCGAAACAGAGATCCACAACCATCTGTTCACGGGAAACAGACAAAACCCAACAACTGTAAGATATAGATTGGTGATCAGCAAAACAGACCAGGCCTGACAGAACAGAGTGGAGAGGCCAGACCAATTAATACCTTGGTCTGATCACAGAGGGTGGGTGGGGTCCCAGTGGTGTCTCCACAAGTCTTATATCAGATGTGCTTTAACCAGAAACCAGACTGTGACTCACTAGGAGTCCCCCAGAGATGGCTCACTGCTTTTCTCGTTATGGCTGTTTACGCTGATACTCAATAAGCTGAAAGCAGTCTTGGAGCCTTGGAAAACCTCAAGGCGCAGGCCTCCCGAGCCATCCCCCGCAGCCCCAGAATTCTGGAGCAAAGGTCTGGCTTTACAATTTGGGTGGGTGGTCTGAATCTCTCTGGAGCCTCCATATGTAAATCCTACCAGTTGAGAATAAGACCATCACCACAATTGATCCAGATTGGAAGCAAGCTTTAAGTTAACTAATACTGGCCAGAAGATGGGCTCTGACCAGAACCATTCTGAGGTTCCCACAGAGTGGTCCTGCCACCTCTGGAGTTTGTACACAATGGCCCAGGTCATGTGGAACAGATGTTTTAAAAGGCAGAACCCATAAGGCAATGTACCTCTCACCAGGTCCAATCAGTGGCAAGCATCTATTCTGACGTACTTCTTGTCTGGGTTATCCACTGCCTACAAATGACTAAGTACATCCTGTGGATCTGGAGCACACTCAGTGCAGTTGGGTTAACCAAATGGAATCTACAGAGCCCCCACCCAACATTCCAGGTTATCTGTCCTCGGGCAAGAGAGGTTACAGGATCATGTCCTTCTGTATCTCACTTAAACAGCGCCCCCCCCCCCCCCAACTCCAGAAAATTATCTTTGTTCTACAGATCTCTTAGGCACAGTAATTCAACTTTTCCTCTTACACTCTGAAAGCAAGACAGATTAGAGAGAAGACTTCTGGGAGAGGCAGAAAAAGAAGCCTAAGCTGTAAGGATATGGAATCTCTAATTATAGGGACAGTTTTCTCATTACAAATACGTTTTCTTACATATGCATCTATCTGTGCCTTAAATTTAAGATTTATTAGAATACATAATAATCAAGAGTAAACGAGAGTCAGGTATTGGCAAATCTGTTTTGAAAAATAGTTAAATACTCCAACAGATTAAATATTCCAGAGTTTGTGGGCCATAAATCACTGTTGCAGCTACTGAATTACTCCACTGTGGACAGAAGCAGCCCTAGGCAGCATGCAAATGAATGACCTTGGTGGTGTTTCAATAAAACTTTGTTAACAAAACAGGTGACAGGCTAGATTTGGCTTAAAAGTTACAATTTTATTACACATATATACGATAACTTTATATATAATATAATATAATTAATATAATATAATATAATATACTATATGTATTGTACACATATTATACGCATACATACATACATATATATAAAAATTAGGTTTGGAGTATTTTGGTAACTTGGCCAAAGCCTCACAAATCAGCAAATAGGGGAAGAGTTGAAGATGTCTGTAGGCATCTAGGCATACATTTAGTGTCCGTAGAGATTCCATCATTTTAAACATAATCATATTCAGCTGTCCTGAAATTTGGGCTCTCAGATACCCCTTGAATGCTTCATTCTAGGTAAGGGGGGTGGGTGGGGCCCTGAGTAGTTTAGAGGCTTCTCTTTCAACATCTTGACATGGAGCCTTGCCTTGTTGTTCAGGCTGGCCTCATCCTGGGCTTCAGTGATCTTCCTGCTTCAGTCTCTCCAATGGTTGGCAGGCAAGCCTGTGCTGCTGCATATGGTTAACAGGCTTTGTTGGAAGCCACCAAGGCTCTGTACGGCTAGCTGTTTTAGACAGATCACAGTCCTTAGATCTATTATGCATGGGCTATCTCTTTTTAAACAGCATCGTTTTACCTTTGAAGTAAAGAAGGTTCAGGTTCATCATTTAAAAAAAGGTTCGAAGCCAAAAAGACCACCTAAGCAGGGGCCCCGCCATCTTGCTTGGCTTGCACAGCTCCCTGTTTACTCCTTCTGGGGTGTCTGTCTCTCTCAGATGTCCTGGTCAACAGTTCTCACGCTGCCAGAGTGCCTGAGTTCCGCATCCCCTCTCTCCTGTGCACAAGTGTAACCACACCCGGATGACACCTCTCTCCTATGCACAGGTGTAATCACACCCGGATGACACCTCTCTCCTATGCACATGTGTAACCGCACCCGGATGACACCTCTCTCCTATGCACAGGTGTAACCACACCCGGATGACAACATCTGTTCATGCAATGCCTATCCCTTCCTTCTCACCCCGTTCAGCTACAGCCCCTGAAGATCTTCCTTTGGCTCCTAAACCTAGCAAAAACCAGAGCTTCATTTCTGGTTTTGCTGTTATTGCCCTGAATCTGATTCTGTGAGCTCAAGTGTCCCCAATATACAATGCCCAGGGGCCTGCACCTTCCCTTTAGCTCCTGCTTCACAATACTGGGCTGCATTCCTAGCACTGGGCTGCAAACTCTCAGTGACCACTGCCCCTCTTTGCTTTCCCAGCTTCACCTTTGCAGCTGCTTTCTCTGTACTCATTTCTTACCCCTCTGATCAACCCCCCTGAGCCCTCACTTTCTGGAAATACTGGGGAGCAAGACCATGAGTCCTTGGTCTTCAATCACCAAGTTCAGAGTCAGGGTGGTAATCTGTGCCCAGGACTGACACTTTTGTTTGCTTTTAAGGGGAAGAACTATTGGTTTTGCCTCACGATCGATGTCCATCATAGCATGGAGGGCATAGTGGAGCGAAGCAGTTCACATTATGATGGCCAGGAAGCAGGCAAAAGAAATAGAGGAAGGAGCCACAGCAAGATACAGTCCCCGAGGAGGACATGTCCCCATTGACTTCCTCCATTTAGGCTCCATCCTCTGCCCACCTCCCACTCATGCCATGTCGTTATATTATGATCCACTAAGGGGTTAATCCATTGAATAGGTAAGAGACCACGTGATCCAACTGTCTATGGCAATGCTCAGGACTGGTGCGATGTTTAAATGGGACATTAGCTATCAGTTTACCAAGCACCGAGGTTGTTGTGATGTGGTCCACGGACCTCATCCGTCTGTGCTGGACTCCTGGCCGGTTTTGTCCTTCAAGGCTGGATGCTGACTTTGCTCTCCTCGTTTGTTAGCCGCTAGCATCACGCCGCACGGAGGAGGCGCGCCGGTGATGACGAAGTATCAAGTCAGTCTGAGAGAATGCCCGAAGAGCTCCCCTAAGTCTAGGGTTGACAGGAGACGTTCTATTTCTAGGGAACTGCTTGCCCTGGCTGGCCCTTTCCGTTTATGCCTATATTCTGCCGTAATTAACAATGCCCCAGCCACAGCCGGGTTTCAGATGAAATATTATTTGGTTACCCCACATTTCTTATCTGAAAAATGGGGATAATATTGCCAACCCTCCTAATGCCCTTAGGAAGATCAAATAAAATTATGTTTATGAAAGCCCTTTAAAAGGATTTAAAGATGGCCTGCCCTGGCGACGTAAGGTGAGGGCACTATTTTTGTTGTTATTACGTTTTGTCTCTCAGAGACTGATTAGTTCAATTCCATTTTCTTGGATGTGTTTTAGACTGTTGAGGTCATGAAACAAGTTATCTCCAGGTTAGAGAGGTGTTATTATAAACATGCTTCCATTAGCAGTAAAAAATCTCATTTTTTCAAGTTAACACTTCATTAAAAAATACAATTGATTTTTTTACAGATTTTTCTTTACAGAATAGAACCATGCTGCCACCATAATTCCCCCTTACTGTTCTTGCCGGACTTCTAAATGATGGCAGAGGAAGAAAGATATACTAATAGATTTTTAGGCAAAGAATAAACTACAAAGTGCTCACAACAGCAATGCAGAAAATCAGGAACAAAGCATTAGAAGTCCAACCCTGTGTGCACAGGGTGTGCGTGCAGTCCTGATGACTTCAGATACATAAATATATCATTACCGTGCCTATCGGTTTTGCAATGGAAAAATGTTTTTAGCAAGAGGGGAAAGAATGAGATTGAGTAACCAATCAGATGATGAGCAACACCCTAAACAACTGAGAATTTGCTGTTGTTGGATCAGTGATGCTTCTTTTCAACAAAATTGACGAACGAACCAATGATCCCATCTGTAATTAAAACGTCCAGTTGTGTTGTTCTGTCTCAACATTCACCTCTGGCGAATCATATGTATTCTCAAATACGATTGCTTTTCTATTGCAGAAACGAAGACATTTCTGAATACCCGATCTTCTCTGAACCACAGAGAAAATAGACTTTTTTTTTTTTTTTAAGGTTTGATAACATTATGTGGCAAGCTATTTCTTTGGGCATCTCTGATGATGACTCCAAAGCATAAAGGACTTAATTGTTATCAGGTAGAAAATTAAGAAGTCGACATGGCAATTTCTGTAATGGAAAATTAAAAGTGTGAATTCCATATAAAGGAGGAAGGCTATCAGGGATTCAGTTGGGGGAGTTGCGTTTGGCACTGGTGGGACATTTTCCCCAGGCTGTTCAGGGTAAATTGTTTTAACGTGATGGATTACAACAGTGTTAGAAGGCCTCTGAAGTTCAAAACCAGTAGCCTCTGTGTTCTATTTGGCCTGGACATTAAAAAAAAAAGGTAACAGTGAAATTCCATGTATAATAGGAATATAGATTTCTGACACTTTTAAAAAGTATTGTGTATTTCACATGTCATCAAGTGGACTGGGAGTTGAATAGTCAGTTGATAGTAAGTAATGGTAAGTAAGTTGAATAGCGTGATCTCATGGTGGCCTCCATAGCGACATCGGCTCTGCCAATCACTCACACAGCTCATCCAAGAGCTGGGTGTTAGAATCTGCAATGCTTAATCTAGATCTTCCTTTATTTAACAAATTACAAAAACCTGTTCCATGCACAACCCGGTTCAAGGCCTGAGCAAATGTGTGCATGGTCCTGTCGTCTTAATGGCTTTTAGTGAGTTCTGGAAGAACATTCTAAGGACATAGGAGTTGAGGTGACTTACGTCATCTGTCCTTGGACATCCACAATGCATGCCAGCATATTAAAGGCTCCAGGAGGAAACATTAACTACTTTAAATTACCCTTTATACAGTATTTTTACATGATCACACTTAGAGAAATGGTGATCTTTTAGCTCGGTTCTAAAATGAAGGCTACCACTAACATTTGCTAGTAAATAAAGGAAGTAAATGAGAAACTAGGATTCCTATAAATACATGCATAAGGAAGGAAGCAGTTGAATTAAAGACATCCATAACCTGAATTAAGGTCGTAAGATGTTAGGGGTCATATGCTCTTTCCTGTAAAAAAAAAAACACTTTACCCTTTCTCAATAAAAACTGTTTCTGTGGAGAACTTTTTTTTTTTTTTTCACGAAATGCAGCCAGCGTAACAAGTAAGAAGACTAAATAAACACGGAATGATTTTGGAATGCTGATTTACTAATTGGCTCATGCATTCACTTAGCATAGCCAAGGGTTGTGGGCCTCCTCTCCTCAGTGTCCCTGGAATATGTTTCTTCTTGACTCTCTACCTCACTGGCTCCTGTAGAGGGCAGGGCTGCCATCAGATTCAGGTGCGCTGAATGGCCACCCTGCTGAACACACGCCCTCTTAGGTGAGCGCTTAAAACTGAAAATCTGGTCATATTTCTTGAACCTTCTCAATGGTTGTATTTACTCCTGAAGATCACTTTCCTTACGATGCCTGCACACTGTCATGTGATCTCAGAGCCTAGGCTCTCCTCTCCTCACATCAACTCATCCTCCCCTCCTGTTTTTATGCCAGTCTCATTAGCCTTCTTTCATTATTCAGAGAGCAGGCTCTTTCCTGCCGCAGGGCCTTCGTGTTCCGCCTTGCCTGCAGACTCCATCCTGGGCCCTTTGTCAATTCCTCCTTCCTGCTTTCTATGAAGTTAACGCCTGTTTAGTCACATCTTAACTCAAATACTGCTCTTTCCTTGATCTGCCACACCCCGTTTCCACACTTCTCTTGGGCCATTTGATCTTATTTTCTGTTTTCCTTTTACCATTCAACATGACTCATGATGTCATGTAGTTTTTAGAATTACTAGCCAATACTTTCCACCTCTAGCTTTATGGTCAGCGGAGATCTCTCCGTAGAAACAAAGAGACATGTAATAGTCTGCGATTCTTATGTTCATTGACAAAACTATCAGCAGAATCCATCCTTTGGCGGGGGGAGTCTAAAAATGAGTCAAAATTGTTATTAGATTGAGACATTGATCTATATATTTTGGTATAAACTTTGCAGGTGGAGGAAAGTCAGGAGAGGGCTGGGCTGTAACTGTTCTGGCAGCGATGAAAAATAGACTTTTTTTTCCTGGTGAAATAAATAATGGTTTTCTGGTTGGATAATTCTATGCACAGAAGGTGATTGATTAAGGCTCCCTCTAGCACAGGCTATGCAGATAGAACAGGTGTCTACGCATGTGCGTGACTTGAATACAGCCTTCAGTCGTTCTCTCGGAAAAGGTGCCCTGGTTGAGTTTTGGCCCCTACTTTCACATCTATGGATAAAGCAACCAACCCCAGACCAAACAAGTATCAGACATGGTCTCTTAGGCCAAAAAGAATAAATAATAAGTAAAGTAAAAGTAGTTCGGCTGCCCAGAATTTTGGAATTGGTGAATAAGTTAATGTGAGTCTTCAGTTTCTCTTTCAATTAGATGGTGGGATGCTCAGCAAGGCGTTTGCGTAGCATAACGAGCGCATAAATATGTGCTCCGTTTGCTGAATGAATGAGCAACGTGTTACATTTACAGAGAAAGAACCGAGTGCTTCTTTGGCCTTTATAGGCTCCCAGAGTGAGCTAAGACAGCCGTCTCTGGAGAGCGAGCTCCTCACCTAGGACCTTTCAGCTCACCGGGGATTCTTCGTCAAATACTTCTTAGGTGCCATGCAAGACATCATGTGAGACTTAGAAAGCTAGAAAGGACTCGTTTGGTTGCACAGGAGATTTTCCATTTCCTGCAGATAATGGTTCAGTGTTTGAATCTATTTAAGCCTACCTGTATTCCATTTGCCATATCAATTTTCATGGCCCTCTTCGGGTGTTTTCTCCGATGCCTCATTAAGACCAAGCAGCTCAAGCTGGGGAGATATCTCAGGCCCTAATGTGTTTGACTTACAAGCGGGAGGGACTGATTCCAACCCCCAGACCCCACAAAACAAAACAAAACAAAACAAACCCAACAACAACCACCAGCAGCCCACTTGACGAGTTGCAGACCAATGAGAGACTCTGTCTTTAAAAAGAGTGGGAGATGACGCCCAATGAGAAACCTTGTCTTAAAAAAAAAAAAAAGTGGAGTGGAAGAAGGGATGATGTCCAAGGAAGGACATTGGGTGTTGTTCTCTTGGCTTCTACATATGCATGCGTACACATGTACATACACCTGCATATGTAAACAAACCTGCATACATGTGACGCACATCTGCATACATGTAAAGACGCGCGCGCGCACACATACACACCAACACACACACACACACATACACACATACACACACACGAAAGCAAGCCTTTAATAAAAAAGAAAAACTCAGCAGTAAAAAGTTTTTCTGCTCCCTCTTATATTATTGCTCGGTTCCTCCCTGGTCACAGATGAAAATATTCCCATTTAAACAGCAGTTGCTGCAAACAGTGATTAGGGTGCATTCAGATGTAACCGACACTAATTTTCAAGATAGATTTTTAAATTATTGCTAAGATTTTCAATCTGGCATGTATTTATTAAGTGCCTCTGACCACTGCCAAGGCTCCTTTTAATTCTGAGAAAATTCTGTTATTTTCTTTTCTAGACAAACCATCTTAATTTGTGATCCCGTGACCCTGATTTATATTTGAGTCTGAGTTTAAACTCTGCTCAATTGGAGAGAATAATAAAACCCACTCCTAGGAACCGAAGCTAAGAAAACAATAAACTATGTTAAATAAATTAACCATATTCACTATGGAAACATACTAATACTTTGAGTTTTTAAGTTAAAAGAAATGATAATACTTCACTAGCTCTTTAAATGCCTGTATTATTTTGGATCTGAAAGAAACAGACATGAGAGAAAATGCAGTTATTTAAAAGAAAGAAAGGTACCATTAATGTGAACAGCTCTTCAAATCCTAAATAAAATATATTTTCTAGTAAAAAAAATATATATATATTTAAGGGACAAGCCTGTGCTATTTATCTAATGGGCTTCTTGACAATTTAAAAGGAAGCACGGTTTACTGCGCTGTGATTTTAGATGCATTTATTCAAATGTGCCATACTTAATATGCAACTTGAAAATCTCTGGGCTCACATGAAAACAGATTTATCTGGCTCTGATATGCTCTTCTGAAGCCTGGCCATACTTCTTAGTTTTGCTTCTCTGGCTCTCAGGGAGCTGATGAGAAATTCCTCAGGTCTTAGGATCACCTTCTGTAATTCAAACTCTGTTCGGAGAGTCTCTTTCGCACTTGTGTACTTCCAAGCTTGAGGTTGGAGGACATTTAATCTTTTCAAATTGTCGCCTAGTGTCCCCTTAAGTCTGCCACAGTATTTACCTTAGAAAAAGTACTCACTGAAGAAAAAGATACATTGAATTTAGTGATGGATTTCTATAGATTGGAAGTAGATTCTATCATGAAAAATAACCCATGTGAGGTAGTATTGGAGCCCTTCAGGGATTTCAGGGGCCCCTGGAAGTTGAGGACTTCAAGAGTAGTGTAACTGTGTGTGTGCGTATGCGTGTGTGTGTGTGTGTGTGTGTGTGAGAGACAGAGAGAGAGAGAGAGAGAGAGAGAGAGAGAGAGAGAGAGAGAGAGATTATTATTATTATTTGATTTTTGTTTTTTCGAGACAGGATTTCTCTGTTTTAACTCTGGTTGCCCTGGAACTCACTCTGTAGACCAAGCTAGCCTCAAACTCATAGAGATCCACCTGCCTCTGCCTCCTGAGTGCTGGGATTAAAGGTGTGTGCCACCATTGCCTATTTTTTTTTTAATGCTCTGGAGATTAAACATTTCCCAATTTCTGTCTCTCCCCTAATGGGGGGAGGGCTTGGATGAGAGCCTCGGGAGTATACCAAGACTCTCAGGGATTCTGCCATTTTTGCTGGCACAGCAAAAGGAGGAAAGGGAGAGTCTGCAGTAGGCTGAGTATGGGTGTGGGGAATAGGGGATGTTCCTATGACTGGGACTCCAAATGTACAAGTGAAGGCTGAAACTCTTCAGATTTATGCGTGTGTTCTATTATGTTTGTTGATTGACTCAATCCATAAGTATTTTAAGAGGGTCTTGATGGTGTTGGAGGTAGTGTGAATGGCTAGCTTGTATTTCCTGGAGCTTTGGCTGGAGATTAACTAGCTCTGTTTTAAGATTTGTTGTGGTTCTCTGGTTAAGAGGCTCTCTTTTATCCCTACCTGGATTTCTAGTCTGAGACCTTCTTTCCTTCCTTCCTTCCTTCCTCCTCCCTCGTCTCCCCCCTCCCTCCATTCCTTCACCCCCCCTCTATCTTTCTCTTTTTCTCAAACAATAGGAATTTCTTCCCTAGGTCCTATTTGAAAGAGCATAGATTTCAAATATGTAAGAGTTAGAATAGAATAACACAGACTTAAAGGGTTCTAGAAGGCTCAAGACCTGCTTTGAACTTGGAAGCCAGAAGATGAAATACAACAACCTAAGGGTAGCAGTGACCTAGTTTCAGTTTTAAAGAGGGGAATGTGTATGAGCGAGACATTGAACAGATAAAAAATGTAAGACGCCAGCTCTTGGCCATGATATAAATCATGTCAATACCAATGGCTTCAAGAGAAAGAGGAAGAAGAAAAACTGTCTCATAAGTGATTTTGTGGTGCAAAATGTCCCAGACATCACAACGCAGAGGAGAAGCAATGCATGCAGTCCTTTATGCTCAGAAGGGAAGGGCTAGTCGTGAGAACATGCTCCAGGTCCAAATGCACTGAGTGGTTGGGTGGGCACTCAGGAAGTTTCCCTCCGACTCAAATATTTTCCAGTAGAAAACAGAGCATTCATTTATCCTCTCACCCACCAGCCACTTCTCTGCGTATCCACCATGGGTCAGATGCAGGGGGAGTGGGGAGACCCAAGGGACGTATGGTAGAGTAGGAAGGCAGCAGTGTCACTCAACAGAGGATGACATCACAAGTGTGAGGTTTCTACTAGAGTAGACAGAAGAGTTGTGGGAACTCAAAAACCTCATAGTTTTTGCTTCTATTGACTGTTTTACGTTTACCTGGCATACCTACAGAGCACTCCCATTTTATGGCTGTTTATAGTTAGTCCTGTCTGATTTTAATCTAGAGTAAATTGAGTTTGTAGCTCCCTATAATTATCCCTTAGTCCATGGCTAAATCTCAAGTTTGGTTGGTATTCAGTAAGTTTTAGACATATAAAGAAGTAATCTACAGTTTATTCTTCTATTGAGATGAAGTTCTCAACATAAACTTATGTAGGATTTCATTCTGTTAGTTCTGTCCACTTCTCCAGTTCATGATCCTTGTTCATTTTATCCAATACCGTAAAGATAAAGAGCTTCCCTTCCAATTTTTTTTAGGGTGTTCCCGGTGAATTTATTTAAACAGCTAATAAAAATGTTCAATAGAACTCAGTCCAGGGCCAGCCACAGGTCTCTCTGCTCATGAGACAACTTTGTAAAGAGGCTTACCTCATCTAAAGAGTTACTCTAAAGCTTTTCCAAAATCAAAGGCAGAAAATAAGGTTATTGTTAACTGTAAAAAAAATTAATTATAAAGAACATATTAATTTTTAGCCAAATTTATGAGAGGGTAGGATTATATTTCATGTGATTATTTGATACAGGTTAAGGGCCTTAACATAACCACTGTGCAACAACTGAATCTGAATGGTTAAGTACTGTGCCCTCTCAGAGCATGAGTGGTAGGAAGAGCTTAAGCTGACAATGGAGATAAAGACCTAGGATCAAGAGAAAGGACATTATAAGATGCCTACTGATGGAAGGAGATCTTCTTGTGAACTCAGGTAAACAATCTGTAAACATAACAACCACAAGATAAGTCAGTGCCTCTTGGTCTAAAGAGGTACAAGTCCAGGAGGTAAAGAAGCAGCAAATGTCAGGAGAGGAGGAACCGAGAAGCCCTATGGTGCCTATCTTACCAGCTCCTTCTTTTGTCACTGACAGTGACTCTCCCAAGTCCCCCTCCTTCAGTGTTCCACCAGGAGCTACTAAAAGCCTCCCAGACCAGTCAAATGCTTCTGGTCCCCAAGCACCGTGATAGTATGGCTTTGAACTTGGAACCACTTTCATGTGGTCCTAGAAGGCTGGTGGAATGTCCCTACAGGTTTACATGATCCTCACCACTTCTGTTGTCCCTTGTTCTTCTCAGCTGATCAAGTAACTTTCTCATTTCTTGCCCTCTCCAATGACCCATCTTTTAACCTTGAATGGAGGCCTTTTTTCCCTGGGCCTTAGCATCCGCTTGCTTCTATGTGTTGCCAAGTGTTAGAGATCTGGTTCCTTGCCATGTTATGGCCCTCAGGAACTAGACCATAGGAACATCTAAAGTGTTCTCATATACAGGTGGTTGCCAATTTACAATGACTGATTACTTTTCTCATCACTGAGATAAAATACCAGGCAGAAGCAACTTAACAGAGGAAATATTTATTCATTCAGTCATTTACTTATTTATTTTTGGTTTTTCGAGTCAGGGTTTCTCTGTTGTAACTCTGGCTGTCTTGGAACTCACTCTGTAGACCAGGCTGGCCTCAAACTCACAGAGATCCACCTTCCTCTACCTCCTGAGTGCTGGGATTAAACGCATGTGCCACCACCTCCCAGTGGAAATATTTATTTTGGTCTTGGAAGATTTTTAGGCCAACACATCAGAGCAGTGTTAATGGCTATTGGAGCATACCACAGAGCTTCTTACATGAAGGCTGTACCAGGAAACATAAAGCCAGACCAGAGATGGGCATAAGCTTTCGAAGGTTCATTAGTGGCCTATGTGTCTAAACTAAGACTCATGTCCCAAAGGGTTCATAACCTTCCAAGACAGTGCTACAGTCTGGAGACCAAGTGTTTAAAACATGAGCCTCTGGGGGTAGGGCTTTCCACATAACAGTCTGACAATTTTTCACCTTTATGGTGGTGCAAAAATGATGTGAATTCAGCAGAAATCGTACTTTGGATTATATGGTTTGCTCTTTTCCTGAGTTAGCTTATGCAGTTTGATATTCTCCCACCATGTGGGGACTAGCAGTGTGCAATCTGGGGTTCCTCACTATGCGGAGTATCTAGCAGCCAGTCTTCTAAGAATATGGAAGGATGACTGTGTTTAACGGCACATTAGCATGGAGGTTGTGCAAATGACGCTCAGCAGAGGAGAATATAAAGTCCTGTTTGTTAATGCTAGCACTTCCCTTGGTAAAGGCATGAGATTTACATCTTCTGAAGAGAAACTAGAGGACATGTCAGCATTTGTCTTGTTAGAGAACAATGCCAATCTGTTCTTATAGGCTGACCTTCCCCTCCCTTCCCTTCCCTTCCCTTCCCTTCCCTTCCCTTCCCTTCCCTTCCCTTCCCTTCCCTTCCCTTCCCTTCCCTTCCCTTCCCTTCCCTTCCCTTCCCTCCCCTCTCCTCCCCTTCCCTTTCTTTCCCTTCTCTTCCCTTCCCTCCTCTCCTTTCTCCTTCCCTTCTCTTTCTCTCTCTCTCTCCTCCCCCCTCTCCCCCTCTCTCTCTTGCCAATGAAGTTTCATTTTGCCCTTTCTGTCCCTGGCTTGATACACACAGAGCTTTGTTCTCTTGAATGCATGGAGGTAGGGGTAGCCATTTCTGTATCCCAACTGTTGCTGAGGGCATGTCATTATAACCTGAGATGGTTTTCAGTTTACAGATAACTGAGAGCTGAGGAGAAGAAACATCAGACGAGTCAGCTTCATCGAAACCACTGGGTTGTAGAGAGTAATGATCTGTCTAGTCTCTGCCTTGTAGAATTTGTATCCTCGGTTGACCCTTTCTTCATTTTACATTTTATATCTCTATTCCCCTGTGTTTGTTCATATTATTACCACACTTAAGCCATCAACATCATCATCAAAGTTGGTCTGGCATAAATTGCATTGATAATATCACCAATAACTATTATTGATGTTTCAACTTTGAGTGACATCATGTTTTGTGATTGTTAAGATATATATTTGAACATAGACCAGTGGAAAGTACTCAGTCACACTGTATGCATTATATACAAAGTATGTGTTAATGTACTAAATGTATATCATTATATATAGATTGTATAGAACCTACTAGTAGTTATTGCGATGCATTATATATTTTTACAATACTATATTTTAAAAATCTATAACACGATATTTATGTGCTACACAAAAATATCGTTCAATTTTTATTTCATTGAAACTAATTGAAACTAATATACTCTTTCATATATCACATTTGTTTCTGTTTAACCAACTGATTAGAGTTGGTTGCTAAGAATAAGAGGGGAAGGAAAAATGGAAATGTAGATGTTTTTCTTTCTTTTTGTTTAATGTGTGTGTTTAGCTGGTTTAGTGCATTGGTCTGGAATTTATTACATGGCAAGAAGTAATCGTGTAATGGAAACTTCCAGAACTGTATGCCTGCTTCAGAGTGTTAGCAAGCTGAGTGTCACTTAGGGAAAGGACCACAAAGATTCACCTGGCCAAATTTTTTATCTATAGGAAGAAGAATTTCACAAATTCACAACCAAATGTGCTTGAGAAGGGTGAGGCTGAGCATGGCACAAGGATGACCTTTCACCTCTTAGGTAAATGGACTCGGAGTGGACAGAAGCAGCCTTGTGAAGATGTGCATAGAATTTGGTTTCTTGAAACACACAGAGTCCAACCTAAATCTGGCCATGGATGCCAGGTTGTGTTGCATGCGACACATTTTGAGAGGTGCAGAGAGGTGGGGGTCACTTCACAGAAGCAGAATGGAGCGTGGAAAAACACACTGGAGCCCATCTTGCTCAACAGTCCCCTGTCAGCAACCATGCATCTGGCCTCTGTATGGGCGGCCTGTAGCAGCAGGCTTTCTGTCTGGGGAACATGAACAAGGTTAGAGAAGAGGAAGAGCAAAAACTCAGAAGGTTTAATTGCAAGAACAAACGCTTGTGCTGAGAGCCTCAGGGGCTGTTTTTGCTGGCTGACTCTGGTTAGTCGAGGACTAAGCGCTCCATCTCTCCCCTTTATACTTCCTGTGTGTCCTTGGCTGCCCATTTACAGAAATACCAATGACCTCATTTATGTACTGGTTTATTTTCTCAGGCCCAGTTCATACCAGACATGACTACACCATACTTTCCCTTGGAGGTTTTCCCATCATCACCTGCTTCACAGGGCAGGCTGAGCTCTGTCTCTAGGAGGGTGTTGTAACTTCTCTCCATGAGATGACACACTTCTGTGACTCACCTTGCTCACATACCAGCCGATTTCTTATATCCCCTTCCTTCTCTCTTTCATCTCTATGGTTAACCCCCCACCCCCGTCCCCCTGTTACACTTCAGCATCTTCTATGGCTCTGCTGCGTTTCCCACCCCACACTGTCTGACACATAAATGCCAGAACATTTTCCAAGCACTTCAGAAATCACGTTGAAAAGGTTTTTAGAGAACTTTTGTTGCCAATGGAATAAAGGCTGAACAAGACCACACGGTTAGCTAGGGCTAGAACCCAGATTTTTTGTTATTTTAACTCCACTACTTTCTTTCTGTTTGACTGAAGTATTCTGTATCTGATGAATTCCAGCACAGGGATGCATTGTTTCTCCGATTTTACTCCTGTATACCTTAGGCTCTTCGTACAGTTTTAATCTGTAAACTATTTCTGTTCCTTTCTGGGGAAAAGAGAGATGATTATAAAACTTACATAAATAGAAATAAATGCTAGTAAAAATTTTTTAAAAATGCTGTAAAGCTAGACAGGCATAAATACATCAAGTAAACAGAACTCAGTTGTTTATAGAGATGACATGTGCCAAGGATACGATTTCACTGGCCACTGGGCGCCCAGGGCAAGGCGGTTTCTGACTTGGCATTCTCCCTCAATTGACTTCTACATCCAGAGCTCATGTGTGCTCTGCTGGCTTAGAGGGAGCTTTGTTCGGAGCCCTGGCTCCTGTCATGCTGTGATTCAAGAATATCCAGGTGGTTCAATCTTCAGCATTGTTAAAGAGTAGACTACCATCTATCTAAGGAAAGCTAACCAAATCCCGTTTTAACAACATCTAAGTCAGGCTTGGAAGAACCCAACAAGATTTCTTTATAAAGATATAATTTGGCCATTAGCAGCCTCTCACAGGGGGGGTCTTCATTTGTCTTCGTGGCTGATAGCATCAGCAGAATTGGCCAACAAACACTGAGAGCTTTGGGACAGCAGAGGTCCATACTCTTAAGTTCACAGACTTGAGAAAGAATACTTGATTCAAAAGCCTTCGAAGAACGCCACACTGGGCTCAGCCTCCCAGGACAAACTGCGATTCCAACTTGGACCCCATCATTGTCTCAACAATTGGTAGACATCTTATGTCAAGAAGTTATAACAAATGAGGTATTGGTTCAATGTACGAAGCCCTTATTTGGCAATTTTCATCTTCATTGCTCTTTCTAAATGTTAACTAATTAATCTGCTTGACAGTGTACCGGTTAGCAGTTGTACACAATTTATGTCCGTGAACTGCTAGACTCTTTTATTTCTTAGTATTTAATTTCTGGGTTTCTCCCCCCCCATGTTCTTCCAAGGCCAAATTAGCATAGTTCTTTGATGATACAATTCAGTACCACAGCGTCTGGGAGTCTTCACAGCGATAGATGCCAAGCAAGGAAGTAAGACTGGTCTGTGGGAAGGAGAAAAGGAGAGAGCCAGCCTGGCTTACGTGGATGTCAGAAGTGAACTACACCCAGGGATAGAGCTAGAGTTCATGCAGCCACTGTCTCTGACAGTGACACCAATACTGAGTGTTTAAAAATGTCACTTTAGTATAAGCCTGGCACATAGTAGGCACTCAACCAGTACTTGTTGGATGGATTACGTAGTGTGCTGGAGAGCAGCCATGCTTGCCACTTTTACTCTAGTATGCTCTTTTCCTATTCTGCATCCCTTCTTTTTCGCTGGCATGACTGCTCATCAACATGTTACTCCATTCACTAAGTATTAATTGAGTACCTACTGTGTATAAGACTCCTACTATGTAGCAGTAGGGTTACAATTGAGAATAAAACAAATCTCTTTTTTCCTCTAAATGAAGACCCAGTACCAGGAACTCAGAGAGCTACCTCAAACACTTCCTGCACACATCCCACACTGTTTGTCTTGCAGCATTCCTCAGGAAAAGGCATTCTACCTGTATGCTTGTTTCTGATGGTCTATTTGTTATAAAGCCTTCTCAGTCACTCCTCAAGTTTTGCCCCCAGGAGTTAATGACAAGTCAAGTTCTTACCATCTGGACCACTAGCTCTTGGATTTCTAGGTTATGGACCTAGTTAATAGTATGATGAGAATCATACATCCACTCCACACGACAATACACATAGACATGTCTACATTTTAGCTATAGTTACAAAGCACTTCTATGTTTACATATATAGATGTATAAACACATGTATGCCACCTTCAGGAGTTCATAAACCTTTTAAAAGTCCATGGACCCTAGCTGAAGGTTAGTCAAGGTCTCACCATTCTATACATTTTATCAATTTTATTTTCCATTCAAATTCTATACATTTTATCCGTATTTCAGCTAGACGTTTATATTGGAGTGGAGCATGCCAGTGAGTCGCACTGATTTTCACAGGTAATGTCTTCCCTTTCTTTGATGACCTTGATGGCTTCTTGGTGTTGTCAAGCTAGGGCTTGACATGCGTAGTACGTTCCAGCTGTAGCTGTTGCTTTCTGCACTATTCTTTACCTTTCAATGGAATCAGTGTGCTGTCTTCAGTGTATCGTCGGTAATGACAGCATGCTGCGTGTTCTAGATACGCAGGAAGCCTGGGAATCCATCATCTTCCGGCGTAATTGGTATTATGCACGACTCCCTGTAACGTACATACTTACAGTTGCCTATAAGGAATTTCATCTGCCAGTTTCCGGCTCCCATATGCCATCTTGTGAAATTTTCACAGTTTCCTCTGCACAAATGGCACAATATTTCATTATTAAAAAGAACTTAGTGTCATGTGCAAGCCTGAGGATGTTATTATAAACACTCTCTTGTTATGCCTTAGCATCCATGTGTGAGTTGGAACAATTTAAAAAGTTTTGCCCTTCTTTACCCTTCTCTTCTCTTTTAGAGCCAGTTCTCTTCTAAAATAAGATAAATTGAATTCCGTTGTTTGGTCCCAAGTAATGTATTCGACTGGGTTAATTTCTCCGGTTAGATGGATTTCAGATGACGTTGTTTTGTCCCTTTGCTTCTCTAGTCTCTACGAAGAACATTTATCACTTTGGTAGGAAATATATACAGTTCATATATTTTATTAAGCAAATATATATAATTAATATATTTTACGAACTTTTTATTCATTTTATTTATTTAGATTCATTTTAGTGGCATCTAATCAAAGTCTTAGTGGGTATCTATTTATTTCAAAATAAAAAAAATATTTTCACTTTATGTGTATGAGTGTTTTGCCTGTGACTATGTGTGTATACCACATGCATGCCCGGCGACCATGGAGGCCAGAAGAAGGCTGTGAATCTTCCGCAACTGGAGTTACTGAAGGTTGTCATCTGCCATGTGAGTGCTGGGGACTGAACGTGGGTTCTCTACAAGAACATAACGTTCTCTTAACCACTGAGCCCATCTCCGGTCCCAGTTAGTAGGTATTTAAATAGAAGATGCCTTTGAATTCTGTTTTCCCCCTTTGTTTCTTTAGAAATGTTAGCTAGCAACCAATATGTTAATGAAAAATTTAAAAAGTATTAGGGATTATTTTTTCCTTTCAGAAATTCCTCTGCCGTTCTTAGTGCATGTCATCTTTTTCTTAAATGCACAGGCCAGCGCATTATTGGCTCCTACTCATGAATTTCTACTCTGTGAGCAGCTTGCCGGTTCCCTGTTAAACTTGTCTGTTCATAGGAGTTTTAATAGGTCCCAAAATTTCACTCCTGAGTTTCTTCCAAACCCTTGAGTGGAGCTTATTATTTCTAGTGATAACGCTATTTTCAGAAAGGCGTATGTGTCAGAACACATTCTCGACACAGCTCAGAACATCTAGTTTATTTCTGGAGATTTGATTTTGTACCTGTGACTGATCTGCCTCAGAAGTTAATTTAAGACTAAGAGCATCCTGCAGCCTCCCCTGTGCAAATGGCCTCGTTCTGCTCTCTTCTTTTCAGAGCTGTATGAACCCTTGCATTGTGACTATCAGCCAATCGATCTCATTGACTCCTTCACCGTCCTTCTGGTCTCGCATTTCTGCTGAAGATCTTATTACCACGCTCAGTTCTTCAGAAATGTACGCCAATTCTCTTTTAGCTTGTAAATGTTTTCATCTGAATCTGTTCTGTCATGTTCAGCATTTCTCCCTTATTATTTCTTCACTTAGAAACATATTAAAATATCTTTTCTTCCTAAACCTCACTGATAAATTATATGGAGTTTTTTTTTTTTTCCCTTAAGATGCTCCTTGTCATTTTCTACATGGGTTGCATTTTTCCTGAACTTCGAGCATGTATTTTATCACAAATTTTGCAATTTCTCAGAGCTTTTATTTCAGTGTTTTTTAATTGATGTCATCCCCCCACCCCCGTTGCTTCCTTTTCTAAAGTAAAGCCCCGTATCATTCTCTTTATTTTTTCAGACTCAGTCTTGCTCACTGTTTATAGGATGGTTATTCATAACCACATCCTGCCCAGCTCATACCCATTATTTGGAGTCATGAGAGCCCTAAGTTCTAAAATGTCTTGTCATAGGAAGTAGTTAATCAAAGACATCCTAAGAAACAGTCTAATGGATAAATAACTGAAGTTTCTCAATGGAACTCCTTGAGATAATTTTGCAATTTTAATACTCTACATTTGGTTCTGGCTTTTTGTTTTTATCTAGGTTGAGACAGGCATGTCTTTTCTTTCTCTGTATCTTTTTTTAAAATTAGGTTTATTTATCTTCATTTAATCGTATTCTTATTTTGTGTGCGTGTATGTGTGTATACCATGTAAATGTCTGATGCATGCAGAGGGCAGATGAGAGTGTTAGATTGCCTGGAATTGGAATTACTGATGGTCGTGAACCACTATTTGGGTGCTGGGAACCAATCTTGGTTCCTCTTGCAAGAGCAGCCAGTGCTCTTAACCAGTGAGTCATCCCTCTATCCCCCAGCAAATATCTTCTATAAAAGACCAACATCACAGAATTTTATGTTTTGCAGATTGTTAGGTCTCTGCTACAACTCAGCTCTGTAATTGTATGGAAGCAGTCAGAAGACGTATAATTCATGGCATGTTAATACACACTGAAGTTTGAGTTTCCTATAATTTTCAAGTATCATATGTTGTGGTTTGAGTGTGTAATGTCTCCCATAGGATTACGTGTTTAAACTCTCAGTTCCCAGCTGGCTGTGCTGTTTTGGAAGATCGTGGAACTTTTAGAAGGAGGAGCCTTGCTGGAAGAAGCAGACCTTGGAGGTGGGGCCTGGAGGGTATCATGACCCAACTCCACTTCCTGTCTGCTCTCTGCTTCCTGATTGGTGGGACGTAATGTGACTACCCTCCTCACGCTCCTGATGTCTTGCCTTCCTCATTTGCTGAAACTGTTGGCGAAATAAACTCTTCTTTTTTTAGATTCTTTCCACCCCATTATTCGGTCATAGTGATGAGAGACATGACAAAGCATTACGAAAAATTATACCTTTTCAACCATTAAAAAGTGCACACATTATTCTTAGTTCAAAGATCATATAAAAACAGGCAGAGGACTAGCCATAGTCTGTCAACCCCTGACCTAGGTAATTTAAGAATGACATTTCCCCCCACCTGTGAGTCTATCCTATCTCCTTTTCCCACAAGTTTTTGCTTACAAAACTGCACAGTGTAAATCCCCTCCTGTGTGCCTGAAACGTGTCCTTCCTATATAGAGTTTTTTGTCTGGCAGCAAGAGACTAGCTGGTTCCATTCATGCTAATTATATCCTAGCCCTCAGTAGTTGCCAAGTGTTCCCATATGGCCATTTGGTCTGGTGAGTCTTCAATGTTTATTGGAAGCAGTTTTGCATAATGGAGTGGTTTTTCTCCCCCCACCATTCCTCGAATCCATTAGTTCTTAGATTAAGGCATGCTCACTTTATTATTCTTACTGCTTTCATATAGGACCTCAATCTCTTTCCTGATTGCTTTATTTACATCTCCAATAGGCTGGATATTGTGTTCATCCCCGGTTCCCCCATTTCTTAATGTTAGGTTTTCTGAATTGTGAAAGCTATCCGTCACAGCTTGCCGCTGTTTTACCTCAGACAGCAAGCCTACTTTTCCTGCAGAGTCTCTGTTTATCCTCAAACATATCCTGGCTCTTGGTGAACCTACAAATCTCTTCCTCGTATCATCTTGCCTACGTATTCAGATACCAGAAATCCCCTTGTCTCTAAAATCCTCCATAGAAATTATTTTAGAGTCTCGATTGATGTCACTTGACTTATCGTTTAAATTTCAAGCCTAATTCAAAACGAGTCTCTCTAATTGTTAACTGTTTATCTTCCCTTCAGTTAGCCATTTGTCGGATGAAGGTCACCATTGGTGTTACGATGCACAGTTCCGCGCATGGAACATGCTCACCACCGTGGAGCAGTTTATCTATTCTAAGGAGCACAACTTTTCTCTATGCAGGATCATTACTCACCCTGCAGAAATTTGGTTGGAGCAAGATGGCTCTGGAAACGTCGTAGGAGCTGGACTCCGGATGGAGACGACTTCCTGTTCTCACTATTTAGATTTTTTTTTGCATTGCTGAGGTAAAAACAGCACTGAAGTAAATACAAGAGGTTTGAATATTATGGAGCTGGTCTTCCAGTCCCTGCCGATTGTATTTTGAGAGTCAGTAGTAGGCTATGTATCTGAAGCAATGGTATGTCCGGGTGGTCTGATAGCCTGCACGTGAAGATGCCATTTTGGATACCATGACGCTTACGTGAGGTCAAGGCTTCCGTGGTTTGAATGTTATTCTTTTGACAGTCTCCAAAGACTTCAGTGTTGACTGGTTTGTGAAGTTGGCTATTGACATTCATCTTCTTTCAGGGGCTTCCCTCACCTCTAGACTCCTGGCAGCTATTTGACTCTCTGGGTCTAGATTTTGGGCCCTCATTTTTGGTGTCTGCTTACATCAAACTGATGCGCACATAGGAAGTTACAGATGGGGGTGTACGCGCAATGCCTCATTCCATGCAAGATTGCAAATGTCCTGGCACTGTGATTTTAATTTCAGTGAGAATAGACAATGCGATGTAGATCTAATTTAACACGGTAACTGTTCGACTGATAATAAACCAAGCAGAAAGACACGGTCTTCTGAACGTGAAAGCTTGGCTTCGATGGTTTGGATGCCGTTCCTGGGTGAATTATTCGGGAAACAAAATCTTCATGAGGCAGATGCAACCGATGGGCAGAAGATCTCAAAGAAGCCACTTATAACGATTGTCTTTAGTTCTCCTAAGACAAGTACCGCATGATCTAATTTATAGAAAGTGCCTGGAGTATTCAGAGCACAAATCAATATGTAGAATGATGGCAGCAGAGGACGGGCAGGAGGAGGGAGCAGAGCTTGTAGCTTTTTGGGTACGGGGCTTCAGTTTGCAAGATGAAATCTTCTGGAGGCAGACGTGGCGATGACTGTGCAATACTGTTTCTACTTTTGTGTGACTGACATACACTCTTAAAATTATTTAGGATTGCCAATTTTATGTTTTATATATTTTATATATTTTTTGTCTAATGTATCATATATATTTGTATAATGGTATAAACCATTAAAAATGGATAGGACAATACATTTTGTTATGATGTCACCACGTTAAAAACCTGTGAACTAATTGATTTTTGTTGGCTCATGTGCAGCTTTCTCTATTCTCACAAAAACCTACAGAAATGACACTTTTGCCTTCTGCAGTTACTAATGTCTGTGTTCAAAAGATACATATATTGACAGTTGAAATTCTTAGAAAAGGAAGTGTTTAGTATGGCCACTGGGTGGACTTTTTCCAGTATACCACACTTCAACTTAAAATATCTACTTTAGCATCTCTCCAAAATGACAGCAACAGAAAAACGAAACAAAAAGAACTCACTCACAGGACCTGCTAATTCCAGACCTGTAGCACACAGTTTTCAAAATTTTTTTATTTATTGTGTACTCTTTTTTATTATTTATTTTATTTTATGTGCATTGGTGTGAGGGTGTCAGATCCCCAGGAACTGGAGTTGCAGACAGTTGTGAGCTGCCATGTAAGTGCTGGGAATTGAACTTGGGTCCTTTGGAAGAGCAACCATTGCTCTTACCCTCTGAGCCATCTTTCCAGGCCTTTTGTGTTCTTTCTTAAAGTTGAAAAATGAGAATACCTAGGAAACCTGTTAGCAATTTTATCTTTCTTGTCAGCTTTACCTAGAATGTTCTCCAACTTGAATATTTGTTAATACAAGACTCATGAAAAATCCAGTTCTATTGACATTTAGTGACATCCAATTTATTGAACTTTTAAAAACCACAAAGAACAGAAATCACAGATCAATTTTTCTCCCAGAATTCAGGACTTTCCAGGAGCTTATTACTTATTATTCAAAGGACAGAGCATGTGTTTGTCATCTGAAGGACCTGGGGACAAGCTCGTCGCATTCAAAGTTAGATACTCTAGATGTTGGGGTTTTGAGGAAAAGGTACATTGTGTCTTCTTTCCCTTATGCTCTAAACCAAATGATAAAGAAGTGCAAAGGAGATGAAAGAAATAATGCTATTTTTATTTTTCATTTTGATGCAGGAATACGTGGTTTAGAGATGACAATGTGCATTTCTGCTTTGATTTTCAGAGCTGGACAAATCACCCCAGCATTCCCAGGTAGGTACACCACAGGCTCTTGCCACAGACATAGAGCACTTCTTATACCATAGTTCATGGAAAGCAGAGTCAGAGTCTGATCTGCCAGGCTTGGAATTTGCTCCCAAGTCACCCAATTAGGTCAAGCAGGTCTCCTTCTCAGGAAGACAATGATCTCTCTTTATCCCTCACTGGTCAGCACTTGAGCAACTGTGCTCTGAGACAAGAATAGCATTTGTCACTCTGATCTAGATGCTGTAAAAGAGTCTATCATTCTGATAAAAAATAAAATAAAATAAACAAGCAAAAAGCCAAAGAACAAAATAGCAATGAAAAAGAAAAGAAAAACAAACAACAGAAAACCAAAAAACCTGCACCATCAAGAGTATCAACCACAGAGACACAGCCTCTTCAGCTTAGACAGGAAGTGGAGAGGACATTCCCAGTCTACTTCTCTGGACTGTGGGTGGTAGCAACTTGCGCGGGAATGCCATCAGGCAAGAGAGGCAGTGGTGACAGCTTAGAAAGAATAAAGCAACAACAATGGTACAAGCCAACATTAATAATAATTTACTGTATGCCAGGAATTTTGATAAACAATTCATATGCATATCTCAGCCTCTAAAATCTTACTCTGACTGGAAAGCAGTCTCCTAACCCAAATCTGCTGTCATTCATATTCTGTCGTATCTGTGTCTTCCTTTTGGTAGAAGAATTATAAATCATGTTATGTATGTAAGCCGTGATATTCTACGCTTACATATTTCAATCCACACCTCCCTGTGAGAAGCAAGGACACTTATTGCATAATCATACCATCAATATCATTCTGGACAAAAGTAACCCATCTCCAATATCAGCTAAGACCCGACTACATTCAAATGTTCCAATTCCCTCCAAGAAACGTCTTTCACAGCTCATTTTCTAAAAGCAGAATCAAATTAAGTATTGTATTCGACAATAATGTTTCTTAAATATCACTTAATATAGAAAAAATATTTATTTTAAAGAGTATTAACATTTCATCTAAAAATATGTATGCCATTGGCCTCTTTTAATGCAGAGTTGGGATTAATTAAGAGAGTTTTAGCATACGTTTAAACAAGCGGTTAGAAGAGCAAGGCTTAGGAAAAGGAGCACACACATCCAAGAGCTTAGATGTAGACTTCTCAAACAGTTGCCCTTAAGCATCTACGCGGACATATGTAACAAATTTGGAAGGTTCTAAAATTCCATTTTCAAAGGGTTGCTGGAAACTTAAGTGAGATGATAGGCTCCTGAGGGCTCTAGCCAGGATTACAGCTGAGAAGGAAAAACCCTACATCTGTCACAGAAGTCAAGGTGTTTTTGCTGTAAACGAAAATGTGTGTAGTCTTGCTTGTGAGATTCTCAGAATATTTCAGGATTACCTCTGGCAACTAGGGTAATACTTAAGATCGTATATGCTTAGGTTTGCGCATATTTTGTTGCAATTTTAATATTCTTAGTCGAAGTGAAGCTGTATGTAATACATGCACACACACATACATATACACACATATGTACACACATAATACACACATACACACACGCACACATACACGCACATGCACATACACACACATGTACACACATACATACACACATACACACACACACACACATATATTATATGTTTGGTGTGTGGTGTATGTTCTGCATGCATGATGTGAGCATGTATGTGAAAGTACCTATATATACACAGAGGGAGATGATGAGTGTCTCTATTTTCCTCACCTTATTTTTTGAGACAGTGTCACTGAACCAAAAGTCTGCCATTTTAGCTAGTCTGGCTGGCCGGCCAGTGAACTCCCAGGGTCTGTCTGTCTGTCTATCTCTCACAATGCCGAAGTCACAGGCATGTGCAGCCATGCCTGGCTTTTTATGTGGGTATTAAAGGCTTTGAACTCAGGTCCTCGTGTTTGCATGGCGACATCTCCTCAGTATGGCACAGAGTATGTATATACTCAGTACGGTACATTTGCATGGTACATCCCCAAGCACCTTTTGTATTTCTAATGCTCCTTCCATGTTTGTTTTGCCTGCTCACTTTGGGTTGTAAGCTCCTTGGAGACAGTGCTCCTGCTTTCTACATTTTACTTCACACAACGGTGAGGTCATAATTTGTGCTCAGGGAGTACTCCTGCCGGCGTCACGATAGAGGTCCCGAGATCGGCTGTTCTGAGGGCCAGGGTCTGGCCAGCATTTCACTGTTCCTGCACCAGGACAGCCTGCAGAGTTCCTTTGTGCTCTGTATGTTGGTCACATGTTGCTATTCCACACCTCCAAGCATTTTCTGCTAAAGAAGCTGACTGAGCAGACCCATGAAGATATTTTTCATTTCCTTTGATGGAGCATAATGCTTTCGAATATAAACACAATAACACAGTCATTACATATGCACTTACATTATTGTAGTGACTGTGTGCTCAGCAACACTCTCAGCCAGGCAGGGAGCCCAGTAGTTCTCTTTTCCATTCTGATCTAAATTATGTTCATAATAAAAGAGTTTTCAATCAAGGTAAATACAATTTCACCCTGGCATAACATCTATATTCCTGCTCTCATTTTTTTTTAAGTTCCTTTCTTTTATTCTGGGTCACTCACCCTGATACACACGAGATTGTTTTCTTGTGGGGATAACAGCCTTTGCTCCTCAATGAACTATAACAATGGCTCTAAACGCATGCCCTGTAACATACCTCTGTGATTTACAAAAGCAGGAATAAATCAAAGCTGGGAAGAGATGCCACATTAAGCCAGAAGCTAAATGTTACATCATGTCGCACAAGGCTGGGGGGAAGAGAGGGGCTGCTTTTCCTGGCAGCACAATAAGTTTGTGCTCGTTACCTTCGCCGCAGCCCCATTAAAACAATCATTCTGAATCTGTGGGAAATTGTCACCTCCTTCCTTCCTGCCATGGCAGCTGGTATCAGAGGCTGCAGACATTGCTTATTCCTTTCAGGCTTCTTAACACACAGGCAAAAAAAAAAAAAAAAAAAAAAAAAAGAAGCTTAATTTATTAAAAAAAATAAAGTGTCAGCTTACCCTCAGGCTCAGTGCAGGCACCAAAGGGGAAAAAAAAAGATAAATGCCTCTAGGTGAACTGGCACCGGCTGTAATTCTCCGCTCACTCTGCCGCTGCGCTGTACGCATAGCATTAATCACAAGGATGGGGAGGCATTTCAAAAACTTAAGCAATTTAGAAACAAAGATGCACCATTTTAAAAGCACAGCAACAGAGCTCTGTTTTGCGATTCTCTCTTTGCTCGCTCTGAATCCGGAGAAGGTGCTGCAAAGAGGATCTAAATAATGGATGCTCCAGGGGGAACAGGTGGGAGAGACAGGAGAAGGCAGCGCAGTCACTCCTGCCCCCTCCTGGCCCTCAGTGACCTTCCGGAGATCAGAGAGAAGCCCTGTCTGCCTTTCTATTTTCTGGAAGGCGTAGCTACCCTGGATCCTGGGAGGATTCCCAGGAAAAACGGGCAGTGTTTAAACAGCCCATGGTTTTTCACCCCACGGGTTGAAGATGTCAGTCTCTTAGACCCGAGATCCCAGCCCTGTCCCAGGGCTCCTGTGGGCTCTGCTCTTAAGAACTGAACTCTTTGGGGGGTTTTGCACCCTTCCTATTGTTACATGAGTCGGAGAACCTTCCAGCCTTGTGAAAGTGCTCTGGCTCCTGTGCTGGTTTCTCCTGATGAAGACCTTTGCTGTCTTCAACCCATGCCGGCCTCTCTACCTTACTGGGAAGCGCCTGTCTCCTTTGGAAACCCTAATGCTTACTGTGCTGACCTCAGCTCTTCCGCCACATGCTTGGTTTGCAGCCCTAGCAGCTTTTGCAACCTCGCTGGGCCCTGCCTCCCAGTCCTGTCAGCTGAAGTCTGGGAGTTTTGTGATGGCCCTCTCATATTTCCGTTCTGTGCTGTGTTTCTACCATACTGTGACCTTCGTTTCCAAGTCTGATGGAAATGAGGTGGCACGGAGTAAAAGATCAAGGGCTCTACAGTGTGGTGGTGGTCAAGGACACTCATCACTAGAAAAAAATGAGGAGCAGATTGGGGTATTTTGGAGCATGCGCTAAAAATGGGAGAGGATGTGTGAGGGTGCAGATGCTGAAGGAAGATGCTCGGTGGAGAGGCTAAGCCTGGGTCATTTTCACTGTAGGCTCTTGGAAGGTTTTCAAGGCATCCATCACTGAAAACAAACCACACTTCTTTCTCACAGAGACAATGAGGAAATTGACATAGTATAAATGCCAGAAAACCACATATGTAAACATTCGGTTTTAAGTTGTAGGGTAGAAGCAGAATTCCAGCAAGGATGAGCTTGGGAAATAACATTTAATGAGGAAAAGCCATTGATCCCTATTCTAGTCTGGGGAATCATCCCATGTCTTAGAGAGTAAACGTCAACCAATGATTATTTTATTTCATTTTTTGGTGTCTTTAGAAACAAAATTCACTTTTAATAGACAAATCACAGTTGCATATCTTTATGGGCTACAATATGATGTTTTGATCAATGTATATTCATTTTAGAAATATCAGTCAAACTAATTATGGTAATTATCACCTTGCCAATTTATCTATTTTTTTTTTTGTGATGAGAAATTTCAAAATCTATTTCTTTCATCAAGTTTGAAATATATAGTACATATTATTGCTGTAGAAGTTTATTTTTAGTTAGGTTTAAGATGGTTGTTTTGTGCATTGTTGGGAGAAGGGCTGCCTAGGTCTTGGCATTTGTATTGTCTACAGGTGTTGGCTTTATGTAAAAGATGTTTGACTCCTCAAGATCTGCACATGCTATCAGTAGTACACCTGAGGCACTTAGGTATCAATTAAAACCCCTGAGATGAGAGGCTGAGGGTTCCACTGTCCAGTATGGAACTTGCCATAGTAGTGGTTCCCTCTGCTGAGGTCTGGCAGGGTTTGCACCTATACATATTCCTCTTTGTCTTCTTAGCTGAGGCATTACAGTAGGTGTACTACGTCTTGGTGGATGACCACCAAGAACAGCAGCAGCAGCAGTGGAGTGGAGCCAGCCAGAGCCTGGAGGACAAGCTGTGTGTTCTGCAGAGGTGAGAGTGTGAGAAGTGATCCAAGCCCTTTGGAGGAGCCCAAAAGATCGTGAGTGAATTCCAGATAATTGGATATTGATAATGTTTTTCTGCTGTCCAAAGACATTATGAAAAGCTTGAGAGATGTTTGGTTTCATCTGGTCCTGGGCATTAGCAACCCTCATGATTGTTCCTCTTGTAAATTGTTTTGTTGGTGTAGTGTTAAATTGTGTTGTAGAGATAAAGCAATTCTTTTTGGATTGGTATAGAGAAAGGGGGAAATGCTGTAGAAGTTTATTTTTAGTTATGTATAAAATAATTGGTTTGTGCACTGTTGGGTGAAGGGCTGCCTGGGCCTTGGTAGTTTGTATTATCTGAAGGTGCTGGATTTGTGTGGGGGATGTTTGATTGCTCATGATCTACCATATGTGCTATCAGGAGAACACCCGAGGAGTTCTGTATCAATAAAAACCCCTGAGATGAGAGGCTCAGGGTCCCACTGTCTGGGATGGTGCCTGCCATGATGGTGGTTCCCTCTGCTGTAGTCTGCAAGCATTTGTACCTATGAATATGCCTCCTTGTCTTCTTTGGTGAGCCACCACAGCAGCATTACAACCGCAATCTGATTTGCTTGTGTAGGTGCCCACAGTAATGTCTTATGATCCTTATTACCTCTATAGTATCAGTTGCAATGACTATTTTCCCAGTTCTAATTGTTCAAGTATTTGTTTATTTTACGTGTATGTGTGAGTGCCTGCATGTGTATATGTGTACCACACGCATGCGTGGTACCAGAGGAGGCTACAGGATGCCATCAGTTACCCCGGATGTGGAGGTACACGTAGTTGTGAGCTGCCATGTGGGTGCTGGGAGTTGAACCTGGGTCCTCTGTAAGGGTAGCAAGGGCTCTTAACTTCCAAGCCATCTCTCCAGCCCTCTGATTTTGTTTGTTTGGGACTTTTATTTTTTTGTCATCTGGCTAAACCTTTGATGATTTTATTTTTTTTCCCCCCAGAAACAGCCTTTAGTGTCCTTGATCTTGACTGGTGTTTCTCTAGCATCTCTTTCTCCCTTTTTCCCTCCCTGAACTCCCCCATCTTCCCTCTCCCCCCTCCCATATGCTCTGGTAGTCTTCATTTCCTCCCTTCTCAGCTTAGGCTTACTTTGTTCTTTTTCTACTTCATTGACACACAACCCTGAGAGTTGCTTATTTGAGAACTTTCTTTTCTTTTGATGTTCACTGCAGTAACGCTCCCTCTCAGCTGCTTTTGCTGTAGCTCAGAGCTTGAGTATGCTGTTTCTACTTTTTCTTCCCCCCTCCTCCTTTTTGGTTTCAAAACATTTAAATGTTATTTTTGATTTCTTTTTTGACCCTTGCAACATCACAAAGCTTGTTGTTTACTTTCTGTATATTTGTAAATTTCCCACGATTCTCCTTTTGGTAACTTCTGCTTTCTGGTCACTGTGGTCAGAAAAGATATATTAGCATTACCCCGGTTCCCTTCAATGTGTTAGACTCGTTTCGTGGTCTAAGCTGTCACGTATCCTGAAGAATCCAAGACAATTGTAAAATTACGAAATATATCATGTTTATCCAAATTTACAGCTCATGGAACAAATTCTAAAGCTAATTTAGGAAGTCAATATTTCTGAGACTGTTGAAACCCCTTTTATTTCATTTGTCTTCACCCTCTCTTTTCAGAGGAAACCATCAATATTACGCAATCAGGGCTTGTGATTTAATTTATATGTCATTCCTGATATTTACAATCTGCTTTTGGTTATGTGTGTGCACATGTTTATAAATGACGTGGTTTTACTTGCTGCATAATCTAATTGAATAGTTCCTCTAGACACATTCTCCTCTGCAGTGCTTCTCCCCCCTTTTCAGGATTGTGAAGTGTATCCATGTTGTTCTAATTCTGGACTAGGCAAAGTATGGCCCATGGGCTCACTCCATCTGCTGATTCTCTGTAGCCTTGAAGCTAAAGATGATTTATATTCTTAAAGAACTGAACAATAAACACAATCAAAGGAATAGACGTGACAAAGGCCATATGTGGCCAAGAAAGCTTAGAATATTTATGGCGCGGTCCTCCATAGAAAAGCTCAGCGACTCTTCTTGAGTTTTGTCTGCTTTTCTTATCTCTTTGTTCTATGTATGTGTAAAAAGCTGGCCTGTCAAGTTTCATGAAAAACCTTTTTAGGACTTTGAAATTTATGTTATTTAGACGAGAATTGATGTATTTATGATATCTTCCTTTTGATCCATATATTATCTTTTGTTATTATAAAAATCAACTTTTGTAGCTCGTAATAATGCATGTTCTTTATCTTATATTTGTTTTAGGTCAACCATGGATATGACTGGACGGAAATCACAGGCTGTATTCATTTCTGTATCTTTCAGAGGCGAGCATATGTCATTTCCTTTATGACTTCTAGAGGCTCCCCATAGTCTTTAGCCATCATCTCTGTAGCCAATCTCTGCGTTTCTTGTTACTTCTCCTTTTTGGACTCTGATCTTTCTGTCTCACTTGTCATTCGTAACATTCCAGTGATAGCATTCGGCCAATCCGGGTTCATCAAGGCTAGTCTGTCTTCCCCAGGGAACAATCTCGAAGCAGTCATGACTTTATCTAGAATCTTAATGCCCTTTTGCAGCACAGCATCACATATTATTCCGGGGATCAGGATGAGGACATCTTTTAGAGGGACATTCTTCTTGCTATGCACCTGTCTAGTGAGTCTTTTAGTTGGTATAAATTCTAACACTTACGTGTGATTCTTTTTGTGCCGCCTTTGTTGAGACTATTTTTCTCACGTTTCACAGTGACTTTGACTGTTGGTTGGAATGTTTTCATGATCGCTGTTCTACCACTCTTTCCCTCCTATTCGTGTCATCTTGGTGTTGACGTCTGTTGATTTTCTTACTCGAGTGGAACGTCCCTACATCTTGGGCTGTTCCACACACACTTTGAGAACAGTGTTATGACACTCTCATTTAGGCCTTCTATGATAGCAGCTTTATGTTAAGAGTGTATATCCTGGCCTACCTGGGGGGAGGGTTATAGCACAAATATTAACTTAATTTTCAGGGGTATTACAATGCCATTTTGATACGCTCCACTGTTGGCCACCCAGGAGTTGATCTAAAACCCAGGCAGTGGTGCTAACTAGAGTTCAATTCTCAGATCTTGGGTTGTGCTGTCTCTAACTGGCTTACCATGCTGTTCTCCTGGGAACACTCCCAAACCTCATAAAATAAACTGAAAATTCCATTTCTCTACTTTTTTCTTTAACAAATTCAACCCCAAAATACTTACTCTCTAGCATCTGGTCACATCTTTTAAGTCCTGGGCAGAAATTACTGAGAGAGTGAAGGTCAATTTGAGACAGCAGCTGAGTAACACCTCCATTGAAAGTAAGGACAGACAGGATGGATTAGTAGTTCCACCCTTTTTATTGTAAAAGTTTAACATATTTTGTTACATGTATTGATGCCTTCTACAGTTAGAACTGTTCTCACAATTTTAAGCATTTTTTTAAAAAGTAGATTTGACTACTGAGGAAATCTGGTTGGAGATTTGAAGATGGTGGCACAGAATTATAAAGTATACAATGAACGATGTTTCCACAGTTGGGGGTTGGTGCAATTCAATGTCTAAACTGATCCTGTATCATTCCTGAGCTGCTATCTTGAGGTCCAATGAGGAGTTTTTTTTATAGTAATTTGAAAGTGTTTGAAAATGCTTTTTTATAAAAACATCTCTCAGAGCATCCTTTCTTCTGTCTGGTTTGGGGAGAAAACTGGAAAGAAGCCACGTGGAGGGCTGTGGATTTTCTCATAGAAACCACTAGGAAAACAAACGATATGAGAGTTGACAAGAAAGAAAGGGAAAGAGAGGAGATGAAATGTTAATGTGCTAATAGCTGGTATATGTATAACAAACTTTTGGGAATAAGTTGACTCATAATGAAGAAGACATACTCAGCCAGGATCCATCTATCTCGTGGAGAAGGAGACTGTTGGCCAGCCTGAGAACCAGCGCTTTATTTGTGCCAATGGAGTGGATAGTCTTTCCTTATTTGTACACTTTGCTTGAGGTTGGACGAGACACATTAATAGTGTTACCTTCGAAGTTTTGATTGTACATATTGCAGCCATAACTACATAGCCTATGTTTTTCTGAAATAGTTATCAGAAATAAGAAATTAATAACATGTTAGTTTAATGTCTTAGTGAGGGATTTTTATTACTGTAAAGAGACACCATGACCACAGTAATTCTTAATAAGGGAAACCATTTAACTGGGGCTGGCTCTCAGTTTAGGGGTTTAGTCCATTATCATCATTGCAGGAAGCGTGGCCGCACGCAGGCAGACACGGTGCTGGAGAAGTAGCTGAGAGTTCTACATCTGGATCCAAAGGCAGCAGGAAGGAGAGAGTGAGCCACTAGGTCTGGCTTGAGTTTCAGAAACCTCAAAACCTTCCCCCAGTGACACACTTCCTCCAACAAGACCACACCTCCTAGGAGAGCCGCTCCCTATGAGCCAACGGGGGCCATTTTCATCTAGACTTCCACAGATACTGATTTGGGACAAGGCTCGGAGTCCGTATTAATGGTTCCAGGGCAGACAAAGAGGGCTTAGAAGCTCTTAGTATTTTTAACTCTACTTTCTACCAGATGATGGTGGCAATGACTACAATGACAAAAACTGAAGGAAGAACAGAATTGTGCTTTTGGAAAAAAAAAAAGAGTTTGCTTTGTCATACATGAATACCAGATGCTTATTACACTTCTCAGTGGAGAAGCAGGCGGTGGGGATGTCACGGAGAATCAAGGGAGACATCTACACAGGAGTTTTAGTTTTGGCATTTGATGCTGAAAACAGATGGCATTTGAAGCCCTAAGATTTCACGATATTATTCAAGACAAGAGAATAGACAGAGAAAGAGAGGAGGACCAAGTTCAAAGACACAGCGACACTTTGAAATTGGGCAGAGGCATCTGAGATGGAAGCAAAGAGATGCTTACGTCACAGAAGCCATTAGAACTGTTCCTGAAAGCAAATCCGCCGGTGATTTCAGCGGCCGATAAACGCAGGGTTGCATTTTACTTCTTGGATGGAGGCCATTGCGGGCCTTGAAAACAGCCACGGACGAGGAGATAATAACCCAGTGAGTGTGCGAGAAAGAGAATGCCGTGGGCATCCACCCTCCGAGCGTTGCACACGCTGGCCGATAAAGAAGATAAAGAACAAATGGGACTCAATACAGCTTCAACATTTGTGCTTGAGAGAGGTGTTATGGTTCGAATCTGAAATGTTGCCCACAGGTTCACATCCTGTTGTGAATACTTGTTCCCCAGCCTGTGGTGCTATCGTGAGGGTGGTGGGAAGTTGAGAAGGTAGGTTCTGGCTAGTGAAAGTAGCTCACTAGGGGAAGGACCTTGAAGGGTATGTCAGCTTCTGATTTCACTATGCTTTCTCTGCTGTCTGCTCTGCTCTGTGGGAAGATTTGTTACTTACTTCCATGGAGAAGCTAGTCCTACAGCTATGCCCTCCCTTCTGTGATGGATGGAGAATCTCGGGACCCATGGGCCAAAGTTAATCTTCACCCCTGGGTCGAGTCTTTCAGCTCACAGTGACAAGAAAAGTTACTAATACAAGAAGGGCAAGGGCTGAAGAGATGGCTGCAGTGGTAAAGGGCTTGGGGCAGAGGCGTGAGGCCTGGAGTGTCTCCAAGGCTGATGTAAAAATCAAGTGCAGTGGTACATGCCTGTTGATCCAATCCGGGGAGCTGGGGATAGGAGGATCCCTGGAGCTTGTGGACCAGGTGGTCTGATGGAATCTTCAGTGAGCTTCAGGGTCAGGGAGAGGCCCTGTCTCAAAAAGTGAGGTGGAAGCCATGAAAGAAGACACTGAAGTCAACCCTTCTGGCCTCCACACGCTCCTGCTCGTGTGCGCGTGTGTGCGTGCTCACAGACACACATACATAGAGGCACACACACACATATACATGCGCGCACACACACACACACACACACACACATGCATGCACACACACATACACATGCCCACACAGACCACATGCACACACACATGCACACACATGCACATACACACATGCATACACACACATGCACACACACAGACCACATGCACACACACATGCACACACAGACACACATGCACACACATGCACACACAGACGCACATGCACACACACACATGCACACATGCACACACAGACACACATGCACACACACATGCATGCCTACACGCACGCCTACACACACTCAGACACATGCATGCACACACACGCACACACAGACACACATGCACGCATACACACACACACACACACACACACACACACATGCCTACACACATGCCACATGAAGGAGAGAGGACAGAGCCTCAGGAGCAGAATGAGAGCACAGTGTGACTTGGCCTTACTCATTTGTTTCTTTGATGCTTTATTGCTGAGTCAGAAACACCTGAGTGAGAACTTTTGTTGAAATTCTTGCTTCTGGGAAGTAAAGTTTCCCTTTTCTGCTGTGCAGATACCTACAAGTGAGGAAAGCATCAGGAGAGCTGACTTTCTCTTTTGGGGAACGGAGCTCCTGAGGGGCTCTCATCATGGAGGTGAACGATCAATACCTTCTCACCTGGACCAAGGCGGGAAGAGTCACCGAGACTGTGGGGTGTAGAATGGGGACTAGGAAATCCAGTGCAGTCTAAGTCTTAATAAATAGGACAGAGGAGGGAGGGAGCAGGAAAGGAGGAGGAAGAAGAAGGAGGAACAGAAGGAGAGAGGAAGAGGTAGAAGGGGGGGAGAAGAGGAAGAGAGGGAGGGGCAGGGAGGGGGAGAGAGAGAGGGAGAGAGAGACAGCAAGAGAAGAGCTTTTTTTTTGCATTGTTTTTTGTTTATTTTACATAGGGTTCAGGAAAACAACCCATGGCTTATTTACAATATGAAAGAATCAATTAAGTATCTGTAAGGTGACCTGGTAGAAACTGTGACCAAAGTAATTTATCACCATTCATGCAGTGCAGAACTTAATGAGAGTGTTATCTGAATAAGAGAGAGAGAAAAAGACCAAGTTATGAAAGAAACAAAATGAACACACCGGAACGAGAGCAAAAGGGACGCTGAGGTCCAAGGTGAGAACCCTAGGCTGAAGGCAACAGCGTCACACAACTGATTTTAATATCCGCGAGCGGTACAGACAGGAGAGACACGACTGAAGTCTAGTTAGAAGTCCAGATCTGAAATCCCCAAATGGAAGAAACAATGAAAACAGAGATTGTGTTTTCTGCTTATTTTCTTTCCCTGGCATGATATGTCCTGAACAGAGGGGAGGTTATTTATAATTTTTGTTTATTCAACTTAACTTGAATACTGAGATTTATAGTTTTCATTGAAAAAAGCACCTTTGAATACTGCCCAGACTCTACTGGCAATCATCTACATATTTATTTCTTGTTTTCTAAAATAAGAATCAGTTTGAATTCCAACAGTGAGAGTTTAGGACAGTGAAAATTTGGAGGACATGATGACGTAAATAAAAGAGGCAAAGAGATGGTGACTGTTAGAGTAATTAATAGAGTGGACAAAGGGAACAGTATTAAGATAATTTATGTCTCTAAAAGAAGGAAACAAAGAACATACAGAGATCTAATATAAGTAAACTTCAGTGAAGGAAAACACCCACTCCATAGTCTAGCAAAAAAATCATGCAAAATGTTTTTCAATTTTTTTTTTTTTTTTGAGTCACAAGAGAAGCTGGGCAGTGGTGGCACATGCTTTTAATCCCAGCACTGCGGAGGCGGAGGTGGATCTCTGTGAGTTTGGGGTCAGCCTGGTCTGTAGAGTGAGTTCCAGGACTGTCAGAGTTACAACACAGAAACTCTGTCTTGAAGAAAAAAATAATAATAAAATAAAATAATTATTTAACCATCTAGGCCAAAAATAAAAAGTAACTTTAAGTGGAGAGAAAGGAGTTGGATCCTTACTTCCCACCGTGATATAGATAAGTCTACAGAGACCCGAATGGACCGAATATGGTCCGATAACAGTAGAGCCTGAGGATTGGTTAGTGTCGGTTCCGTGTGTGTGTGTGTGTGTGTGTGTGTGTGTGTGTGTTCCGGGTCCCACAGTCCCGCCGGTCAGAGGTTGATGTCCCACCGGACTAGGATCCTTCGCTGGACCTAGTCCCAAGTGGCGGAAAGGCGCGCGCCCTGGAGTCCACGGTTCTGGGACCTTTCCCGGAGCTGTCCACCCGCGGACCTGAGAAATTGAAGAGCCGCGAAGAAGGCTCTGGAGACAGCCTCTGGTGGACACGAAACTCATTTATTCAAAAGTTTTTCCCTGAATAAATAACTTCCCAGGGAAGGCCGGGTTTCTCTCTCAGGCGGAGAAGCCTTAATTAGCATGGAAGGGCGGGGCACATCTGGCCTCCTGGTCTTTGCAGAGACAAACGTGCATAATTCGCCACAGGGCAGGCAGAAAGCTTGCCTATCTGTTTACTGTGAGTAGCCAGCCTCCAGGGCTTGGAAGAGAAGGAGCTTGCAGAGCATCCTGCTAGCCCACCTGGGGAGGGCGAGGAACTCTCTTGATGCTTCCACTTACTCTTGAGCCCAGAGGCCTACAGGTTAGAATGAAACAGACAGACTGATAGTCTCCAATGCAAATTAAAGTGGAGAACAGAACTCACCTGAAAACCTTTCCAAAGGTTTCTTGATCATCCCAGACATGAACAGCTTAAGTTCAACCGAAACTCAGGAATGGAGTCTCTGTGCTAACAGGAATGGAGCCTGCCGTGGGCCATTTAAGGTCATCTCTTCTGTTTACTTGCAGAACTTAACAAAGTGGTTCCTTGGTGTTTCTAAATAACACAAGGACTTCAGAATGCTGGATTTCAGGGCCCTCCTCTCTTGCATTGTCTAGTATGTGTTTAGTATTTCCCTTTTATATTCTAAAAATATTCTCTCGGGGTTGGGGAGATGGCTCAGTCAGTGCTTGCTGTGAATTGGATTTCCCTGGCACCCATGCAAGAAAGCAGGACACTGGGGTGTGTGGTTGCAACCCAATGCTAGGGAGGGAGGGAGAGGAGATCTCTGAAGCTCACTGAGCCTAGCAGAGTTTCAGGCTCAGTGAGATATCTTGTCTTGAAAACACGGTTGGGAGCCTCCACGACTCCCACACAGTTATTCACAACTAATCTTGTATTGTCTTTTACTCCCTGTCCCTTGGTAAACTGAACTTCCTCCCCTCTGAAGTAAGTATATCCTTTGGCAGTTACTCCAGGAGGGAATGTCCCGATTGATTCTGTTTGGAAATGATTGTATTTTGCTTTCATTCTGCAAAGTTAATTTCATGGGGCCCAAAGTCCTCCTCTCAGAGTTACTGTACCTTTTAAGACAGAATTTTCTTAGCATGGGGTCTCCCGGGAAGCTGTGAGAAGGATGTGGTCACACAGTGTTGTTCACTTGCACGTAATGCAGTTTTCCTCTTCCGTTGCTTTAGGGGCTTTCCCTTTCAGGATGATTTTTTCCGTATGTAGGAAGTTTCTCCCTTTCTTACTTCTCTTGTCTGTTCTGCCTCTCTCCTCTTCCCTTCCCTCCTCACCTCTCCCCTCCCCTCTTCCTCACACTTCCTCTCTCTTTTCTTTTCCTTTCCAGTTTCTATCTCTTTCATTCATTGATTTTTGCTTTTCTTTTTTGCCTATATTGTCTCAAATGAACTTTAGAGTATATGCCATGTAAAAACAAATGGAGAAAATTTAAATTTAATTGAAGTTTCATATAGCATAGAAATTAACTGGGAACAAATTGATGTCTTCAGAATGTTTAATATTCAAATTTAGTTAATACTACTTGTACTCATTTGCACATGTCTTCCCAGTTATGTTTAGTGATATATCAAATTACCTTGAAAATTTTTTTTGGAATGTTTCTGTTTTGAATAAATCATTTCTCTTTTAATTTGGTTATTGCAGCATTACAGAAATCAGATTTTTTTTCCTCTTTGGATAGGTGAGAATCTCACAGTACATATACTTTAAAAAGTTGAACAGTTTCCCCAGAAGTAAAAGCAACTGTATTTTTTATATTCTACCAGAAAAAGTTTCATTTTATTGGGAAAAAATTGGATTATCAAATAGTAGATTTTATTTTCAAATAGGCAAGGGAAGCAAAGTAGTAACTGAATATGATTAAGGGGAAAATTAATTTTCTGGCTAAAGGTTACATTTGACTATAGATATTTCTAGCAATAATGATTAACTCAAGTTTAAATGGGAAAATAATTACATAGTATGCCTGGATGTGTTCCAATTAGAGTTTGAATGATTATCTATTTTATCTATCTATCTATCTATCTATCTATCTATCTAACTAATACTTTTAGATGCTGAGAAATCCCTAAGAAGAGGCAGTAGAAATAGTGTGTGAGATATTATTGAATACATCCAACTTGCCCCTGTAGAATGTAAGAGTAAATTGATACTTGAAATTTTTTTTAAAAAACTGATGATAATAGAAAGCAAACAATCAATTTATATTTTAGAAGTACATAGAGAAGCCTAAGTGGCTGCCTGATTTTGTAAAATCAAAGCATGTCAGACCAATTTACTTCTTTTATGATAGTCCACAAGGATAAGAAGCATTTGAAGAGCACAGACTGTCTTAATTTGAGCAAATGCTTTTGTTCTATTGTATATGATGCATTACCTGGAAGCTAGGAAAATATGGTGTGATGTACAGTCCTCAATGGCTGGTCACTAAACAGTTTCAGCTGAACACTAATATTAACAGGCATAGGGATGTCTAAGGAGTCTTCTGAAGTCAATATTTGATATAAAGCCTAAATAAAAGATTTAATATGCCACTAATGAAGTATGTCGATATTACGTAGGCACCTAGTTGTTACTGTTTGTAGGTAAATAATTTTCAAATCAGTCTCGATATATTTGATGAAATGGTTATAAAGCACTAATACTTGTGGAGAAAACAGTAAGATGTGCGGGACACTTTAGAACCAGCGATGGGATGGGGAAAGACTAAATTGGCGGAAATTGAAAAACATTTCCAGCTGTTTTCTAGGACATAAGTTGAGTTGAGCTATAACTATTTGTTAAAAGAAAGGGAGAAAGAAATCAGGAAGGAATGAAGGAAGGAAGGAAGAAGAGAGGGAAGGCAAACACAGAATTTAGTTTATATATGTATGTCATATAAGGTAGAAACTGTCAGTATTCTACCCAGTTCTAATCATGTTTCGATTAATGTTATGTCTACTTCCCTCAGGCTCAATCTGGCCCATGTCCTAAATTCAGATACCATGATTTTTACATTTTGATTAAGTGCTTGACCACTCACCCATATGCCGAACCCCAACTTAAAGTTTTAAACTATCAAAAATACAAATTTCAAGAGATAAGAAATTATATGAACTTCACCTTCAGCAGCCATAAATAAATTCTTACAATAACAGAACACAGCTGGCCCATTCTGATGTGTTCTTTAGCATCTTGGAAACACAGAATCGAGTAGATTAGGTTACTGTGCATACAGTCTAAAATGATTGCTAGTTGGCACTTTGGAGGGGAAAAAAAATCTCCTGTTCCTTGACCTATTTGATTGCAGCTTTTTGTGAAGTACACTAAATTTACCTCCAGCACCTAGAAATTTTCCTTGTTGTAATAGAAATGAACACCCCTCGGGTCCGCTGATGAATACAAACGGCACATCTTCTGAAGAGTCTTTGACATGGCTTTGGGTCCACAGAAGAACACACCGATGTTGCTGCTGCAGGATAAGAAAGGGAGATAGTGTTACCTGAGCAAGGCCAGTGGGAAGCCTTAACAGGCACCGACAATTAGGAAGCAGAGGTGGTGGCCAGATTATCTATTTATTTTCTAATCTGTATCTGCTTCCTCTTTCCTTAGAGTCTTTCTTCCTACTTCCAATACATTGCTCCTGCCAAGCTTTCCAGAGTCCTGAGACTCCAAGAAGCATGGAGCCAAGAAGACAGATGCTGGAGGAGGCTGCGGTAATAGCACAGGGGTCACAGTGAGACAGTGAGTTCTTGGTCAGGTGAACTTGATCAGCATCTTCCTGGATCTGTGGAGAGATTGTAAATTCCCCAAGAAGGGGTCAGGACTTTTGACTCAGCATCTCATCCCAGCACCCGGGACAGTGTCTGGCTTAAAGAGACAATGGCCACACCTTTGCTGAAGGAATGAATAAATGGTCATGTTGATTTTGTCTGGTCTTAGGCAGGGCTGGAGGTCTTGCATATATAATTAATATAAAGATAACGGTTGCATTGTATGTTTTAATGAAAGCCAAATGAGACAGTATACTCAGAAAGTTTTTAAAGGAGTTAGTTGTGACTAACATCTTGTTCAATGTTGCCATTCTTATAGTTGATAAAATTTATACTAAAGGAATAGCAACTTGCTTTATTTCTCCTACTGGAATTTAATTTGCAAAGAGGACTTGGATGAAGAGAGAGAAGGGGTAGAGCGTTGCTCGAGATGGAGTCTTCCGAACATTGTGATCTCTGACCCTTGCACTGCAGAAATGGCGAGGAAGACCTAGCCCTGCACCACACCCCAAGAGTGCCCCAGTCCCTAGTGACTCTTCCCGTATAAACAGGGCACTGGTTCAGGGCTTCACATTGTTTCTTGAAGTCAGGGCATGCCAGCCCCGATTGGACAGTTCAAAGGCCACAGCTTTCTTCTCTTGGCTTCGATATTATTGTGCCCCGTGGAATTTTCTTTCCCTAATCTCCAGCGTAAGCTGAAGCAGTGACTCTAGTCTAGATCAAAAGTTCCCATTGTACTGTGTATAAAACCATTAGGCAGACTGTAAACATGCAGATTCCTTGGCTGGAATCCACGGGGAGAACGTTTGGCATGAAGCCATGTAATATAGAGGCAGATGGTCCTATGAGCCATACTGCCTCAGAGAAATCCCTCAGATCCAGGGCCAGCCCGCTCTACTGCCTCTTCTCCTTCCCCCTGGCCTTTGTTAGTAAGTGCTTCTGTCGCCTATGCCTCTTTGCTTACACAGTAGCACAGTTCTCCACCCTGGATCAGGGCCCTGTTTGAATACTGTGTCCCAGAACTGTGGTGCCCATGGTAGAAGGTGATGATTTAATCACACTTCAAACTAGCTTCAAAAAAAAAAATTCACCAAATGGCTTCATTTACAAATGAGAATATATTTAAAATGTCTAAGTGCCACTTTCAAAGGTATACTTCCCATGGCTTAATTTGTGAAAGTACATTAAAAAAAAATGTTTTGTACTGAAAAGCTTGACCTGGGGCAATTTTCATGTGTTTATGGAACTAGAAAGTGAAAGGCTGAGGAGGCTGTTCTGTCCATTGTTTGGCTGCTGGGAGCTTTGGAGGCTTTATCTTCTCAAGGCCTGTATATGTATATATGTATATATAACATATATATATATATATATATATATATATATATATATATATATATGGCTATATATGTATATGTGTGTGTGTGTGTGTGTATAAATATATCCGGGAGCATTAGAGATCCTTCCTCTCAGTATCTCTGCTGTGCTCCCAGCTTCTCTCTGAGGATGAACCGAGGCAAGGCAGGCCCTGCCTTGGCGCTGTACTTGGCGTGTGCTGATCTCTGTAGCTGTTAGTCCTCAGATGTCAGTAGCACACACATCTGCAGGGCTTCGCCTGCTCCACAGAGCTGAAGAGATGAAGACTGGAAGCAGGGTGTGAACACAGAGGCTGCTAGAGAACTACTGGGATTGGTCTCTTGAACGCTGGACAGAAACATCTGAGGGAAAGAGGTCAGGTAAGGCCCTCCCTGACGAGGACTCACAGCCTCGCCTTGGGTACGATGTCCAGAGGTATCCCCGCATGCATTTTCAAAAATGCTATTATGGGTGATGATGTTTTCCCATGAGTGTGAATGCTACCAAAGAGGTTGCCATTGGCCCATTCCCAACAGGTTGAGACTGCCCTTTCGTTTGTAGCCACAGTCACTGTTTGAGAAGCTGGTGGTACTCTTTGATGGCCTGCTTTTAAGACCCCATTTCAAAGGATTTAGATTGTGGGCTGCCAGGTGTACCAGGAGCATCTCCAGTGGCTCACAGCTCCTCTGCCTCTTTGAAGTTGTGGCAATTGCTCTGCACAGCTAAGTACAAACTTTTCTGTTCTCAGGGTCCGCAGCTGTCACAGTTATTCTCACAAAGGCCGTTTATCATCTACCCTCAGCTGGGATGAGAGGTCAGCCTTCACCAACTCTCTCCCCATCGCTGTCCTCATGGAAGATATTCTGTTGCTCTCTGTGCCTACCAGCCTTGGGTTTCCTGGTCACGAATGCATCCCATAAACCATGGAGCGGAGAGAATCTGCACAAAGTGGTTTAAGGCACAGATGTGGCTGAATTTTTTTTTCTTTTATGAGGCAATGGGCAAGTACAGCAAAGCCCTAATGGGATTGCTGAAGAAAAAATTCTTCTATAAAAATTTAATTATCTGCAATTGCTTAGAGTTAAAAAAAGAAGATTCGGTGCAAAAGAAGTATAAAAACACGAGGCACCATTTATCCTCCGGTTTACAGCCTGCAAGCTGCAGAGCTTGCACATGCATGAGGAGCTGGATCAAGGATAACATTTAATGGCATTGACCAGTCTGAGTGGCTGACTTTGAGGAGAAAAGGACAGATTTCACAGAGGCTGACAAAAAAAATGGTTAACATTCACAGGATTATTCTGACCTCTGATAAACAGCAAAGAAGGTCCTCTCCCCCTCCACCCCCTCTATCCCTTGTGTTTGTTAAATAACCGCTATGCTCTTCTCTGTGGGATTTAGGTTTTTTTTTTTTTCTCCCCTCAAAACAGTAGAGCCATGCTATTTGTGATAAACATCCCAAATATCACCCACCAGGAGATCTCAGCCCAGGGGATAGACGGGCATGTGGGTGTGCTTGGGAATAACCCACCACCTCCCCAGATTCGCAGGCTCTGCTGGCATGAGCCACTTTCTCTTTAAATTGTGTGTTTGTTTTTATGTGTTGGCTTTTATGCTTGCTAAGTTATAACCCTGTAGGGGCAGACCCTAAACCATGTTTTTTTTTGTTTTTTTTTTTTAAATCAAATTACTTTATACTCTGAGTGTGTTCTGCAAATAAAATCGATAAACAGAAGCTTCCTGCGGATTTACGGAGGCTTAGGGTGGAGGCACTTAGAGCTGCAAACTCTGTTTCAGACACTGGGCACACAGGTTCTTCTTAATCTTTTCCTGTGAGTGTTTTTCATTAGAAATGCCTCCAAATGATTTATCACATAATTACACTTTATACAACACCATCTTTTTCATAACTACAGATGATAGTTGTGCTGGCCAGCTCTCTCCCCTTGTAACCCATGTCCCAGTTAACGCCTAGCAGCCAAGCTGCACTGACTTTCATAGGTTGTACACTGGCCAATCTTGACTTTCAATTTGCTTTAGAATCACCTAGAAGACACACCATAGGGGGAAGTATTTTCAGAGAAAATTAACTGAGGAGGAGGGAAGACTCACCCCATAGGCTGGGATCTCAGACTGAACACAATGAAGAAAACTAGCTGAGCAGAGGCATTCATCGGCTCTCTGCTTCCTGACTGTACTGGCTACTTGTCAACCTGTCACTTGACACAGGCTAGAGTCACCAGTGAGGAGGGAGCCTCAGTTGAGAAAATACTTCCATAAGATCCAGCTGTAAGACATCTTCTTAATTAGTGATTGATTGGGGAGGGCCCAGTCCATTGTGGGTGGTGCCATCCCTGGGCTGCTGGCCCTGGGTTCTACAAGAAAGCAGGCTGAGCAAGCCATTGGGGAGCAAGTCAGTAAGCAGCACCCCTCCATGGCCTCTGCATCAGCTCCTGGCTCCATATTTTTATTCTTTCTGGCCCAGCAGAAGTTCCTGTCCTGACTTCCTTCCACGATGGATTATGTGGATGTGGAAGTGTAAGCCCCATAAACCCTTTCCTCTCCAACTTGCTTTTGGTCATAGCGTTTCCTCGCAGCGACACCGCCTTTGGGTGCAACTTGAGCAGCCACCTCCAGCTTCTGCTGTGATGATGAATTGCATCTGAAAACCACAAACCCAAACAAACCCTCTCTCTCTCTTTGAGTTGCTACTTTTCAGGTATTTGGTCACGGCAACAAGAAAAGCAACTAACGCGGTGTTCTCATGACCGAGTCGTTCACTTGCAGCCGCAGATGTCACTGGTGTGCCTCTTCTTCATCCCAGCTTTCCAGCAATGGCCTCTTGGGATGATAGACGGGGCTGTACGCTTAGGATTCTCGTCTCGGTTTCCTCTCCTTCATCATCGTTTTACTTGTTTGTGCTGACCACTAGATACGAGTGGACGAGGCTGATGCCCTCAGTGGGGTGGGGTGGGAGTGGGGAGGAGGCCAAGGAGGTGCAGGAGGATGCGGATGAGGAGGAGGAAGGGGGGATGGGGAAGCAGGAGGAAGAGGGGGAGGGAGCAACAGCAGCAGGAGGAAGACAGTGATCCCAGACAATGGTGGAAAAGATTTTCTCCATCTTGTCTTTTCCTTTCCCCTGTCCCACTAAGACATGTAAAGATATAAATAGCCAAATTTTTTTTTTCTATAACTGTTAATTTGCTGGGATAATGTCACCAAAGTAAGTTTTCAGAGTAATCAATCTACCCATTATTTATATGTCCTTAGTCCCTCTACAACAAACAATTCTAGTAATTTCCGTTGAATTTTTACTCAGCTACAGCCGTGAGCTGCGTGCCCTCTGGTGGAAAAAGTACCATTTAGGGTATGGGGCCAACACTTTCATCATCTCTTATGGTGGCTTTACTTTTCTTATAAAGCTATAATTTGTCATGTGCTAGATTTCCATTTAAATCTATTTCTTGGAGTGTTCTGAAGGTTTTAGTCATATAATGAATGTTTAGGATACCCTGTTAGATAAAGGGCCTTGTACGCTATAATCAGCATGCTAATTTCCTAAAAATATCACTGAACAACGTTTTTGCACATATGCATGTACAAATGAGAAGTGAAGGGTGTGCGTACGAGCAAATGTGATTCCAGATGGATATGTTTACTTGATTTAGGAGAAAGGTATTTTTTTTTTTTTTTTTTTTTACATTTTTGAAAACAATAGGAGTCTAAATACGCTCCTGTCATGTGGGTTAGAAGCCCCCAGTCGCATGGTAAGTTGACACCTTCTTCACGTCTGGGGTAGGTTTCTCCATCCTAACAAACAATGACATTCTTCTTTGTTTTTGTTTTTTTTTTTTGTTTTTCCATTTGATATTAAAGAATCACTCCTACTGATGTTTTGAAAACTGGTCTCATCTTGAAAGTTTTTGTGGTAATTAATTACTTAAAGTTCACACCTATAGGCATGGTGAAGGTATTAGCAGATAAGTCGAAAGCTGCAAACTATAAATATTTTCTGAAGTGTAAGATCAAAGACCAAAGCCCTATGGAAACAAAACTCTTAGTCAATTAACTAACAACAGCTGAGCCACAGATCCACACGGGGAAGTAGATGCACACTGTGTGTGTGTGCCAAAATATAGCTAGATATGACAAAGCTATATTTGTTTTCACTCTGCCCGTCTTCTTGAAAATGGTTTCCTGACTTCTGAACACTTGATTAAAGGTTGGCACCATATTGAGAATGCTCACAGAAAAATAACACAGCTTCCATTTCTGTGCAACACCCATTTCTATAGATTAGTAAGTCCTAAGTGTCAATGCACACATGAATTAGCCTACTGTATTTTAATGGGAGGGTGACTTGCATTGTATGCTCTGAATACTTTTCTGTGCTTGTCCAATTGAAGAAATTGGCAATTGTCACATGCATGAGAGTTTTGGACAAAGCAAGAAAATGGCCTTTTTAAATATATACTCATTTGCTGTTTGTTGATTGTCTTTTAGTAGTATATTCATGTTTTTGTAAATCAACTGATATAATTACCCAAATTAATTACAGATAAAAACAGCAGAATATGCTTTCTTGTTTTCTGCTTCCAGTCTTTGATCTATTTTAAAATTGTCTTTCCTGCTCCTCATTTGTATTCGTTTTGATGCCATCAATTTGTTTCTCTATTACTGTTATTTTTGCAATTTTCTGGTCCCTTTAGAACTTGCTCAGTCCGCTTTGATCTGTTTCCCTTCAAGCTTTATTTTTGGTGCTGTTTTTTTCATGTGCTATAATTTTTTTTTTTTTTTTGCACTCATCTCCCTGCAGTTCTTTTGATTCAACTCTTTCTTAGGACAGGAACAAACTCTAGCTTGAGTGAACAGGTAAATGTGATTACAGGAGTTAGCGCTAAGAATGCCTGGCTTTGTGCTTATGAGTAGCAATTGTTGAGAGCCTACTTCAAAGGCCCTCGAGAACAAAGAATCTTTTCTGAGGCTACTAACAAATCCAGCAATTCTTCCTGACCTGCCTTTGCCAAAAGATACCAGCTAATGGCAGGACAAGCCTGTCTTGTGAGAGTAACCAAGTGGGCCTGGGAACAAACATCTCCGTGACGCAAGAAGGAGAGAACATACTGTTTATCTCCCTAATAACCATCTTGAAGAAAATTAATGTTACTTTGTCCTTCGTGCAAGCAGTGATTGGATTGTGTGTTTCATTTCTATCTGGACAAAGGCCAGCATATTGCAATACTTCTCAATATTAGATTTTCTTGTTTAAAAATTAGATTTTATTGGCATTCTCCTCCTGAGATTTCTTCATTAAAAGCTTCATTAAGCATAAATCTCCTTTTACACAGAAGAAAAACAAAAAATTATTTTAAGAAGGTCATTTTAAAAGTCTTCTAGATGGGTGGTGCTAAGCTCTGTGCTGGAGATTTGCCTTGTTCCAGGGACCTGGCATTCCAGAGATGAAATAATGATTGATTTTGCATGGATTTATCTAATATTAATTATATTGATGCTTGAAGCGATTTAATAAGCCAAGTGTGTTCCAGAGTTTCAAGCTTTTACGAATCTGATATTAAATCTTACTTTTTTTTTTTTCAGGTAGGACGTGGGCAAAAATATCTTGGTTCTTAAGTGACTTAACCACAGGAATCTCTTCTCCCCTGGAAGACATCAAGTCATGCGCCAGAGAGAGAGAGTTTTGCACAGCTCCCATGCTGAGAAATGCAGCCAGCCATTAAAAGCAACTGTGTGCTCTGGTGGTGGGTTCTGGTATGGGGAGAACATGTTCTTGAAAGCACTGTTGTGGGGGTGGGAAGGAGGATCGTGATGGAGTTTGTCCAGCTTGGGTAGAGCTGGCCTTGGCTCCCCAGTCTCTGCACTCAGGCTGCTCTCAGCTTTATAGAAAAGCGTTTTCCGAGTAGGGATCGCACAAGGCTGGTTTTGCTTTCGACTTGACATTCTGTGTTTCTGTCTCACACCGTCCAAGTGAAGAGAGATAATTAAACGAACTGCTTTGAAAGGCCTTCTGTATTGGGCTGCAAACTTACTATTGTAGCAAAGATAAACATAATGCAATATCAATGCCAGATAATCGTAGGTAAGACTGGGGCTATCTGCATGAATTTAAAGATTTATGTTTTTGAAAGTCTGCAATTTGAGGGCGGGCTAGGGGGACATGTCATAGAAAACTTCTTGCTTTGCAGCTATGAGGACCCAAGTTGGATCCCCAGAGCCTGTATGAAAAACGCTAGGCTTGGTGTTGTATGCTTGTTCCAGTTGCTGGGGGAGTGATGTCAGGAAGCAAAGGTGCATCACTCTTTGAGGCCCATTGGCCACCCGGCCCAGCCTAGTTGGAAAAGGGGGTTCTAGGCCAGTGTGGAGAGACCGTGTCCAAGACACTCAGAGTGTAGGTGCCCAAGGATGTCATCTAGCCTCCACACGTGTGTTTGTGTTATCCCTTCTCATCTCTCTCCCATACACACGCAGAGCCAGGAAGAGAGAAATTCATTTTGTGATCAACGGAAACCAATGGTACCAATTCACTCAACACTACATGTTTCTCCCAAAGGAGAAAATAGGAACGAAACTGCCTAGGTTTTACATATGAGCTTATAACACGATAATTTCTCTATGTGAATGTGCTTTTTATGTGAATTATACGTGAAATTATTTCATTTGCTCTGAGCACTTTTCTCAGGGATTAGAAAGGCTAGAGAGAAGGCCGAGAGGACCAGAGTTCTGAGACTCCTGAGCCAGGGGTTTTGGGATGGAGGCGCGTGTCTGGAGACAAGGCTGGGCACCAGCACTGGACTCAAGGCTGGGCACTAACAAGAGCCGAGGCAAGAAGCAAAGTAAGCAAGCGAGTGCCAGGATGATTTGACCGGGAGGAGTCTCCAAGGCCACCGGGCACGGGTTGGCAGCTCTGACGGAGCACCGGAGAAATCTATGGGTAAAAAGCCAGGCTGCCACCTGTACAGCGGATCCACTTTCCCTTGGCTTCTCAGTGAGAAGCTGAGCCGTTTCCCCGAGTTCCTTGTTAGAAATCTGCCTCTCTCAGACTGGGGCAAGTTTCTTCTCGCTTCCCCCCTCCTCTGTACGCTCAGTAGCCTTGAGCCTCTCACAGAAGGCTCTTGTCTCCGCTGCAGGGTTTCCCTTGCAGGCTGCCCGGGCACAGGCTATCCAGAGACTTCGCAGGAGACTATTTCACAACTTGTGGGGCAGCCGAAGCCATAGCGACTTCGTGTGGATCAAGGATGCTGCAATCGGATGCTTCTCGACCTCAGTGCTACCTGATGGCTCCTTCCTCACTCTCTCCTCAGCCGACGTCTGTCAAAATAGCTGGCCCAGTGAAGTCGGACAGATGGAGGCGGCTAATAAAGGTAGACTGGCATACTTCCGGCACAAAGAAAATATAAGGAGAAATAGTAAAAGGAGCTGAACCGATCACAAGATGAATTATAGTCACCATGAAAGAATTCCACAGAGCAGAAAAAGGTACTAGGGAACTACAGAAAGCTTAATGAAGCCTGGCTCCCGTGAAGGTAGACCAATGAGAGAATGCTCAGGCTAATCATGGATCATGGAGGATAGAAAAGTGGTCGGAAAACACAGTAGATTTTAATTTACAGATAAAGGGAACATATAAAAAGCGAGAAGCGTCCCCACTCCCCCCAAAAAAGCCTGAAATGGGATGGTTGCTAAGATAGATGTGAGTAATGCGTATTGAACTCTGTAACGCACACGCAGAGATTACGGTTCCTTGCTCCCCAAATATTACGTATCCTGGAACTCCCGCCATTCTTTTCTGATCGTCCGTTCTAGTGTTGTGCCTCCGCACAGTTTCCATGTTGATGCCCTTAGCTGAGGTCCTCACCTGAAATCCTGCCTCACGCATCACCTGCAGGACATTTGATTGTTTAAGAAGCATCTTACGCTAAACACAGAAGTGAACCTCTCCATATCTCTCTGTGAAGACTGCACAGCAGTTCTCACGGTCGTGTCCACGCTAGTGAGTGGGAGCTCATTCTGGCTTGGGCCATGCCTCAGGCCATCAACAAGGCATGCCAGGTCAGCCTTCAGAAATGTTCAGAATCAAACTGTTTTTCACGACCTCCTCCAGTGCTTCCTGCCTAACTACCACCACTGCCAGTGCCTCACTGGTCTCCTACCTCCGTCCTGGGAACATTACAGTCTATTTTCTTACCAAAGCAAGGGTGGTCCAGTGTTGGTCTTGGGCTTATATCTCTAAGCAGCTTTTCCTTTGAGAATCATATCCAAAGTCTTATGATGAGTTGGAGAAGTCTCCTGTCACCAGACCTAAATGCCGTCTCTTGGGATTCTTCCTCTTATCTCTTCTGTTTCACTGACCGGCCTCCCGAATCATGACAGGAATACTGGCCCTTGCCTCGGGGCCTTGACCCTCACGTGTTTATAGTTGACCACACTGCACACGTCTTTGCTTTTCTACACTCTTTCCTCAAATATGAAGACACTATCAGCACACAGAATAGAGCAGTGGTTCCCAACCCTCCTAATGCTGCGATCCTTAAATATAGCTCCTCAGGTAGTGATAACCCCCAACCATAAAAGTATTTTTGTTGCTACTTTGTAACTGAAATTTTGCTACTGTTATGAATTGTAATGTAAATATCTGATAGTCAGATGGTCTTAGGTGACCCCCGTGAAGGGTCATTCAATCCCCAAAGCGCCCACAGGTTGAGAACTGCTGATACAAATGATGAAGGTTCAGGACAAAGACTGACTCGGTAGTCAGAACAACTCTTTGTTTTAGTGCTTTATACTCTACCAAGATCTTCAACAATATGTGTGTTAACTTATGAAAATGACAGTAAGCATGAATTTATCGCCTACTACACACACATACACAAAAGAGATAAAATAAGCTACCATGTCCAAGGTCACATAGATAGAAACTTCTACAACCAGGAGTCACTGGCCGTACTCCAGTCTTGTGGCCCCAAGGCAAGGAGCTCTAAGCATGAACGTGTCCTGCATAATTACGACAGCAGTGGCAACCGAATGGATGAAAACAGTAGCAATAGCAGCAGTGAAAGATTGCTGTTTCAGGCTCTTTCAGGGGCTTCGCTCACTTTCCACTGCAGAATCCTGGGAGGCAAGCACCATCCTCTACAGTTTGTAGAGGAGACTGAGTCAGCACAGGCTAGTCAGATGACTGAGGTATGCCGGTGGGAACGGCAGAGCCGAGATAGACACTTAAATACCCCGGCTCCAGATCTGGGTCCTTTACCATCCTGCCAAATTCCTGCTTCGTCTGAGAGCTTTTTTTTTTTGTTCTCTTTGCTTTTTTGCTAGATGTGCTAGACACACTGTAGAGCTGGATAGAATTGAATCCTCTAGTTGAGTAATTAGAGACTAACTGTACTCCAAAGATCTTTTTGAAGGCATATGCTGTTTAAGAAATACCATCTTTAAACTGAGGTTAAGTGTGAAGATTTTCAACATAATCGATAATTGAGTCTGTCAGCCAGTTAAACAGAGGTTTGTGGTTCCTGAAATATAAAACAGTCATGGACATATTTTTTCTAAGGTACATGTTTTATCCTGGACCAGGATTCTCAGTTCTGACTGCAGATTAACTTTTCTTTCTAGTGACAGCTTGTGTGGACTTCAGGGAGGATCCTGGCAGGCAGAGGAAAGAGATCTTGCTTTGCTCACCTGGGGTGATTGTAGGCAATCTGCTTGAATTCATCATTCCAGTTGGGTCTTCCATAGAAGGTCTTCTGCTTCAAGCCTGTAATCACGTCCAAGCTTTCATCCCAGTGTAAAGCTATGTGAATAGCCTAAAAGAAAAATGGTAGTATCTGTTGACGCTAAAAAAATATCCCATTAGACCCATCTATGAATAAAAGACGAACTCACTATCATCATCTGTGTATTTAAAATATTTTTAACAGGGCTCAGAATGCTTATTTATTAGCAGATGCCTCCAATGTTGCACTTTAGGGCAAGTATCATGTCTCATCTGTCTCTGTATTTATCCTGGTTGGGCCGAAATGTTCCCCCTGTACATAGTAGATATGCAAAGACAGACTGGGAAGAATGGTTTTCTTTGAGAGGATGAGAGTAATACAGTCAATGTGGTTAAGGGAAACCACTGAACAAGTTAGTCTTCTTCCTGCCAAACTTCTCAAAAATCAGTCTTCTCCCTGCTGTCCCCATTCATTTCATATTAAATCTAGGGGATTTGAGGAAGGCATTTCTAGACTACAGGGCTGTGAAATGCCCAGGAGGAAGCTGGATCCTACAATTGGATCTGCCTACTGAGTTGACATGGTTTGATGGACAGTCATGCCCAGACATTAGGACTAACCACTCCCCCAGATACCAAAGTCTGCGGAGGCTCAAGAGTACTTGTGTAGAACCTACCCATGCCCTCTAACGTACCTTACATCATCTAGATGCTCTCTAAAACCTCACAGTCGTGCAACTACTAGGTAAAGCGTGGCTGTACTATATCGTTCAAGGAATGATGTAAAGAAAAGAAGGACATATATTTTCAGCACATACATATATTTTTTTCAAATATTTTCAGTTCTTAATTGGTTGAATATACATATGTAGAACTCAAAGATATGGGAAGCCCACTGCGTACCGTAGGGTCTCAGATGCTGAGGATACACTTGACAGGGTGGTAATAGGGTGTTGGGGACAGAGAACAGTAAGAGGCCTGGTTGGAGCTCTGTAAGCAACTGACTTTAAAACTAGTGAATTCACCCAATCACTGTGCAGTTAGCCTAGGTCACACTAACCTTTGTAATCATGTACTAAGGTGCTATCTCTAGCTTCCGACCCTGTGAATTCTGGGAGCTACCTTGTTCTCCTGCCTTAGGTGCGTGTGATGTGTGTGCACTGTTCCTGAGGACCATCAGCAGCTCCAAAGTTCATACTGGTTTTTCTCTCGCCCTCTAACGCTTGCTAGTTGTGACAGTTTGAATAACAGCCCTGTTCTGCCCAACTTGAGCCTCAGCTTTCTGCCTTGAATATGACTTGTCTGAACGGTTCTTTTCGCAGTCTAAGAAGGCAGCCAGAGCCAGAAGTTTACACCCAAGTCATGGTGGTTGGTCTAACAGACCAGAGGACAAGGGCAGACTGGCCTTCAGAATGCCAGGCTGTGGGAAATTGCTGTCTAGCAAGTCTGACCTTAGGTAACAATGTTCACATTGGGAAAGAGTTTGGGAACAGGACTCCATGCAGAGCGAGTGTGGGGAAACGGAAGATGGTCTGATTGACATGTCAGAGAGAGGATCCACCAGGAGCAAAAGACTTGGAAGCCTGAACACATACAGCAAGCTGTACAAGCACCCATCAGTCAACACCTCTGGGGCCAGGCGAGGCACCCCTGGAAACAGGTCAGGTTAAGGAGGGCCGTGGAGTACGTGTTCAGACATTATGGTATTATCTCATAGGGACAAAAGGACCATCACTACTTATGTCTGTGGGAACGTCCGATCTCTGGTGTTCAAACATTTGGAATTCTATCTGTTCCATATTTCTCAGCCCACTGTTCAATCAATCTCAAACTCTTTTGAGTTGCCCTTCGTAATACCTCTTCCATCTGTCCCTTCTGTTCTTGTCAATTTGCCACTTTGAGGTTGCTGGATTCCGTTTAACAATTGGCTATTTCTAAAACAGCCTCTCGGTGCTTGAGTTACTGACAGAGCGCACCAACTATTTCTTTTCCTTTTATATTGAGATTCGTGATTTCCTGCTTGAAATCTGGAAGCGTGAAGAATTTCTGACATGCCACGGGAAAAACGTAAGAAGCCATCAACTTTAATTTACTTTAATTTAGGGAAAAAGAGGTGTATTTTATATCTTAGTCTTAAAAGGGGCAGAGATAGGGCAGGGCAGGGTCATGTCGTCACAAAATCCACTTCAGAGTTCTGTTTGGAGGATTCAAGTCTCATAAATCCCAAGCGACAGGGATTGTCTAAGTGGACACTTGGGGCCGATTCGCCTCAGGAATGGAAGGGCAAACAAGGGGCTAGGAAGCAGAAGACGAAAGCCACGTCTGTGCTTAACCAAATGTATCGTTAGTCAAAAATCCCACTTAGACAGATACAATGTTTGTTTGGAAAACATAATTAACACTATATAATTCGTTAAGACCTATCAAGACTAGTTCCCAAGAAGCCTATAATTCAAATTATCCCAGAAGTTTAAATATTTAAGGAGGACTTGGGATTGAGACCATAAAAATTCAAAACACCTTTGAATTTCAAACAGTCTTACTCAATTACAGAAGTACAGAGCCAAGTTATAAATGATGTTGACAGAGAGAGAGAGAGAGAGACAGGAGATAGATAGAGAGAGGGAGAGAGAGAGAGAGAGAGAGAGAGAGAGAGGGAGGGAGGGAGAATAAGAAAGCATTCACAGCACGCATAAAGCAATCCTTTGTAAATTTGGTGATTGGTACGAAGCTCCTTGGCTTAAACGTATTTACCTTAACATAAATGTATCAATGATACCTTGCACATATCATCTACAGAAGCACAGTGTTTAAAACACACATTTCATTATCTAGCGTACCGGCTCTGTGAATGCCAGTGTTTGAGGGGTCCAGCTGTACCCTAAAGCCCTAGTCATCGTTTACGTGCCGACTGTGATATAGTACTATCAGTGTGTTGACCCATGTCAGTTTTTCCAAATCCAGTCTGTATACTTCATTATTACAATGGCTCGCAGAACGCCTGCCCAAGCAGGAGGTCATCTTAGCTGTACACGAGAAAACACAGTGTACATGTTTTCTGAGAACACCTCAAGGGAAAGAACTCTTTATGCAAACCATGCATCCACCGTTATTTCCTGGCTCACATGCTTTTCAATATGAACGGCTGGATGGAAACAACAGGGAATCTTTTCTTTCTTACTCCGAGCAGCTTAAAGCATAGAATCAGAACCAATTAGGAATTCAACAGCTGATACAGCCAATTAATGACAGTCACCGATGCCACTCTTCAAATGACAAATTCAAACTTTAAGAGTTTTAATATCTGGGTTGTTGTTTATTATTCAATATGTTTATCTTTTCTATTCTGCAGTAAGACAGCTAGAGGTCTTTTTTTTTTTTTTTTAATTGCTATGTCTTAACTAGTTGTTTTCAGTCTAGTTTGATTCTGTTCTTCTCTCCCTTTGAAGAACTTTAGAATAATTCTTTGGCACTGCCTGGTAACCCTGTGGCTCATTATTGAGATGGGCTTCTTTGAAGAAGGGAGGCAGGAATGGAGATCCTGACTTTTACTGATACCTGATTTTCATCCCAGCCAGTGAGGAATATACGGTAGCTCAGCAAGTGAGTCTTCCTTTGCTCACTCATCCGTGTTTCCAGTGAAAGTAACAGATCAGCAAACCACTCGAATGCTCTGGCATCCCGGCAGATCCAGTAGAAATAGACCTGTCAAGAGAGAAGGCAGGAAGACTTATCTGTCCTTTCTATAAAGTGCTGATAGTCACAGGCTACCTTATGATCATTAAATTATTTGAGCCCAAATGGGCATTTGTGTTAAATCACATACTCTTTTTTTTTTTTTTTTTTCCCTACCAGTGAACAAACCATCTCACTGTGATTTCTTTTGGGAAAGAAAAATCATATTGTGTTTGAAAAGGTCCAGAGTGAATTCAAGGAGTCAGGGTTTCCGTGGGCTGTGCCAGCCTCTTTGGATGAAGATCAACTTTCTACACTTCTGGCTGGGCTTCTACTGAACAAGATTAATAATCATAGCTCTCTGTGCCTTTCACTGGTCCCCAAAGGGGATAATCCGCTAGACCAGCCCCCTTCATCTTTACTTATGACCTAAGCTTGAGATTTCAACTCTCTTCTCCTGAGATTCCCCCAAAGGCTTGGGCACTAATCCATGTCACCAGCCACAGCCTCTGGAGAATGGAGATTATGGTAATTGCAGAAGGAAGTCTCACAAGACAGAAATTTCCTCACAGGGAGACATATCAGTGTCCTCAAAAGATCGTGCGTGGAGGCCGTGCCTGTGTGTCAACCGATGCGGTGAAATTGTTTCTGGGAAGGGGTTTTGCTTTTGTTTCTATTTATTTTTAAAACACTCTCTCCGTGTTGAGCAAATGGCAGGTGACGAGAAGCAGTTTGGGTTTGCGAAAAGAAATGCTTAGCTTTGCGCTTTGAGTTTCAGGTAATTATATCTGGAAGAAACCACGGGGGACAAATCTGTTAATTCCATGGATTTTTTCTGCTCACACTTCTACCCACTGTAGCCCACCATTCTTTCCTGCACCTTCTCTCCAAACGGACATCTGTGGGGGCTCAACAGTGTCTGTGGGTCCTGGAACCCACTCCAGGTACTGTCTGGTGTGTTACCACCTGGAAACATGCCCTTCAATGGCCAGTGTCTCTGTCTCTGTCTCTGCCAGCCTTCAAGCTCACCACCATACAGTCAGATTTATAAATGAGATTTAATTAGTATCATGAGGAAAAGAAAAATCACAGAATGTATTTCAAGGCTGAATATCTTGCCGATTCTCTTTAGATTTATGTAGGAATGAGTGATGTCAGCGGTCAGGAAGAACAAGAGTGAGAATCTAAGACCTTCCTCTGAGAATCAGTGGTTGCGTATTTGCTGAATGGCTTCTGCTCAGATGAAACTCAAAATATTAACTCAAGGAGACATGATCCCTTAGATTTTGGGCACAATTACCATCCCTAAAAGATTTCTCCCGTCTTCCTGGATGTCACCCCTCCTTAGAGTATATAGCCCATAGTCCCTCCAAGTAGCTTCAAAGCAGAACAGAGCCTAGAGCTTCTCCTGGTGAATATTCTGAGAGTCCTCATGAACGGAGGGTGGTACCCATCTACCCATTCATTGGCTCACAAGTGCTTCTAGCATGTTAATATGGGTGGAGACCTGTTTATATTCTGGAGTGCTGATAATGAACAAGACAGACAGGCAAACCAGCAGACAGATAGACACACATATAAAATCCCCATCCTCATGGAGTTTGTGTCTTGGAGAAGGAGGGTGATGTAAAAAACACATAAAACATAGACCATGTCAGCAAGGCAATCTGGGAAAGGTCACAATACTGATCCCATGGAGAAAAAGACACTGAAGCCCAGCCATGGAGGGGAAGAAGGAATCAGATGGTGGTCTAGTTTCATTCTGTTGCTGTGATAAAAACACTCAAATCAAAAGAAACAGGGTGTATCTGGCTTATACTTTCAGGTCAGAGTCCATCATTGAGGTAAGTCAAGGCAGGAGCCCAAGCTGGATCTTGAAGCAGAAACCATGGAGGAATACTGCTGGCTGGCTTGCTCTCTGGGTCCCACTTAGCTAGCCTTTTATACAGTCCAGGCCCATCTGCCCGCAGTAGGCTGGGCCATCCTGCGTCAATTAATAATCCAAACAGTTTCTCACAGATGTGCTCGCAGACCAACTTCATCCAGGCAGTTCCTCAATTGAGGCTTCTCCTTTCCAATGACTTTAGGCTGTGTCAAGACAACAGTTAAGCCTAACCAAGATGCTCCATCCCTTGTCAACATAAACAAGTCACTGTTCAACCATAACCTTTTCTTTCTTGTTCTCAAGGTCTCATGTTAATATCACAATATAAAACACGGTCTGCGTTTAAAAGTGTCACAGTCTTTACAAATTCCAACGGTTTAAATGTCTAATGTCTCTTTAAAAGTCTAAAATCTCTTAGTATATAGACAGGTTATATATGCTGTTCTTGAAAAAGGGAAGAACTGGGTATAAACACAACCACATCAGGATATGGAACAAGGAGAACACTCCTCCATTGCTGGTGGGAGTGCAAACTTGTACAGCCACTATGGAAATCAGTGTGGCAGTTCCTCAGAGAATCCATATACCTCAAGAACCAGCTATACCACGCTTGGGGGTGTACCCAGAGGACACTTCATCCTAACATAAGATGCTACTCAACCGTGTTCACTGCTGCTCTAGAAGTTAGAAACAACCTAGCTGTTCATCCACAGAAGAATAGATAAAGAAAACGCTCTACATAAAACACAAGGGAGTTTTACTCAGCTGTTGAAATGGTGATGCCATGAAATTTGCAGGCAAATAAATGGAACTAGAAAAATGTCATCCTGAGTGAGGTTTCCCAGACCCAGAAAGACAAATATGGTATGTATTCGCTTACATGTGCATATTAGCTGTTAAACCAATGATTGCCAAGTTACAACCCATAGAGCCCCAGAAGGCGAGCATAGAGTAAGGGGCTACAGAGTACACACAGATCTTAGGAAAGGGAGATAGAATGGATACTTATAGATTGGTAGTGGGCTGGATTGTGAGGATCAAATGGGAAGGAGGATGGGGGGAGGGGAGTTGAGGGAGAGAATCCTGGGAGACAGCTAAAATCAAAGGCCATTGAGGGGTAGTTTGGAAACCTAATACAATATAAACTTTCTAAAATATATACATATATGAAGGAGATCTAAATGAAATCACCAAATATTTGAAAGAGAGTCCCAACTGGCTATATTTTGTTACCGAACAAAATGTCCACCACTGGGATTTGGTTATATCTAATTGAGTTGTTAGCCAAAAAATTCCCATGGGAATCTCTAAACAGCCCAGGCTATTGCGAAGACAACTGGTTGCTCTCCACAGACTGACAGCAAGGTCCTATTGCTGAAGACAGCACCTATACTACTCATTGAACTCACTGGTTCTTGCATAGAGCTTTCACCCCTAAGTTCTCATGTCTTTGATACAGGAAGGTACCTTGCAAGCTACCAAAAGAGAAACGTAAACACCAAGCCAGCCACAGACCCTTTATCTACAATGAGGTACTGCCTGCAAGCTATGCCAGGGCAATGGTGGCACAAAGCTTGTGGGAGTAACCAACCAATAACTGATTTAACTTAAGGCCCATTCTATGAGATGGGACCCATACCCAACACTGCTTGGGTGACCAAGAACCAGAGACTGGATAGACCAAATACTACAGGTCTTAAAACAAAAATAAAAACTTAGCATGTAGTGATAAAATGATTCCTAATGATATTCTGCTACATCATAGATCAGTGCCTTGCTCAGTCATCATCAAAGAAGCTTCCTCCTGCAGCAGATGGAAGCAAATACAGAGACCCACAGCCAAATGTTACACACACACACACACACACACACACAGAAGGGGTGGGGACTTTGGAACACTAAACCATAATTGGAATGTCTCCCTCAAATCCCTCCCCTCAGGGCTCAGGGAACTTTATAGAAGAGAAGGCAGAAAGAGTGTAAGAGCCAGCAGGGATGGAGGTCTCAAGAAAACAAGACCCTCTAAATCAATACAAGCAAAGCTCACATGACCCCGTTGAGACTGAGCATGCACAGGGCCTGCAAAGCTCTGCACCAAGCCCTCTGTGTATGTATTATGGCTTCCAATTGACTGGTTTTTATGGGATTCCTGAGTGTGTGAATGAGTAGGTCTCTGATTCTTGTGCCTTCTCTTGGGCTCTTTTCCTTCTGTTGGTTGTGGTAGTTTTTGTTTTATCTTGTTATATTTTATGTTGCTGTATTTTGTTGTCTCTTAGAAGCCTGTTATTTTCTAATTAGAGAGAGAGAAAGAGAGTAGATCCGGAGGGAAGTGGAGGTGGGGAGGAAGTGGGAGGAGTAGAGGAAGGGAAAACCATAACCAGGATATATTATGTGAGAAAATAATTTATTTTCAATAAAATGAGAAAAATATAATGGAGGAAAAAACAAAACAAAACAAAAAACCCCACCACAACCAGATCAAAGCGAACTCCAAATTCTACAGTGTAAATCTAAGTTCCGTAGCTCCGCGTCCATCATGACCTTACAGGTTCTTGAGGGCTTGGCAGCCCCAGGTCTCCAGCCCTGCCATCCTCAGCATACACAGTTTGGTTCAGGCTCAGAGTCAAGCTCTCCTCCATATCTGCCGCTGTCCTTGGCAAACAAATATGTCACAGTCTTGGCATCTCCAACATCCTGGGGTCTCCACTGCCACTAAGGCTTCTTCACTAGTGACCCCCCCTCAGGGACTCTGACCTGCCGCACAGTACAGGCCTTTGCCACTTCTCATGGCTCCTCCAGCTTGCATCTTTCATGTCTTCAAAACCGTATTAAGTGGGTCACTTGTTCACATCGCCGTGTTTCGCTACCGGCTCGAAATGCCGCCTGGTCCCCACCCCCTCTGCTGACCACAGCTTCCCCGGCCTGACCCTGAGGAAACGCTTCCCAGACTTTACCACAATGATGCTGATCTCTTATTAATCATAACTGAGTCCTTAGCACCAGATGAGCAGTGTCCACTGTCCGGGCAGTAGATCACCCCTCTGTGACAACCACAGCTGCTTCTTCAGCTCCAGCATGACCAGTGATCACAATTCTTAGCCAAAATGTCACACCACTGGTCCACAGGCTAGTAATTAATTACATCCTTGATATCTCATGATCAGCGCCTCCGCAATCCACGTTTCCTGCATCATTATCCGACAAGCTCCCTTAAAAGTTCACTAAGCTCTGAGCATTCAATGGCTTTTCTAGCCCAGAGTTCCAATAATAATAATAATAATTAATAATAATAGTAATAACAATAATAATAATATACCCCACCAACAACAAAAAAACGATTTCAGAGCTGGTTCCAAACTTTCTTGCCTGAAAACGCCCTCGTCTTAGTTCTTCTCCCTCTCTAACCTTTGTCTTTTCAAACAGAAATGATTCTCGTTTCTTGCTTTCTCACGGCATAGCAGCGTGCTGTGTTCTCCGAGTTTGTGAGGCCTTTCATGCTCTGGCTTCCTTGTCATCGCTGAGCGAGCTTCCCCCCCATAATTGACTTATGGAGGACACTGGCCTCTTTGGTGCAAAAGACAATGGAGGGAAAGTGCATTGGTTCCATAGAAGTGCTCCAGGCAGACAAAAGAAAGAGGAGACTTTGAACAGAAAAAAGGGGTATTTACTTTGACTCTTTCGTGTTTCTGATGGCAGGGACCCTCACTGTGAAGAGACATCAGAGTTCCACCCCTGCATTTGGCCCAGGAGAAAGGACGCGGTCATTGGAAGAACGAGTGCACTAAACAATGGGCTGCGGCTCTGTGATCTCTGCCTTCCCCACCTCGGTCTCCAAAAATAAAACAAACCTAAAATCAGCACCCGCACAAAGCTTGGCTTTGAGAATTCTGCAGTGGATATTAGAGGTCTGAAATATCCGAGGTTAAAAAATTGTATTAAACCGAAAGTCGGTGAAAGAAAGTTCTGAACTTCCGTGGCAACAAAAGCTACCCCACATTCTGAGAGAGACAGTATAGGCTCAGGTGTTTTAGAAATCCATCCTGGGATCTTGGGGTTCTCTGTGCATGTGACCTGGTGCAGGCCTTCACTGTCCTGCACTTTGTGGGAACTAATGGCCTGACCCGACTTAGCTATGTCCATCATGGAAGCCTGGGTCTGAACTGCGTACGTAATTGTGTACTCTGTCCTGTCTCAACTCATTTCCGGGTTCCAAAGCCCAGGCCCCCTGTAAAGGTTTCTCAGCAGCTCATGTGCTGCAGGTTAGAATGATATAGAGTCAGTAGGAGATGGATCTTTGCAAAAAATGATTCTTATAAACAATTCTAGAAAATAAAAAAAGGAAAAACTGCTAATTAATTTTTCTTCTTGGCCTCATGAATTCTCCAATCAGAGTGTAGTATTTTCAGGCTATACCATCTCAGAAATCCAAGCAACAGTTCAGTTACATATATAACATCTGATTCTTTAGGCCCCAAATTGGTTTTTCAAGGATGAATGGGGAAAGCAAAGAAGGGAAGTGTCCCTGAGAACACAGATGTAGAAATAGGCAGAACACAGCCACTAAATACAGTGGGCCACCAGGTTCTGTGACCTGCCCTGGGACCCTGGCCTCACCACGTAGGTGCTGTGGAACTGGGGCAGGCTGATTAGCTCAAGCCTCTCTTACCACATGAATAGATGGCCATAAACACAGCACTACTCATGAGGTTTCTGTGATTATAAAGAATATGGCCCTCTGCAGCTTCTGGTCAGTGATTGGGGGATACCTTATGGGCTAAGAAGATTTTGTTTGCTATTAGTAGTCTCTTTGTGTCATTTGGAGAAGTGGACAGAATAGGGACATTGGCCTTCCTTGGTTTGTTTTTCCTCACTATCCACTGAAAAATTTTAGAGGTGGCCACTGAGAGGAGGTAAAGCCTTGGTTTTGAGGGCCAGTCCTATGAGTGAAACTTCAGTATAGGCCAAATGGCCTAGCTTTTCAAGAGGAATCCTTCACTAGGGAAAGTATATGTTAAATCCGTGTGGCGGCCTTCCACAGGGGGCCTTGGTCTTGTTCCCTTGACCACTGCCTTTACCCAAGGAGCAGGGTGGTAGGTAGCGGTGTGATCAGCTTCCACCCAGGCAGCACTCTTCTGCCTCCACACTGCACAAGACAGAGAAGCTCCATGCCAGTCCTGGGATGGAGACTCTGCATAATGACAATTGTGAGAAATAAGGGCATTTATTCCTGGAAAGATAGAGACTACGAATGCCATTTAGAAAATGTACTATCTCCCCAATAAATGACTGCTATTATTTTCCAGGTTCTATTTTGCTGTTGTTATTGTCGAAGTAATCCTGATGAATATAACAGTGTAGAAGAGGAAAAAAAAAACAGAAGAATGAATTTCTCATTTCTTATAATACCCACTAATACGTAAAATATAAAACCTTCTAGCAATAAAATTACGAAATTATTTTTCTGGTTTACTATTAATAAGCCTGAGATCAGCCATTGCAAATCACTTTTCATCCATAAGATTCTTTTTCTTAAAGCCATTATCCTACCTGTTAACTGCCTCACAACGTTATTGCTGCTTGGCTGTCTGGCCCATGACTAGACGTCTTTGTGACTGCTCTAATTGTAGTTAGTGATCCTTATTGAAACATCCACCAGCAGTCGAATGTTATCTAGATGGCATGCTACCATTCTAGGAAACACCAAAGGAGATAGAGCTGGGTGGGGTGGACATCCCTTTAATACCAGCGCTTGGCAGATATAGGCAGGTTGAGCGCTGTGACTGTGAGCCCCCCCCCCCCCCCCCGCCCCGGTTTACACAGGGAGACCCTTTCTCAAAGCAAAACTAAGCACCAAAAGTAAAATGAAATAGATCGTTAAATACTGTCAGCGTCAGAGCTTCAAGCCATGTTATAATGGAGGCCCAAAACAAGACAAACAGGTACAGCTACCTCTCTCTCCTTGGGGCACACACACACACACACACACACACACACACGCACACGCACACACACATGAAACAGCCATTCTGTCTATGTACAGGTCTGCTATGTAAAGGTATTGAAGAGCAACAGAATGAGACAAGCTTCGTGAATATGCCTTGGGTACTTATGGGGATAAGTTTGAGAAGTGATATCAATCAAGGAAGTTTTTTTTTTTTTAAAATATATATTTTATCTAAACCTTTTCTTGCACAAGGAGAAGGAGAATAATCACCGAAGCTTGTGTGGCTAATAAATCAAGGCACTGTAGATGTGAAGACTGTCGCCTTCCCATAGGACAAGGGTAAGGCCTAATGCGGTACTGGAGCGTTTTGAGGCTACCGCGTGTGCTCAGGAGAGGCGAACGTGGTCTGAGTCACCCTGCCCAATTGATCGCTGATTTCTGTGGCCGGGAGAGGTGATCAATTCTAGGAGTAGCCTGAGCTCCAGTGTGAAGCAGAGTGCAAGTAAATAATTTCTCAAGGTAAACGGATTAAATTAAATGCATTTTTCATTCATTAGGAAAGGGAGCAGGCTCCTCTTTGTTTTATTAATATCTTTAAGTAGAGTATGGATTTTTGTCTATCCTGGCCCCTTTCCCTTGCTCCCACTGGCCTGCGCTGTCTTTTTATTTGAATTATCTGTTTATTATATTAGGTTAGGAACCCAAAGGCCATTTTACACGGGACACACTATAAATACCCATTAACACCGTTATCTATTATTGAGCTGATGAAGAGAGACAATTATGAAGGAATTAGATTATCTCAGCCTCTCTATAATCTATTTTTTATTGTATTCTGAAGATTACATATGCAGTTAAGAAAATGAACCGAGTCTCCCAGTTGGCACTCCCCTCGGAGCCGTCTACCGGTCTGTGATATTAAGAACGAAAAAGTAAGCCAATATATTCATGTCAGCAGCCTTCCCCGCTCCTTCCCCACCCATGCACACCTATTTCATTCATCATTTTGATGGTTTGCACAAGCAAACTGTCCTTTTTTTTTCAAGAATCCCTTTTTCACAAGTCGAGTGTGATGTAGAATTAATCATAGCCATTAGGCAAGAGTTGGAGGACTTTATAAGCACGGGGCTTTTACACTCTCAGCACACGGCTTTCTGCGTGTTGCAGCAGAGACCTCACGTGGCCACTGCTCAGTCCCCCTCCCATTTAGTGACGTCACTCTCACTTCTGAAAATATCTCTTTACTGCAGTGCAACCTTTATTTTTCACTGTCTTCAAGCAAGCCATCATGATATGTATGGTTGATTTTCGTCCTTGGCTAATTTGCCCCTTCTTTCCTCTCCATCTATTTTAAATTATTATCGTTGTGCGTGATGCGCATGTGCCTGCGCATGCGTGTTTGTGTTCACGAGCACAGATGTACGGGCTTGTGTGGAGGTCAGAGAACAACGTTAGGTCTGGCTCTTCACTTTCCAGTTTGTTTAGGTTTGGAGTCTCTTGTCATTTGTCACTACATACCCCAGGCTGGATGGCTCTTGCACTTCCAAGGATTTTCCTGTCTCTGCCTCCCGTCTCACAAGCAATGGGATTACAGACACATGCTACCAGGCTTGATTTCTCGGGCTTCTGGGAACTCAAACTCCAGTCCTAACACTTGTGTGGCAAGCGTTTTTATCCACCGAATCATCTCCCCACCATTCTTTATCTCTTTAAACATTTTAAAATGTTCATTTCAAATAGACAGTGCTCCATTATATTTTCCAAGGAATCAACCTGTAACTTATTGGTTATGGAATTGCATTTACATACAAGTATTTTATAATTACACGGCAAATAAGGGTGAAGAAGAAACTGTGTCGCTAGGCATAGTGACCCGCACTGTGATCTTAGCATGTAAGAGGCATAGGCAGGTGATTGGTAGATGTTTGACGACAGCCTGGGCCATATGGTGAGTTTCAGGCCAACCTGGTGTTGCAGAAATTTATTTTTAGTTATATATAAAATAATTGTTTTATGCACTGTTGGGTAAGGGGCTGTCTAGGGCATTCTGTATTGTTTGCAGGTGTTGGAGTTCTGTGGGGGTTGTTTAATTGCTAATGATCTGCATGTGCTATCAGTAAAATACCTGAGGTGTTCTGAAAGAATTAAAACACCTGAGCTCAGAGCTCGGAGTTCCACTATCCAGTCTGGCGCTGGCCAGGATGGTGGTTCCCTCTGCTGAGGTCTGGCAGGGCTTCCATGTATGAAAATGTCCCTGTCTCTTCCTTGCTGAGACCACACAGTAGGTGTAACAACTACAACCTGGACTACAGTGATAATCCCTGTATCAAAAAGCCAATGGAAGAAGGAAGGGGAGGAGAAACAAGAGGAGGAAGACGGAGATGAGAGATTGTATGCAATGGCAACAATGGAGAAAAGTCGCAGCGATTTCTTTTTGTTGTGGAGTTACACCTCGAGGCTTGAACATAGAAATACGAACCTTTGTGCCAAGTGGTATTTTGTAACCAGAGGGGAAGGATCCTATCTAATTGTAGTTAACAATTTACACCGAAAATTTCAGCTCTGAGTTTCTATGCTGTGTTCCTCTTTTCTTCTTATGAAAGAGAAAATCTGGAAGCTGTAGCCTAGACCTAAAATTGTGAAGATGCTGTTAGATAAATACACCATTTTGCTCTGCTGCTTTTTCAAAATTATATAGATGCTGACAGCTCAGTAGAAGAATAGTATTTATATCTCAAAAGCATGTAGGCGGCCCTGACAATTATTCGTTACATAAGCCTGATGATAGCTTTATACACACACACACACACACACACACACACACACACACACACACACACACACGAAGCTGCTTCAAAGAACAGAAACTTCCTAATCCTGTGTACAGGTAAGCTGACTCCTAGGAGTCAGGTCTTAAGTGCAGTTCTCGGCCTAAACTTTGAATACTGTGGGAACGTCGCTTCTTTTAATGTGGGGCATTGAAGTGGAAATCAGAATCCTGCAGTCTGGCGCGCTGACTTGGTGGCTCGCCGGTGCACGCACGCACTATATATTCACTTTGAAGAGGAAAGGACAGTTTTAAGGAGCTCAGAGGGTGTTCAAAGCACAAGGGCACATACACTCACATGCACACAGAGTCACACACACAGAGCATGTGCGTGTGCGCGCTCACACACAGTCTCTTTTGAATAATTGCTATTTTTAATTTCCATTTTACAGATGAGAAAACAAAAGCCATTCCCAAAGCTAATAAGAACTATATAACTGCTTTATTAGATTGTCTTAATTAAGATAACTAATACCTCCACTTTACCAACAAAGGACACAAAGCACAGGGAACAAGTGAACAGTAGAATTACAATCTGAATCTAGGTCCTTCCGGCACCAAGGTGCTCGGTTACCTTTGTAATTGTTATTTATTATTGTTGTATGTATGATGGGTAGGGTGCCACAGCGTGCATGTGGAGGGCCGGCTGTCTATAGCCACCATGGATCCCAGGGATCACACCCAGACCATCGTATTTTCTGTGACTCCCCATCAGCTGACACATCAGTATATTTGTATATCTTTTCTCCTGTTGACCCATCTGCTGTTGTTTGCCATATAGACTCAACATCAAACCTCCAGGGGATAGAAGAGAAGGCTCCCATCACCTTGACAGGACCAAAGTTTGGGCTGGTGTCTCTGCACAGGACAATGGGAAGGAGAAACCTAGTCCAAGAGCATACAAGAAACCACAGACGAGGACAGCAGGTGGCAACACGATTGTCAGAGAACAGGTCCTACTAGCAGAGGCCAAGGAAGGAAGTGGTAGAATTGGACATTTGCAACCACAGACTGGAGCTAAGGAGACAAAGGGGAAGCCTGCCTGTTAATATGACTAATGGCAGCCTGGTCACATAGCCATTTGCAGCCTGTCCTCATTTTATTGAGATGAGCAATTACATGTCCTATAATGGCAATGAAGCAATAAAATTTATGTCTTGTCATCTTTAACAAGATTAGACATAACCCTGCTCATAAATGTAATACCGAATGGAGATTTTTAAGAACATAAGTATAGTTAAGGATCCTTGAGTTTATCCCTCATCGTTAATTAAAATCCTCCCCGAGAATCGGCAGATGATAGATAGAAGGACGTTGAACCTTTCCCTCCATGGAAGGGTGAACTAATGATTTTTCCATACCTTGCTCAGCCCAGGCAGGCTCTGTGACTCACAACACTTATACCACACAGACTTCAGCAGAGAGGCGAAGGGGGTGACTCCAATTCCTGTTGCAACGCACACGCTCACTGGGTAGTGAAACACATCCGTCAGAGAGCCTCCAAAGGGCCCATCCACGGCCAGCCTGGAATCATACAATGCAGCTCCTTTGGCCTTCAGAACATCTTGCTCTTGAGCACAGAACCATCCTAAGGCAGTGGTTTTTATAGGGTGGGCCAACAAATACGGGCTGAAAGGTCACTGAGGTGTTTTAAGATGTTCTATTTGGGGAGGGGAGGTGGGTAAATTGGCCGGGTCAATGCTGGCTACATGAGCATGAAGACCTTAGTTCAATCTCTAGGGCCTGTTTAAAAAGCCAAGCACGGTAGCAAGTTTGCAATCCCAGTGTTGGGAAAGCTCTCTCTCTCTCTCACACACACACACACACACACAATTCTGTATTTGTATAGTTTGGGTTAAGCTTTAGAACTGGGGGCCCACCTCACCTAAGACTACTCCTAAGACATCCTGGTTAGGGGCTTTCATGGAAGGCAAAGCCTGCCATCTTCCATGGTGGCTTACACCTCATCAGTGTGGCTTGCTCTTTTTAGAGTTCTGGAAGCTTGTGTTGGCTCCAAGCATCGTGGAGCCCGGGTAGGTAGCCTCCCTGTCTTCCTTTAAGATTGAAGGCACTCCAGGATGGCCAAGAAGATCTGCATTTCTTTTTGGGATGAATTTCCCTATTTTCATTTATTTGGCCACATGTTTTCATACACATATCATTTCAGTCTAATGCAGGGGATTCGTTTGGAATAAATATAATTTTGAAATAATTTGTCAGTTAAGCGCAACTTGTAAAACTCACTGTTTTAGATTATATTTGCTAAAAATAATCCTTTATGATCATTAGCCCGGGGGCAGTAAAAATGTTTTGCCTTTGCTTAGCAATTTTTCTTTATAAAGTTAAAACACATTCTTTGAATAAATAAGTTGTTCTTACACGGACTGGCCACTGGATTCTTCTTCTCCTCTAGCCCTTCTTCCCAGTTCTCCATGTTAACTTTTCTCCTATTTCCTAAATTTGTAGTACTGTCTTCTGCCACATGGCACTGGGAATATTTGGCCACAATTTCTCTTTCCTTGCTTAAATGATACCCTTCCACTAGGTCCTGTCTAGTCATTTCCGCAGGGAAGTCCTCTTGGACCCCTTTGGCTAGGGGAAATTTCCTCATCCATCCGTCCTCAGTGTAGTTGTAATATTAGCATTTATACTGTGCGCGCTTATGATTTAGTTATGACCAATTTGATCTCCAAGCCTCTAGGTCTACGAATGAAGGAAATAGGTCTCTCTTTGCTCATTGCTTATCCGGTGCCTTGCTGACTGCCCAGCCTGGAGCTGTTCAATAACAGTTTCTTGAATCAATTGTAATGGGAATATTTAGAGCCTTTCAGTAGGCAGAATGTATTAAATAACTCCAACTATTCCAAAAGTACACATTTACATATGAACAAAGATATGCTAATTAAAAGGTTTCTAAGTCATTCATAACCATTCCCGAGGAGAGCCTGTCACCTGCATGGTGGGAGTGGGGGGTGACCCATTTGGGTTTTAAAATGTGTTCGTTAAAGTTCAAATGGATTTATTTAAAAATATTCTATATCTCAGACTTCCCAATAATTCAAATGAACTCTTTTCGAGGTAATCTTAATTAATAAGGCTTAATTACATATTGATATATGGAAATAGAAGAAAAAAAAAGTCATTAAATAGAAAGTGCTAGTATCTTAGCCCATTGTAGATTATTTTTATAAATAATTAGGTAGATAGATAGATAGATAGAGACTTTGCTCCTGGATTAAGATGTCACATTGTTGATTATTTTTATAATTAGTAATCAGCGATTTATTTGACACTAATTTAAAAAAAAGATAACAATTAAATTCAGAGGAGACCTGTGTCACAGACCCCACAGACATGTACGATAACTTTCTAATTGTTTAGAATTGGGAGCTCTTCCTTGCCCCTCTCTGAGAACTGATCACACGCTGATGTCACCTGCAATTCACTTTGTTATGCTGGGGCAGGTCTGAGATTCAGACAACCCTTCTCCATGTCTTACTGAAATCAAAACACTCTCACTTTTTGCCTCCTTTAGAATGTATTTCATTTTTTTCTCCTTTTCTATATTGCAAGCCTTGACACTTCAATTTGGTGCGGCGGGGCATTTTTCAATCCCTTACAATTGGAATAGGTATCCCTTTGGCAAATTACGTGTGTGTGTGTGTGTGTGTGTGTGTGTGTGTGTGTGTGTGTGTGTGTATTTACCTCCTTCAACTTCTGTCCCTGGTTTTATGTGTTTTCAGTATCATCTGACTTGGGGTCTAGCCTGAGCCCATGCCTGGCCTGATGTCATGCTATCCTTCACTGCTCATCTTTGCCAGGAAGGTATGCATTCATTCCACCCTCTAGATAACACCAGTGACATGATTACAGTTCTGCCTTCCCTGGAGGGGGAAAGAGGGGCATGAGTTCATTTTATTTCATGCTTTACCCTTGTGATGGTGCTTACTTTGCCATCAATAAGTATTTGTCAAATTAAATGAGCTAAAGTTTACATATTGGGTCGAAGATATTAATTTTTCTGTCATGTTATCAGTGCGTCTGACATTGCTCAGAGCTCTGGAGACACAGAAGAACGACAACATCTCACCTGCAGGAACTGCCACGGAACTATGTATCACTGTGTTTTCTAACTAAAGTGAACACGTGACGGCCGCTGTCCCTAGAGATTTTATTTTTTTCTTTTTTTGATTCTGCATTGAAATATTTAGTTTTCAAATGCTTTTCTCATCTTTCTCTGGTTCCTTGTTTTTCTGGGGCCCTATCCATATTCACGTACTGTTGGATGATCCCACGGGAGTGGGAATTGACCTTCTGCATGTTCACTTAAAGGAGCCAAGGCAGTGGCGGTTCACCCAGGGTCAGGTCAAATACTCTGACTTTTCTGAATAGGGTGGGGAGTGGTGTGGGCAGGATCATGCCCCTGATTAATATGGAGAGGTCCTAACTCCAGTATCTTAGACCATGCATTTGAAAATAGGGTTGTTGAGACGAGGAGTCTCTATATACATCTCCTACATTATCCTGTGGTCCTTAGGAACAGTGTGGGTTAAGTTTAGCATGACCAGAATAGAGCACACTTCTTCAGACAACCAACCTTCGAGAATAGTCTGCAACCCCAGTCTGTGCTGGGAGAGAGCTCTCAGTTGTCTGACTCATGGCAGGTTGTACATAATTAGACAAGAGCCGCTTTTGGATCTGGAAAGGAAGCTGTTCCTTCTGCCTGGATCATCGCCTACTTTTGTTGAACATTTATTTATTTTTACAGAAATGTACTTGCTTCTCCTAAATTATACATTTTATGAAGACTTTCTTTTTTTTTTTTCAAAAAGAAAAAAAAAAGAATCAAACTCAATCTTGCAGTCTGGTACAAAGCTATTGCCAAATTTGATAACATATTGCTACATTTAGATATTTTCCTGTTTGAAGTATGGTGACTTGAATGTAACCCTGACCCGGGGTGGTCTCACCTTGGCATGCTGCAGAGCTCACCGGGGGCCCGTCCGTCTGCCCCAAAAGCTTTCAATAACGCTTCTGTCCAGTCTCCTGATGCTCTGATGTGCACGCTGAAGAAGTCTTCCTGAGGAGCGGAGGTGAGGGTGAAGGGGTGCCATTCTAAGGGGGAGATGGATGGGCACTGGATGAAGATGTACTGTCCGGGTACCATCTTGAAGTTACGCTTCTTCATGTGAAGTTCCAGGACTGCAGATGGGTGACTCACCACCTAAAACAGAGTGATAGTTGCTGGAATTTTCACTCAGAGGAAGTGACTAGGGCGTGGTCTTCATTCCATCGAGGGCTTGCAAAAATCTTTAATTAGCTTTTTAACGTATGATTTTATTTTTAGACCATAGATATTTGTCCACTTTCATCCCCGGACTTGCAACTTGAGCAACAATACAGTTCATTGTGAAGGGCTCTCTCTCTCTCTCTCTCTCTCTCTGTGAGGTATGTGTGTGTGTGTGTGTGTGTGTGTGTGTGTGTGTGTGTGTGTTTTTCTTTTTCTTTCTTTCTTTCTTTCTTTTTTTTTTTTTCAAGACAGGGTTTCTCTGTAACTCTGGCTATCCTGGAACTCACTCTGTAGACCAGGCTGCCCTCGAACTCACAGAGATGCACCCGAGTGCTAGGATTAAAGGCGTGTGTCAGCTGTGCTTGGTCTTTAACAACTTCACGTGGAGGCAATGTGGCAGGTGCTTGACTCCGGGTCTGACATGACTAAGCTTCCCTGAGCCCAATCAGCCAATTTTAATTGAGCATAAACAGGCACGAATGAGTATCCCATACTTTTACTTGAACTTATGAAAATAGTAGCCACGTCACCTTTACTTAAAAAAAAAAAATCTAGCAATAATTCGTGACCTTTGGCAATTATCTGCGTATTTTCTCAATCTCTTGAGAAGAAACCCTGGAATTTCTTCATGCTGAGGGGAAAAAATATCAGTCTTCCACCTCTCCCCGAAATGTCCTAGTTGTTGAGTTTTACTCAGTTCTGTCTTGGTTCTGAGTTGTAGGAATAGGGAAGCCCTGTGGAGCTTCTACAAGGACTTTCCACTAGTGGCTTATCAGAGGAAAGAACCAGTTCTCCTCCACAGATATCTATCGTTTCATGAAAAGTCTCCACACACCTCCATGTCTCTTTTCAATACAAGCACACAAGAGCTAAGCACACTATGCGGATCCTGGGATGGCACGCTTCCACATGCGAAGCCCCTCACAGCGTTGTAATCTTCCATTCCAGACTTCCGCTCTCCCTTCTCACATCACCTCTGACGGAACTACTGAGCGCTCTTCCTAGTAAAAGGTCCAGGTTCCCACACGCCTTCCAGTCTGGATTGACATCCTGTGGTGCTAAGCTTGAAGCAGAAATTGGAATGCCTGTTCATCTTCTTTCAAAGAGACAGTGACGGGCTGTAGCTTTCTGTTAAAATGGTGTTAGCTGACGCTTGGGAGTGGGTACAGTACTTTGTGCTTCTGTCAACCAGTGGGATATGCTTTTTCTGTCTATCAGTTTCTATCTCCCTCCAGCATGGAGTAAAAAATCAAAGAGCCACGAGGATTGATGGCAGGACAGGGAAGTAGCACCAAGGTACATACCACTGAGCAGGGTAGAGCACCGTGTATGTCCCTCCTCTCCATATTGAACCTCCAGCATCTCTTCATGCTCTGAACCTGTGGCTGCATTGCAAGCCTGAGCTCAGTACTCACTCCCAAGTAAGAGTGTGTATGCTTAAAGCTGTGTGCGTGATACTGGCATATTTGCAAAATCCCACCCTTATGCGGTATTGGGAGTCACCACGGCCAGTGTAAAGCATTCTTTTCTTTCCTATCTTTTCCTCACTAGAGAGAAACCACAACGAAGAGAAATACAGCTAACTCCACTGTCATGCTGTAAGCTTTTATCAGGATTCTGTGTAGCAGCATGGAACCTTCATCCCTGGCTCCCGTAAAATTGGTCACACTGAAAGATGCTCCTGATACAAGCAATTATTAGAACAGAAGATGAGCCTCTAAATTATAGGCAGTTCTGCAATAAAAATGGCAAATTAAAAACTTGGACTAATAAAAAATTTTCATCTACACTCAGGCTTTTATTCAGACATAAAGCTACTCACGTACCTTGGTAATGACAACTTCTTGTCGGAACCTCCAGACCCTAATGATTCTTTCACATGCGTACAAAAGCACAGGGCCCAAAGCCCATTTCCAGGCCTGCAGAAAGAGTGGGAGATGGAGGGGGGAGAGAGACAGAGATAGAGAGAGACAGAGAGAGATAAAAATTGAATCCAAAAATTTCTAATTTGAACCCTATCATTATATAGCACGATGGGTCTAAGATATTTCTCTTAACATTGGCCCAGCCATCAACAACAAAGATGTCTCCATGTACTAACTATGATAACATTTAATTATTCCTTAAAGTCTACAGGCTTATTTAAGAGATGAAATCCTCCTCTACTGGTTTTTATGCTTCCTTGATCAATGATGCCTTTATGTAATTAGAAATAATTGAATTTGCAAAGAAATAAGAAAGCAGATGGATGTTTATATTATGTATGATAGGGTCATAAATGCTCCCAAACCCAGCCAAAGTCAAAGGCTTATAAAAAGCATTTTCCAGCCAACATAAGGCGTTTCAAACAGTAAATTTGGGGGTCAATAATGCCTCACAACAAGGGAATCTGCTTGAGTACAGGTTTTTACACTCCCATCCATGTGTGTGAATCTGGAATGAATAAGAAAATCAAGGTAGTTTTTTTAATGCCGCGAGTCTCAGAGGATCAGAACAGAGGTGTTGACAATTGTCTGGAGAGCTATGATAAGGGAAATTTTCATGCTTAGAAAAATAAGTTACCATATTAACTTTTTGGAGCATAACTTCATTAGAGAGGACTAATTTTTTTGGCAGCCCATTTTTGCCTCAGGTGTTGTGTATAACATAAAGCGTGTTTCTCCGGTAGAATGGAAACTAATAATTCTTGTGGTTCAATGTCAAACAATCTTGCAAGGTATAAGATAGTCTCCTCATGTCATAGAAGAAGAAGCAAGACTCAGTCTGACCAGGCCACTCCTTTGACACGATTAAGGTATCTGGTGAAGACGTGGCTTGGCTGGACTTGGCATACAGCCTCTGTTCCTGAAGGATCTCAGCCGCCTCGCTTCCCATAGAGAAGTACTTCCCATAGAGAAGAAATGAAGTCCCACTACTTCCTGCCTAACACCAGAATAGGTCCTGACGTGTGCATTATAAAACATTAGAGATTCCTGAGCTTGTTGGATTTTAGACTGTCAAAGTTCATGTTTTTTTTAAATCTTGCCTTAATTTTATAGAAAAAAATAAAAACAAAAGAACTGAGATTTTCTGGGAATGGGGTTGCCTAGGGAGGCTGGGCTGGAGCTCAGAGAGCCTCATTGGACCTCAAGGCTTGGAGAATGTTCTCGAATTTCCTTTTTGCCATTCTAAATCTTAGTTCTCCGACCTTAGTTCTTCAGTAAGATCTCAGGAGTGGGGAGGACTCCTCCTTCTTTGAGTTTGTGTGTTCTTTAAATACTCACTACTCATGGTTTCCATACTGGCTTTCTGGCTCCACCTCCAAGGTCTCAAGCTCCTTGACAAAATTTCTATTGTTTTTGAATTATACGTCTTACTTTTAATTTCTTTCTTTCTGTTTTTTTTTCCCTGTCAACCCTGGCTCTATTTTTTTTTTTTTTTTTTTTTTGGCATGATACTTGTCTTTACCTCTCAATTCTCTCAGCTTCTTTCCTAGGGGAGGGGGTTATTGCTCGATTGATAAAGGCTAGGATTTATTCAGGCAACAAAGCAATTTGATCCACTTACTCTTTTCTGCCTCAGTGGGGTTCAGCAGCATGTTCGGAAAGCAGGGAGGATGAAACCTTTTGTGCACTCATGCTAGGGCGAGGCAGTGAAGATGGTCAGAGAAGGCTAAACAGGGTGGGCAGGAGGGCGGGGCTGGAGGCCCGGGCTGGAGGGTGGGGATAGGGAGGGTGGGGATAGGAGGGTGGGGCTGAAGGGTGGAGCTGGAGGGTGGGGATAGGAGGGTGGGGCTGAAGGGTGGAGCTGGAGGGTGGGGATAGGAGGGTGGGGATAGGAGGGTGGGGATAGGAGGGTGGGGATAGGAGGGTGGGGCTGAAGGGTGGAGCTGGAGAGTGGGGCTGGGATGGGGCTGGACCGAGTAAACGAACCCATAGCTTCTTTATGCTTGAACGGACCAGGAAGTATTTTAAGAAGTGGTCTGGAGAAATATTTAGAGAAACCAAAGCAACAATTCTTTTTATGTGAGAGAAAGATTTGCAAAGACACTCACATAATCTTTGTGTATTTTCACAAACATCCTTCCATATCCGTTTGAAAACACACGTTTTAGACGTCGCATAGCTCATTTGGGCGGTGTCAAATCAGCCATGGCCTCTGCATTTTCCACTCTGATGAGACGGAATGGCTTATTTTTCTTTCCATGGTTAGTCAGGAAGGAGAATGTAAGCCATTAATCCTCAGCTCTATCTCCATTCTGCTATATAAATTGCTCCAGGATGAGATAGGGAGGCTTAGTTGTACTGCGATACTCCCAGAATCCCTGGGAAGGTCAGGAAAGAGGGTGAGATACGGCCAGCCAGAGGTATTCTGAAAGTGGCCCAGCTGTGGGGATCAGCGTGGACGAGAGTGACGAGATGGGGAGGTCACGCTCTCATCTCTTTAATCCTGCATTTTTAGATACATCGTGAATCTTGTGCGCGTGTATTCTTATGTGTGCATGCGTGACGAAGCCAATCGCTAACGTTGGGTACTGTTCCTCGGAGCCTTCTACTTTTGAAATAGGATCTCTTCCTGGGACCTGAACGCTGAACTGATTGAATGAAGGTGATTGGCCAGTGAGCTTCAAGGATCTGCCTATCTACACCTGCCAGTGCTCAGATGGCAAGGTGCTCCAGATCGAACTTACGTCCTCATTTCTGCATGCAGAGCACTTCACTGGCTGAACCATCTCATATCTTGGACTTTTTTACACTTGACGTTTGTATTTTTCAAAGTGGGAAATCGATTGGAGAAAATTCTTATTTAAGTTTCTGCCAAGCTCTTAAATGTTTTGGCTTTATTCGCAGAGATAAAAATGATGCCGGGAACATGTACTTGCATACAGTAGCAGACAGCTGGCAAAGGACGTCGCCGGAGAAGGTCAGAGACTCCGAGGGAGTGTCAGGATGTGGGGGAAGAGAGGTCAAAACCTGCCTCTGTCAGGAGCCCTGGCTCCAGGGTGTGGCTCTGCCAGGCAACACTTTGCGACATCCTCAACCTGGCTCTCTCCATCTCTTAAACAAAGGGTCAGAGATGTTTAGCATTTCAGCTTCCGTAATACTGAAAACCCATATGGCCTCCTAGCTTTCTTGTTTCCTTCTCCAGATATGTCCAGAAAAGCACGGCATCATAACAGAGGTAAAAAAAAAAAAAAAAAAACAAAAAACAAAAAAACCATGGCGATTTTATAGCAACAGCAATGAAACTTGATTCCTCCATTTTTATTCTTACCAGAAAATAAGGGCAGCCTGGCTTTGATTTTATATTATGTGTGTGGTTACGAACAGACTATTTCTGTAGACAATACACTCTGCTGGGGTAGGCCCACATGTCTGAGTTCTGTGTTTGTCTGCTGATGTGCAGGAAATGGTGATATACCACTTGGTGGAGTTTTAATGATTGCGTCTACCCTGGTCCAAGCTTTTCCTCTTACCACTAACTTTACTCCCTAGAATGTGAAAAAAAAAAATAGAGGTATATGATTATTATCTACAGGGGAACGGATACGTGTATTTTTGAGACTAGATTGATTGCTTGAGTAACTCTGGACTCTGCAGGCTGTAAGCACTGGAGATTGGGTAGAAAGGAGGACAGGGGATTTTTTGTTTGTTTTTGGGTTTTTTTTTTTTTTGGCCAGTTTGTACAAGGTGATGATGGATAAAAGACTCTCCGGTCCAACATTGCATCACTGACGAATATTCTACAGATAAAAATCTTCGTGAAAATGCCCCAGGAAAGAGAGACAAAGAGGACTAAATGGAGTCTTGCTAAGACCAGTTAGGTCTGGTGCAGTGAAGCACGGAACCCCTCGGTGTCCTTGGAATGCCTTTCTGATTCAGCGCCTGTAAGACATCAGAGGGAATGTTGTACCGTCCAGCCGAGCGGTAATTGCACAGCCCACACAATGCTTCAGATCAGGAGCCATTAAAAATAATGGGAGAGAGTGGCGCTGTGAGTTTGGGTGTGCAAGGAGGTGTAGCAGGGGAGTTAGGAAGAGCTGGGGAAGTTCCCCTCTTAATCATAATTAATGCCAGCATTCACCAGGGAGAAGGCCCTGGTCCATATTCATGAAGTGTGGGAGAGTATTGATTTTTTTTAAAATGGAGAAGCTGTGGCTGAAAATTTTAGAGAGGTGTTCATGTTCTTCATTAATATGCAGGCCAGATAGTGGCAACCGAGAGCTGAGTTTAAGACAGAGACAATCTATACAGGCTATTAAAAGAACCACAGTCTAATGGGCACATCTATTTCACTGCTCGCAGTTTTAAACATTTCTCCCTGCAGTCTCACCCTTAAAATATGGCACTTAATATGGTGTATATGGGAATTTTTTTAAAAAGCGATTATTTATATTCTTCTGATGTCACTGCTTTAATGTTCAAATTCTCACAATTTGTATGCTACTACATTCTACTATCCCTATTTTAAGGGGGGCACATTTTGGGCACTTGTTTCCTCGTGGCTTTTGTTTTTCTATTTTTGTTTGTTTTGAGACAAGGTCTCATGTCTTCCAGAATGGTCAGGACTTCTTGGAACTCACTGTGTAGCTGATGATGACCTTGAACTTCTGATCTTCCTGCTTCTGCCTTCAGAGTGGCCAGATGCCTGGTTTATGTGGCATTGGGGATTGAACTCAGTGCCTTGTGTGTACTAGGCAAGCTCTCTCTCAGCTGAGCTGCATTCCAGCCTCCTCCTGCCTTTATTGTTTTGTTTTGTTTTCCGAGACAGGGTTTCTCCTTTGTAACTATTGATGTCCTGGAACTCAATCTGTAGACCAGGCTGGCCTTGAACTCACAGAGATCCACCTGCCTCTGCCTCCTGGGTGCTGGGATTAAAGGCGTGTGCCACCACCGCCTCCTCCTACTTTTAATGTGGTCGGTGCATTCATTTCCTGTCTTGTATCAGTCACACAGCTAAACCAAAGCTTTGTGCCTTCCCAATACACTGTAGACCAGACAAGAGCATTATTCCTGTTCACCTGTGTCACCAACTGCAATGACTGCTGCCTACCCAGAAAATATTACTTCCAAAACCCATGGACACTATTATTAAATTAATACTCAAATTAATTAAATCTATTCTTGGCTAACACTGAGTTTAATTAGAACAAAAAAAAAATTGGGGAACCAGAATTCCTTTAATTCCCAAAAATGTTGTAGAAAGAGAGAAGGCATGCTTCTAAAGAGGCTTGGTTCTTCCGGTTACCCGGGAGACAGGTAGACGGGTGGTGAGATTGCAGAGTGGTGAGCCACAAGGCTAACTCCTCCAGAGCCATTAATGTGCTGTTATGAAGTTCTACAATATCAGACACCCATGTTTAAGCCTGAGTAGAACACATTTCAAATCTGAACAAAGTGCTTTTGGCAGTAAATCTCTTTTAAAATTATCCATAACTCGATTTCTCCATTAGCCCACTTAATAAAGAGTTGGCTTCTTCTACTGGTGACATGGGTGGTTCTTTTATCAAGCCTATAAAAGCTCTCGTTATTTTAACCGTGGGGACAGTTATTTTATTTTATTTTTTTAAAAAAGCTCCTGGGTTCGCTCTTACCGAAGGTTCCTTGCCAGAAAATTGAGGAACGGGGCACAAGGCGGCTGCCTGCCATTCTTTGTAGCGGTCTCTGCAGAAGGTGACATTGTGCAGCTGGAGACTTTCAGGAGTTTGGCCTCGAACAATTCGACTTAGGAACACAAACACACACACACACACACACACACACCAAAACAAAAAGCACAAAAATGTCAAGTTGATTTTGTGCAATCTCTTTACACTGATTCATACTCTGCAATGGTTTCCAGAACAACACTCTGATCTCTTGAAACTTGGGCTGTCACTCATTTCCCTCAGCATCTTTAAAAATAGGCATTTAAAAAAGCTTTGGATAACTTTGAAGATCCCAGAAAAGAAGTGCCCCTCTGTGGTATCCTGTGTCACATTGAAAGTGTCTATATTAGAGAATTCATAATGAAGGAAATTGTTTGAACACATCCTTTTGTAGACTGTTGAATTTAATTAGGTTTCATCTTGTTCTGATTGCTGATTTGGGCTAATTGGCTAACTTTGTATGATTGGCTTCTTTTGCAGATTGATTTAACTTCTACCCTTCTTAGCTTGTTTCTGAACACTTAGAAGTTTTCAAGTGAATAAGTCAAAAGAAGTGCCCAGAATAATGGTATTTTTCCCCCTAGTGACCACTAGCAGGCTTAGCATTTGACAAGGTCAAAACAGGTCACTTTGAAATGTGTCTTTGAGGCTGTATTGATAAGTTTAAAAGCAGAAAGAGAAGCCAGCCTGCATGAATGGAGCACTGGATAAAGAGTCCTGGAATCCCATTCTATCGCATTTGTTACAAATGCATGGCTAACTGACCTTTGCGAATTGCTTTGCCATCAACTCTTAGGATGACTTTACAGACTTGTACCCTCACAGCAAAGGACCAGATGATGAGGTGATAGAGTTGGGGAGCTGCTCATTTCCCAGATGATTATGAATGCAATGTATTGGTTTATTTTGAGAAACTAGGGTTTTCATAGACGGAGAAGCATCACATCACAGGGACTCATATCCTGGTTTGCCTATGAAGCTAGAGCTGACTGTTCCATGTAGGTCTCTCAAGCTTGATAAGTCAGGTGAGCAAGACTGTGAATCTCCAGTGCACGAACGATGCCCATCTAGGGTGAGTGAATGAAAAATATATGCCGGATTGTGAGCACCATGCATTTCAGTACCTTCATCCTCAAATGTTAGCTAACTTAACCCATGCTATCTGCTAAAGGTTCCAGATCATTCCGAACGTACACTGTTAAAATTTTTAAAAGTTTAAAATGTTTCCATCTACATATCATTACATGATAGGTAGACCAGTGAGCTTTAATGCCTTCCAACCATCCTACATCTGCTTGGCATTTTGTGTAGAATTTGCAAATTGCTTTTGATATAAACAGTAGCTGCAGAATATGTCAAGCTGAGAAGATTCAGTAAGCCCTTTTCCCCAAATAAGCCTTTCAGTAAAGTTGAAATAACTCAAACATTCTCCTTGTAAAGTATTATTTGTGCATGAAAATATCTTTAGCAAGTTACTCACCATTAGGCTACGCCTGTGCTCCAACACATATGGTGTTAGTGCGGGGATATGAATTTAGGGGTAATAGGAGAGCTTTGCACGTTAAAAGGAGGATTGCATGGAGATTTCCAAAAATCTGTAGCCTTCCTATAGACTAACAACAAACAAGCTGAGAAAGAGATTATAAAAGCACTCCTATTCACAATAGCCTCAAAAAAAAAAAAAAGCCTAAAAATAAACCTAGCCGAGGAAGTAAAAGCCCTCGGCAGTGGAAAGTTTAAATCTCCGAAGGAAGAAACGGAAGAAGACACTAGCAAATGGAAAGACCTCTCATGCTCATGGGTTAGTAGAATTAATGTTGTGAAAATGACCATCCCACCAAAAGCAGTTTACAGGTTCAATACGCTCCTAATCAGAGTCCCCATGACATTGTCCATAGAGACAAACACACGAAAAAGAATACTAAAATTTGTATGGAGCCGCAAAAGACCTCGGTTAGCCAAAGCAATCTTGAGGGAAAAAGAAAAAAGGAAAAAAGAAAGAAAAAAAGTGCTGGGGGGGAAGTGCCATGCTGCGTTCCAAGCTACATTACAACTCTGTAGTGACAGAGCCGCATGGCAACTGGCGCAAAGCAGACATGTAGGTCAGTGAGACCGAATAGAAGACGCAAACACAGCACCTTGTAACTAGTCATCTCATATTTGACAAAGATACCAACCACGCACACTGGAGAAGAGTCAGCCTCATCAGCAACGGTGCTAGAACAACGGAGTGCCTACATGTGGAGGAACAGAGTTAGACCCATACGTATGACCCTGCACAAGCATCAGCTTCAAATGGATCGAAGCCCTCAATGTGAAACCTGAAACACTGAAGCTGTCGGAAGAAAACGTTGGCAGAATCCTACAAGATATAGTACTTTCTGAGCAGGACTCCATACAGTCGGGAACTCAGGCCAACCACTGACAAATGTGACTTTAAAACCCATGAAAAGCTCTGCACAGCAAACGAAACAATAAAGAGAGGAGGAAGCCTACCAAGGAGGAGAGAATCTTTGCCGTCTATTCATCTGATAGGGAGTTCATGTCCACAGTGTAGGAAGAACCGAGAGAGCGGAATTAAGAAAAAGAAGAGCTCAAATAAGAAATGGGCTCCGGATCCGAACAGAGAGGTCGCAAAAGAAAAAATCAACACAGACGAGCAATATCTCCAAGTGTTTAACATCCTTGGCAATTAGAGAAATGCAAATTAAAACGACTCTGAGATTTTATCTTACTCCTGTCAGAATGGCTAAGATTGAGAACACAACTGACAAGAGATGCTGGCGAGGCTGTGGGGAAGGGACCTTCATTCACCGTTGGGGAGGTTGTAAACCGGTGCAGCCATTCTGTAATTAAGTACAGAGAATTCTGAAAAAACTAAAAGTAGATCAACCACAGCCCCCAGCCGCACCACTCCACGGCATGTGCTCAAAGGACTCGACAGTCTGTTCCACAGATACTTGCTCAACTGTGTCTGCCGGTTCTTTATTCACAATAGCCAAGGAATGCATACATAAAGACACCGATCTGAACACACTGAGCATAGCACAGGCTTACCCTCCTCCGTGGATGGCCAGGCTGATGAAGAAGATGATGAAGATATGATGTGTATACCAGAATAGTTCGTAAGAGGACTGTCTGATGAGCTCAGTTGAAGAGGTCATGATCAAGATCAAAGCCAGGGAGATCACCAGGCCAGTAACCCCTGAGACTGTCATCAGTAGCCCGGTGGTTGTGCTCTAGGAGAAACAAGTACCTCCAAGTTAATATTTTGTGTTTTTGTAATTTTAGGATTAGTACTAGAAGATCCAAGCCAAGAGCAGTTTAGAGGGTTTGGCTTCAATACACAGAACCTCTACAAGGTCCAGGTACAACTCAAGAAACCAGCTTTGCAAATCCTTCTTTCTTTCCACATCTTACAGTGGATATTTACTTTGCTCAATTTTCTTTTTTTAAATGCCATGCCATTAAGAACATATTTTTCTTTAGCTTGAACTAATTTTCATGTCGAAGGTACTATTTTGGAATCGGCACTAGAATTTGAAGAAAAGTGCTGCAAAATAAGGTCAAGTTTCAAGTTTTTAATTTTTAAGATTAAAAAATGTGCCTCACCGTGCTTAATTGCATCTTAACATTAATAAACACTTTTTTTGGGTGGGGGGAGATTCCATAGAGGCATTCCTAATAAAGCAGTTGCATGTTCTCTTCCCCTGGTGGTTATTCTTTGCTCTAGCTTTTTAATTGGAAGGACCATGACTTGCATTTCCTTCACATTACCCTGTGGGGCCTTGGAAGAAAGCTTGATAAATCCTCTGCAATCAATAAGGGTACAGCTATTCTTATCTGGTGGGCACTCCCACAAGGACAAGATTCTGACCCATGAGAGCAAGGGACAGTTAAATAGCCTTTTAGAATATCAGTGGCTAAGCATTTTGTTTTTATTGTACGTTCCCAGAATCTTGCTTAGTCATTAGTATTCAAACCCCGTGTTCCCATCCCGAAGCCAACTACCAGCTCAATAAACTCACACTATATCTTTTGTCAGTAAAACCTCATTAATTTAGGCTGCTTTGAGATCTGGAAGTAATTTGGACAGGGACTTCTCCATTGTCTATTTTCTTCTCTTCACAGAGCAGACTACTGGGATAAAATTGAAAGTAGGTATGAACAAAACATTTAAAATATTTTTTGTAAGGACATTCGGGCACTTCAGAAGTTGATTTACAGCACGTGATGTGCTAATTTCAAATCATACTTTTTTGAGGATCTAATACTTTTTTGACTATTGTTTCCTTGCATTACATTTGTGATCTGGCCTGAGTTGTTATGAATGGTCTACAGTAATCCCACTCCACCACCTATGAATCGCTGTAACGTATGTTTTGAGTTATTGATAATCATCTCTCCAAATACCCCAAATTAGAGGGGCTTCTGAGCGTAATTAGGACTTACATAGTATATTGCTTCTAAAATTTTGAAACAACTGTGTTTGAAGTAGCTTAATTAGCTTGTTAAATTGCTTTAAAGGTTATTTATAATAAATACTATTTATTGCATAGTCTCTTCAAGATGTTGAGATTTATTCTTGGGTCTCTTGTGAGCAGTGAATGTTGTAAAGCTTTATTGGGGTGGGGGGGGATGTAGACCCAAACAGGTGGCCAGATGAATTCTGAGATTCAACTAAATGGCATGCAAGGCATCTCTGCCTGCTTAAGGCATCTGTGGCTTTGATTTGCAGCTATGAAATTTGTGCTTCTAATTGATGTCAGTTAAGAAGAGAGAATTCAATTTATTAATGGCCTGATATTATAAGCCTTCATGAAAGAATAAAAACTTGACTTGGAAAAATCTCCCCTTAACTACAATCTGAATTTTCCTTCTCAAATAAAGGAATAGTAGCAAAACCATCACTTATAATAGAGAGGGCCCACGTAATAACAGTCAGAGAGGTTTCTGTTGATGGGGTGTATGACCTTAAGACTTTTCTTAGAAAAAAAATATACATATACATATATATTAATAATCTGGTCTCTATCCCAATTTGGTAGTCCATAGAAAAACATTTAGGTAACCCTGTAAGAGAGATGTAAGGGCGGGCCAAGGGAGAGGAAGAACTTTACTTCTGAAGACAGGCTGCTGTGGCTGATTTTATTTATTTTTATTCTAGTGACACTACCCCTCTATGTATATAGGTAATTAGCACCAGGGGTGTCACTAACCATGCAGCTGTCATTCTGAAATAACCTTCTTTGCTCACTGTATGGTTTGGGAAACCAGCTGTTCACACATGTGCTAGTGTATAAGGCACAGAGAACAGACCCAGAAAACAATTTGCAGGTTGAAAATGAAGCATGCAGTCTATCGTTTCTGAATTTGGATGGTGTATGCTTTATGAACCTAACATCAATGATGGAAACCTGATCAGGTGCTGCTTTTAAAATTCATAACATTAGGGCTTTAGCTGATTTTGGCATTCCTAAAATACAACGTCTATATTTTCACTATAAGTTAACTAATCAGAGTATGGTTTTCCCCTTGCTCATACCCTTCCAGCCACATGAATGGTTGGAAAACTAGCTTTTAAAAGAGAAAGGTGAAATTGATATTAGCATTTGGCAGAAGCCTCTTTTTATCCAGCTCTTTTATGTAAAGCTTTTGAAATCTATTACTCTTGATAAAGGGACGGGAAGAAAAGATAATCTGTAGGAAGGAGGCCGGTTAACATGCGAGAACTCACCGTGTACACGGTGCGGACCGGATTGAGGTAGCTCTCATTTGGGGAATTGCCAAGTTTGGAAAGTGCAGCCAGAAGTCCCTCAGCGTCCTTGGCCTGACCCAGGTGGTAACGCTCGATGTTGAACAAGTGTGCCACAGTGTGGATCACTGAGGATGAGGAGAAATCAGACATAGGCCATCTCAAATCCATTCCCTTTAGTGCCTCCGGAACAATATGCTGCTACCTTAACTTTCCAGTTTCGGCAATCTCCAAGGGAAAGTGATTGATTTGTGCATCTTTCCCAGTGTCATGAATGGAGTGGAACATATGGTGTATGGTTTACCATGTGTATTCTAATTACATTAAGAAATAAAGGAAACTCAATTCACCACGATTTAATTTTAAATATATAATTATTTTGGAAGTGGTGTTAAGTCATGATATCAGGACATAGTTGCTGTGCTAGCTAGTTTTATATCCACTTGACATAAATTAGAGTCAACAGAGGGGAGGGAGCCTCAACTGAGAAAATACCTCTGTAAGATAGAGCTATAGGCATTTGATTAATTAGTGATTGGTGGGGGACATCCCAGACCACTGTGAATGGAGCCACCTCTGGGCCGGCAGGCCTGGGTTCTATAAGAAAGCAGGCTGAGTAAGCCAGGGGGAGCAAGCCAATAAGCAGCACCACACCTTAACCTTGCATCAGCACCTGCCTCAAGGTTCCTGCCCAGTTTGAGCTCCTGCTCTGATTTCCTTCAGTGATGGAGACAAACAACCCTTTCCTCCCCAACTTGCTTTGTTTCATGGTGTTTCATCATAGCAATAGCAATCCTAACAAGATAGCTATATAGACAATATAATTCTTAAGGAAAGATGGTATGCTGATAAAGAAATACAGAGCTACCTGAAGAAGTCAGAAAGAATTGTTCTAGAATACTATGCATCATCCAGAACTATATGTTTATTTGGCACACAGGTTGAAAACAGGGCTATACTGTCTTTTCACTTTTTTTCCAGACATATTTTCTGTTCTTCTTGTCATATGTTTTAAAATGTATGTATATGTGCAGGTATAGGTACATACATATATCGGCACTTATGCATCTACATGTATGCATAGATTTGCATAATGATCCTCACAGAAGTGAAATGAGCCAGCATTTATGCAACCAAACACATTCTTTATGTTCTGATAAGTAAACTGTGCTATCTAATTCTGAGATTTGATGGTGTTTAAATTCTAGGTAAAGAGGACAAAATCAAGGACACGGTATGACCCGCCCTGAAGAGTTGGAAAACATGACCTGAAGATTCTGTATCCATGTTGCTTTTTCCTAGCATGGAAACTCTGTTGGGAAGGCAGCATTCACGTCACCTACACACGGAGACCCAGGTGAGTGGCCAGTTGACACATACCCTGGGGATCAGACCCTGAATGCGGGGCTCATTATGCAGAGTATTGTTATTTCCCCATTTTCATAACTTCTCCTGCATCTACAATGAGAAGAAGCCGTGCCAACTATTATAGTCTACACACACTATGGGTGTGTCACGGTGCCCTCCGTTGCTGTCTGCTGTGATTTGAGGTGTGGAGGAGTGAAGAGAAAATGAAATCAACTTGTGAGAATACTGGGGATAAGGAGAGAGCTCTGTTGGTAAAGGGCTTGCCCAGTAAGTGTGATGACGTCAGTTCTATCCCAAGCATCTTTGTAATGCCTAGGCACAACAGCACAGGTGTGCAGCCTCCACAATGGGGAAGCAGAGGTGGGGAGGAAAGAGGTAGACACTTGGAATGGCTGGCAAACCAATCTATCCAAGAAGTAGGGTGAGCTCTAGGCTCAGGGAGAGATTCTGTCTAAAAAGTAAGGTGGAAAACAACTGAGGAAGACACCCAGTGCCAATTCTGGCCTCCGTACACACTTGTGCACATGTGTGCCCGTGAGCGCGCACACAACACGTCTGAGCATGTTGCTGCCTTTTTTGGTGCGTGTGGTCAGAGCTGTTCATCAGCTATGCCATTCTACTATTTAGCCGGATTTTCTGTTTCCTGAGCTCCTTCTATCAAAACCAGTCCTTCAGCAAATATCTGCTCATGCTTTCAGACCCAACTCAAAAGCTGTTTTGTATACACGTTCTCCAACACACACACACACACACACACACATACACATACACACACACACACAGCATTTTGATTACAGCTTCTCAGAAAGTATTGTTCTGAACATACATTTATGATTGCATGTCTCCAAAGGACTTAGACTTGTCCAGACTTGCCTATCCTTGAAACGTCAGCTGGACACACTGCTTAGCATCAGTAAATATTTAATAACTATTTGCTAAATGTCGCTGAGGTTACAGAGTGACAGAGGGATAAAGAAAGAGCTAATACATCAACTGCTTATACTCTGATTGGAGATGTATACCTACTAATATATACATATATATGTCTGGCTTAATTTTCTTTAGGCTTTAAGTTCAAAGTTAAGTCTTGTATACTTTTGAAATTCTCCAGAGAAAATAAAGCTTATGATAGTGTCTCTGTGGCTCTCATCTTTATTGCATTCTTATGAGTTCAGTGACGTTTTCAGCCAATAAATAGTGTATTTTCTCCTTAGGTACTGCAATATTTTGTATGTAGTTTGCCCCCTTCCGCAAGGTTCATATGTTAATATTGATGTGGCAATGTTGAGGAGTTATGAGACCTTTAAGAGGGGATCCCAGTGGGAGGTCGTCACTAGCCCTTCTGCTCTGACTTCAGATATCACAAAGATCCTTCCCTTTCAGTGATGTCTGCCAGGGTGCAGTTCAGCCTGGGGCTCCTTGAGAGAACTCAAATCATGTGGTTTGGTGTTTCCACCTTATAAAAAAATCTATTTTCTTTATATTGTACTCAGCACCAGGTATTTCCACAGAGGCATGGGAAATGGACAATACTCAGACTCTAGCACCATATGTGGTCACATGTCCGTGATGAGTCTATCTTACCCAACAAGAAAGAAAGGCTCACCTGACCTCAGCCTTTACCTTATGGTGTAGTAAAATAGGAACAGCTTGCTAAATTCATCACAAACATTCATAATTTCTAAATGTCTGATAATCGCCTATTTTTTAAAAATCAGGTAGGGTTTCTCATAGCTAACACAGGGAATACTTACTGCATACCAGGCGCTGTTGCTATAGGTGGATCACTTGATTTAATTCACATTTACTGTCTAAACCACATTTTACAGATCAATATTCAAAAGGATAATGACAAAGGCTGGGTGAAAACATGTGTATGTGACCTCAAGGCACAATTTTTTGATGTATGGACTGTATTGTTTACTTTGACTAATCAAAACCTTGCTATTCATTCCACTAGTTTCTCCTATGAACTTAGATAAAACGGAATGTCTTACTTGAGGCCTTTGATGTGGCCCACGCTGTCTCTAAAGCCATGGATGGACTCTGGTGCTTGAGGTCATCATTGCCATTATCATAAATGCCTCCATTCTACCCCTTTCCCCTCACTTCTTTGCTCTCGCTTGTTTTCATTCTTCCTCCATGGAGACAGAGACCAGGGATGCTCCCATTTCATGGGATTAGAAACTGATTTCCAGGTTGTACTAGGGGACTGCTTTACTAATGGTCTACACCCATCAGTCAAAAAGAAAACAATAAATGAATTATCTTTCATCTTTGCTTTCATACCACTCCACTCTGTAGTAGTGCACCCACGGGGTGGCTCAGCAAAGAAGACATGGGAGGCACATTCATATGTGGAAGCCCTGCCAGACCTCGACAGAGGGAACTACTGTCCTGGCCAGTGCCATCCTGACAGTGGAACCCTGAGTGTCTGAGCTCAGGTGTATTTTTTCTTTCAGAACTCCTTGGGTGTTCCACTGATAGCACACGCAGATCATTAGCAATTAAACATCCCCCGCAGAAATCCAACACCTGCAGACAATACAAAACGCCAAGAACCCAGGCAGCTCTTCACTCAACAGGGCATAAAACGATTTCAAACACAACTAAAAATAAACTTCCCCAACCCCTCTCCCTTACAATGAGTTGTTGATCAGTCTGTTTCCTATGAAGGTGATTTCCACGTGAGAATTGACAGTGTTAAACTGTATCTAAGTATATGGAATAGATGAATCTGAGCATGGAGCTACTGGTTCACTTCTACAGTCGTGTCTCTTCTGCCCGAGCTGAAGACACTAAGGACATAGGAGAAGGAAGCCCAAGACACCTTTCTAGAGACTTCTAAGGGACTACGCTGGAACTATGCTCCCCATATTTTTCATGTAACTTAAAGATTCTATATTAAACATTTCTTTGCTTCAGCCCTCTTCATCTTGATTTGGTTTTCCAAAGTAGGTTACATGTGTAATATCTTAGTTATCTCAGGGACCCTCAGGGTAAAAATCTCCCATGTCCATGTCAGCTGTGTAATCACTCTAACTTCCTCTTAGATTTGGTTTTGGCTAAAAACTAGAAACAGGTGTGCTGTTAAGCCCAAGGATGCTGGGCCCTGATAGGAGAATTAATTGCTTTCGTTCCTTTGCCTACATTGTATTTTTTGTTCTTTTTACATCAAATTGTTTTAGTATGAGCACTCAAACTCTTGTGTTATGGCTACTGTTGTTTCAGAAATGGGATTCAGGTACTGATGCGGTTGATTTTTCTCCTTCCCAGCCACCCACATATTTTCATGATATTAGATTGGATGTTAGTGTGCAGCAAAAAGGATACTGGCGTGGATGCTTTTCAATTACTTAATTTCTTTCAGCCTCTATTTTCTCCTCTGTAAAATGGATAGATTGGGAAGAAGTTCTTATGATCCCACATGGTATCTTAACTCTCTTCCAGCTGCTTGATACCTGGATATTTCTCTGAAGTTCATTGAGAACACTTCTCATTTAAAACGTATCTACAGATGTGAAATTCATGTTTTAATTTGTTTCCAAAACTTCACAGTGATTTAAATGTGGGGATCTTTAGTCTTGCAAGGAACTCGGTGCTACTGCCTGATGTCCTGTGTGTGGACTGTCCCATGTGTCCCCGTGGTATACACCGCTGGGACCTTGCAAAAGCTCAAGATACCTGTTTCCACAACCCACCCAAATGTACCAGGGTGTAAACAGGTCTTCCTGCCATTTTGTTTTCTCATCCAAGTACCTTTGAAGGCACCAGCTATCTTGGCAATGCTTTGCATGTGCATTTATTTGATCTGTGAACTTGTGAGCTCAAATAAAGAACTTTTATTGAGGAGCGAGCAAAAACAATCGTAAAGGCCACAATTAGAGCTGTTTGCCCTGAGAAAGTGCCTTTTGCTTCTTTTTTTCTTCTTCTTCTTCTTTTTAGTTTTCCCCCTAAAGATCAAAGCAGTATAACTGAGGGGAATCTTGGAAGGGGGTCAGTTCTAGCACTCTCCAGCCTGCCTGTCAAAGATAACGTGTCTGGAGTAAGTAGCCCCATAATTAAGCAGTGCATGGAAACGAAGACATAGGAGAAAATGTCTCCTGTGCTTCTAAAGCCAGAATCTGGCTGAGACTCTCCAGCATGGGATCTGATAGAGGACAGATCCATTCTGGCATGGTGTGAGCCATGGGTTTGTAAATCACAATAAAACCTACGAGGCAGGACTAGGAGCCGAGCCTTGGAGCTCCGAGCTCCTCCAGGGGAAGTGGCGAAAGGTTGGTAGCAATTTGTTAAGAGGTCAGATCCCGAGGAGTTGGCACCTTTGGGATCCTCTCTACCTTGGGAGCTCTGAATCATTATTCCCTCAGTACCTTTCCTCTACACCCTCTCTCCTCAACCCCTGTTGTGTTTATTGATGTTTGTGAACTAATTTTAGATGAGTTGCACTCAGGGCAATTTTACACCCCTGAAACCTGGCAGACACAAGCTGCAGAATTTGCGGGAAGAGCCACGTGGGTCACAATTCACAACCTCCGTTGATGGAGAAACCCAGGCGCCAAGTACTGCCTTTCAACTAGAAGGGTCTTCAAGGTCCGCCATGGAGCAGGGAATCCAGAAAGATACACATTAATAAGAACGGAAAGGCTGTGAAACCACCTGCGGGGTTACAGGTCTGTGGACTCGATTTATTAGTGGTTGGACCGGGGTGTGGGGGGTGTGGGGGGAGTGAGTGGGGTGTGGGGTGTGTGTGTGTGGGGGGGGTTCCTGCAGCCCTTATCATAGGCGGGCACACAGGAAGGAAGGAAGAAGGGCTCCTGCTGCTGCATTTTCGGTGAAGCCCTTGATTAGAGATACCATTGTTTTGGCTCTTCCCTCCCCTCCCTAGCCCACATCCACCAGTCTCTAATTACACCCTTTAATGATCTGACCAATTAGAGCCTGCAGTTCAACTTCTAGGGGAACGGATGAGAAATTAGATGTTGGCATGCAAACTTCTCTGTGGATGCATTTCTTCCAAGGTTATACACCTCCATTAAGCCAGTCGGCTATCTGAAAGGCAGCATAATGGGCGAGGCTAATAAAGTAAGCTCCTAGACACCGCAGCTGGTCCCTGGTGAGTACAGCAGAACACAGTGAAAAGCAAGGTGTAGCTCTGAAACCAGGGCTCAGTTTTTTTTCTCTCTCTCTCTCTGAAAGCACAGTTGCCAGACACATTCCTTAGTTAATGTGAAATGCAGTAATTGCTCTGTCAAGGACTGGGCAAGGTAGAGAGTTTCCTGCCTTTGTTGGGCTGGAAACCACAGCCAAGGGGCTGGTTGCCATGGAAGACCGGATGAGGGTACTTTGCTGGGAGATGCAGCTCTGACCCTGCTGGGGTGAGCCCCAGGAGATATTCAGGACCAGAGCAGAGCAGCAGGAGTTCCAGAGAAGTGGTCTGGAAAGAATACTAATGACCTTTGGAGATTTGTGAGAGGAAGAGGGAGGAAAAAATATCCTGGTCTCTCTCCCTGCAGCAGGATGTGAATTTATAATCTTGAATGATTAGTATCATTTTGAATCCATTCATTCCCTGAATTCTATCTCATCCACCTGAAACTCAGGCATTTGTGTCTTGACCTTTCCCTAATAATTCCTACAGCCTTTCTTGCATGCTGCTAGGTCCCACTCACTCAGTGGTTCTCAACCTGTGGGTCACAACCCACCTTTTCACAGGGGTCGCCTAAGACCATCTGCATATCAGACATTTACATTACGACTCGTATCAGTGGCAGAATTACAGTTATGAAGTAGAAACAAAAATAATTTTATGGTTGGGGCCACCACGAAGAACTGTATTAAAGGATCGCAGCATTAGGAAGGTTGAAAAATGCTTCTTATGCTCCAGGGACCAGGGCTGCTAAGATGCAAGAGATACTCCATGCCTCTGAGGCTCAGAGACTGAGGATTGTCACTCTTGTGCCAGGGAGTGTAGCAGGAGCCTTGTAAGTGAAGGCATGATGTCTAGGACATATGGTCAGACACTGGGTCCTGGTGAGAACCATGGGGAGAAAATTTCAAAAGAGGGAATATCTAAACAAGGGCATAGAAGACTCTGGTATTCTGGAAAGTACCAAAGGAGAAAAGGCAATGAGGATGTGGTGGGTAACAGACAGGGTTAGAGCTGGGAGTCTATCTGGGACATTTGGGGGCTTGGGTTTGGGCTTGACCTTGTTTGCAATAGCAGCAAGCAAATCAATGGCCTTGCATTCTACAGATTCCCAAGCACATTTAGTCTTGAAAGTAGTCTACATATCTCACTGAGTGGAGAAATTATTGCTACTAATGCTCTTTTAATTCCACAGAGAGCTTAAGAGACCTACTCTTAACTTACACAGCCAACAATAGCAGGGCTATGTAAAAAACTGGTCATATGATCCTTTTGCTCACACTAAATTTCACACCACCCTGAAACAGTGCTGATCACAGGGGTCTCAAAAGGTCATAGTCTTATTAGGGTGCCCTGATAATGTACATTCAATGTATGTTACTTATGCATTTATACTATTGATATATGAGTATATATGTGTGTGTATATATACACACACACACACACCCAGAGGTTTAAGAACAACTTGTTTAATAAAGTTGTTTAAGAAAACAACTCATGTTTTCACATACCCTTTGTGCCCCTTTCTGATGAATTTTGATGACCCCCCTGCTTTTCTTTACATCTTCACAACTTTCTTTTAAAAATTCGTGTCTGCCTTTAAGCAATGCATGGTAATAAGATTCTTCTTGACTCTTTATTGTGTTCAATCTCCATTCTTACTACAGAAATAAGGAATGTTGAAGATTCAAAGCAAGCCCAGAGATATCCTAGAATTCCTTCTCTGACAAGTTTACCAACAAGCTTTACGCCAGGCCCGTGCCTGGAAGCTACTCCCCACTGCAGGAAACTCGGTGCCCTTAGGAAATGCTAGTTCTGATTTTTTCTAATTTCAAAGTGCTGAAACAACTTCCACTTCTGAGCTGATGTCTTCTTGCTGGCGTTGCCTCTCATTCTCAAAAGCTCTCAAAAGCACACAGGTGTATCCTGCACTGCTCCGGGCCCCAAGACCCTGGGCTAGACCAGCCTGGTCTCCAAACACTTTATCCATCAGCTGTTTCATCTAGGACTTGACTTTTTTTTAACAAACCACAAAGACCCTTCTGTGAAGCACATCTCGGGTTGGTTTGATCTGGTGTTTAAGACAATCAATGGGGAGAATCTTCCCCACATGTCTCTCTGCACACCCAAAGTTGTGTTAATTGCCACTTGGGCACCGTCTGTCATGTCTTGTTGCTTAATTAAATTCACATTTGTTTTGAGTGTTCCTTTTACTCTGCTATTTTTTTATGCATGAGAGGATAAAAACAAATGAGGAAAACATTTCATAGTTAAATTAGTCAGAGAGAAAGAGTCCCGAATTGTAACTCTTTATCGTTCCGATGGCCTTTTATTTCAATGTCTTTGTTTCCAAGCAAACACACAAGCTGGTTGATGGCTCCCTCCCCTCTCACCCTCTCATTCTTTGCTTCCTCGTGGTGTCAAACCTGGGACATAGAAACCGACTTCTTAAATGATTTCTTAAATGACAAGTGCAGCAGTAACAATAGCAGTTCATGTGACTATACAATCTGTACTTTCAAGATCTTTCTAGAACTCAATGCTATTCAGAACCCAGTTCACATGACCTTCTTATTTCTCATTTTTATGCTCTGATGTCAGAGCTAAGAGTAAAGTATTCCTTATCCCCAAAGAAGAACCCTATCCCATCTATACAGAGCATCCATTAAATGGCAATAGCCATTTTCCTATTATGTGAGTGGGATTTGGGATAGAAGCCGATTTCAGTTCTGAATTACATGAACAGCAAAGTGTCCTTTGAAATAGGTATTTATCATTGCATTGCAAACAAGCCATTGATTCACAGACAAAAGGAAATCTTGCCAACTTTCTTTTGATAATTGAGGTATTATTACAAAAAAAAACCTCATTTGAGTATAGATTATAAATTGAGAAAATGTAAATACACTGCTTCGTGTGGTCAGACAAAGGGGGAAGGTTTCTTTTATCTAAAGGTTAGGCTGGTAGGGATGAAAACAAAACTGTGGGGTTAGGTGTGAGATGTACCAGACCTGTTAGACAATTACTAAGCACTTGCCTGCACTGACAGCTATCCCATAGGCGACGAGTTTGTGGAACTTGAGGTTTCTGTCTAGCTGCCTTCTCCACGGTCCTCTGCAGCACTGAAGAGCCAGAATAGATGAATAAATGAGTTAGGGAAATGGACACAGAGCTAACAGTGCCATGAGACCTAATACTCAGACTTGACCTCTGTGTTGCTTCAGGCAGGGATACAGGACTCAAAACCTAATGGCACTTGATCGCCCAGCAAAATGGAAGGTATTTTTTAAAGTTTTTTTTTTTTTTTACTGGAATTTCATTTCAAATGATGGAATTCTTGGTCTCTAGCTGTTAACTTCTAAGCTCTTAAATAAATCACAGAGCCTTGCCTCAGTCAGCTTGTTGATACAGAACCCAGAAGCGATGACCACCACCTTCACCCATCTGTTTTGAGTGACCCATACACTATTCCTCATTACGCAAGGAAAGACTCTGCATCTATAACTAATATTCATTAACTTGTGATGATTCTATAACAAGGTATTTCTTCTGATAAAGGGTACTGACAATCTTATTTTTCTGCATGTTGTTTTCATTAACAGAGGAAAACAGTTAATTATCACGGTGAAATAAATATAATTTTAAAAGACCTCACTGTCACTGGTCAGTGTTAAAATCACCAGATTCAATCTGAGTCCTGTGATTGTGATTGTGGTAAAATCTAGGATGTTTCCTACGTGGCCCTTGTCTCAATGGCTTATTTCTCTCCCTTCAATCGGAAATGGTTGTAGTTCAATGTCTTGATTCTCTCCATTTCGTGTGGGAAAGAATTGAGTGACAAGTCCAGTGTCATATGGAAAGTCAATGACAAAAACCAAGGTCAAATCAGAAGTACGAATTTTCAGTTTTAACTGGTGTAAACACAATTAGCGGGAGTTTTATAGGAAAATACATACTTTTCAATCACGCTTTTAAAAACCGTGTGTGTGTGTGTGTGTGTGTGTGTGTGTAGTATGTACAGTTGTGAGTGTGAGGTGTGTGTATGGAGTGTTGATGCACGTGTGTATGTACCTATGCACACAGTTCAAGGCCAGAGAACACCAGGTTGCCAATTCTATCAATCTATGCTTTATTCCCTTGAGAAACACTCCCTTATTGAGCCTGGAGTTAGGTTGGCGGCCAGTAGCTCCGGTGATCCTCCTGTCTCCGACTCCCGACACTGCTGGTATTACAGACACTGGCAACGACACTCTGCTGTTTACATGGCTTCTGGAAATTTGAACTCAGATCCTAAGGCTGGCACAGCAAGCACTTGTGCCTGCCAGACCATCTTTCCATCCTTCAATTGCACCCGTGTTAAGACATCACAATAACTGAGCTCCCTTAGAATATTTTAGTACTTACCATACTTGTTCCTCTCACCAGTGAAATGAAGTTCCGACTGACAGGTAACAGAATTAGCATGCAGTTAAAATTCAGGCACACGGCAGATGCTCGGGCCCATGCCAGCGTAGACTGTCCGTAAGTCAGAAATATAAAAAGAAGAGATGGTAAATACACGGAACTCTGGAAAAGTAGAATGCATTTTCTTTTCTGGAACAAGGACAGATTGCCATTCAATCTACTTACACCCAGAATAACTCGTGTATAAAAGAAAGCCTCCTCTTCTGCATACCAACAGAACGTGTCGATAAACAGATAGAAATTTACTGCCAGCCACAAGAGCTAGGATAGAATGGAAGGAGACACACGATCAATGAGACAGTCCATCACCCCCCCCCCCCCCCCCCCGCCACTCAGGATTCTTATTTTCAAATGAAGTGGAGAGCTCATCAGTATTCGTCAGAATCACCCCACAACATTAATTTTCCACAAGTTAGATGTAAGCAGTGATTACAAATAAGAAGAAATGACTAATTTTGTTAAAGTTATTGTAAGTATATGGGCCAAAGTATTTACTGACAAGCTCAGAATCTCCTTAGTCAACAGGGACCGACCATGGTGAGAAGAGGCAGGGCCTCTTTAAAGAGCTATAGAAAAATGACAATCTCACCAACTAATTCAAAGACATCATTTGATAGAGAGATGCACGTATACATCGTGCAAAACAAGCTACTTGACTTTAAAATACTTAAAACGGACTAAGTTTGAGAAAACAACTTTGCATGACTCTATAAGGGTAAGTCAAATATATGCAGTGAATGTTTGCTAACAAGTTTTAGTCTTGTATCTAAAGTAGTATTTCCAGACTTTAACTGCTTTAGAAATGTCATCCTAAGAATAAGGGATTCTGAAAGACAAGAGGAGTGATACTTACTACCACCACGGCGGGCACACTCTCGTTCAAAATCCAGCACACCATCATGACACTTCTCCTACTACCAACACATTAAACCTTTTGGTCCCCCTGAGCCTGCGTGTTGTAAGGCGTTCCCTTCTAGATCATTTCATCATGTTGTCTTGGAGCACCTGTTGGGAGCAGTTCTCAAGGAATTTCTAAATAAGGACTTAGTGCCAAAAGTACATCACCAAGTTGACATGCTTCATGACCTGGGTAAATGCAAGTCTCTGTCTAATGAGTCCCTTCTTCAAAGAATCCAAAGAGGGGGGGGACTCATTTCATTAAATTGTCTTCATGCCCATACCCCATTCATCTTCTACATGATTGCAGCTGGGACGGTGAGTCTGTGTGCAAATCTGAGTGATAACTGAAGACTGGGTACAGCAGAGAATTTCCACCTAACTTTCCCCACAGTACTTTTAACTCTTTCCTCTTCTCTCACTCTCTTTCAAAAACAAAAACAAAACTCTCACTGGAAGGCAGAGAGCTAAATAAATATGGATGGAACCATTTTTCCAGAATATTGTGAAAAAGATTTTAAAATTCACAGATAGGAAAACTCTTGGAAGCTTAAAAATGTGTTGATAAAAGCATAAAATACCGTTCTTTGAGATTGTGGTGCTGATGGAATAAAGACACCCCCCAGCCTGTAACACACACACTTCAGTGTTCCCAGTAAGGCTGATCATTTTTCTGATTGTTATATACGCTGTAGATATTAAATGTAGTGACTGTGATTTTTAAGACAGAGCTTTTCCAGATGAAGCAATTTTCTGGCTAGTTATGGCCCAGATATTTTCATTAAAAATCTTTAGATAGGCCAGGCGATGGTGGCACATTCACTTAATTCCAGCACTAGGGAGGCAGAGGCAAGTGAATCTCTGTGAGTTCGAGGCTAGCCTGGTCCCCAAAGTGAGTTCCAGGACAGTCAGAGTTATGACAGAGAAACCCTGTCTCGAAAAACAAACAAAAACAATTTTTATTTTAAGATAGGGGGCTGGAGAGATGGTTCAGCAGTTAAAAGCATTTGCTGCTCTTCCAGAAGACCCAGGTTCAATTCCCAGCACCCTCATGGTGGCTCACAACAGTCTGTAACTCTACTTTCAGAGGATCAGACACCGTCTTCTGGCTTCTGAGGGCAACTGGTACACCTGTGGTGAACAGACAAAACATGCAAGCAAAATATCCATACACATAAATTAAAATTAAGTCAAAAATCATTTAGATAATTACAAGTAGGAGACTTGAGTCGTTTGGAGAATTGCCCATGGCATTTATGTTTTTCATAGAATTTCATAGGGTGCTGATTTGTTCAGTTGTGCTGAAAGAATTTCTAAAAATTAGAAATCTAGGAAGGGCAATGATGTAAACTTCTGTGGACTTGCATTTACCTAGGCGCTTGGTTAAGAACTTTTGAGCATTTATTGTCCAATGAAGGTATACACTGACTCCATGGGTAGAGCGTTAGCATTCTGCAGAACTGTGGGGAGAAGCTGGTGTGAAGCAAGTCGGTGAAAGAATGATTGAGACTTGACTTCAGTTCTGAATTTAATGTTTTCATTTTCAACCTTCACCATATGAAATATTAATAGGTGGATTTGTGCGCAAAACACTGCTACTGAGATACAAGCGGCATTCCTACATATTGGACGTGTTTAAGTCACAGGAATCATTTATTTTAACTTACTAATTACAAGTAAATATATTTTTACACGTGAATAGGTGTACTGTTTCTTCAATAGGCTAGTGAATAATTAAAAACAGAATAAATACCTCTGCTGTGTTAATTATTATTCGTTTATATAAATTCTGTGATGCTTTGACACACGTGCTAGGTTTTAATGGGTCCCCAACACTGTTTGGAAATTTGATTTTTAGTGACATGGGGTTGAGAGGCAGGGCCTACACAAAGGTGAATGACAAAGTCAATGATCAATGACTGAATAAATGTCATAGGTCAATGTCATGTTCCTAAAAGGGCAATTTAGTCCCATTTCATGCTCTCTCTACCTTTCTACTGTGGAGACTGACGAGATAAGAAGACCCCTTTTAGATGTTGGTGCTTTGATCTGAGACTTCCTAGCCTCTAAAACTGTGAGGGAATACATTTCTGCAGCATAAACATAGGAATAGAAGGTCTTATAGACCTGTGGTGAGGGGAGAGACTTCTCATGTTAGAGTAGTTAGCTAAGTCCTAATAGGGCTAGCAACTTCTTAGTGATCACTAACCACTTTGCCTGTTGGTATTTCTTTATGCAAACCAACCAGGCCACGGTTCATAAACCCAACCGTCCCTGCTATCAACTTCTCGTCTACAAAAACAACTTTTTGGTATTAAACCAATCCAGGGCCAGGTATACAGCCAGGTCCACATCCAGAGCCTGAAGAAACTGTTCAAACCACCAGATCTCAGGCCGGCTTACCTGCTCATGGGGTTTGCCCTATGTGAAATCTACAGTAAACGATCTGGTCTCCATTTTCTTCCTTGCTCCTTTTGCCTTCTGAACACATGCTTTGCCACCTGTACCCTACATGGCCCTGAGTGACAAGGTGTGTCCCCCTTGCATTTGGGAATTGTAAATAAAGATTTCTTAATTCAAGATCAATGCCTCTATGCCTTCTTAGGGCATTTTATCAAACAAGTCCCGAGGATTTAAAAACATCTATGTGTTTACACATCCAGGAATTTTCTCATCCATTAAAGACTGAGACAAGTAGATGAACTTTCTACATACCACCTAGCCCAGCCTTCCAGTGACTGCTGGTAAGCCTCGGTCTCCATGTTCGTTGAAGAGGACTAGACTAGTGCTACCTTGTGGAGTCGATCCTGCTTCCTCCTCACTTCTGGTCACACACACTCAAACATAAGCAAGATGATGTTCTTTTTGGAGAAATCTTGGATGTGGCAGTAAAACAATTATCACATTTTTTCTTCTTAAGAAGCACATAATTTTAGAGGTACGTAGAGGTATATAGAAGTGTTGGTGTGTTGGGTGCATTTGCTTGAGATTAGCATGTAAGTTAGGGTTTTCAGTTGCTTCTTCAATAATATAAAGATGTGACGTCTTGGGGCTGGTGAGATAGCTCAGTGGTTAAGAGTGCTTGCTGTTCTTGTAAAGGACCCGTGTTCAATTCCCACCGTCCACACATGGTGACTTACAACCACCTGTAACTCCAGTTTTAGGAGATCTGAAATATCTTCTAGTCTCTGGGTTCCTGCATGGACATGATGCAAAAAACTCACACAGGCACACACACACACACACATACACACACACACACACATACACACACACACCCATACATACACACACACATATACACACACACACATACACACACACATACACACACATATACACACAAACACACACACACATACACACACACACATACACACACACACATACACACACACATACACACACATACACACACATATACACACATACACACACATATACACACACACTTACACACACAACAACAACAACAACACAAACTCAACACTTTAAAAAACTTAAAAACCTATGAAATCTTCATATTAATTTTTAAGCCGATAGTCTTCCATGATTAAATGACTTGTTATTTCTGAAATGCTTGGGATTTACATATCTTAGAAGCCTCCTTCAGCTAGGCTCTGCATGTTGATTCAGAAGGAATACATGCAGGACTTTATATTATCTACAGCTTCAGATTCAGTGAGTGTAAGAGTTGGGGGTTTCCGCCCTTCTGTGCTGCTTGTACAATACTTCAATCCAGATACATAAGAGCATCAATGGTGTGGACATATACTTTAAAGAGACATATACTTCTTGTCATATGTGGTTTGGTTCTCAAATGTTCCCTAAAGGCCCAAAACGAAAGGCTTGGTTGCCCGTGGCACTACCAAGGGATGAGAAATTCTTCAGGATATGAATCTTAGAAGCTCAGCCACTGGAGTCATCCCTCGAAACGGACATGGTGACACTAGCCTCTTGCTTCCTGCCTAACGGCTACCATGAGGTGAACCGATCACTTCTCCTGTATGCTCTCACTCTGATCGTCTGCTCAGCCCAGGCCCGAGGCACCATGCCAATGACCACGGACTGAATCATCTGAAGCTGCAATCCCAGAAAAATATTTCCCTATATGTACTGGACGTTGTGTCAGAATATCCCTGCTATCCTTTAAGGCATACAGTAATGATTAGTGGTCATGTCATGACCGCATTAACTTGTGGTTTAACTTAAGGATTATCCTTGTAATCCTTTCTACTTTTATAGAATGTATGGTGATTTTAGTTCACTTACGTCAAAGACTAAATTGCATCCTAAATTCTATTTAATTCTAAATTATATTCAAATTCATTCTGAACTCAAAAATTTTGTGCAATTGATGGAAATATACTTTCAAATTTTTCATATTTAAGAATAAGCTGATTACGCGACTGAATTAGAATCAAACCTCATACGACATCAGACATCATGCCATGTATCACCCATTAAAGGGCAAGTCAGTACAACCTATGGGTACCTCCACAGAAACACTTAGATTTTATGAATGAGACATGAGGTCACAATCTCCACTTCTCGATTAACCTGCTGAAAGCATGAGGATGCACACATGATCCTCGAATATGCCTTGGCTTTTACTTCGTAGAAGACATTTGTACAGGTCACAGTTTAAATCAAGACTTTGCATCCTTTTCAAAGAACTTGGGGCTAAGTTAGTAGTAAGTAAGTTGCATAGACTCTGGAGGATTAGAATTAGATCTACTTAAACTGTTTTCACTGGTAACTAGTTTTTACTAGTACCATCTTGTTTCTCAGAAGTGTCTCAACGCAAAGAAGGTAGAATTCAATTTGATTCATTAGTTCTAAGCTCTTCCTGATGAAGTGCTCACATTGATTGACTCTACTAGCCCACACAAAAGATGACGTGGAGGATTTGAGGATTGTTCTTTTGTAAAGCTCACCAACAACAGCTCTTCCTTGATATATATCATATATATGTATACATATATGTATGTAAATGAATATATATACATATGCATATGTATATATACACATATACATGTATATACATATATGTATATATATATATGAATGGCTTTGAGACAGAGTCTCATGTTACACATGCTGGCCTCGAACTCCTCATCATCCTGTCTCCAGATTCTATGTGCCGAGATGACAAGTATGTGATAGATGCCACTATGCACAGTGTATGCGGTGGTAGAGTTTGAACCCAGGACCTTGTGCACTCCAGGCAAGTGCTCTCTCAATCAAGCTCTATCTCCAGCCCTCATAATTCTTTTAAATGGAAAAAGCAGGAAAAAGAACCATATTTACAAAGGTAGATAAACTGCTTTTATATCTCAATTCAGACTGTATATTAACCATGTTATGCTTTATGGGATTAATTTAATCCATTGTATTTTAGTTCTTTTCAGCCTGTAGCTGGTCAGTTAACCCAACAAAGAAACACTCTGATCCTCAAGGGCAGGACTGACGCCCTCGTAGTTTACTGCTATGTGCTAAAATCCACGTTCCCTGCAGATATGGCATAAACATAGCATTGCCAAGTTATCTTCTAATAGTTCAACACCTTCCAGCCTTTTCCTAAACACACACGTAAGCATCTAAATATTACGGTGAAAAGAGATGGAAAAGTAAGGAAAAAAAAGTAAACACATCCAACCCCCATCCTCACACAATTATTTTAAGGAGCATTTATTGTGGTAATTATGTAATTATATTACATAAATTATAATTATGTATGCAATCGTAATTATATTACATGCATTGGATAAATCCTACTTTAAAAGGAAAAGCAGAGTAGAAACACACACACACACACACACACACATATATATATTTACATATATATGATTTTAAAATAAAAAGTAATTGTCTATCACAATATCCTGACTTTTGCTGCATTGAGCGTATTGTGCTTCTATTTCAGGAAACATGGAATTCTCTTACTATGATTTTTAAGTGGCGTCTTCCACTAATTTAGTTCTCAATTCTAATTTCAAGTCCTCCCTTCACCTGTGTCATAATTCTTTCCTTCATCTCCTGGCCATTATTCTAAATGGAAGCTGTGTTAAGATCATCACACAGGTGTACCGTGCGGGCTCATGGTCCAGCTTTCTTGCTATGTAGCTAGGAGATGGCTGGTTCACTCACAGACACTAAAGACTCAGGTTGAGGCATCCTGGGTGCTCAAAGCTTACACTTGGGGCCTCCAGATGAACCCCCAAGCCTCTTGGTCTGGTCTGCTAGGCCTAAAACATCTCGGCTTCAGCAGATCCCATTCTTACTTTCATCTTTCTACGTTTGCCACCAGTTTCTTCTTTCCATTAATTATGTCTCTTAAACCATTATTAAAATTGCTTGATGAGCCTCCATGCCAGGCTTCCTGAAGTTCCCAGCGCACAGGACTACAGAGTGACTAATTTATCATTTCTTGCTATAAACTAAGTGGCTCAGTTTGAACTGCTTGGCTTAGAAATCTGGTTAAAGACAAGACCCACCACTTTAATCTAACCATGCCCAGCACACATCCGACACCACTTAATGCTAAATAATAAATAGAGAGCCACATTTGCTCCTCTGCTTCTGAGCACATGAGACAGATCTGTACAAATCCCTATGCAGACACAGTGCAGGAAAGTTCTGGCAGCCAGTGGCTTTCATTAAAGTTTCAGCATGAAAGAGAAGTCTGCCTTTCTAGGAGGTGAATTATTTGACTCCTGAGTTCAGAAAAATGCAAAGTTAAAGGAGGCTAGTCTAGAAATCCCTCCTTTGCACACCCAAGCTGTTCATCTTTCAAAAGTCAAAGTGGATGCCAGAATTCCATAGATTTCATTTTTCAAGATGAACATTCATATTTGAACATATTTCAAGCCAGATGGTTTACAGTTCATGTATTTGTTGGCGTTTTCCTGCCACAACAACTAAATATTGAAGACACATATTTGTGATGAGGAGAGCACTTCCAACCATCCCGTCCTGCTGCTCTGTCATGCTCCATGCTCACTCATCCCCCAGCCTCCCTCCATTGTGTGCTGTCACTGGGTGCTGCCACTGGGGAGGCACCGTTGGCCAACAATGAATCACATCCCTTTGATTTAATAGATGGGGGAGAAGCGAGGCAACACGAAACAACCCTCCCGTGAAGACATATTTCTTAGAACAGTCATGAATTTTCTGGTAGCAAATAAAAAAAAAAAAAAAGCAAATGAACATCTATTGAAATATTCTGTTTTCACCATCCGTTTAGACAAGCCAGAAAGTTGACTTTTAATCCTCGTGCTTTGTAATGTGAGTTTGCCGAACTGTGAGGCTGTTTGATTAGGGTTCAGAAAAGAGCAGGGGATTCAAACAAAGGTTATTTATTTTTTTTTAAATCATCAAGTATGAAAATTTCAGCTGTGCAAAGCACCGTGAGTTTGTGCTTCAGCATGCTGTTGTTGCTCACCAGGCTGGCTAGGACCTGTCTTCCGGGATGAATGTGTTCATTTCTCCTTTGTCACCACCCATACAATTTGTTATTATTCTACCTGACTCTCAACATCTATATTATTAGAATTTAAAGGCTCATTCTTGTTGACAAAGATCCATTAGGAGGCCGAATGAAAGTAATACACTTTTTAAAAGCAGAAAAAAAAAAGCATACAATTATCATTATAACTGTCATCCCACAACACAGGACACGTATACAGAAAAAGACACATTAATATATTTTTTAGAGATGCCGTACAGAGCACATAGTTTGAATGAAAATTGCCTCGCATCATGATTTGGAAGAGCTAAGGGAAGCCTTAGGGATTGTGTAATGCCAGGGAAGTCAAGGGACGAAGTTAGGATTGTCTTACTGATTAGTGAAGACATGGGACTAGAGTCAGGTATTCGATTCTGTGGGTTCTTTCATTGTGATATTCCCAACACCTGTTTTCATATCTTTGCAGTCTAGAGTGTACAGGGATGAGACCATGGGGAAAACAGCAGGATCCTGGTCCTGGTGATAGAGCCTGAGGAAGTACTCATAGGAAAGATGGTACTATTCTCCAATAAAGAAGAGATATTTTGGAAGGTCTTCTAGGTTCTAAGTATTTCAGATCTGTGATAGAATAGGCCACAGCTAGGTTGTGTACCCATTGTACCCATAGGGCCCCTAGATCCAGATGTCCTGCCTGGCTGTGTTTTTCATAGACAGATGCACGGGAGCCTGACGTCAAGTACCTGATGATACCTCCCTTACCTCCAGCTTTGATTGGCATGCTGAGATTTTATGATGGCCTGGCTGATTAACTTAAGCCAATAAAGAAAAGATGTAATCAGAATGACAGGGCCGTTAAGCTGTGTCTCAGTCCCCTGGAAAGACAGGGTCGCTCATCGGCTACCCTGCCCTCTTCAGAGAGAGTGGAAGTTTAATATCAAATTTTGAAAAATTCTATCTAAAAATGTGAATTTTCCTAAGGGAAGAATATGATTTTTGTAGGACAATTGACTTGAAGAAATGCCTTCCCTCAGATAGATAATTTGAAACTAAAATTTGTTTTCCCCACCTCTATATTTTTAACAGTTCTCTTGGCCAAGAGGAAAAGAGTATTGCTATTACACAAGGCCAAGTTACAGTGTGTGGAAACGAACCTTCGACGGGCACGGTTGACTCCTGCAAGAGTGTTGACGCAGCCAGGCGGTGGTGGCACGTACTTTTAATCCCAGCACTCAGGAGGCAGAGGCAGGAGCATCTCCTGCTCTACTCTGGGAGTGTGGAACTACTTTATGTTCACTTCTTAAATTCTGAAGGAAAGTCAGAGCTCTAGAATTTGAGTTTGGGAAAAATTTAAATGAAAACACGTACAAGATCAATGTCACAGTGGGAGCCCAAGACACAAATCTACTGACTGGAAGTGATGCATGGGTTTCGTTTTGGACAACCAGAGTAAGCCTTTAAGAACATGAGTCACGGAGGCGCTGGCTACAGAGTGTTAGGGCTAAAGACTGTCTGGGGGTCGGGGTGGAAGTTATGTTGAAACAAGTGTGCTCAGACGTTAGAGACACAGTAGGAAGTCGTTGTAGTGGGCCAGGAAAGAAGCTGTGAAAGTTAGCTCCAGGAGTGGGAGTTTCTAATACATTACCAAGCCCATGTGAATGCTTACTTCATGAAATATGAATTGCAGGACGTGTAGTTTGTTAACTATAAGATGAGATAATAAAATTTACGTGTGCAAATTTTTTCCCATGGAACAATTTGAAATATCAAAGACTTACTTTTCTTTCAAGAACCAGATCTAACAACGACCACTCTGATTTCACTTTCAAATGAAAAATATAACCCTATACATAACTAACTAAATTAATATAGCTTATTATGACAAAAATAATTTCTTTTAACTTTGTAGACGGCACTACATTTCATATTAAGCTGTTAATCCTCATAACCGTATGATTTCAAAATCAGCCAAGCTTGAAAAATTATTGTCTCTGACATTCCCAATGATCAAAGCAACCTCAATTATAATATTATATTAACTAAGCTAAAAAATAGTATTAAAATTTCTAACCTTTTTGAACTGTAATTAGTCATCTAACTATGTATCCAAATTTATTTGATATATTTGCATAGTTAATTAATTATAATTTATTTAAAAGTCTTCCATTTATAAAACTTTGCTCTCCTCAGTCTAGGAATGTAATTGCCAAGGTATGAACATATTTTTTAAATATCTTTTTAAAATTGTATATATACACAATTTTATATATATATGTATATATATATATATATGACATAGAAAATTTCTTTTAAAATGTAATTGTGTTTTTTTTCTTTAAAAATTTAGACCTTAAAAGAGGGATAAGGGTTAAATTTCGGGAACCAGGTAGCTTAAACACAAAGGCAAGTATGAAGACTTGAAATCTCCTTCAGAACAAATGAACAAATAGCAAACCGATGAGGTCACAGAGCAAAAACCTGCTTCAGGATGGCTAGGACGGCTCAGTGGGTGTTGGCTGTGTGAGTCTGACCGTCTCAGCTTGGTCCAAAATGACCCTCTGATTTCTAGCACTCCCCCTTACACTCCCACCTCTAATTCAAATAAAATATCTGAAACATGCTCTCTGAACCCAAATGAACCCTTTCAATCCTGTGGCATAAGTACTCAGAAGGCTGCATTTCTGCGTCACACAAAGTCACAGTATCTGGACTTCACGAAAGCATCGCCATAGATCTCATGAAGTATTCAATGCTACTCTCAAGATCAAAGCATGGCAGGACAGAGACTATACATCCTTTGAAAATGACTACCAGGAATGGAATCTGGTGAGCCCAAGGGGTTTAGAAACACTGCATGACGTCAGGCTTCTAGGTAGCAAATGGGGTCAGTTGTTCAGATGTTCATAATCATCTCAGTATCAGCACAAGGTATCCTTCCAGATTTCATTTTGTTCTGAATGCTCAAAGTCCACCTTTCGAGACTTCTGGCTCTGGTAGTGGCCTTGTTAGACTCAGGGAGCCCCACTACAACTTAAAATACAGAGGAATGAGAAATATACTTAGGTTCAAATAATGAGGAAGATATAATCAGATCTGAGAAAATTAAGAATTCCAGAAGGTACAGAAAATGGCAGTAGCAAGTGGGGCTTTAAGAATGGAATTCTCTTAGGACCTACAGCCTACATGGAGTGCCGAGGCACACGCCAGAGACGGTCACAGGTTTCCTGCTTACCAATATTTTCTACTACTAATAACACAATACCACAGACTACGTAAGGTTTGGTCAAAATAAATTTGCTTAGACTCACCCAGGTCAAGGAGTCACATATGAATTCTCTAGGTGGTATATGGTTTATGGTATATGGCATATAGTGTATGGTATATGATGGTATATACCAGGAGACAGGTGTGTGGGCGCACACATGTTATTTCTTGGGGTATCTCTCTTGTTTCATATGAACTTCAAAAATTCAACCACAGGGCCTTCTCCACAGAGACTTTACATAATTTAATTATCTTCCAAAGACTTCATTTCTACACAGAATTCTTAGATTGGATCTCTACTCTTTTTTTTCCTTTTATCGAAAATAGATTTTTTTTTCCCTCACAGAATATATCCTGATTACAGTTTCCTTTCCCTTTACTCCTCTCAGTTCCTCTCCATCTCCCCTCCCATCCAGATCCACTCTTTTCTGTCTCTCTTTAGAAAACAAACCAGGCTTCTGAAGAATAATAATAAAATAAAATAATAAAACAAAAACCAACACACTGGAATAGAACAAAGGGGAAAAAAAAGAAGGAAAAGAACCCAAGAAAAGGCACAAGACACGGATGGAGATGCAAAGACCCACTCGTTTGCACATTCAGGAATCCCATAAAAACACCAAACTGGGAGCCATAATATATATGCAAAAGACCTGTAGTGTAAAATACCGAGGGAAAATATATATTAGTAAAATAAAGTAAATAAAAAATAAAAAATAGGATAACATTTTTAGAAAGAAAGAAAGAAAAAGAGAAAGGAAGGAAGGAAGGAAGGAAGGAAGGAAGGAAGGAAGGAAAGAAAGAAGGAAGGACGTCCTGACATGACATTGTGAGACAAGAACCTGCACAGAGTCATGGAGTCTGTTCCCTGATGGGCATCTTCTCTGGGAATGCAGCCTATCCTTAAGAAGAGCGGTTTGTTTCTCCAGTGCGTCCCATGGAGGAAATTAAATTTTCATTTGAAAGTGGTTGTCACTTGGAGATTGCCTCTGGGTTACGGATGGGCACGTGTCCACTTCTCCTTCCAGCTCCAGGGCTCCATCTGGTGCAGACCCGTGCAGGCCCTGTGTACACTGCCTCAGTCTCTGTGAGTTCCTATGTGTGTCGACCCAGTTGTTTCAGAAGGCCTTGTTTTCTTGGTGTCCTCCATCCCCTCTGCTCTTACATTCTTTCTGCCTCCGCTTCTGAAGGGTTCCGAGACCCGAGGGAACAGATCTGATGAAGACCTCTGGCTCAGGTCTGAGTGCTCTAAGGTCTCTCAGCGCATCATGTCTGGCTGTGGGTCTCTGCTGTTGTTCGCATCTGCTGTGGGAGGAAGCTTGTCTGATGACGGCTGAGCAAGGAAGGCATTGATCTACGTTACATTTGTTTTTTTTAAATAATAGTGGTATTTGCTTTCCTCCACAGGTCTCTGAGCTATCTAGTCTCAGGTTCTTGGTTACCCAATCAGTGTTGAGTATGAGTTCTATCTTATGGGGCTCAAACCAAAGCAGGTATTTGTTGGTTACTCCCACGAGCTCTGTACCGCCACTGCACTAGGATATCTTGCCGGCACAACACCATTGTAGATCAAGGGTTTTGTGGCGGGGTTGATATTTACGTTCGTCATTTGCATACAGGGAGGCTACTGATTTTTGTGAGTTAATTTTATATGTATCACCTTTGCTCAAAGTGGTTATCAGCTTTAGGAGTTTCCCAGTGGGCTTTTTAGGGTCACTTATGTATGTTATCAAATGTCATCCGCAAATAAAGACAATTTGGCTTCTCTTCCAATTTGTATCACCTTGATCTCTTTCAGTTGTCTTATTCAGGTACTATATTGACTAGGTATGGAGAGAGTAGACAACCTTTGTCTTGTTCCAGAATTTACTAGAATTGTTTTACATTTCTCTCCATTTAAGTTAGTGTTGGGTGTGAGCTTGCTCTAAACTGTCTTTTCTATGGTGAGGTTTGTCCCTTTTATCCCTAATGTCGCCAGGACTTTTACAGGAAGGGGTGCTGGATTTTGTCAAAGTCCTTTTCTGCATCTGAGATGATCATTCAGCTATTATCTTTCAGTTTTTTTTTTTTCAGTATGGAGAATTACATTTATTGATTTGCACATGTTGAAACATCTTTGGGAAGAAGCCTGCTTGATCATGGTGGATGATCTTTTCCATGTGTTATTGGATTCAGTTTGCAAGTTTCCACTGAGTATTTTTGCATCTATGTTTTTAAGGAAATTGTTATATTATTCTCTTTCTTTGTCCCAGGTTATGCCTGCTGGAGTTGTGGCTGGGATGACAGAAGGAACTCAGAGGAAGGCTGGAGGAGAAAATCTGCACAGTCCACTGGGTATCCCTTGTACCTCCCAACTGGGGTTACATTTCAGGGGGTGAGGCCTTGGTGGGGAACCTCAAGCCATTCTAAATCATAACACTGCCTAAGAGAAGAAGATGTGAAATCCCTGCTTGCCTCCTTCCTTCCTTCCTTCCTTCCTTCCTTCCTTCCTTCCTTCCTTCCTTCCTTCCTTCTTTCCTTCCTTCCTTCCTTCCTTCTTTTCTATTTATTTCTTTTGTGTGTTATGTGCATTTATGTATGTGTATTCTAATGCTTGTGGGCATATGTGTGTGGAGCTTAACATACATGTGTATGCATATGCATTTGGAGGCTAGTTGTTGACCTTTCTTACCTTCCAAAAATGTCTTTCCAACTTATATACTGAGGCAGAGTCCTCACATGAACCCAGAACTTGCTGACTTGGCTAGCCAAATTTAGCTAGCCAGTTTGCTCTAAGGTTTGCTGTCACTGTGTTCTGAATGAGTACTGAGATTACAGGTGGGCTACCATAACCACCACACACCTATACGAGTGCCGGGGATAGGAACTCTGGTCTTTATGCTTACATGGCAAAGGATTTATCCAAATTCCCCACTCTCTGCTAATGGTTCTGTTTCTTAAGAGGAAGAAAAAACCCTTTGCATGTAAATCTGGAAAGCATGGTTCATTGCTTATTGGGGAAAGAAAACAGAACCATCTTGAGGAGCAGGACTGTAAATTTATACTTGAAATTGGTGAAGCATGGAGTCACAAAGTAACATAAAAATGGCTCAGAAATTGTGAACCTTCCTAGGCAGAGGCACTAGTAAAGGTTCCAAATAAGGGAAGTCTCCACTTTTGGGTTTCCATGAAGACTGTAGGATGAACGTAGATACAAAATTTTGATAAGCAGATTTTGAATGAGTCAAGACAGTCAGTAGGCAGTGAATCGGCAAGTCGCCTTGTGGTTAGGAACGCTGGAACAGTAACTACACAGACGGGAGTTTCTTATTCTAAGCGGTTTTCACCTTTCTGTCTGTGTGTGTGTGTGTGTGTGTGTGCACGCATCTCCACCTGCACGCACGTCTGGGTAACCGCGTACTTGTGGAGGTCAGATGCTCACTAGCCAGTCGGCTCTCTCCTTCTACCATGTGGTTCAGAGTCCATTGCGCCAGGCTTGGAGACAAGTGCCTTTCCCTGCTGTGTCATCTTGCCTGTCCTTTGAAGGTTTCTGTTTTGTTTGTTTGTTTGCTTTTAGGTAATGTATTTACATTAGGCATATTTCTGTGCGGCAAAAAAGAAGGGAAACATTTTTAGCGGTAATGTTATTCTAAGTGTTGCATGTATCGAGGGACAAAGAAAATGAGCATTTGTATTACTGTCATTGAACACAAAGGTTTTCAGTGTTGGGAGAAAGGATAAAAGTGAGAGATTAATGAGGCTTAGCAGAAGCTCTGTAATTGTGGATTTAATTAGAATTATCAGTAAAAAAGCACGGCATATTTTATCTAAGAGGTTATTTTCTAGTTATGTTCTTGGAAAAGTTCTAAAAAACATGACATCTGAGTGTAATATGGGTTATGAACCTCCCTTGGCTTCGGCCATGGTTCTAAATGTCGTTTATCTAAAAACACCATGAGTCTGTGGAGGAGGGCCTGAGTCTAGGTTTGGAGCACGTGATTCATAAGTAAATCAAACAGTTATAAATATGTTTATAAGTTAAAAATAAAACACTTTGTTATTTCTGGTCACAACAGAAATTAAGATAGCCATTATAGACTACAAGTTACAGGCGAAGTGCACTTAAGACCAGCATGGGAAGCTTGTCGCTGGCCATTATAGACTACAAGTTGCATGTGAAGGACACTTAGGACCAGCGTGGGAGGGTTGTCATTGGTCAGAGGCTTGGATGTGAACACAGCAGGTATGTGAAAGTACACAGATTCACAAAGATACTGAAAATGAACACTTCTGTCGGAAGCCTTTGAGGAACCAACTCATCCTTTTACTAATGAATAATAAGAGAAAGGAGCATCCATTTGGACTTCCAGCCCCATTTTCCTGTTCGAACCGTTCCTAAGGTGATCGTATAACTGACAGAGAGGACATTTTTTTTTTGGAAGGGTGAGTTCAAGCTTGACCTGCAAACAACAATGAAAGGTAAAACATTTGCTCATGTCTAACTCCAACCCTCATACCAAACTGATGAATGTGGGCAGCTCACCTCCACTGGCTTCTAACATGACACAAAATATCTCTGAACTCTGACTAGACAGCACACATGTTTTTGTGCTGCTTAGCATTTTGGAATATTGTTTTCTAAACAAAATATAGAAACTTCATTTGATCAGGCTTAAAGATCTAACCAATAATTTTCAGGAAAGAATGGGTAGCAATGAATATGTGTATTATCATGGAAAAAAGGATTTTTAGTGTTGGGTATGGATATCAGATTGGTGAGGCTAATCAGGAACTCTGTAATTATGGATTTAAATTAGAATTATCAGTAAAAATACAACACATTTTTACAACAAATCAAAAGTTGGAAAACACTGATGGATAAATAGAGTCATAGGAGAACTTAGCCAGTTGGCCTTAATAAAAATCCAATAAAATATAAAACTTCAAAACATTATGAACTAGTAAGAAAATTGAACACTAAATGGATATGGTTATATTAAGGATTTTATACCTTAAGAGGTGACAATGTAAATGTGATTCTCTTTTTAAGAGTGTGTGATATACTAGGCAGAAGCTGAAATGTGACTTTTAGCTTGGGAAAGATATAATTAGATACCTGCCTCACATGACATTAGAACTAATTCTGTGAAGATTAAACACTTGAAATAAAAGCACAAGAAATCAAATTATTTTTTGAAAATACAGGAGTTAGATATTATTGTTTAATGATGGAAAAGGGTATCACAAGCAAGGAACAAAAAAAATATGACTCCAAAGGAGATTTATGTGAATTAGGTCACATTGAAATTATACTTCTAATGTATTCATAATATTCACAAAATATAATTAAAAAAGAATGTGAAAAATAAGAGGGAATATTTTAACATATATAGTAGGTATAAAACAAATATCTGTAATATAAAGAAAGTATATTTATGCTAATGTATCACTTCATATGTAGTTATATATTATTTCCCATGTAACATATGAGGGATATTTTATATATATGAAATATATTATATATATTACACATGTGGTTAAATAATGTATAAAAAGAAAAAATAGCACATGCAAAAAACATTGGAGAAGCATTCTTTCACTGTTTAAAGAATTTTTTTATATTAAAAAATTTTTATTAAAAAAAATTGTAGGTATACGTGCCTCTCTGTGTGGGTATGTGCATAGGAGTGCAAGTGCCACAGAGTCCAGAAGAGGGCAGCAGAGTCTCTGGAGCTAGAGTTACAGGTACTGCAGTGGATCCTGGGAACCAAATTCAAGTCCTCTGCCAGAGCAGTGTGCACTCTGAACTACTGAGCCATCTTTCTAGCCCTAGAAATTTTTATTAAAGCAAGAATTTTATAATCCAAATTATATTTTCTTGTTTAGCTATCAGTTTTGTTGTCCAGTTATCAATTATATTACTTAATGTGGAACTCACATTCTAAGCTCTTCCAAAACAATTAAATTTTTGTACTTTAAAATTAGTTTCCCAGAGCCTATAAAAATATTTTCTTTTTATGGTTTTCTGGTTTTTATTTTGTTTTGTTTTAAAACAAGTAATCCAGAACCAGCATGGCTGCTATACCTTGCATTTTCTTAGTGCATCAGATTTAAAGTTTTTTTTTCTATATTTTTCAACGTACCCATAATATTTAAATTTTTTGATGATTAGATATTTTTTTCTTCAGTGAAGCACCAGTTTCTTTTCATGGTCCCTGATCAGTTTTAAACAGATGGAACATCAGAGGCACTGTTAATTGCTTTCTGGGCAGCTCTTCAGCTTGGTGGGCTTGCAGTACAGTACACCTGCAGCTAAGCTAAGCTTCTCCTATATCAGGTGAATAGGAGAAGATTCTAGAAATCCACAAGAAAGACACAAAGAGCACTTTAGAAAACTAGACAAATGAAACTAGACCACTCTGAGAAGGAGCAACCATATTGCATTGGGATCAAAGGAAATTAATTTAACAATGAGGAAAAAAAATAAAAACACAAGTTGAAGGGGAAAAAGTATGGCTTCCCCCCATTTTATTATCAGACTTAACATGGTGACTGTAGTCAGAACTCATAACTTCCTGGGAGACTGTCATTTGTTATTACCGCCTTGGCCCATTCAGTAGTGTATAGTTCACTGTGGTACACGAACAGCCTAAAGGTCAGCAATTCTGGGTGGGTACCCACCATAAAGAAACTGACACGTATGCACCCACAGAGCTATGTACAAGGGTGTTGCTGTACGTTTTAAACCACTTCACATCCACGACTAGGATCACGCCTAAAAACTCCCTCACTCCAACTTCTGTTCACAGTTTTCATTCGTGGTAGTATGTTCTGACTCTACCAAATTCATCTCTTGTCCTTTGCTTTGCTATTAGTGCGCTGGACTTCCCACAGCGTCAGTGACCTCTGCAAACAGTATTTTGACATTGCATTGATCATTTTCTGTTATAATGACTGGATACTTGAGAAAACAAACTTAAAGGAGACAAAATTTATTTGGGCTCATGATTTCAGAGGTTTGGACACCATCGCATCCTGCTCCATTATTTCTGGGCCAATGAAGAGAAAGAATAGCATCTTGGGAGTGGGAGAGAGATAAAGATAGAGATAGGGAGAGATATAAACATATATATTTATATCTCCGTCATTGGGACACATTCCCAATGACCTCCTTCCAATCACCTTCCAGCAGCCCACTAAATTAGGAATTTGCAAATGGATTTACGAGACTATGATGTCAAAGCCCTCGTGATCCACTTATTCCTCAAAATCTACTCTTAACAGTGCTCCATTGGGGTCCAAGCTTTAAAATAAGCCTTTTATAGCTGATTTGTGATCTGAACCGTAAGGCTCTTATGATTGCTTAAATAGGAGAAAAAGGAGAACAGAACTTCCAAGGAAGAGAGACTTTCCCTTTTTGACAATAACTCTAAGTACCAATCCCAAACTCTGTAGAAAGAAGAGATGTGAGGGGCAGATAGAAGTTGTAACAGGGAGCGGTTGGCATGGAGACCTGTGAAGAGCACCCACGCCTCTCTGCCTTAAGGCAGAAAATGGGAAACTAAAGCGTAGCTGAACTGGCTTGGCAACCAGAGGTTGGAACCAGAGCCTTGAAAGACCCAATTCTACACCAGGTTTTTAGTTTTCTATTTGAAATAGAAGACTGATTAAGGAAATATTTTTATTTAAAAAAAATGCTGAAACCATTAAAATATTTATAAATCACATCTCCCTATTTAGATAGGGACCCTTTGTTGGCATTTGGGTGCAAATGCTATGAGACTGTTTTCTTCTTTTATGATTGCATGTTAATTAAGTATTCTGATTACGTTGTGATTACATTCTCCCTGGCTTCAGCCTTTCCAAAGAGGCATTTCAGACGACCGTGAAGTAGTCTTTCATAAATGATCACTTAATAAAAGAAAAGAAGCATAGCCAATTATAATTAAGTGCTCAAGAGCTAACTGTTTTTTAATTTTTTTTTTTTTCTTTTCAAAAATAAATTCTGGGAAATTTGTGCAGCCTTGTATGCTGAGAAGTTAAAAAAAAAAACAACAAACCTTCAGCTGCTGAAAAGCGACACTGTTGAATAAATGAGGTGCAAAATTTGATTTACCTTAATATTGTTACAGTCTGCACCCTCTCCCGCTGTGACAGTCAGCGCGCCCTACGATGCTGTCATGGTCTCAGCTCTTCAATGTCCTGTTGCCTCTGAGCGTTTGCTGCGTGTGTGCACACCCACGGCGGTATGTATGCGTCTACTCCTTAAGGACAGGAGCTATGTGGGTGTGCACGTGTGGGTGCGCGTGCGTGGTGTGTGTGTGTGTGTGTGTGGTGTATATGCACGGGTGTGCACCGGAGCGTGTGCACATGTATGCTTAGGGGCGTGTAATGTATGCAAGTGTCTATATAGCTGAATTTGAGAGATGGTGAGCTACAGTTCACGGCGTCTGATGATGTACATTGGCTCACCTGTCTTGAATAATTAATAAACTTCCGCTTATCTGCAAATTTAAAGCTCTTCATTGTGCAGCTAATTTAGGAGAAAAAAAAAATGTAAACTTTTGGTAATTGCACTACTAAATCATTATTTGGGTTTATGTCATCGTACCTATCAGTTTGGGGTCACTTAAGAAGGCAGGACGGAAGTGGCACTCAGGTTCAGGGTTAGCTTAAGCAAAATTAATTATCTGTCAAATGCTTTGTTGGGATTATGCTGAATCTGTGAATTAAAACTTTCCAGTGTCTAGTTAACCAAATCAATGCTGTACAAGCAATTTGGGAAGTTCATCCGTGATACTCATGACTAGTCCCCTTGAAAGTACACCATAGTTTCTTCTCTTCCTTTTTAGAGACAGAGTCTTGAGGTCTCAGTATGTAATCCAGGCTTAATTTGAACTCATGGTCTTACTGTTTTGGCCTTCTTAGGGTTGCAACTGTGGGTTTGCACCACCACGCACAATCATTATTTACATTTACTCTTAAATTTTATTTATTTATTTTTTTCCTTTTGTTTGTAGAATCATGAGGATTATTCAGTATTTGCGGTCACAGTACTTCTGGGGGATGGGTAGGTGGGAGAAGACTGCTTATCTACAAGTGGAAGGGAGCAGAGTTATTGACACAGTCAATGGAGCCAGTAGTTTGAGTTCTTGTGAACATTGACCCTACCCTTATCTGCTGACTAGCATTGACTAACTTTTTTAGTTTTACTTTGACTAAAGTATTCACTTTGTAAAGGTTCCCAGAACCTTTGAAGAAGTTAAATCTAATAATTACCTTATAGGCTGATTGCATTAAGACCATCTATATGAATCCCAGGGCACAGTGAGACCCATGTACCAAAATACTTATTTATAAACATCCCTGTGCTGTCCGTCTTCTCCATTGTCCCTCTCAAGAGTGTTGAGGACACACCTCTAACTTCTAACTTGAAGATGGCACCAACAAAATCTGTATAACAAACTAGTATCTAGCTTTGTCAACTGATTTTTTTCCCCCTTATCTATGTGCTCTCCCACATTTTGCTATTATTTGAATCTCAAACCACCTTCCTCTGTCATGCCGTTTCCCTTCAATTGTATCGATCTTCAATATCTTCTATTTTGTTTGGGGGCTGGGTCTGTGTGTTGTCTTTCTAACTAACTGACTCACGACTTTCTGGAGCCTCTCCTGTCTCTGCCCCCCCATCTCCTCATAGAAGCATTGGGCTTACAGACAGGAGTCACTGTGCCTGGGTTTTACATGGGTTCTGGGGGTTTGAACTTAGGTCTTTCCACTTGCACAGCAAACACTTTGCCCACATGGGTCATCTCGCTCACCCATGTATTGTTCTTTGTTGAGAAAGCTCCATAAACCAGAGCTTTAAGCCGTGCTTTTGAGTTGCTTGTTCTCTGGATTTCCCCCAGGTATATATGAAATTTACATGTTAATGAAAGTTGTTTGTTTTCCTCTTGTTAATCTCTCTCTGTCAGGGGACGATAGCTGAGAACTTGGAGGGAAAGACTGCTGTTGTTTTTCCTCTGTCTGGCTGCGGGTGGGGACTCCGCGTTTCCTCTATGAGACAGCCAGGAGGACTCCTCAATCTCCTTTCCACAGCAGTGGATAGATCCTTAAGCACGGCTGCAAGTCTGACTTATGTTTTAAATTTAAAACAACAAGAGCAAAAATCTGAGAACAGATGTCAAATGAATCTCAAAACCGATTAGATCAGAGTTTTTGTCGTTTTCTCTGGCCATCATTACATCTTCAAACATGGTAAGATAACTCTAAAAATCATCATGGCTGGGAATCTCTAGCAAAGAAAGCTTTTATCCAAAAGAAGTACCATCTTTTGTCTGCATGGACACTCTCACCTGCTGAACATATCTACAGAACTACCGGTGGCTCGTGCTTTCACCACCATCTTCTTCGTGAGCCAGCGCCATCGGGTTTATTCCCCGGCCGCAGCACATATCACGCATCTGATGGAGCGTCTCACCGATGCCTTAAGAATTCTGCCTCCACCGTGATGCTGATATTTTCATCTGTTCAAATCATGAAAGTCAGGTCAACATCCTAAGGTCTAGATTCTATTCACTATTTCATGAAATTTCTTTTATAATTTTAGACAATATGGAATCATTTCTTTTGAGGACGTATTGTCTACCTCTAAGAATTTAGGCAGGCCACACCAGAAATAACAGAACACAGGTTTAAGTGCATGGACTTGAGAGCCATGAAGATCGTTGGGTAGAGGCATCTGCTAATGCCTTTGGCAGTGTTTTGGTCTGGATGGTTATAGCCATCTTTGGAGTTCTTATGTTGAGGTCATGTCCCCCAAGGGATGGTATTAGAAGATAGGACCTTTGAGAATTGATCAGCTCAAGGAAGTGGAACTTTCATGAGTGGGATTAGGGCCCTTATAAGAGAGACCTTGAGCAGTGATTTTTCAACCTTCCTAAAGCTATGACCCTTTTATATAGTTCAGGGTACTCGTATGTGGGCAGACGCGCCTAGAGGTGGATAAAGGGGCAGTGTTTCAGTTCCTAAGACCATCAAAAATATGTGTTTTCTGATGGTCTTAGGTAACCCCTAGGAAAGGGTCATTTGATCCCCAAAGGGATTATGACCCACAGGTTGAGCAGCACTGCCCTAGCGGGATTCCCTTGTGCCTATCATGTGAAGTTAGGGAGAGAACAATCCACGCAAAGAAGACTCTCACTAAATGTGGAATCTGTTGAGGCCTTGTTTCGGACTTCCCGGCCTCCAGAGCAGTAAGAAATATATTACTACTGCCTGTAAACGACTGGGCCATGATGCTTTTTTCTAGCAGTGTGAATGAATGAAGACAGGGGAGCTAATTAACTGTTTTGAGCTGAGCTTTTCTCAGCTGCAAAGTGGGGATCTCGGTAAGTGCAAAGCATAGTGAACATTAAATAAAATAATGCACGTACAGTGCTCAGCACCTCGACCGACTAGTAGGAAGCACCTGTTGGATGCTGGATAACATTACCGTCATTTCAAAATGTCTCTATCTCCTGTTCTCATGGTGTTTTCCATACTCGCATGCTTTGGCTTTGCAGAAACAATGTAATTATCTCAAGGGCAGGGAAAGCATTCAGCACATCTGGCAAATTGCTAAATCCTCAATAAATGCAGAGAGAATGGAGGATCGTGAGTCTTGAGCGTTTCTTTCGGTGGGTAGTGTGTTATCAGATCCACACCAGGCATTTCATAAACATTACTTCAGCGTTTTGAAATTATTAAAAAATGATGTGTATGGGCTCACGCTTCATTAACTTAATTGAATGGAACTCCAAATTTACTGTAACCGGAGAGACTTTCTCTAAATTTCATAGCAGCAAGACGCCGTGCTGGCCCCTTTCCCTGATACCGTAACTCTCTGAGTGAATGGAGGCATCTAGATGCTGGCGTTGCCTTCACACATGCGCAGCTGCTAGCGCTGCAAGGACAGCGTGGCCTCGTTTGTCAAGAGGCTGTGGGGGCTGGAGAGGCAGCTCAGAGGTTGAGTGTGTACCGCTTTTGGAGTAGACTTGAATTCTGTTCCCAGAACCCATGTTAGGGAGTCCACAACTACCTGTAACTCCAGTTTCAGGGGGATCTGACACCCTCTTCTGGACTCTGAAGGCACTGCACTCACATACGCATACCCATACACGAATACACACATATATGCACAATTAAAAAGTAATAAAAATTAGTGGTTAAAAATCAGAAATGGAGTGATAGGGAAAAATTCCTTCTTGACTTCTTTCTTTATTTCTTCCTTCCACCTTGTATCTGTCTTCTGAACCCAGCCCTTAATCCACAAATGCATACCACGCGCCTACTATGTGAAAAGCACTATGTTCTAGCAGTGCACCTGTGGTGTCGCTCAGCAAAGAAGACATAGAGGTATTTTTGAAGATATAAACCCTGCCCTGCCAGACCTCAGCAGAGAGAACCAGTTGTCATGACAAGCACCATCCTGGACAGTGGAGCCCTGAGTGTCTCGTCTCAGGGATTTGTATTGATACCTAAGCGCCAGGTGTTCTATTAATAGCACGTGCAGATCATGAGCAATCAAACATCTTTTACATAAAGCCAACACCTGGAGACAATACAAAATGCCAAGGCCTAGGCAGCTCTTTTCCCAACAGTGTGCAAAACAACCATTTAAACATAACTAAAAATAAACTTCTGCATCATTTCTCCCTTTCTTATAAGACACTCAAAAAAATGTTTTCTCTCTATAGCGCCATTTAACACTACACCAGCAAAACTATTTACAGGAGGAACAATCACAAGGACAGGACCAAATGAAACCAAACATCTATCAAGGTTTTCACAATGTCTTTGGGCAGCAGAAAAACATTATCAATGTCCAACTATCTGGAATTCACTCATGATCTTCTGGGCTCTTCTAAAGGACTTGGATCACTTCTCTGGCTCTGCCCTCTGCAGCACACACAGCTTGTCCTCCAGGCTCTGGCTGGCTCCACTCCCCTGCTGCTGCTGTTCTTCATGATTGTCTCATGGTACTGGCATCTTCAGAACATTGGGGTCCCTTGCTGCAACTGGGCTGTACTTTCACCAATAGCTTCTCATAGGATCTCTTTATGGTGCTAATCCTCAACTTCTTTACTATGTCTGCTTTGAAATCTAAATAGGAACATGAAGGAATCATAAAGAATAAGTCACCACCACTATCTCAAGCTGCTCATTATAGAGGAGGGTTCAGGCCAATAAATAGACAATTGCAGAGCAGATTGATAGATGAAGAGACTCAGCATTATAGAGCCAGCATGAGGACCACTAACCAGATTTATTACAGTTTTCTGCCATTCTACATGCATTCAAGATATAATTCTTTGAGTGTACTGTTAATGTGAAGAACGCATCATGGGTGACCTTCAGTCTAGAAGACGTAGGGCAAATTCGGCTGGGGCATCTTTTTTTCTTCTGACATTATACATCTGATTCCACTGAAATATAGTACACAATTACTTCAAATGAGTGCCTATAAAAGTCCATAAAACCAAGTGACCTTTGAAGATATAGCAAAGGTAAAAGGTTACTGTCATCACTCTCCAGGAACCACCTCATTATCAATACTTCAGGCTCTGACGTGAAGTATCGGAAACTTTACTTACAGCAATGGCATTGTGTAATTAAGCCACTCTTGGGCACATTGTACCATTTCCTAGGGAGGATTATATAGCGTTTCCAGATGCACACATACTGATCTGTTTTGGATTTGCCAGTCTTATTTTTATAACCAGAGAGTTCTTCTACACCGACCAGAGCAACTCTCTTCACAGTGCAGACCGTGGCGTCATCTGTCACTCTGACAAAATCAGCGGACAACTGCCTGATGATAGTCGAGGTAGCAAGGCAAGAATTGCAAGTTATCTGAGAATATTTTGTTTACCTGGACGCAGTATTTCATTGTCTGCCATATTTGCTTCTTACTTACTGCTTTAACGTGTGCTATTATAAGTAAACACGCCTGAGCATTCATAAACGCAGTCCGTATTGCTATTACGGGGACACCCACTACTGTATTTGACTTATTAAAAGTGAGCAGCTACATATGTATTTGTGCTGCCACGCGTATGACGGACTGCAAGCGTGGTGTCATTACAGTAGCTGCTTATGGGAAGTGGGATAATTAGAATGCTGCCTTAAATTACAAGACGAGTTCTCACTGGGACCATAGGCTGTTAATAGGGGTTGCATTCATTAAGGATTTATGGGGTTTTCCTCTCTGCTGTGAGTTGGCATTTAGATATCCATAGGTTCATTTACACAAGGCACTGAAATCAACTAATCCGGGGTATTGGAACAAGACCTTTCAAATCTCAAAGTTGTTACATGCATTGTTGAAGACAGAACAGCTCTAAATCAAGTTTAGCAAAACGTTCACCATGTTTACCTTAAGTGAAAACAGTAGACAAAGATCCAAAAACTGCGCCTCCCAAAATATTTTGAGGGAAGAGAAGCTGTAAAAGTAAGTCCCACCATGACTGAGCAAAAAACAAAACAAAACAAAAAAGGAATTGCCACAATAAGGCAATTTGAATTTCAGTTGGTTTCATTACAAGCAAATTCGTGACACAGCTTCTTATGATCATGGAATAATTCAAGTTATTGTGAAAGAATGTAAAATAATTCCACATAAAATTGTCTTCCCCCATCCCCCATGGCTTTGCTTTCTGAGGTCTCATCTGTCTGCTGTCAACCATAGTTCCAAAATATTAAGTAGAAATTTCAATACATAAACAATTTATAAGTATCAAACCATATGCTGTTCTGTGCATCATAATGAAAACATCGTCCTTCGTTGTCCCGCCCAGTATGTAAATGAGTCATTTGGCCAGTGTGTCCACGCTGTATATGCTATCCGTCTGTATAACACTTACCTATCGCTTTGACTGCTGAGCAATCACTATGCTTGCATTCAAGAAACCATGCTTCATTTAATAATGGTCCCAATGTGCAGGGTTGTACTGTCCAGGGGGTACCAGATTTTAAAATATGGAAGAAGAGATTAAATCTGTTACCATACAATGGGTACAGGGAACTGAGGAAAACAAATATATCCTATGTGTAGGATTTGGTGCTATCTGTGGTTTCGAGCTAAACAGAGCTTCTTGGAATAGACCTACAGACACAAGTGGCTATTATGCACACCACTTCTTTGCTTTCCTCAATCATTCAGATGTGATGTGGCCTGGGATAAAAGAGTACCATGGTAGAAATCACAAGTTTTGCATCCTTTCTTAGTGTTTTCCTCATTTACGCGTTCGGATGGTCCCATATAAAATACAGGTGCCGGGCTATGTTGTTTCTCAGCTCCCCCCACCCCCAACTCCCATGTTCTATGAGCAGAGAAATTGCTAGCATGTCAACATAGAGATTTGAAAATGCAAACACCCAAACATCTTGTTTGCTGAATCTCTCTTCTATAGGGTAATGGTGTGCTGACAGTGATTAGGCTTTGTTCACACACTGGCAGCATGGTTTTTCGCAGAGGGGTTAAGAAAAGCTGTCTTACTAGAAATATTCAAAACTGGAGTCTATTTAAAACAATTAAATAATAGGTCCGTGTTGTGCTTTTGTGGTTGCATTTAGAATTAAATAGCTATTTAATCTGCATAACAATTGGAAGCTAATGATGGCTAAATCACCTAATACTGCCTGATACCCATACTTATTAATCTGAAATTTAACTCCATTTATAGGAAGCTTAGTGTCTCTAGGCACTTGCGTTACATCTCTTCTAGAAAATGATTTAAAACATCCCGACATCAAATTCTTCTTGACTTTGGAGATGGAGCTGCAGAGTGCAAGAAAATTTCATATTAGGTCATAAATCTTCTCCATAGGAACTTCTGTTTCTTAGATTCTAGAGCTTGGTTTATGCTTCCAAAAAGACAATTATACTAATAAAAATGTCTAAGCAGAAGATAAGCTGAAGCAGCAGGTACACTGTAAGCCAGAACAGGGTTTATTTTTGTTTTTTTTTTTTTTTCCCTCAGCAGAGAGGAATAGATACCTCTTTGGCATTCACCATTGTAAAACACAAGATTAATGCAGTTCTCAATAAGAAGGCTAAGTGCATAAAATAAAAGCACACAACCATTATCCATCTCAATGGATATGCCTCCAACCTGCAAATTCCAACAATCCATAAAAAATACATGATGTTATTAGGTGGTGGAAGCTCGCAATATATTGTCCATAACTTATTTATATAAGCTGCCCTGAGAGCAGTGTTTAACTGCTGGCTCTGCAGACAGTGGGTGGGGCTTTGAGGGGTCGTTTACCAAGTAGGAGGGTAACTCCATAGACAAGTGCAAGTCCTTCCCCAAAAGACAAGAAACTTGGGACAGTTTAACCTCTCTGTCATGAATGGCCAGGTCAGTTCTCAGTATTCCCCAAAGTTTATGCTGATCTCACCAAACACGGATTGTTGGTATTTTTTGGTCTAACCCAGTGGTTCTCAACCTTCCTAGTGCTGCGACCCTTTAGTACAGTGCCTCATGCTGTGGTGACCCCTTGACCAACCATAAAATTATTTTTGTTGCTACTTCAAAACTGTATTTTGCTACTGTTATGAATCATAACGTAAATATCTGGTACACAGATGGTCTGAGTGACCCTGTGAAAAGAACAGTCAACCATCAAAGGTGTGGCAACCTACAGGTTGAGAACCGCTGGTCTAACCTCTGAACTTGGTTGTTTACCTCATTGGTGGTCTTAAGCTAGCGTAGTGGTTTAAATGAGAATGGCCCCCATAGGATCACGTATTTGTGAATACTTAGTTCTTGACTGGTGGAACTATTTTGGAAAAATCGGGAGGTGTGGCTTTGTTGAAGGTGGTGTGTTGGGGCTGGACTTTGAGGTTTCCAAAACCCACCCATTCTCAGTTCTCTCTGCCTTGTGGTTGTGTTTTAAGATGTGAGCTCTCAGCTACTGTTCCAGGGCCATGACTGTGTGCCTGCCACCACACTCCCTTCCATAACGGTCATGAGTGCTAACCATCCGGAACTGTGAATCCCAAATTCAATGTTTTCTTTTATAAGTAACCTTGGTAACTAAGACAGCAAATGGCTCTGGAATTGGGAACTGATAGTTATAGATAATCAACAAGTGGTTTGAAAGATCTACTGCTGTTTTTTTAACTGACCTACTGGAGTCACTGTAGGCTTTGGTGGATTAGGTCTACTTGGGATGTGATCTCTAGAAAGGGGAGTTGCGGGTTATCTTGACATGTCCATTGGCATTGGGAAGCCAAGTTCAGCCACTGGGTTTTGAATCTTGATATTCAGTGTTTGTGGGTTCCTAACAGAGAAAGCACACAGATCCTGAAAGATGGATTCATTGGTCATTTGTGAAAATCCCCATCAATTATCCACGTATGCCTTAGAGATATTTTGTTTGTGTGACTAACTGTACAGTTTTGTTTTCGTACAAACTACTTTTTCTTTTACAGAAAAAGAAAGTGGGCTGCTTTATGAAAATGAAGATTACAATTTAAAAATTATCCCAATTTTATTCAAGTAGTCAAAAACAAAGAATAAGGCCAAAAGAAAGCTTATAAAAATCACTAAATATTTATTCAAAGACCTGGTTCTCAGTATTCATCTCTTCAACTGCGTTTTAAAATAGAGATTCACAGTGGCCTGTTAGGGCACAACAGGCCGTCACTGAACTTTGAACAGGGAAGTGTTCTCTAATGCGTTTGATGGGGATAATACACATTTTTTTTTTCAGATCATCAATTTATAGGGAAGTTAGATCATCTTTTTTTCCTGGGATATCATGTAATTGATTTCTCAAAGGTCACCAATGAACTCCTTCAAGTGAATTGAATTTAAAATTTACTTTAGCCTGAAAGGGCACTCAGGTTCAATGGTCTAAATCGGGGATTAACAATTAAAGTTCTCAACTCTTGTTTTTCTTTGTTTCTGTTTTCTTTTCCTGGCAGATAGTGATATGAGGGAGTGCACGGATGTCCAGTGTTAGCAAGGGCTACAACTCCTGCTTCTGCTCAGATTCAGGTATATTTTCCTAGCATTTGGTGCAAAATGTTTTTGTTCCTTTTTTAATCATCTAAATATGCCTTGAAGATTTTAAAATTATCACTTTGTAACTGTAGGCTCCAATCTTGTAACATCTCCCTTGCCAAATCCAGTTGCATAAGGACAATCAATAATTTTTAAATGATAACTATTAATATTGTATTATTTTACAGTTTCACATATGTACACCTTGCATGCACACTCCCACCTACCACCTCTCCGCTGTTCTTATCCATCTTTCCCTCTCCCCACAAATCTCTTTCACATTCATTTTGTCTCTATTGGTTTTGATTTGTGATCTACCAAGATTAACTAGGGTGATCTGTGTGACCGTGGGTTCTGAGCTATCTGTTGGAGCCTCGGGGGCTCGGAAGAGAGTATACTACAAAGACAATGACTTCCCCTCCTTCTTCGAATCTATCAGTAGAGGACAGGCAATCTTAACCAACGATACAATAACCATCAGAATAATCTGTTTATGAATAGAAAGGGGCAGACTATAGTCAGGGTTAAGACCTTGCAAGCTGTATTTTGTAAAAAGAGAGCAAACAAAAGCAATGTTGGCATATGCACACACATGTGTGTATACTTTCATACGTATGTAAAATCATGTTGTTTACTTAAAAGTGCATCATGGAAATTTTAAGGCATCAAAGCACACCGGGAGGTTACTTCTCTGAGAGCAGCACTGACTCATTAACTCAAAGAACATGTTGTTGAAGAGCTGATCCTCTTCTTCTCTGGGCTTTACTTTTTATAATATTTTCTAAATGTGGATAATCTAACTTTTAGGGTTGTTGTGGGGATTAAATGTGTTAATATATGCAAGGAGCTTAGTAATGTGCCTGGAAGGTGATGGGCATTATAAAGGAGGTTGAACGATTATCATTGTTTTTTGAACACAATCCAACACTCCTCCTGAGGGATACTAAAGACTGTATTCAGACTGTCTGGCGTTTGCAGATTGCGATGACTGCATAAGGATCCGATAGTTTTTTGAGACCTTTGTATGAGGGACCAATTTTACAACGTAAGTGGACAGGAGAGTGAATGAGGTCGAGTACAGGAAAGTCCTCTGCAAAGTGGGGATTCTCTGACTCGGCCACGGGGGTATGTGACTTTGAACAGGTCACATGAATATTTGGGGACTAAGGTTCTCCACATCGAAAGTGAAAGAGTAGAAAACAGTCATTTCTAAGAGCTCAATAGCTTCAAGAGGGATCTGGTACCCGGGATGCTGGAACAACAGGCACACGAGTCATATCCCCAGAGCACAAGCACTTTGTGTGAAGGGACTTGGTGCCTTCCTCGGAGTACTGTCACATTGTGCAGAGTGAGGCAAAGGGAAGAGTAAGCAGCAGGGCTGCCAGGCATCTCCAGACTTTTATTCTGAAACTGATCACCTGACTTCGGTGGAGAAAGCCTCTTTAGGAATTTGACCAAGATGCCTGGTTATCTTTGAACCTCAGAAACAATTTTAGTCAGATTGAAACTTACTGTGTAACACGTCAGTGTGCATCTATGTCTGTTGCAACATTATATCACTCTTATTGAATCTGTTCACAGTTTTCCAATGTTCTATGTAGGTTCGTTTTAAAACTAAAGGAATGAGCAAGCTATGCACACTTGTACTGCCAGCCCCCAGAAGCCAGGGCAGGCAGATTTCAGGTTCAACGTCAACCTTAGCAGTACTGTAAAATCCTGATTCAAAAAATAAAACACCTCTCCCCATCAATTACCCCTTCTTCCCTGGAAACCAAACAACAATAATTATAACAAGCAAAGAAAAAACAAAAACAAAAAACAACTGTAACAATCAAAAAGTAAATGAGTGGAAAGTGCCTGGCAAAATTCCTTGTACTCGCTGTATACTAAGGGAACACGTGGGCAGTTTAACTCTTCTTGGGGAGCCATAGTTAAATACAGCCCTGAAGTTAAACGGGTTGAATGTGCTGTTTGCTGCGTAGATCTTTTCCATGTTGATGCATGAGGCGGACTCTTACAGAGCAGCGTGATCAAGATGCACTTGCCTTATGCTTTTGAGAACATTAACACCCATCGTGTGTTTGGAAAAGAGTTAAGGGTGTTGAGAGGTAGAAGGACGGATCCTTTGAAACTGCTTCCCACTTTCTAACTGGAGGCTTGTACTCCAGAGATTCTGAGGGATATCCTGTGTCCTGGTGCTCAGAGACCTCTGAAACAGAATTAGTTTTTCCATGCTGGGGTATGGATTTTTAAAATGCCAAGTTCCATTTAATTATGCAAGGGAACAAAGCCACATTTCTTAACCAGAAATATTGTGTATATGTTGGGGTGGGTGGGTAGGGAATTACAGTAGTGAGCTTTAATGCGAGACTCATGGAGAGATGCTACAGGCCAAGCAATCTATGAACCTCTGGAGGGTAACAAGGCAGTAAACTTGACATTGTACAGTATCTGACATACTGTGGTATTTGACATCCGGTGAATCATTATTTACATTTTATCCAAAAACATTTACCTGAGAAAAGGTCATGACGTTAAATTTGGAGACATTTACAGCAATTGCCAAATGTTTACTATCTACATGAATGTCATGCTTCTCAGTCAAAAGCAGGTTGATGTGCTAAATGTCAATTATTTCAACTTGTTTGATGGTAGCACAGATTGCTAAGCAACATAAAAAGAAGTTTAATAAATATTATATACACTGCTAACCATTAATCTCGCCTAGTGGAGGTTCAAGTTTTACATATAGAGGATTTATAGCAAGCGCCAGCTCAAGACATTAAAACCCAATTATTGCCATCCCGATGCGGGTCCCATCATTAGCCCCTGGAAGCTCGCCTCGCCTGTTCTGCTGTTGCTGTCGCCTCTGTGAAGGCATTGGAGGGATGGAACTATTTCAGGAAATAGCACTTTGATGTTTCTTTGTATTTCTTTCCTGGCCCTTTTATAGAATTAGCAAGCAAAGGAGGATCACTCAGAGTTATCTCTGTTGGAAATTGAATTGTTCCATCTTTCTCTCCGGCTATGAAGCATAATGACATTTTTGCAGCAATCCCCAAACCCTTAAGAGAACAGGAGAGCAATAGTAGGAAGAACGCGAAGAACACCTGAGGAGGGGTGCGGGGCTGCCGAGCAGCGTCCGGCGTAGCTGATCGGGTCTGAAGCACAAACACAGCACGTGAGGAGTTCTCTTCTTCTCGTTCTAACAGCAAAATGGGTGTGTAACGAATGGCCTAATCATATCGCCACAGAAATCTGTGACTCAAGCTCCAAGGCCAATATTCTAAAAAGCTTGTATCTATTATGTGTACAAATGGTCTATAAATGTGTGTATATACGTGGATATATGTGTATGCCTATAGCATATTATATATAATACAAATGTGTATTTGTGAATATAACATATATGTATGCATGTATATATATATATATATATATATATATATATATATATATATATATATATGTTTCTGTGTGAACTCAAACATATATATGACATTTCTACATACCTTTCTATCGTCTATCTACCTACCCATCATCTGTCTATACCATCAATTACCTTTCCCTTGGAACTTAAATTCCTGAATAACCTCCCATCTCTGGCTGTGTTTGATGTTGTTTGATAAATATTTATTGAACATTACATGCATGATTCAAGGCCTGGCACTTGTCTCTTGTGTAGGAAATTAGTATAATGGGGAAGATCACAGGATAGTGCAAATCGGTCCACGTAAATACTTCAAGAAATGCAACAAAAACCAAACCCAGTTCCCCGAGAATTTAGAAGGAGATCCTGTGAGCAGTAGCAGGGAGTCTCGGGAGGAGAGCACATAGCAATGACTGTGAGAATGTCTGCATACACGGGAGGCAGGAGAATGGTCACCTTTGCCTGTGTGTGAGGACCTAGGAAGAAAATATGGGAGGCCAATGGAAAGAGGCAGGCTTAAGATGGCTTAAGATGGCTCATAAAGAACTTGGCTTAAATTCTGGAAGCAAATGCAACTGCTGGAATTCTTTGCGCAGGTCAGAGCTAGTGGGCTAAGGATTAATCTAGCAGGTGTGTGAACAGGCCATTTGGTAGGATTTGAGTGCAAAATGTTCTCCACGGCCTCGTGTGTCTGAACGCTTGGTCCCCAGACACAAATTTGGGAAACTGCAGAAGCTACGGTTGACGGGTGATGGCTGGGGTAAATGGGCTGTTTGGGCATGGGCCGAGGACTGCCACTAGCCCCAGCCTCTCTGCGTCCTGGTTGGTATCATGTAACGAGAAGCTGGCACATGTTCCTGCCTCTGAGACTGAGACTTCGACCACACTGTCCGTGCCGTGAGGGGCTCTAATGCTGGAAACATTGGCCAAGACAAACCCTTCCCCCCTGAACTTGCTTCTATCAGGTCATGGTGACGAAAAGTAAACTATACACCATTATTGGAGGAATATGGAGATATTTGGAGTGATTGGAATCAGAGAACGAGGGCCAGGGGGGCATATACAATAATTGTTTTTCTCAATGCTTGGAATGAATCAAACCCACAGCCATGCACCTGCTAGACAAATGCTCTACCGTGGAACTGCATTTCCATCCATTGGTCTTTTTTTTTCCTTTTCTTTTTCTTATTTCATATAACACATCCCAACCTCCTTCTCTCGCTCCACTTCTTCCCCCCCCAACCCCCACCTCCCGTCTCCCAGGGTTACCGCTCAAACAGGGCATAACAAGATGGAACAAGGCCTGCCGCCACTGGGCAGTGCCGACAGAGGTAAACACAGGAAGCAACGTCATTTCCTTTCTGGGAGACCTTTAACTTTCCATCAGTTAGGAAGGGTTCTTCATCTCTTGATAGTCAGCTATGGGGTCCTTCTCCATGCATGTGATGAAAGGCTTTCTAGAAACGAGTACAAAGAATTAGCCCCAGGTTCTGTGTCCTAGAGCGTGGGGGACTCATAGCACAGCGCTTCCTGGCAGGCTTTTCCTTCTCAGAGTCAGCTCGCTGCAGTTCCAGCTGAGCATGCTGAGTCATCTTCCCAAACAACAGAATCTCGAAATGTGGGTTTACTTCGGAATCTTAGACATACTGCTGCTATTCTCCATGTTAGACACAGCAAGTGTTCTGTCTATACACCACAAATCTCAGCTGATAATAATTATATGTATTTGTGGGGTACAGTGTGACATCACAATATGCGTGTACAGGTATAACAACTAGATCAGGTTAACTGATATATCCACTACCTCGGGGCGTTTATTGGTCCTCTATGTTGGGAATATTCAGAATCCTCTCAACCAGCCATTTTTGAAATGTGTAATTAATTGTTGTCAACAATAATTACCCTGCTGAGCTATAGAATATTCAAAGTTGTTCTTCCTGTCCCACTGGATTCCTGGGTCTTTTAATTTCCCTTTCTCTGTCTCCCCTCCTCAACACCTTTTCCGGGCACCTTAACTAGTTGCTTGCTCTATACTTAATGAATGCTTTGATTTCCTGATGTCAGCTGGGCCTTAGGGAACTTCAGTGCTGTTACAAGTTGTTCTGAATATTTGCTTCACAGTATACATAGTAGGTGGGGTTTCTTATACATAGTAGGTGGGGTTTCTTATACATAGTAGGTGGGGTTTCTGTTTGACTTTTAGAGCTCAGAAAAAGAATGTTGGAAGTCACTTTTTCTTTTCTCCACAGAAACACAAACAAACAAAAAAACTCCAAATAATAAGAAAATAGGTTTTGCTCCTCAGATGAAAAGGTTAACGTACGAGTCTCTTGACCTGAGGGGCTATTTGGAGCTCTTTCTGAGTGTCTTATGGGTAGAAAACATTTGGATATCACTTGTGTGGCTGGACTAAAGTGACTTTTAAAAATGCCTTCCAACTTTGAGAACCCGGAAGAATACTGGGGAGGATAAAGAGATCGCTTTAAGTGCTTGGGCCTGAAGAAAGAGGCTGAAATAACTCAATATGCTCTATATGTCTCAGCTAAGTGATGAATTGGAGACATACAATAACTCTTGACTGCCATTCGAAGGGCAAGAAGAAGGGTAGGGATATATATTTTGCCAAGAGGAAGTATAATGAGAAGTAATGCCACAGAATTTAGTCAAGGAAACAGTGGGATCTGAATTAGAAACATTTTTTCTATTCAGAGCTACAGAACCTAATGTGTTTTGGCATTCTCTCCCAAGGGCAGCTGCAGAAGGGCCTTTGAAGAGCTTTGCAGCCTTGGTTGGAATGATTTAAGCAACATGCCCTTTAGGAAATAAAAAGCCTTTCTTGAGGACAGCGGGGGGAGGATTGGACAATTGCTTTTCAACACAAAATATTTTGATGGGAGGATTTCTCCTAGGCTTTATCCCCCTAGACCAGTGAGTCTATAAACAGGCTGCAGGCACACGAAGCTTCCTTGTGCCCGTCAACATGGACAGTGTAGTAAGAAAAGTTTACTGAGCATGTCCAAAATGGGTCTCTGCTTCCTGTGGGGGTTACTCCAGCCACGTCTTGGGATCACCTCCAGTTAGCTTTCCTTTTGGAGGCTGCTTAAGTGCAGGCACCTCTGTATCATTTCAACCACTTCTTCTATAAGTTGGTACTTTGAACTTTTGTCTGGTGTTCATCAAACCCGCAGAGGCAAAAATAGTTGGCTTTTTTCAAGTTAATTGGAGTTTAGCTCTTCTGCTGAGCATTCTCCCACTGGCCTTATAGTCTCTCTGTTATCCTGGGATCAGATCTGCTTTTTATACTTTGGGGAAGTTACATTTTGGATAGAAAATGTTCTTGCACCAGGCTCCTGTGTGGAACTCTTGCTTTCTAGATAGTGGAGATAGTTTGAGAGGTTGTGGAAACCTTTGGAGGTGGATCCTGAAGGGAGGAGAATCAGTTGGTTTGTCTTTGAAGGTGGTATCTGGGCCCCAGTCCCTTCTTCGCTCCTTGGTTCTTATCCTGCAGGAGGAAGACTATATTGTGTCCTCTCTACCAAATGTACACACTGAAGTTCCGCCATGTGAGATTTCAATTGGAAGCAGTTTTTAAAGACACGGTTAAAGTCAAGTGAACACTAACTCAGTATGACTGACATTCTTCCTTATAAGACCAGGAAACAGACTCAGAAATACAGAGGAAATTTCCTGTGAAGAGGCAAGAAGAAGAGACGACTTAAAGTCAAGAAGAGAGGTCTTGTTAAGAGTTTAAAATTCCACCTGAAGACCACATAAGTGTGAGAAAACAAATTTCTGTTGTTGGAGCCACTTGATCTGTTCCGTTTTGCTACAGCAAATTGAGCAGACTAATGCAGAAGTCGAGTTGCTGTGGCTGCTGACATTCCAGATGAGGTCAATGGAAAAACAAAACAAAGCACAAAAACCAAGAGGTTATATCTTTAAAGAATTTTCATAGATACCACTTCAAAAATCTATGGACGAGTAGTGACAGTGGCCAAAAACTCATGATATTTGAGAGTTTATTAGATGAAATTATAATTGTCTATTTTTGGCAGAATTTACAAGTGATCTTAAAGTTCATATCAAATATTATAGAACTGGAAATATTTAAAACTATCTTGAAAAATAAAAGCAATGTTTGAAGGTATATATATCACAATTTCAAAATTTACTGCAAAGTTGAAGTATTTGTGACAGTGTGGTATTGGCAAAAAATTAATATATTGCTCAATGTAATAGTATTTTAGATACCAGTTTATACATTCAACTGATTTTGTAAAAAGTTGCCAAAATCATTCAATGTGGAAAGAATCGTCTTCAGTTCCTTGTGCTGATAAAGTGGATGCTCACGCTGTAATGACATAGATCGGTTCTTTCCTTTTAACATACTCAAGTATAAACTCAAAATACATTTGTGATTTAAGTACAAAAGTATAAAATCTTAGAAAAGGCTTAGGATTAAATATGTATGTCCTGGGTTCGACCAATTTTAGTTAATATATTAAAAATTCAAGCAGAAAAAAAAAAGATAAATTCTACTTCACCGAAACTGGAAACTCATGTTACTGCAAATAATCGTATCAAGGAAATGAAAATACGATACATAGAATATGGGAATGTTTTACAATTATGTGTATGATATTGCATTTGTATCTAGCACGTAGAACCGTGGCGATGTAAAAGGTAAACCAATCTAAAATGGACAAAGCACACAAATGTAAACTTAATCTTCCCTAACAAAAACAAATAGATGGCTAGAAAGCACACAGTTGGTAATCAACATGGCTGTTCATTGAGAAAAATGAAGTTAATCAGGGAGATCTTGCTCCAACTAAGAAGGCTCTAATGAGAGACAAAAGAGAGGAAGGGAGGGAGAATGAGCAGACAACCTAAACCCTGCAGATAGGCCTCTTATAATTCCAAGCTACTTTACAAGCCAAGGCAGGAGGATTGCAAGTTCAAGGCCTGCCTGAGTTACACAGTGGATTCAAGACCATCCTGGGCAATTTAGTGAGACATTTTCTCAAAATAAAATGGATGCAGAACTGGGGGTATAACTCTGTACCAGGACGTTTGCCAAGCATTCACACGGCCCTAGGTTCCATCTCCATTACTGACGCCTCCCCCCCAAAAAAAGAAACAAAGACAAATACGATATTCAAGCGTTGGTGAAATATATATTCTAGGACACTGCTAGTGGGGGGTGTATAGTTGTGCAGTTCCTTCAGAACATACTTGGGAGCCTCTCAACATGTCAACAAGATCCTACAATCCATCATCACATCGATAAGTGTGATGTATACTCAAGAGAAATGAAAACCTGCGTCCACATATAATGATTACAGAAGCTTTATTCAGAAAAGTCAGAAAGTGGAAATAACCCAAATGCCTGTAAGTTGATGAGTGGGCCCATAAAATGTGGTGTATCCACATGCTGTGAAAAGAGTGCAGTTCTGGGGTGTACTGCAGCACGAGAGGGCCTTTAAGAGCATTTTACTCAGGAAACAAATTGATAACAAAAGATGGTACCTTAGATGGTGTACATAAATACATGCATACATAACTGAAAACTAGCCTATAGAGACAGAGAATTACTGGTCATCGGGATCTGGAGTGAGGAGGTGGAGAAGTGGCTTCTAGCAAAGCAGCTGACTGTGTGCTGATGAGCATGCTGTAAGCTGACTGTGTGCTGGTGAGCATGCGCTAACCGGACTGGGGATCACTGCTTTGCTGCACAACTTGTTAATAGACCAGAGCTATTCAATCGCGTGTTGTAAATGGCTTTGTTTTGTCTCCTTTTCAATATTTGCATAATATATTTGAATCCTCACGAGAGGATTAAATTAATTCCTCCCATCCCATAATAGTATCATCCTCTGTCCTGGAGCAACCTAGAACATGCCCACAGTTCGCAAGGGAGAGGAACGCTGGGAGCAGTGGAGCATGAAGGCTTGGCTGTCATCGGCACTCTTATCTCTCGTTCTCCAAGGAGGATAGCTTCCCTAGCTATGGCTCTTCTTATCTACCCGATCCCTATTTTAAAACAAAACACTGTTAAAATTTACAAAGAAAAACCTCCCCTCCAGACAACAAAAACAAAAACAAACAAAACAAAAACAAAAAACCTCAGAGTGTTGGGTCGGGTGGATGGGCAGTTATGGCTCACCAATGGAAAAGGGAAGGCAAAGGGTTCAGGGGACATAGATATGTCTGCTGCGTGGCATCCTTCCTGTGACAACGGTGTCCATCTTTGTAGGAGAACGCTACAATATTTTACCCTCAATTTAGGGAAGGAGAAAGGAAAGATAGAACTCTTCACTGCTTTTACAAGCAGCCTTAATACAGAAAGAGAGAAAGGTAGAAATCCTCACAGCCTCTTTTTAGGCTGTCCTAAGTGCGAATCTCTCCAACCTTTGTTCTTTTAGGAATTATCACACTAATGATAGCAACCCAACCAAGGAACCACCAACCAATGCCTACCCTGACTCTCAGGGCTTCAGGCCTTTTATGCCCTAAGCCAAAAGTTCCCATAAACCCATGTAGCATGCAATCCTAAAGACAAGCTACAGGTGCCAGAACGACTGTACCCAACCAAATGATCGCCACCTGCATCAAGCATTCTGATTTCAACTCATAAACATCTACCACACCTGGGATGGGAACACAAACTTAATCCATACACCATTTTTGCATTTTCAAAGGAACCAAAATAACAAAAACTTCTTTCAAGTGTTCCTCTCCACACCTCGACTGCGGATCATTGTACATGGCAACGCCTGAGCCTCAGGTTTGGCAGTTCTTCTCTAACACGCACGAAGGTGCTTCTCCGGGTGATATGGAGGTGTTGGTCTAGTCAACGGAAGGGTCTGCAGATGCTCAGGTCGTTCTTGACTTCCGCAAGTACATCCTTGTCCACAGATGACGTGGAGATGGAGGAGGAGGGCGTGGTGGTTGGTGCTGCTCACCACAGGCTGCCCTGGAAGAAAGAGGTGTGGCTAAGATGGAATTGGGCAACCCCGTGAGGATTCTTAGATCCCAGGGAGCTGTTACGGTGCAGCCCAGAGAACTGTGAAGCCTGCGGTGAGGTTCTGTCTGTGATTCTGTAGCAAATGCCTGTGATTCTGTGCCACTTCATCTGGGAGCTGGGCTTAGTGTCACATTGGACACGGATTCCTGTCCACACTCCTCACTTGTCCATCCTCCGTGTGGTCCCTGAGCAAGCGTACTTGCCTATGTACCTGCTCCCTGGTGCCACCCCCTTAAAGGGAGCTCGGTGCAGCTTGCATGGCTGGGCTCACTGGACTCCACACCCCACAAGGCTGCGCATACATGCCGTAGTTATCACTTTACAGACGCTCTGTGACCTGGAACTTGTGCTTGCTCACTTTATGTCACTACTTAAAACTCCCTCACACTTGCTCGTAGTAAGTCCAATACTATTGGTCTAAGGGCCTCTTTTCCTCTCTGTGTGACCCCTGACTACTGTGCTTGGCCCCCAGACATGCATTGTACCCCAGAACCTATAAGTAGTACAATCTTTGTTTTTAATCTTGTGTTTTTTAGTAAAAGGCTGCTCCTCATGTTAAGTATTATACTATAAGAATCATATCAAAATCAAGCCACTAAAAGAAGAAACGAGCCAGGCAGTGGTGGCACACGACTTTAATCCCAGTACTCAGGAGCCAGAGGCAGGCAGATCTCTGTGAGTTCCAGGCCAGCCTGATCTACAGAGTGAGTTCCAGGAAAGCCAGAATTATAGCAGAGAAACTGTCTCAAAAAACAAAGAAGAAGAGGAAGGAGGAGGAGGAGGAAGAGAAGGAGGAGGAGGAATGGGAGAAGGAGGGGGGGGAGACCACTATAATAGGTACTAAATAAATATTGAATATTTGAGTTTTTGAGAGTTGTTTTAAGTAGACAAATTATGTATCAAAAGAAATATTCTGAAAGCAGGCATTGCTGTGAGTTGCATAGGATGTGTGCAATCCTCTTTTCTGGGATTCTTTTTTTCAAATAAGAAAAGTTTTTCTTTATAGCTGTTTGGGGTGAATTTGCTGTTGTCCTTGCAAACAGGAAGAGAGACTATATGACATTTAGCCTTAAAGCTCCACTCTGAGTTTGCCCTTTACTGATCGCTGGGTGCAATTTAAAAAATAAACACAAGTAAGAAAATAACTTTTTTTTTTTCTGGAATTTCCTTGGCGCCCTTTCATCGGCGTCTATAGGTTGGAGGTTCAGCATTATTTATTTTTCGACCTTGTTTCTATTCGTTATGATTGTTCATGCCACAGCGTGCCTACGGAGGTCAGAGGGGAACTGCGTAGTGCTGGTCCCCTTCCACTTCTGCGTGGGTTCCCGGATGCAGTTCAGGTTGTCAGATCTGCCGGCGAGTGCCTTTTCCCATGGAGCCATCCCGCCCTAGACACGGTTTTAGAGTTTCCAGCACATTTCTCTGCCCTAGTTTTGCTGGTGGTGACCAGGCTGTAAAAATATTGAATACAGAGAATCTTTTGTTCCCGAGATAGAGACATTTGGGATGGCGGAATTTGCAGTCTGTAACTAGCCACTGCATAGGTGAGAAGGGCCATAGGAAGTTGTGTGACTTCCTGTGTGTGCTTAGTAACATTCCGGGTTTGCTCAACTTCTTAACTGTGCGCTATCGAATGGTCATTTATATTATATTAGAACTTTTCCAAAGCACGATTAAAATTCTCAGACCTGAAGTTTAGACTTGTCAAGGAGTTTTATTCTCAAGAAGAAGTTAACTTCAATCACTCTTAAGTAACAAGAGAGATCCTTTCAAAGGGATTAGGTCATTCTGTGGGCAAGATGCAAATATTAACCTATCCTGGCAGCTAACCCACAGCGGCCCCCTGTTCAGTGCCTGGAGATTAAGACAAAGGAAGTCTTCTCATCCCTGCAGGTTGAGATAGCCTTGACATTGTGGTCATAGTGTAAGAGTTAAGCAAATTCACAAGAGAATATTTATTTAAACTCTGTGGCAATGAGGGTCCCATTATCTTTTGTCATTGAATAACCGAAAAGGTATCAGATAGCAAAATTTCAATTATTCATCAAGTTATTTTATTTACTTGACTAATGTCTGTAGGCAAATTACTGACACTTGAATCAAAGACTGGCAACGCCCCCATAGCTTGATTAGTGGCTCATCTTTGCCGCAGCCCTCAAATGTAAAAGAGTCATACAAATTGCCCACCTGTGCGTATGGAGGGAATGCAGGATCCATATTAATTTTTTATTTCTTCTATAACAAGTAGTCATGCAGTTAGTGCTTAGAGCAATGACAATACGTAGAGTCTTGTAGTTCTGTGGCTCCCAAGTCCAGAGAGACTTGAAGACAAGCTAGATACTCTGTTCAGAGTTTCCTGGGCTGTCCCTTTCTGGAGACCCCAGAGATGAAACTACCTCCTTAGCTCACACATATTGTTCCACATAGTTGTAGGAACTGGGGTCTCCCTTTTCCTTACTGACGTCACCTGGGAGCCAGTCTTTGCTTTTATAGGGTGTGTGTCATGTGTTTCATGGGGACCTCCAGCAAAGGGTTGGGATATGTCCTTCTCTTGCTACTATAGGGGTTGCCTCCCACTCCTGCCTTCCCTTCTGATGCATCTCTGTCTCAAAGGGTTCCTGTATTTCGATGAGTTTCATCCAGATAATCCAGGATAACCACCCTCTTTTAAGGGCTGTAACCTTAGTTGAACCTTCAAGGTCTTTTGTTGCTTTGTTGCCATGTTTTCATCATATTCAGCTATTGAAAATTAAAGCACAACCATTTTAAGGGACTGTTATTCTGCCTATGACAATATTAAAGAACAAGGAAGAACTTGTTTTGGGGTTTTTGTTTTTTTAAAGAACAAAACGGCAGTGTGCATGCATGTATTTCTCCAATTTCCTAAGAACTTTTTTTTTTTTTCAGAATTTTGTGCTTCGTAACTTGTTCCTGTAAAGCACTTTCCCAATCCTTTCCACTCTAGAAGTGCAGGTATGTTACAGGCATTTTGATCATTTCAAGTTATCTGAAATAAAGCTGCAATGCAGTATATATAACTTCTGAACACTGTTCTTCCCTTCCTCCTTCCCTCCCTCCCTTCCTCTCTCTGTCTCTCCCTCCCCTCCCTTCCTTTTGTTGGTTCTTTGTTTGCTCAGACCTGGAGTATATACTCATCCTGACTCCCCCAGTTACTTCCTGTCAACCTCTCTTAAGACCTGCAGTCATTAGTCATTAGGGTACAGCATGAACACGAAGTCAGAACACTGCGTGCTGAAATCCTACCTCTCCTACTCTTTTGACATTTCTGTTGTACCTTACACGGGCAGCCCTTGGGAACCCATTCTAAGTGTTTGGTTATGTGAGCAAGGGCTAACTCTCCTTACAATCTCCTCTTTGTGTCATTCAATCCTCTGCTGACATCTTCAAACCTTTCTTGCTACATGGGAAGATATTTACCTGAAAATGTCATCTCAGTGTAAATGTTACAGCTGTCAAGGAATTATGAGGAGCCTGAGATTTTATCCTCTTTGCAAGCTAATAACAATGTGCGTTAGAGTTTCTGGAAGGCCTTGAGAAAGATACAAGACTCCTGGGTCAGAGACAAAGGACGTTGTTACTCATAACCCAGCAGGAAGCTTCAACTCCACGTATGCAGTGTTCCTTGTCACCCTGAGAACCAAGAGGGTGACACGAGTGTCACGTGGCACGTGCAGAGAATTGGAAATGTTCCATACTGATTCGTGTCTTATGTGTGTTCCCAAGCGGGTGGCACTGTTCTGGGAAGCTATGGATCCTTTACGAGTAGAGATGTAGCTGGTCCAAGGAGATCACTGAGAGTGGGCCTTTGAAGGTGATACCTGGCCTCCGGTTCTTCTTTACTCTCTAATGCCTGGTCTTCCATGATGTGAACAGATTCTTCCATAGGCTGCAGCCACTGTGACATGATCAGCTTCAGGAGGTCTTCCCCTCTGTGGTAACTGAAACCCTCTGAAACCGTGAACCAAAATAAACGTTTCCTCCTTTAATTTTTTTCCTGTTAGATAATAGTGGGTACAATGACACCAAATGAATTAATACAAGTGGGCCAAAGTCATGACGAAGCAGAACTGACATTCTGAGGTCTGTCCTATTTTAGTTATGTTTATATGTGTGGGTTTGTACATGTGTGCAGGTGCTCACCAGGGCCAGAGGCATCAGATCTCCTTGGAGCTGAGTTATAGGTGATTTGTGAGCTGCCTGATATGGTCACTGGGAACTGAACTTAGGTTCCCTCAAGAGCAGCTCTTAACCTCTGAGACATCTCTTCAGCCATATGTATGTATGTATACATACACACACACACACACACACACACACACACACACACACACACATATATATATATATATTTTTTTTTTAAATTTTTAAATTTTTTAAAATTTTTTCTCTGTTGTAACTCTGGCTGTCCTGGAACTCACTCTGTAGACCAGGCTGGCCTCAAAGTCACAGAGATCCACCTGCCTCTGCCTCCCGAGTGCTGGGATTAAAGGTGTGTGCTATCACCACCCGGCTTAACCTTAATATTTTTAACTGTCCAGGAATCATTGTTTCAAAGAGGGGCTGCTAGCAAACCAGCACTACCTTCACCTAAGAAAAGCAGTATCTTTGTATTTTGGACTAGAAGCAAATCAGCCCCAGAAGAAAATTCTCTGTTTTCTAAGGCTGTTGCTGTTACAAACATCCTTCAAAACAGGTACCAAGAGAAGCTGCTCCTAATTTTAATCCCAAGACATACAGAAATTCCGGAGAGCCATGGTCAATTGTCTTCCACTTCTTGTCTAAAAAAAATAGCCCTTCTCTATATTGAGTCCCACCCTCCCATCCTCTTTGGTGACTTAGCTAACCTTGTAGAAGAGGGTCAAAAAGAATGAATAGCCATAGGATGAAGAGGAGGGCTGTGATGTTCTGTCTCCCCGTATGATGTGGCTGTACTCAAGAGCTCATTGTAGCCACAGTTACTTGCACAAGGTCAAGCCGACAGGTGAGTCCACATTCTAGCAGGCACATTGATTGGACTCAACAAAAAGGGTGCATATAAAAAGACACAAAGTGGAGAAGAGGATGTGTTGGGTGGATGTCTGCGGATCTGGAGGGGGAATTGGCGGCATGTGTAACCAGATACATTGTTCGTTGTTTGAAAATTTCTATATCTTTATTTACTTTTATTGTATGAATGTTCTACCTTGTGTGTATGGCCCTGAGTGTGTGCCTGGTCCCTGTGGAAGTCAGAAGAGGGTATCAGAGCCCCTGGAACAGGTGTTATTGGCTGTTATATGCTGTGAGTCACTGTGTGGGGAGTGGGAATCGAACCCAAGTCCTCTGCAAGGGTAGCTAGTTCTCTTAACTGCTGAGCCATTTCTCCAGCCCCCAAGAAACATTTTTTTATATGTGTGGAATTGTTAAATAATAGATTAAAGTTATTCTATAATGATTTTCCAGATAAGTGGGGATGTCCATTTGATATAAACTGGACTAACTTTTCTGGGTTTAAGGAATAAATTTTAATCACTTAAGATAAGCTGAATTACATGTGCATACTTCATAATAACTTACGGAAAACAAATCACATATACAGGCAACTGGAGGCAGGTAAGGTTGCTGGGGCAGGTCCTTGCAGGAGGGTCTTTTCCCTGCTCTACTCCTGCCCTATTCTTTGCATCAGCATTTTCCAAGCAACAAAATAATTGCATTTAACATTTACTAAGCAGAACAGTGAAAGGAAGTACCCATTAGAAGATTGCAGCATGGCTTGGAGAGCTGTGCTCACATAGTCAAGAAAAGGATTCTGAGAGAAAATAAATTATGCTTCAAGCCATATTATCAAGAGTTTGTTTTTCAAATATGACTGCTGGTTGCTGATCTGTGATAAAAAATGTGTTTCACTGACTGATAATTTGGGGACACTGTTTTTAGTATGTGTCTCTCTCTGATGAGAATCACAATGGAGATCTGCACATTAATGGTTCTGAGAAGTCCTGGCAGGGGAAAGCAATTTTATTTGGTTTAATTCAATACTGTTCTAATTGATTTGACAATGAAATTGTGTGTGTGTGTGTGTGTGTGTGTGTGTGTGTGTGTGTGTATGTGTCTAATGTACAGTAGTTAAGCCTTCTGCGAAACACACAAGGCAAGAGGCCACTTGAGAGTGATTGGAGCTGGACTTACCAGGGTTCTCATCTTACTCAGCACAGTTCCTTTACAGCCTTGGGATGGACCTTTCACGTTGATTCATCCTGAACATCACACATTGAAATGCTACATTTTTACTGGGCTTGATTACCTAAAAATGTCGTTAACTTGTTCTTGGCATCCTTCTGCTCCTCTGCTCTATTTATAAGGTCACTCCCTGAAGTTTAATTTTCATGCTGACAAGGAAATATGCGCAGTGTTACAAGACAGATTACAATGCGTTTGAAAGCAAAGCTGGGGAAATGTATTCCAATCAATGAATTTGTTTTTCAAATTTTGACACAACCGTTTAGAAGTGAAACTTTAAAAAGGTAAACATAATATCATCCCAATGTTGTTTTCATTATAATTTGTAGAAAACCAATGACACTGGTTAAGTAATTAGAATGCTATGAAACAAATTATAAGTCAAATAAGGTGCTAAAGTAATAAACCCTGACATTTTTGTTTGCATAGCAAACCACTAATTCACAACGGAGCTAGAGTTATGTGTATTCTTTGTTTTCTAAAGTACAACCACTGGTTAAAAGTTTATCAGTTCCTGCAAAGCCATGCTTGGTGACGCGTGCATACATGTAATCCCAGCACCAGGGGAACAGACAGCAACACAGGGAGTTTGCTAAGTGGTAAAACTTATGACAGGATGCATAGTGATAGGAAACAAGGGGCATTTCTTCTTAATGCTCATGTTTTAATAAGTGATCATGGTTTTATTTAATTATATTTATTTGACTTTTTTTTTTTTAAGTAAATTTCAGGGGATAGAGAGATGGCTCAGCAGTTAGGAGCACATAACCGCTCTTGCAGAGGAACCAAGTTTGGTTCCGAGCACACACATTAGGTGACTCACAACTGCCTCTAATTAAAGCTCCCTGGGACTCTGATGTCCTCTTCAGCTCTCCGTGGGTACCTGCACACACACGTTCACCGCCCCTCCCCCAGCCAAGATATACACCATATACACATAATTTTTAAATGAATCTTTAAGTTAAAGAATAATACGAGGTTTATTACACATAGAGGAGGTATATAACGTCATTGGTACTAGATCCTTTTGGGTGGGGAGTCTTATCCATGCAATGCATGGGTAATGGCTTTTCTAGATACAATAAGATGCATCCATTAGAATTGTTAATTTGGTTGGTTTTGATAAGATTTCAAAGTTGGGTAAGCACCATCACAAACTAAACATAAAATGTTTGCTTTTTTTTTTTATCATTCCCAAAGGCTTTCCCATAGTCCTTTGCATGGGAAAGGTAGTCTCTTTGCCCTGGACTCTTGTAGCTACTGATACCGTTGTTGTATTTTTGCCTTTATTACCTCTGCTGTGCAGGGCTGTGTGTCTGCTTTCCTTCAGGTGTGATACTTTGGGTCTGTTAGTGGGACATTGCATTTTGTGTCTGAGTCACACAGTCTCCACATCATCGTTGTTATGATAAAAATCCAAGGGGAACAACTTAAGGAGGAAGAATTTGTCTTGGCTCAGGATTTGAGTAGGGCAGCCCGTCATGCTGCGGAAGGTGAGGTGGAAGGGACAGATGATATCGGGCTGTGTGAGCATCCTGAGGCTGGAGACATCACACCAGCCATCAGGAAGACAGGGGCTTGGTCCAAATTGGGCCTGGCCTGTTTTCTTTCTTAATTGTGATTTTTGTTTTCTAGAAAATCTCCACCTGGCTTGAGGTCACAAAAGCTTTCTCTTTTGAATTCTTCCAAAATGCATGTTGGTTGTGTGCTTTATTTTTGACTTAATTTTTGGGTAAAGTAAGAGGTTTTATTAAAAGTTTTTCACTTTTACATCTGAATCTTCAGCTATTCTAACACCATTTTCTGGGAAGCAAATTCTTTTGCTGTTGAATTGTCTTGGTTTTTGTGTGGAAAGTCAGTTGATTAAACATGGGCTGTACTTTCAGATTCAGTTTACTTCCTGGTTCTGTTTATCTGACACAGCACATTTCATGATTGCTATAGTTTTCTAATAAGTTTTAAAAGTAGAGTCTTAACTCTTTTCCTCCTGCTGGGTTGCTGCGTCCAACTTCGATAAGACAGTTTTTATATTATATTTTATTTTGTCATGTTTGGTTGATGTCTCTTAGATGCCTGTTCTTCTCTAATGAGAGACAGAAAGGGAGTTGATCTGGAGGAGAGGGGAATGGGAGGAACTGGGAGGAGTAGAGGAGGAAAACTATAATCTGGATATATTGTATGAGAAAAGAATCTATATTCAATATAAGGGAAAAAAAAGTAGTGAGTTTTATTATTTTTTTTCCAATACTAGATTTTGAACTCAAGGCCTAATGTCAGTCGTGCATTTACATAGTCTACCTCTGAGCTGTTTCTCTGTCCTAAAATTAATCAGCAAGTTCTTTATTAGTTTAGTTCTTTCTAAAAAATACATTTAAATAGTCTGACTTTTTTCAGTTCAATAGATTGTAATTTGTCAATTCTTATCCCAAACCCTTTTGAGATTATAATGGTTTGTTTTGTATTTTTAGTCAAAGAAGAAAGATTTTTATTAGAACTTAAAAGAAAAATCCCAGGGCAGGCAATCCTTGACAGTTGTCCTTGTAGAGGAGAATGAAGGAGAAAAAAGTCAGGGTCAGGAGTGGGGGGAGTATGGGGTTTGGATCCAGCTGGCATTGAGGTCAGCCACATGGCAGACCACTGTTAGCCACAGGCCAGGAAGGGAAGCATTGTGGAAAGAATCAGGAAGCCGTAGGCACCAGATAAAGCACTCAGACTCCGGCCAACATTCGAAGAAAGAGACAGAAAAGAAATGAAATAGTTATCCCTTTCTGAGTCAGGACTGGAAGAGGTAACAGATCCAGCTCAACCTCATGGAGGCTCATAGGGACTGCTGAGATTTTATTCTGAGTGTGTTGAATTCTAGGCTAATTTAGAGAGAGTTTGCATCAAACACAATTGTCTTTTAGCCCACTAACATGGTGTTTCTCTCCTTTCATTCCTTCTTATCAATAGTTTGTATTTTTTCAGTAATTCAATGTTACTTCATAGTAGATTTACCCTCAGCTATTTCAACTTGCATAAAATTATGTAGTATTGTTTCCTCAAAAAGTAAATCCCCAGTTGTTTATTGTTAACATAAAGAAATGCAATTGATCTCTATAATGATCTGGTATCTTGCAAATTTGCTAAATGCACTTTTAAGTTTTAGTGGCTTTTCTACATTTTCATGGATTTTCTGCACAGATGATTATTTTGTCTTTAAATAGAAATGATTTTATTCCTCTTTTCAATTTTTGTACATTTTATAATTATTACACCTGTCATGTGTTCACACGTGCGTGTGTGTGTGTGTGTGTGTGTGTGCGCACATGTATGTGTGTATGTACATTTGGAAGCAGAAGGACATTCAACCTCAATTGTCCTTTCTCAGGATCCTCTCACCTTCCAGTTTTTTGAGACAGCTTCTTTCATTAGCTTGGAATTTGCTAAATAAGATGGTACGGCTGGCCAGTGAGACCCAGCGACCCGCCTCCCAGCAAATTACGTATCTAACTATGATTTTGAATTTGTCTCTAGATCTTCTCTGCTGAGTTAGTTTGTGTGTTATGTATTTTAAATGCCTGTTATTAGATGTGTACACTTTCAGTACTGTAATGATTGACTTTATGAGCATCAGATGTCATCCATAATGCCACGGAGTAGTTCCCATTCCGCACACTGTCTCACCAGGCATTCGGACACTGCAGCTGTCTTCTGACTCCTCTCGTTTCTCTGTCTCTTACCATTTTTACAACATGCAACTTAACTCTTATATTAAAGTTTGCTGGCGAGAACACATAGCTGGGTTTTATTTTTTAGACTGCTATCTATTTCTGCCTCCTTATTAAAGTCCAGACATGCCCAAGCCTTTGACATTGTAACACGACATTGTCACCTATAATGATCACACTGGAGACCCCAGCACCAGAGATAAACACATACAAGCATCACAATGCTTTAAATAAATTCAGGATTTTGTGTTGAGTCTTATTTGCAGCTATCCTGGTCCACACACAGCTCCACAGGCCATCGGTTGGATGCAGCTGGCACATAGTCCATTTATAGTAACTTCAGTTATCCGTAGGTTTTGGTTTAAGTACATACACCTTGCTGGTTATCACATGTTTGTATCATCTTCCCTTCCCCCTGCCCCTGCTGCATTTTCTTAATTAAGTTTTCATCCTTCTGCTTTCTGTCTTTGCTGTGGCATTCTAGAATTTTACCTCTCGTGTATATAGAATGGTGTTCGGGCAGTGATTTGCGTGGACACTTCTGTAGGTGTCAAGCTGTCTCTGGGCAGTATCCCCTGTCCGCTATTCTGTTGTGCACATTCTGGAGCTCTGATCTCTCTAAACAACAACAGTCACTTGCTCAGCACACTGGAGATCTCCAGCCCCTTTGCCTTTTGTTTAACCACTTTGGACTTAACAGCTATTTACAGTAGAGAACTGTCAGACTAAATGAATTTCTTAGGCCATAGGTTTTTCTCAGATGGAGATAAAAAAAGATTTTCTAGAATCATTAATTTGTTCTTCATTATGTTAATTTTAATTACACTAAGAGCTTTTTGTGGTTTTTCCTGAGACCTGCAGAGTAGGGTTAAAAAACAATTGTTTTCTCATCTGCAAAACATTTTAAAGAAACAAGAAATACTCTTTGGGAGATTTTTGAAGATTCATTTTATTATTTAGTAGTGTGTGTGTGTGTGTGTATGTGTGTGTGTGTGTAGGTGCCCACAGAGGCCAGAAGAGGGTGTTGGGTCACATGTAGCTGGAGTTACAGGTGGTTGTGAGCTACCCAACATGGATCCTGGAGTCAAACTCAGGTCCTCTGCAACAACAGTGTATGTTCTTTATCACTGAGTTGTCTCTACGGCCATCTTTGAGGATTTTTACAGAAACCAGAAAAGAATGTAAAATAGGATGCTTGTGTGTAGTAGGTAAAGATACCCAATCAGTCAAAGCACTTCCTGATGTAAGCAGCTTGCGTGTCTCTTTGGCTTTGGAAGTGGACCTGGGATATAAGAAAAAACTGAGGAATATTCAAGCCAAGTGAGAAAGTCCAGGAAAGTTATTGCTACACAAATACAGAAAAGGCAGGGTGTCTTGATCTGTGTGGAAGACACTTGTGCACGTGCGCGCGCATACACACACACACACACACTAAAATTGTTGGGTGTATCACTACAGGATGGGAGAGTGACAGCCATTGAGTGTCATCACAATAACAACCTGGAAAAGTGTATGACAAGAGCATTCTCAGATTGTCACATCCCAGCCCCTCTGCAATGAGCTCTGTCAACCTTCTAGAACAGTGGTTCTCAACCTTCCTGATGCCATGACCCTTTAATACAGTTCCCCATGTTCTGGTGACCCCCACCATAAAATTATTTTCACTACTATTTCATAACTGAAATTTTGTTGCTGTTATGAATCATAATGTAAATACCTGACAATAAGGTGGTCTTAGGGTCTTAGGCGACCCCTATGAAAAGGTTGTTTGACTCCCAAAGGGGTCTCAAACTACAGGTTGAGAACAGCTATTCTAGATCATTCTTTTCTGGCATAGGCAGAAGAAGAAATGGATTCTTATCCCTTTTCATCAAGTAAGGAGGATGTTTTCCTGTGTAAGCAGCAAGCCCAACACTCCGGAGGTAGCTCTTTCTCCAGAGACATAACCAGCTGATGGTATCAGACTCCTACCTTAAAGAGTCTAAGGAGCCTTTGCAAAAGCACTTCTACCACAACTTGCACTTTATAAATCAAAAAGTTGTAGTTTTGCTCGAGGAAATGAGCTGCTTAAACAGGCCATTTTAGAAGAGCGTTTTCTGAGAACTCTCTTTTTTTCACTCAATCATTTCAAGTATGAAGCCTAGTGATTTGGGCAACCAGGGTGCTTATTCAATTTCTTTTCACACTGTACTGTGAGAAATGAAAGCATTTGTGCTCATTTCCCCCTGTTTTACTAGGTGATAAACTATTCCCATTTCTGCATCTCGCAGTGATGCACTTGGATTGCCCGTGGGCATGGCTGGGTGGAACTGTGCTTGCCTCCTGCTCAAACCTTCCATTTTGGCTCTTTTTTTTTTTTTGTACCCAGAAATCTTATGAGCTCTCACCAAGCACTGGTTATGTTTCCTGAGGCCTCAGATGAGGAAAAATGGGGGAAAGTATGAATGGTTAGAAACAGAGATGTAAGTCGAATGTCTGGTGGCTTCATTATTCTGCTTACCTAGCGAGCACATGCCACGTGGCCTTCTCTGTGAGACACGCCGTTGTGTGAGCTCTGGAAATGAAGAACTGCTATACACTTCTGCTCTTGAGGGCCTTGTCGTCTAGTCACAGGGGACCCAGATGAGATGAGTTGGGGTAACTGTTACTCTAGGGGTTGAGGGACCTGTCAGAGCAAGGAGATGCTCTAGACAAACAACCATGGAAACGGTTCTTCTGGCATCACTGGAAGCTATAAAAATCAGGAGTGGTACATGCAACTGATTCCTGCAGCCCTCCAGTGCAGGGATTGGGTGTATGGAGAAGGTATGGCGTCATAGGGTAGGTAGCTGTCACACCGTCACTGCAAGGGGCAGTCTGGTAAGCACCAGCTTCACAGAAGTCTCTGATGGACATCGTATCCGGGCACATATGAAACAAGTCTTTAGCAATAATTCTATTCTAACAATTCATATTCATCTCTGAAAGTTCCGGAATCTTCATTTGACCCTAGTATGACATACTGAAGAACTTCCCCTTGATTTTCGTATTGCATAGCAGGTAATTCTGTTCTTCAGAATCCCATTGTAACAGACTAAAATCAACTTACAAGGACTGACATTCTCTTCTGATGAAAACACACACAAGGCTTTGCACACAGTTGTGAGTTTGGAGAGGCACATTCTCAAGTGATCCCTCTTTAAGATACGGGATCTGCAGCCATCGTCATTTTTCTAAAGGGAACTTTGCAGCTCACGCATTCTAAGGCCACTGCGCAGAGCCAATCAGCCACTGGGAAGTGAATCCAGCTGGCCCTGGTTGTTAACCTCGTCAATTAGACATAGCTTAGAGTCACCTGAGAAAAGCATCTCAGCTGAAGGGTTTCCCAGGTGAGAGTAACTTGCGCTCATGTCTGTAGGGGATTGTCTTAAAGACTGATTTATACTGGAGGGTCCAGCTCACTGTGGGAAGTGAGCTGGATTGTTGGTCTGGGGCTGTCAAGTTCCTGCTTGAGTCTCTTTCTTGACATAATGGACTTGTGACCTGTAAGCTGAAATAAACCCTTTGCTCTCATAAACTCCTCTAGGTCATGCTGTTTTACACACGGAGAATGAAACCTTCACCCAAATGTGCTTTGCTTTTCTCTGCTGGCTGTAATAGTTGAGTGACCTTTCTCACGTTACCGAAGAACTTATAGGTACAAGTGCTGTCTATTTATTTGTGGATTCACAACGCATATGAGATTTGTCCCTTACAGGATATCAAGAAGCTTAGGGCATTTTAATTTCTTAGTATAAAGTACATAGAATATGAATTTTGTTTAGGTCAGTGGCTCTCAACCTTCCTAATGCCGTGACCCTTTAGTTCCTCATGTTGGAGTGACCCCTAACCACAAAGTCTTTTCACTGCTACTTCATAACTGTAATTTTGCTACTGTTATGAATTGTAAGGTAAATATCTGATGTGCAGGTGGTTTTTGGTGACCCATGTGAAAGGATCATTTGACTCCCAAAGGAGTCATAACCCACAGGTTGAGATCTCCTGGTTTAGAGTTTGGTCTTTCTCTTTTGAAATCTCCTGAAGAACATCTGCGTAACAATATACTTTTGGGAGATGGTGCTAAGAATAACCATCTCCCAAATATCCTGAAGCAGCAGCCTCAGGGAGCTCTCCATCAGGGCAGGTAATCTGCTAACCCAGACGCTTCTGTACTTACTTTGAGTTCTTTTTGTCTCTGTAAGACATCTATTGGTTCCCAGTCTATGGGACATGGCTTCTTTGTCTCATGCCTACTTGGAAAATAATGATTTATACTAAGATGATGCATGGACAGCAGAGAAGGGAATGGTTGTTTGGGTAGGTGTCTCCTACGTGGAGCACAGATTTGGAACTTAGTTCTTCCACGTAAAGTGTTCTCCCTGTTTAAATGCTTGCAAGAATGGCTGAAAATAAGTGGCTCCTATGGATGGATTTTGACATTCCTGCAGATCCAAGGCTACCCTGCAATGTGGCGTTATAGAAATCTAGTGTAGGCTGCAGTCACCTGCGTCTACCCAAAGCCAGTCGCTTTGATGGGAGCTGTTGTGCTATCAGAGCTGGACTTAAGTTACGGGACAAGACTGCACACATGCGTGTCTAACCTACATTGCAGCTGACACCATAGCAACAAGATGGTACTGCCTGGCTAGATATGCTAAATCCCTTGCATAGGTGCTATTGCCGTTCCACTCTAAATAAAGCAATCAATCAATATTTCTTCTCTGCTTACACTCCAATCTTCAGAACTGCTTGTTACGCTAGCTAGATGGATTTACTTAACAGCAGTGAAAGACATTCAGCAAGTCCGTCCAATTTCTTGATTTATTTGCTATTGATGCATAAAATAAGCTTGTCTGTGAAATAGCCAGGTTGAAATTGCTGTTCTCATGCATTTTCATTGTTATTATTTGGCTAGACTGACTCTGGAGGGTCAAATTAAAACCCATTCATCCAGAGCTACACGAGTGACAATGGACAGCTTCTTCAGTTAAAATCAGAATCAGTACCGCACTTGGGGGTGGGGGTGGGGGAACTGAAGGTGGAGCTTGTTGGATAATCTGGTTTTACCAGATTTTCTGAAATCAAAGTAGTAGCGTCCACACGAATTGCTCATGCCTGAAACTTGTTTGAATGGAACATTTTTGTTTTAGTTATACTAGAAATAAAGAAGTTTAAGTAGTAAGCGTAAAAGTGTAATGCTGGCATATGTGGAATTTTCTGGTACTAATGATAATGAGATACCAACATTTTATATTGCCTTACAGTAAACAAAAAACTGCCCATAGGGGTTCTGCATTCTCATGTGTTTTTAAAAATAAGCTTAAGGTATTTTTAAAATGTGGAATTATCAGCTTGTCTAAAGAGTGAATAATTTTAAAAAATCTTAGAGACAGTCTTAATTCTTATCTGCCTTCTGTACCCTCAATAATGCAAAATTCTTAAGAGGAAAAAAAACTAGACGTCTTGCTGCTTTTACAAAAAATATTTTTGTAAAATATCAAATATAAAAAATAAGTTCAAAGGACAATGGTATTTATTCAACTATTTTCAAAACAAACATATACAAATATTTGTGTGTGCATGTTTATTCCCAGTACTTATAAAGCATATTCTCTTTTACATAGAGCTTAAATAGAGTAATAGTCCCCTTGTAAGGATGAGTGAGTTAAGACAAAGCTTAATGGCTCTCCCAAGGTCATTCACTTCCTTTCAGCTAGCGTTGGAACCTACTTGCTTTTACAACACTGAGTTGCCTTCATTCAGCACAAGTTTCCAAGCTGCACATTCCACGCAGATCATTGCCTCTTCTCTCTAAGTGTGATTCTTATTTCTTTCTGCCTGGTATTCTATCCCCTTGCCCGATTGCAGTTCTTTACATCGGCGAACAGGTCATTCTGCTGGATACACCATGCCATAGTAAGCTCTTTGAAGACGGTGAAAATGTTTACACAGACCAGCTAAATTAGTATGCATATGTACACACACACACACACACACACACACACACACACACACACTGGTACAAATTTTAGACTAGCAACACTGTTGTATCAAAAGGGTTCTCATTACGCGCTGTTCCTTTGACATTCTTCAGAGTTGGTTCCCTTGGTTTGTCAATACCCTTCATCTCCGCCGCCCATTACTACAGAGAATACAGAAAAGTGGTGGTGGGGGGTGGGGATAAAATATTAACTTAAAAAAAGGCATTTAAAAATTGAAGAGATTTGTGTGTTTAGCATATTTTAGTCTGGGATACTTTGTTCTTCAGATTCAAACAATGTGATCTCTGTGAGCTGAATGTTCCCAGACCTGCCTGCGTCTGCTTTGTTACAAGGGTTTAAATTTAGGGTACCAGCCTGCACAACAACAACACACTTCTGTGCCAGACTGGGAGTTTCAGGCGCTCTGGTTGAGGATCAACTGGAAGATTGTACTCAGGTCTTTTTGGGAGCTTGAGGCTGTTGGGCTGTGATCATACGTGATCCGCTGCTGTCTTTCTCCCTGCGGTTAGATGCACACGACCATCGTGCAGGATGAAGTCGGGATCTGACAATAAGTGTGCCATTTGCTTGCACTAGGAAGCCCTTCTCCGTCCGTCTGAGCAGATGGACTAGGCACTTTAGGACCCTTCAAGAGCTAAGTTAATTTAGTAATCAGACAGAGTCTCAACGCTGTGGCTACCATAGCAACTTTTACATCACAGTGTTATTTCCACAGAGACACAGGGGTACCCAGTGCAGTCCACGGGTACCTAGTCATTCCTTCCATTTACTTTAAATATATTTTCTTTATGTCCACATACTATTTTTTTGCTACTTTATTTTCTTTCATTATTTCAGTTTTAAAAATATTTGAGATACTTTCATTATTATTATTATTACTATTATTTTTATTACTTAGGAAAAAAAGTTTTTATTTAAGAATTGCATGAGGAACTTGAAGCATTTTGTATTTTCTGTCACCTCTGGCAATAATTTTAAGTCTGAAGTGGAGGAACAGAATAACCTATAGCGTATCCATTCATCAGTGCACCATCCTGAGTAGCACACTTTAAACTTTTAAGCATATACATTTTTAAAAGATTCCCCTATAAATAGCTAATGCGGACAACCCTAATGTATGAGGGCCCTGAGTCATCTGTCTCCCTCTCCGCCTCTGTCACGAGCTTGGGAACAGAATTTGTCATCATGGGTTCAGTTTATGGGGCTTTTCCTTTTGAATCTACAGATGGCTATAGCTCTCTGCAGACACCAGCGCAGTACAGGTGCCTTAAATAACTGGTGTTTGTGAGACATGATGCTTTTATCGTAATGGAAATAAAAGTTAATTAGGATAATTACACGTGTCAGTGGGACATTTTTGGAACTGAGGATGTGTGATTTTTGAGTAAGTCCTTCCATCATGTATTTGTACAAATAGATACAGTGAGATGGACTGACACAGGTCCTGGAGGCTGGCTGAGGAATGCCACTCTGAGATGTACAAGACGTGGGTAGCTGCATGGCCCTATCAGAATTTAACATTTTTATCCAATGCCTTTGACTCTCATGGATGGGGAGGCTGGGGGCTTGTTTTCAGGATGCTGTTGGTCTGTTTGGGCATCTCACGAGCTACTGTTTTGTCTTTACCTTGTGGGATTTTTGCATCTCAACCCTTCCTTAGGCACAAAGAAGGAACACAGGTCTTTTTTCCTAATTCTCTCCATTAATGCACATTAGAGTGCTTAACCGGATGTGTGATTTGCACTATTGAGAGGGCCTGTCAGGGTACAAACAATGTAAGTGTTTATCAGTCAATTTTCCCCTTCATGTTTTATTTTGAGTTTTTTGCTTCTTTTTTGGTTTGTTTGTTTTGTTTTTTGTTGTTGTTTTTTCAAGACAGAGTTTCTCTGTTGTAACTCTGTCTGTCCTGGAACTCACTCTGTAGACCAGGCTGGCCTCAAACTCACAGAGATCTGCCTGCCTCTGCCTCCCCAGTGCTGGGATTAAAGGTGTGAGCCACCACTGCCCGGTTCATGTTTTGTTTTTTATGTAAACTTCAGAAGAGCTAATTAGTGCTTATGTTAAATATTTTAAACAGCATGGAAATATTTATTGTGGAAAACATTCTTAACATGATATCCTCAATTATGCTGCTCAGAAAGAAACTATTTTTCATACCCCTCTAAAATATATTTATAAACAAGCATCTGTATCTGACAGCATTTTGTTATTCTAAAATAAATGGTATCGCATTATACTCAATTTTTAAAATTTACTTTTTAGACAGTGTTCCACTCTTCAGCCCTCACAGGCCTGGAACTTATTATGTAGACCAGGTTGGCCTGAAACCCATAGAGATCTGCCTGCCTCTGCCTCCAGAGAGCAGAGACTAAAGGCATGTATCATGCCTGGCTGTACTTTGCATTTTATGTGACAACTATTTTTAGGTAATCTTGTGCTGGCAGTGTAGAGCTGATTTAATTTTTAAAGAGTTGCATTCTCTTCTGACATCCAAGATCTCCTACAACTCATTAAGCAATCAGCTTAGGACAGACTCAGTGTTTTAAGGTGCCACGTCTATGCATCTCCATGAGAACACAACTGAAGGCTTATTTTTGAGTGAAGAAGTATGATGGTTAATTATAATAACTTCATTGGGTTAAGAAACACCTAGGCCATTAGTGAAGCAAGCTGTGGGTGTATCTCTGAGGACATTTCCAGGGAGGTTTAACTTAGGAGGAAAGACTCGCCGTTAATGTAGGCAGTAGCATCCCATGGGGTAAGATCCTGGATGAAGCAGAAGGTAGAAAAGAAACCCTCTGCGTAACTGTGATCCTGGCTCTTTCATTCCTGGTCTGTCTAGATGTGGGGAGCTCTAGCCTCATGTGCCTGCCACGCATGAACTTTGCCACGACTTTCTCTTCTAAAGGGAACCAAATAAACCCTTCATTTCTTAAGTTGTACTTTTCAGAGCAACAAGAAAAGTAACTAATACAGCAAGAATCTGAGTATTTAATTTCACTGTGTTAAATTCTCTGTTTTAGAATCACTGTCTACTGCCAAATCCTGCTTATGTACTGGTATGTCATCACCATTGAATAATTAGGGGAACTAATGGTTCACCATTTTTATTTTCTTGTCTGTATTAATCAGGATTTCCCAAAGGAACCAGAGCGGTAAAATGAATAGATCTCAAAGGGGGATTTTTGGGTTTGGCTTACAGGATGTGGTCCAGGTAATCTGATAATGACTGTCTCACACTGGAGAGGGCAAGAATCCAGTCGTTGCTCAGCTCATAAAGCTGGATGTCTCAGCAGTTCCGATCTGAATCTGCAAATCTGGAGGATTCTTGGAGAGATGCTGCTCTTCCATTTTTGACTGAACCCTGAAGAATTTGGATTTAATAGTAGTGAAGGGGTGTAGCAACGACAGGATAGGTGAACTTGCCAGTGAGAATGGGGGCAAGCAGGAAAAAAGCAGTTTCCTTCTATCATGTCATTTTGGTTGGCTATCACCAAAAGGTGCTGTGAAGACTTAAGGTAGGTCTTCCTGCTTCAAATAATCTGATGAAGAAATTCTTCACAGGAGTACCCAGCATCTTGGGGTTTTGTTCATTTCAGATGTGGCAACCAAGATTAGCTAGCACACTATTGGAAACCAGAGTTCCCTGCAATGCATTTGCTAGGAGATATATATATATATATATATATATATATATATATATATATATATATATATATATCTTAGCATTTTATTTTTCTGTGTTGTAAATCTGCTCATTTCTTGTTAGACTTTAAAATTAAAGTTTTATTTTGATATAATTATAGATTTACATTCAACTGTCAGAAATAATATTATGAGTTGACTTCTTTCAAAATTCTAATGCACTATTCCCACCTTAATAATATGAACAGTCAAGACACAAAGCAGTTCCGTCAATGCAATGCCCCCAACTAAGGGCCTTTCTCAGGGACACCACCTCCCCAGCCCCTTTCTGATGCTAATTCTGGAAGAACACGGATTTGTTTCTCATTTCTATTGTGTTGCTTTACATGCTTGTTATAGGACGATAACCAGACATTATGTGAGCATTAGCGTTCTACTATCTTCTCTCTGCATGACTTCCTAGAGATCCACTCGCATTGCTTGTGTGTCAACAGCATGTTTCTTAGCATTCCTGGACAGCGTTGGATGATGTGGGTGTACCACAATATGATGAAGTCTCCACTCACTGAAGAACACCTGGGCTGGTTAGCTATTATAAAAATGTGCAGTGGTCCCTCAGATGGCTTAGACAGCAAAAGCCCTTGCTGCCAAGCCTGACAACCTGAGTTCAACACCCACGTGGTAGAAGGAGAGTGCTGTCTCCTGCAAGTTGTCCCTCGCCCCACATTATATAAATAAAAACAATAAAAAAGTTTATTTAAAAAATGTGCAGATTTTGATGAGAGGAATTCTGCACTATTCTCTGAGACATATGTCATGGAAGACAATCACTGTATCATAGCACAGTGGAATTTTAAAACTATGCCACTACTTTGTTTTTTGAAAATTAATACTGCAACATCAGTCATCAAAGCCTTATTCGCAAACCAAAACAGCATACAGGAGCAAAATATCCCACAACACAGCTTCTCATGTTTGCATAGCAAGAGCTCTTATCCACTGATACATCTCCCCAGCCCCCTATTTCTTGTGATTTTGAGTGCAATGCTATTATCTTGGTGGGTATTACTCTGGGTATTTCAATATATGTGTGTGATTTATCAAGATTACTGGTATCAATGTTTTGTGAATGCAACTTAAAATCTTACTCCTTTTTATCATTTGTCTTCTCTGTTTTTTAAAGTTTTATTTTTCATTCCTTCCTTCATTCATTTGTTTATTTACTTCTGTGTGTGTGTGTGTGTGTGTGTGTGTGTGTGTGTGTGTGTTTTCCATGTGTGTATCTATCCATGAGGGTCAGAAAAGAATGTGAGATCTCCTGGAGCTAGAGCTGTAGGTAGTTGGGAGCCATCATTGTGAGTACTGGGATCCCAACTCTGCTCTGGAAGAGCCATAAATGCTCCTAACAGCTGGAGCATCTTGTAGGGAATGAAGGGAGCCCCGAGAGAATGGGTGGCGTTGACATGGGTACGGCCATGTCAAGGACCTAAATGCCACAGCCTGTGAGATTAGAAAAGACTTCCCCCGGTGAGTCTCCGAGGGATAGCAAAGCCCTCCTTGGGCCTGAGTATGAATATTGAAAGTATGTGCATAAAATATCTACCACAGCTTTCTCCCCCTGGATATTCACAGCCTGAAGACTGCTTCCCTACAGAGATGGTGCCTACTGAGATTAGCTAAGCCCGCCTCCTTGATCAGTCATATATAATAACTCTGCCTCCCTGCTTATATGCATGAACTAGCACTGCCTTAATATTCAACTGTGTGCAATAACCCCCTCTCCCTGTTCCACTGTACATAACAAATATGTTGAGCTTCCAGGTGCGGTGGTCCCTCCATCCCCTCCCCGCTTTTCTGTGTGTCCATATACTTGTGCTTCTCTCATGACCTCGCCACACAAGTAAGGTCAATCCCTGAAGCAGGACATGGTACCGTCTCGCCGAATCTCACCTTTGCAACCTTGAGTTATCTGAACTGTAAAACAATGCTGTGTTTTTTTTTTGCCTCAGTCATAGTATAATTTTAAGAAGACTCGGGAGGAGTCTAGTCTGTTATACTGCATTTCTCATTGTTATTTTCCTTTTTCATGTTCAGATGCACCTCCGCTTTTCACTTTGGCTACTATTTTTGTAGACTTCTCGGGCTTTTACTAGTCCCCAGTGGTGTTGCTTGGAGGCATGTAAAAGGTCACTGGCCTAACGTCTTAAATGAGCCAAGAGATGAGGGATGGAGTCCCAGGCCTGTGGGCACAAAGCCAGCTTCCAGTGCTCAGCTCTGGTTTGGGGAGGTCGCCGGCCATCACTCCCACAAGGTGGTGTCTGGATTGAAGAAGGAAGATTGACAAAGAAGGAGATCATCTTACTTGCCCTGTCTGCCAGCTGCCACTGTAGCTTTAATTTCACCAACTCCATGGCTCTGCATGGCACCTTTGATGTTGTGCTCGGGTTTCCCTTGGAACTTATTGTCACTGAGACTCCCTTCGGCTGTGTTTAGAGGGTGGAAAGTGTCAGGGATACCTCCATCTGTGGGACAGGGACTGTGAGAAGCCCCCGCCTCTCCCCATAGTCAGCTGTTACTAGCCCTTTGGTCCCGGGGTTCCCAAACAGTTTGTCTTCTCTTACCATCTCCCAATTTCTTCCTTGGTTTGCTTATGCGTTATTTTAAGGCTTCGTTATTGAATGTAAAAGAGGGAGGCTAGGAGAGGTGTGTCTAAACCAGCTTTCTCTCTCGTTATACTTTTTAAAAAGCAAAACTAGATTTTTAATTACCCTTTGGCCTCTATAAAACAAGAGGTTTCTCAGAGGCCGCGGACTCCTGTACCATACCGGTCTCTTGCCCGGGCTCTTGTACTCCTACACTGCTCTGCACTCTCTACCTTCTAGAGACGCACACATTCCCAGTTATGTAGACAGCTGTTCTCTCCAGCCCTTAACCTCTAGCCCTGCTCTAAGCCTCATTGTCTGTCTCAAAGCTATCCATGGGGTAATTTGAACAAAAGAGCCTTTTGCTCTTTTGGCCAGCATAAAAGCCAGGCAGAGTCCTAGGGTAAGGATCTCTCCTTTCACAGTATCCTTTGTCCTTTGAAGACATTCCCTGTTTTAAATAGCATCTTCTATCACGCCTGTGCATCACTAATGGCGATGGAACGTTTGCACTCCACCTTTTGACCAAAGCCTGTGATCTCCTTCAAGGTTGAGATTGCATCCCTAGTTCCGAGCGAAGTGCCAAACACAGAGAGGGTCTATAATAAATGTGTGTTGAGTGGTAAGAATAAAAGGCAAGCTGTTAGACTCTTTCTTCCACCATGTGAATAGGTTCAGCATGACAATAATAGGTCTGGAGGGACTCTGAAAGGTCAATTAGTTCATCTTTTGCTTCTGCCCAAGAACACATACCAGATAACTAGGTAGCTAGTCTGATTTTAAGTGCTATAAAAGAAAAGAAAATTACAGTTTCCTCTAGTAATCCATTCCCGTGTTTAACAACTCGCATTGTCAGAAAGATTTTCTTTATATCTGGCTTAAATGTCCCCGACTGCATTCTTAAATCGTAATAGGTAGAAATGTGCAGTCAGGATTCGAATGGTTTTTATTTCTTTAATTACTTTTGAACAAGGGAGTGAACATGGACAAGCTGGATACTTTCTTTCCATGCATTGATTCTCCGTCTATCTTCTATCAGAAAGTGTCTGTACTCACCGGTCTCCATTACCTGCCTCTGGAAGGCCAGTGCCTGGGTATTGGCTCCTGCTGTGAAGTACTGATTGCATTCACGGTCGCATTTGGCACTGGCATTCTTTGGTACTGACTCTTAGAATTAGCCCACCATACTCTGGTTAATGGGACCACTGCTGATTAGATATTATCAAAGTCTTGAGGAGGCTCTTGACTACTTCTCTCTCTCTTCTTCTACCTCACTGTGCTATCATATTCCAGCACTAGAATGTTCTTGCCTCTTTTCATGTAGATCACTATGAGAATGTTCCCAGGCTATCCTGCTACTGGGGTAAGAGAGTCACCTGGAAAAGAACTGAAACTTGCAAAGCGAGGCCAGCCAAGACCAGCAACACTCCAGCTGCCTACAGCCAGGTGAGGAAGCTTAGTGAAAACCACCTGAGCCCGCCTGAGATCGGCTGAAGTCATCGCAAAACAGACTCACAAACTGTTGATAGGTAACAAGTGGACATTGGTTTAAATGGTTAATTTTTAGTATGATGTATTTGTAATAAAAACTGATAACGCCTTAGAGGAGCTGCTGGCTCTGTAGTACTTGACCTCAGCAACAGTTCATCTTGGAGCAAAGCCACAGACGGGACTCCAGTATGTCCCCTACCTTCTGTTCCATGGCCTTATTGCCTTGTTGTGAGTAGTTGATCCGCATCCGTTACCCTGCCCTACTTCCCTGGCCATTCAGCTTTCTCTGGGCAGGATGCTGGTTATTTTGGTACATGTCTGGGAGATGCCAGTGTCTTGTGATATTTTCAAGTCCCAATCTTGTCTTCTTACTTTGCCTTTGAAATATTGTTAGAACGTTGTCCATACCAACAATGTCGATATGTTGTGAGATTGTATTCTGATTTATAACTATAAATTAGATAATTCAGGATAATTATGCTCCCTCGGGAGTTAACCAAGACAGGTTTGAACATGATATTAATGACTCCAAATTTGCAGGCTTAATTTCCATATCACCAACTAGCTTTACACACCACACACACAAATCACTGTTTCATTTAAACTATACTCTTAACCATGTGAAAAATTGCATAGATGCCTGGGCTGGTTAATTCATTTGAAAGGAGGCAACCTCAATGGAGAAAATGCTTCCATCAGATTGACAAGTCTGTTGGGGTTACTTTCTTGACTAATGATCAATGTGAGAGGACCCAGTCCACTGTGGGTGGTCTTCCCTTGACATGTGGTCCTCAGAAGTATAAGAATGGTAGTTGGATGTGAGACATGGGAAACAAGGAGCATCCTCCACGGTCTCTGCTTCCGTTCCTGCCTCCACTTTATTATCCGTCTTGGGTTCCTGCCTGGCTTCTCTTCATCATCAGTTAAGCTATAAGATAAATAAACCCTTTGTCCCCGTGTTGGTTTTGGTCATTGTGTTTATCAAAGCAGAAACCCACGCAGAACTGAGATATTGCCGTGACAGACCTAATTGTGCTATTTTGATGAGGATTGTGGAAGTGTCCGTAATGCCCATCACAAAGGATACGTAAGAAAGATAATTTGGTTTGCTCATTGCTTGAAGCAGATAGGATTGAGACACATATACAAACACACACACACACACACACACACACACACACACTCACACACACTTGTCTTGGTGGATTAAAATGCAGAAATCAATTCTTAAGTGCTCATAATATGAATACACGCAGTTACATTGAAGGCATTCTAAGAATTGATCTGTGTACTCTGTAATTCAATTCTTATATTCTTCCCTACCAAAAAATCCATGTATTGAAATCTTCACACTTAAAGTGATGATATTAGAAGGAGGGGCCATGTGGACAGAGCCCTGAGGAATGGTGTTAGTGCCCATATGAAACGCCCTGAGAGGGCTGTTCCTCCACCCGATGTGTGAGAGACAGCAGGGTTACCACTTATGAGCCGCAAAGAGGATTTTCCTCAGACACCCATTCTGCTTTGATTTTGGGCTTCCACCCTCTAAAAATGTGAGAAAGTGTCTAGAGTTCATGGCCACCTAGTCGCAGTATCTTGTTCTAGTGGCTTTGAAGCACTTAATATACTATAGGAAGGGACACTCATAAAGTCCATCTGGCACAATGAGGGCTCACAAGACAGTCATCAGAATGATTGCTGAGAGTTATTTTAGATAGTATTATTGAATAAATGCTTAAAACCTGGTCAGTCATCCTTTAGCAAATCCTTCTCCGATCCCTCATTACCAATTAGATCAAATGGTGAAAAACTCAGGTCTCTGTTGGAAGTCTAGCCCCATAGGTGATGCACTTGCGTTATTAAGCATTTGTACCTACTACTGGTTGGCAAACTAATGCCGGAAAGATTATGAAGCCTTTGTGTGTTCTTTTTCCCTCAGAGGGTAGGGAGTTTGTGGGTTACAACTGATTATTGTAACATTGCGTGTTTGGTGAAGTGAAGAATGGACTTGTTGGCGGAAAGAGAGCTTTTTCCGGCTTCTTACCTCTCGTGCTTCCTTCTGCATTTGCTGCCCAGTTCTGGTTGAACAGAGCTACGTATGGTAAAATGAATAGAAGTCTGTTTAGAGAGGGTTTTCTTCCTAAAAATTTCAAAATTGCATTTTAATTGCTTAATTTCTTCAGTGTGTGTGTGTGTGTGTGCGTGTGTGTGTGTGAGCATCTGGAAGACAGAGGACAACTTGAAGTAGTTGATTCTCTCCTTCAACCATGTGGGTCCAGGGGAATCTGCCTCCAGTCATAAGGCTTGAGAACAAGTGCCTTTACTCACAGAGTCATCTCACAGCTCATTGGCACTAGGAAGGTTTTTTATAACTTTTTCTATGGATGTACTCTAATGGAGTCTGATTAACAACCTACAAGATTCAAAACAATGGACACTGCCTCTATAAGTGAGTTAAGATGGTTTAGTGCTAAATTATGCCAAATCCACATGTACTTATGCTGGAGCTCAGCAGTCTTGGTAGTCTGTTGGCTGGTTCCCCAGGGACTACTCAGGGAATGCATATTCCCTGTCATAGCTCCAGTTGCTCCAGTTGCACTGGGAGCTTGCTCTCGGGGCTATATATATATTGTCCTGACCCCTACCTGTAGTGCCCTTTTGTCTCTGTTTCTAATCTGCCATTAAGAAACTCCTTCTTCTGGAGGGAATTGGGGGGGTAGTGGTGGTGGGGTTGATCTGGGGGAAAAGGGAGATGGGGTTTGGGAGGAGAAGAGATAAGAAAAAGAAATGTAAATTGTTGGAGAAGGTTATTTCTAGTTATGTTTATAATAATTGGTTTTTACATTGTTGGAGGAAGGGCTGCCTAAGCCTTGGAAGTTTGTATTATCTGCGGGTGTTGGCTTTATGTAAATCTGTGATTGAAGATGTTTGCTCATGATCTGCACCTGCTCGCTGCTCTCTGGCAAGCCATTGTGGAAGAGAAAAGTTGCAATGAAGGAATTCTTGAAGTCTCTTTCTCTCCCACAGTCTCTGGCAACAAGGAGAGAACTCTTCCTCTAGGCCTCGAGTTCCCCCACTGTATAGATGACATAGCTTGGCCATTAGAAAGTTGAGGGGTGAGACTAGGCTACAGGTTTCCTTCATTATGCAAATAGGCGTTTGGTTGAGAGAATGGAGTATTTGTAACACCTGAGGAGCTTCTGTATCATTAAAAACCTCTGAGTTAAGACAATCAGGGTTCCACTGTCCAGTATGGCATTTGCCAAGACAGATGGTTCCGTCTGCTGAGGTCCAGCAGGATTTGTGTCTATGAAAGTCTTCTTTGCTGAGTGCACATATTAGCATATGGCTACTACAAACAAACAAACAGATAAATAAATAAAGAAAGAAGCAAGCTCCTTCTAGGACTGGAGAGATGGCTCAGTGGTTGAGAGGGCTTGCTGCTCTTGCAGAGGACCAGAGTTAATTTCCTTGCAACCTCATCAGGCAGCTGACAATTGCCTGTAACTGCAGCTCCGGGGAATCCAAAACCCTTTTCGGGCCTATTGGTCACCTACATACTTTTCACCACGGGCTCGTTTCACCATGATACTCTGCTTCCAAATAGGCCTAGAACCATAGAGTCAAGTAACCCTGGACTGAACCCTCTGAAAGGGTGAACCTAGGTAAATAAATGCTCCCTGAAGTTGTTTCCCTTTGTCATTTTGTCAGAGCCAGGAGAAAGCCCGCAGTTCAACCTATTACAAACTGCATATTCACGGAGCTTTTCCTTCACTTTTCAGGCAAGTCATAGTGACTTGACAATTATTGAATAAAGAATGAGCCCCCTTTTTCTGTTTGTTTTTCAACTAGATGTGCAATTTGGTATGTCACAACCAAAACCATTTTGTGGAGAACTATGATACTCCGAGGCCCACAGGTGACTGATGTAGGTTTGTTATTTAAACAAGCACACGTACCCGAAGTGCAGAGGCCTGTGAGTTTTTTCTTGATTGCAGGTGGGCGAATTTGCTGTTTCTGGAAAGGCTCTCATTTACTCAGGCTCGCTCATGTGCCCTGTGTGAAATGCGGAAAATGACTGCCTGACTCGGCTTTGGTTTTGGGCGGGGAGGTGGGGTAAGGGGGGTGCAAGACAACGAACGGGCATGCCAGGAGAACTCTGTGGGAAAAGCTCAACAGTAAATGAGTTTTATTCACGTTCTGAATTTTCAGCCAGCCAGAGAACTTTCTGTTTGATATTTCCACCTGACTAGGCTCCTTCGTATAATCAGCTCCTTTCTTCGGTTCCCCGTTGTTAACTGCACGGCCTCCTAGGTTGAATGTACCCTGGGGAGAGACCGCAATGATCACAATGGCCCAGCGTGGGTCTTGGCACTTGGTGTGTGGGGCGAAGCTGCACCAAGCTGTGGGGCCTCCTGGAGCTCCACTCTGCCCTGCCTTCCTGGGGCCCCCATCGCACTGCACCGCTCCGCAAGGCTGAGTAGACAAATCTCTCCACACCAACTTCCAGGGAGCTTTTATTCTTTCGAGGGGTCTCAGCGGCTCTCTCATTACGTCAGTCATTCGGAGCACGGGGTCTCTCCCCACTGTGCCAGTACATATCCTGATGTTTCTTTCTCTCTTTTTCAAATAAACATATAAAGGGCTTAAGAGGAAACATACCCTTCAGCCCTGGAACTCAAGCGGTGAAGACTCATGACCCACACTGAGCCTACGCACCAATGGTGTGGGCTCGTGAGAGGAAGAGAGCATGAATTATAGCACACTAATAAAACGGTGATTCTGTCCCATAATGCAATCGTGACCATATCAATAAACTAACCATGAGCTAAAGAGGACTCAAGGGCATCCTCCAGCCACTGTTACATAAACCACGTGGGTGACTTCCTTCAGTGTGAGGAATGAGGCCTTTGGTGTCAGCAGAGCCTACAGTGTTCCTGCTGAAAGCCTGGGCCAGACGAGCAGCATCTACACCTCCCGAGATGTGGATTCTACAGGTATATGTAGGATTCCAAGCCCTGCATAGGCTTAATGAGCAAAGCTTACTTACACTCTAATGGAATCTTAAAATATACCCTGCACTTTATATTCTGAAGCACTGAGTCCATTTCTCTAAATTTCACTCATTGATCTTTCACTGTAGTAACTTTTCCTTCTAGTTCTATTTTTTTTAAAGAGAATATTTTAAAAAGTAATCTATAAACCCAATGGATATATGGTCATGTTCAGAACTTTGTGATGGTGCTTCTCCAGATTCCCATCAATAAGACTGTTTTAAATGATATGAAGGCAAGTGAGTGTGAAAGCATTTTTTAGTTCTCAGAACGGACTTGCTTGGAAGTTCAGTTCTAAACAGTGTTCTGCCTGCCTTCTCTGTCTGTCTGTATGTGTCTCTCTCATTAACACACACACACACACACACACAGACACACACAGAGCCATTGGGTATGTAAAAGTCCTGTCATTTAGCCTCAAGTAGAGAATTGACTAAACATGCATTTGGGCCATCTTTAAATTGATTCAGTAATTGTAGGATCACCGGTTGGCAAGAATAGAAATGGCTCTAATACAACTCTATTGTTAGATGACACGATTCAGAAAAATTATTTTCCTATGGGCTGCTAATCTTACAATGATATCTAGCTCAAAGAGAGAGATGTTTGATTGATCAAATTCAAAACTACATCTTAACACAATTAATTAGGCACAAACCCCAGGATAAGTCTCAGGAAAAGCTTATTGGTTCAGAGAAGCCTAACTATTATTGAGGATGGGTTGTTGAATGTGTCCTTGCTGGTCTCCATCTCTGGGATTGAAGATACTAGATCCTGCCTTGCTCATCTCCTCACACGGTTGTTCTGAGTTTCTTCATCACCTTGGGCTTGGATCTCTGCTCTACCAGAGTTAGGACAGCAAATGTGAGAGGAAACACGGCAGGAAGGGCCCAGGAAAAGCTGTGTCAGCCCATGAGTCTGCTCTTCACCTCACCAAATGTGTAACACTCCCATCACCGCTTAGCTGCAACCCATTGGCTTCTACTCTGTTCTTCAGAGGAAGGAAAAATACATAAAGACCCCACAATCCTTCTGGCATTAGGTCACCCACCAGCCATAGGTACAAATGCTCAGGCCCTTGTCTCTAACTCCAGTGTATCTTCCCATCTAGCTAGGCTCATGACAGAGACCTGAGTTTGTCCCACTGATCTACTTCGTAATGGCTCCACTTAGCATTAATAATAATTAAAGAAGAGGTCAATTTGAGAAAGAGTTGGGCGGGAGGGTAACAGGAGAAGTTGGAGGGGGAGGGGGGCAGAAATGGTATAAATACAGTGCTTGTGTGAAATGATTTAAAAAATTTAAAACTTTTTTTTTAATCTAAAAGGATTTGTCAGAGAGGTGCGCCATTAAATTTTAAGCATTTACTTAATATAATACAGTATAACGCTCAGATTTGATTTTGATATCTACTGTAATGCACGTCAGCCTTTAAAAAGAGCAAATTTTGTCATATAGCATATACCCCAAAGCACAAATACATAACTCATAATACATGCTTACTACGTGATTCCATTCAAAAGTTATCTAAAGTAGTTAAGGGTGAAGAAACACACAGCTGGATGGCTGTTGTCAAGGATGGAACAAGTATTGGGGAGTCCTGTTTGGTGGATCTAGTTTCCTTGGGCAAAACAGAAACATTCTAGGCACCTCTGACACAGCAGTGAAAATATACTGAACATGACTGAATTCTACACTAAAAATATTTCAGATTGTAATCTTATATATTCTTACCACAATTTAAAAAAAAAATAAAACAAGAAAGAATGTCATCTCCTAATCAGTATATCGTTGCTATGACTTGAAAACCTAAATGGAGAATTTACATTTTCCCATCTTGTTTTAAGATAGGGTCTTGGATAAATTATAATCGTTGATAGTTTCAAGGGTACCAAATGCTTCACTTGCAATGTCTGTGGTATATTATGATTTGTTTTGACATTGGTGGAATTTGAGTGTACAAAATGAAAAACGAAACTTTTGCAGTGTTTAAAGGAGTAAACATGGTAGACCCTCATTTCTTCCTATTAGTTAGCTTTCAGACTCCTTTAAGTTTTAAGTCACTCAAATGCTCTGTAGAAGGACAGATCCATGCTGAATTGCTGTATTAGTGATTGACAAATGTCCAATAGAAGAACTTGCTTTTGACCTTTACCCAGGGTGAGCTAAAAAGGTGACTTTATGAAGAGCACTTCTTGGTTATTGGTACAATTTATGTTTAGGGGATAATTCCTTGGGGGAATCTCCTTGGGGCTCGCTTGTGTTCTATCCCTGTGTTCCGATATATGGTCCTGTTCCATGTGCAGCCAGAGCAGCTTCCCTGCTAGAAAATGAAAGTGATGCAAACCTCTGTCTCTTTTCCCCATCATTTCCAGAAAGCTCAGAGCCAGTTTCAAGCATTTAAAATGAATAATTCTAGGCTGGAGAAATAGCGCAGTGGTTAGAGGCAATTGGTACCTGATGATGCAGGCCTGGTGACCTGAGTTTGGTCCCCAGAACCTACTTAAAGGTTGAAAGATAGATCTGTCTCTGAAAAGCTGTTCTCTAACCTCTCTCTTTCCTAATAATAATGATAATAATAATAATAATAATAATAAATTTCTAACTTAATAGTCATTTCATAATGTTTCTGGGATGAGTACTAAGCCCCACCACTGTAAGTATTAAGTGCTGTGTCTACATTTTATATTTCATTATAATCTAATCTGAATTTTATTATAGATTTATTAAGATAGAATTTCTGGGCTTGTAGACATCAAATCATGGTTGAGTCTTCACACCTGTCTTAGGGAGTCTTTTCCATCCGTGATATTGGCTATTGAAGCATTTCTTAAATGTTGAAAAACAGTCCCTCCAGCTGGAGACTGAACGCGAACACTTGCAGTGCCGGGTGAGTACCACAAATGGCCCTCTACAGGCACCGTACTTCTTGGTCGTTTCATGTTTCATCTTTTCTGTAACACAGCCATCATTTTCAGAGATAAAATGATAATTTTTAAAATCACTTACCGGTCAAAGTGCTTTAGATTTCTGCCTCAAACCTGACTAAACTTAACACTCTGGGTATGGGTGCTGTTTTTATCCTGTGGTTTTGAAATCCCTTTGATATTAGACACCGACTGTGAGACAAGAGACATTCGGAGCTGGAAGGAAACTTGTGAAGAGCTTTTCCCAGCCCTTCGTTTTCTGGGAAAAGAAACTCAGGTACAGGAGGAGTAGGATTTGCTTTTGATCTTCTGGTACAGGACTCTTCTCATGACATCTTCTGCCTCATTCTGTGGTCTTGTGTTCTGTTGAGACATACTTGGAGGTTAGGTCAGAGAGCTTCCAGGCTCCGTTTCTGCCCTCATGTCTTGGCTTGTGTCTGAAGTTCATGGCCAGGCTGAGTTACTCTAGTAACAGGGAGTTAAGAAGATGATACACAGAATGTACCTAACACCGTGCAGAGGAATCTGGTACCACGTGCACCGGCCCTGAGTATAAGAAGTCTGAGGGGTACAGCATTATTGCAAGAACACGCTGTACACAATGTATGGGAGGGTTCACGTGTTCATTTCAAGTTTCTAATCACCTCCATCTCTCTTTCAGAATGCCGCGGAGAGATCCAACAGAAGAATATCACGTATGTACATCTGTCCTTAGAAATACGTTGAAGTCAGTATAGTTGGAGTAAAAACAGTCACACAGGCTCATATGTTCCAATACTTGGTTCCCGGTTGGTGGAACTGTTTGAGAAGGATTGGAAGTTGTGGCCTTGTTGAAGGATGTGTGTGTATGTTGTGTGTCATGGGGCCTTGAGGTTTCAAAAGACTCTTGTTATTCTCAGCATATCTACCTCTGCCTCCTTCTTGTGGAGCAAGATGTGAGTTCTCAGCTCTTCCTGCTGACATGTCTTTGCTTTGGCGTAAGATATTTTAACCTTCCGAGACTGTAAGCCCCATTAAATGCTTTCTTTTATAAGCTACTTTGCTCATGGTGTTTCATCATAGCACTAGAAAAGTAACTGATATAAAGTCTTTGAGTTTTTATGACTCAGTCACTGGTGTTCAGCAGAACTCACTGCGGTGATATGGGTGTTTAACGTCTGCTCCATGGCGTATTGAAAGTCCCTGGTCTGATGGGACTACTGAGACTGTGAAACATGGCCCGTACAACTGAATAAAGAGCTTGGTTTTAAGTTATTTGGTTTTAATGAATGTAAATGTCACATGTGGATGCTGGTGGCTGTTCTGGACAGAATGTGACAGCAGAAGAAAGAGATGCACATTTCACAAATGGGACGATCAGCTTTCACAACACAGATGCAAAGAACAGGCAGGTAATTTTCTTTTATTTGCAGTCTTTTCAGAGTTTCAGATTAATCATTGTTAATCAGATGAAGACATCTCAGGAGAGGCAAAAAAAATCCACATCTTTTTCTAAAATACAGAGAGAGAGAGAGAGAAAGGGTGGGGGGAGAGTTTAGTGACAGTCACACAATTAACTTTTTTAAAAGAAAAAGAAAAAAGTGAACACTATTGCCATCTTGTGGATCCCGGGTGCAGGAACATGTTCTGGTTCTGCGAAACGTGCTGCCTATGAGAGAGGATGGAGAGGGTGTTCACAGGAGTCACCTGCTCTGTCTACTGCTGCCTTAAATGCAGGATCCTCAGAGGCCTGGAGGAATATTCACCAGAGAAGACAATTCTAGAAAAATCGGCCAGTTTTCAGCTCTGAATAGTTGATAGCATGGACCAGGCTCTGAATTTGCCGACAACGAACACTGTGTTCTTATTAAACAGTTGACTCCTGCTTTCGACAACAATCATTTACTAATAGTTTACCCTCCTTTACTTCTTTCAAATATCGTGAAAATAGAAACGGAGATAGGATAACAGATACAGAGGGGAAACTACCTGTATTTTCAGTGTGTGGTGTATGTGTGTGTGTGTGTGTTTCTTGTGTAGAGCATATGTGTGTGTCATGCAAATGCACACGTGTACAGGGGCATGCATGCAGTTAGAGGCGAATGGAGGATAATAGTTGTCCTGATCGATCATTCTTTGCCTTATTCCCTGAAGACCTTGAGCCAGGGTCTCTCATGGAATCTGGACCTAGGCTGGCAGTCAGCAAGCCCCAGAATCCTTCTGATTCAGATCTCCATAGCACTGGAGCTAAAGGCCTGCGCACAACTGTGACCAGCTATAAACATGGGCACTAGAGAGTTGAACTCAGTCCTTAATGTTTCCAAAGCAAGCACTCTTTTTCACCTAGCGATATCCCAAGCTCTATATTTTCAACTTCTGAAATGCTTTTGATCGTCATTGTGGTTCTATTTAAACACATACCAATATATGGAACTCCTGTTGTGGAAGTTTAATTTTAGTTATGTATAAAATAATTGTTTTGTGCACTGTTGGGAAAACAGCTGCCTAGGTCTTGGCATTTTGTATTGTCTGCAAGTGTTAGGCTTATGTGGCGGATGTTTGATTGCTCAGGAGCTACACGTGATATCAGTAGAACACCTGAGGAGTTCTGTATCAATAAAACCACCTGAGGTCAGGCACTCAGCGGTCCACTGTCCAGTTTGGTGCCGGTCAGGATACTGGTTCCCTCTGTTGAGGTCTGCAGGGTTTGCGCCGATGAATACACCTTCTTGTCTCCTTGCTGAGCCACCTGTACTACCACACACTCCCACCCCTAATGTCTCCGATATGATTAATTTTCTTCCTCTCATTCCATTTTCCTCTCATGGAAAGGGTTGTAGGGCCCTCTAGGGCAGGAACTCTGCCTGGTGTTCGTCAAATATTAATTGTAATTCATACTTATTAATTGATTTGTCTTCCAGATCTTCTCCTGCTAATGTGCTCACAGATACTTTCCTGGTTCAACTTAATAATAAATAAATTTGGAATTTGCTTTCGTCTAGATAATCCTTATTGATAAAATAGAGAATAAAAGATTATTTTACCCATATGATGAGGGTGAGAAAGAGTATATATACATATTTTATGATGGAAGGGGGAGAAGACATGAATAATTATATATTTATAATTTTGATATTTGTATTATCCTGGCTGGCTTTACCATGGTGCTAATGGATGGTATTAGATGTGTTTTTTCTAATTATAAAATCGATAAATAACTTTAAAAATTTTTTAAATCATTATATTAGGGAATTTGATAAGCCTGAAGTTGTAGGGAAAGGAAAAAAAAGTAAAGTGTAATTGATGGGAAACCTTAACTTCAGAATTCTAGAAGCTTATTCCAGCACATAATAATCATTCAGATGGCATATGCAAAGGTCAGAGGCCGAAGAGAGAAGAGTAGGAACATTGGGGACTTGAGCACAGAGGACTATTTGTCTCCAGAAAAGAACCGACACTGACAGGTGCCCTAAAGTGGAACAGGAGAGTGCATACAGACTGGGCTATAGAAAGAACGTGCATGGTTTGGAATATTTGGAATGTCCACGATGTGCAATCTGTTCCATAAAAGACAAAAATACTCCATCTGAGGCATAAAGGCTGGTAGGAGCACCCAAAGGTGCTGAAGCTGTCACCAGAGGCTTGGCCATGTAGGTGGACTGGTGAAAACAGGAGTGGGAGGGATCTTCCTGGGTTGCTGACTTCAAAAGAGAACAGAGGGATGGGTAAGAAAAGGATACACTGGTAAATAAGATGATAACTGAGAAGCAAGAGACAACTCAAGCGTAATTCCCAGGGCAAAGCAATTCTAAGGATATCAAAGCTGGCATCAATGAAGATTAACACATAAAAACCAGGAAGATCTCAAATAAGAGGCAGAATTTCTTCCCATGTCTGCTTTTCTTTTTCAAGAATAAATTTATGGACCAAATGTAGGGCAATGGAGTGACAGAGGCAGAGCTTTAAGAGCTGTGTAGCTGAAACTCCAGAGGAGCGTAGCTCATCTTCATCAACATTTATGAAAGAAGACTTAAGGTTATTGTGAATACATTTATTATTCTTCTGCATGAATGTAAGTAAAAATGGTAAAAAAGTAATGAAGAAAATTTGTCTTTATCATACAAAGTTTAAAAATAAGCAAAACAAAGTGAATGCTTCCATTTTTGATGGTACTGGGGATCAGATCATTTAAAACCTATCTGCGTCTAGAGTCTATAAATATAAGATGAAGCATAATAAAACTATTTAACATATAGAGAGCTAAACCAGAAAGAAAACATGGCCTAGGGACCAAAGAGGAAAATAAAATCAAATCATTGCTGTGTGAAAGTTGTCCTCGTCATTGTACAACTAAGGAGTATTTGTCACAGAATCAACCAAGTGTAGATAAGAGAAATCAGGACTTAGCCAGAAAAAGGGGAACATGGTACAGTTACAAAGCAAAGACTCTTGATGAACTCTGTGTTCAGTGAAGGAGAATCTTGAAGAGTTCTGTTTACCAGGTCAGAAGATGACCAAGATAAATAATTTCCTTATGTCAGCTACAACTGGGGAATTATAAGTGATGATTCTCTTGACTAGGAACCCCATGATAACAGATTAAAATAAAATAGTCCAAAGTTAGTGATAGCACTAAGCCTCCAAACAGTAAATTTTACAAGGAACATTTTGTAATCCACATCTGCCAAGATTTTTGTTGCTAATTGCCCACTTTTCAAATAATGAAATCACAATACAATATTTCAAAACTCAAAATAAAACACCCCACCATATTTAAAAGTTAACATATAAGCAAACATTTAAATGCTAAGATTTTTTTGACACAGTGTTTCTCTACATAGTACTGGCTGTCCTGGAACTCACCATGTAGACCAGGCTGGCCTCAAAATCACAGAGATCCACATGCCTCTGCCTCCAGAGTGCTAAGATTAAAGGTATGTGCCACCATGCCTGGCAAATGTCAAGAATTTTAGATAAAAGCATGACAACATGGAATAGAATATAAAAATGAGTATGTTTAGCATATATTGAGATATTAAAATATTAAAGAAATGATGTTTAAAATGCTAAGGAAATAGAGTTTCATAAAATTAAAAAAACATACTCTAAGCAATCTAGTTGACAATTTAAGGAGATGAACACAGAAGTTATAAACTATAAAATACGTCTGAGGGACTGTTCAGTATCCAGAACATAAATAAAAAGATTGAAAATATAAAAGAGAATTAAGAGACATAGGAAACAGAACATATTACTATGTTACAATGTTGCAGTGTCGTAAATAGAATCAGGAGAAAATGGTGAAAGTGGGGGTGGTTTATAATTCAATGGTGCCAGGTAAGCGATTTTTGTAGAATTAATGAAAAACAGAACCCTTAGGTTCAGGTAGCATGATGAGCTCCTGGGAGATAAAGAAAATTTCATTTTTAGAAATAATTATTGTGAAAGAAGAACACCCCCCAAATCAAAACTAAATTAATTTACAAATTAATAACAAAGAGGTTGTCATCATATTTCTCAGTTGCAACAAAAGAGAGTAAGACACAAAGAAATAAGATTTAAAACAGATTTGAAAAATAACCTTTCTTTAGATTTTTTTTATACCCAGCTAAACTATGGTTTGCATGACAGTTAAGGACATTTTTAAACAGAAAAAAAACCGCAAAAAAACAAAAAACACAACATTGGGTCCCTAATTGAACAATGTATAGAAGCAAGATGTATTTGAGGATCTGCAAACTCAGAAAGGTCTTGATAAGTCAGCAAAGTGTTGGTATTTGGGAAGTCTGAACACAATGATGATGGTGGTGGTGATGATGAGAAATGGACAATAACAATGAATTTGTTGGGCTATAAATTTGAGATTCAACTGAAATGAACAGCAATGCTAATTCAGAATCAATTAAACAGGATTAGGGTCAAAATTTCCTCTAGACGTGGTTCTTAACCTGTGGATTGTAACCCTCTTGGGGGTGGAATGACCCTTTTACATCTCCATATTAGATATTTACATTATGACTCATAACAGTAGCAAAATTACAGTTATGAAGTAGCAACAAAAATAATTTTATGGTTGGGGGGGTCACCACAATGTGAGGAACTGTATTAAATGGTTGCAGCCTTAGGAAGGCTGCTCTAGGCAATTCTTTGGCCATGAGTAATATCAGAAGCTGATTAGCCTTAAACTTTATTATGCTTATTTATTTAACTCATTTTTGTTCATATTAAATGTCATGGATATTAGTGTTCTAGTGCCATCTTTGTTGCTGTAATAAAACATTCTGGCCAAAAGAAACTCATGAGAGGGAAGATCTTATTTCAGATTCCAAGTTACAGTCAATCACAATGAGGAAAGTTGAGGCAGGAACACAAGCAGAAACTTGAAGTAGAAACCATGCAGGACAACTATTTGTTGGCTTGCTCTCTGACTCAAGTTCAGGTAGCTTTCTTATACAGCCCAGGACCACCCGCCTAGGGAATAGTGCTGCCCATAGTGGGCTGGATCCTCCTACATCAACTAACAATCAAAACAGTCCTCTATAGAAATGCTCCTATACCAATCTGATCTATGAAATTCCTCAGTTAATGCTTTCCTGTCAGATGATTAAAGTTGATTAATGCTAACTAAGACTGGGAACAAACAATAAAAAAAAGGAACTAGAATGTGTGTATTTATATATTTGCATAAAATAACTTTTCCCCTAAGGAACTGAGAATTACTATAGCAGGAAAAATTGATGCCATAGAAACAATGGTATAATCAACATGGTGCATTTTGTTTACTTAGACATATTTCACTCTAAGTTTTATTTTATTTTTCTGTTGCAGTTGGCTCTTTCAAACAGGAATCATTTCTCAATATACAAAGATGACAATATTACATACAGTAATAATTACCTTATATTTCTCAATATTTGCCAGATATTGAAATGTTTAGTTTTTTTCTTTTTAATAGGCTCTGTAGGCTATTGAAATGGTTCAATGGGTAGTAAAACTGGCTAACAAGCTTGATGTCCTGAATTCAGTCTTTAGGTTCTATATAGTAGAAGGAGACCCGAGCCCTGCAAGTGGTCTTCCGACCTCCACACATGCCATGGTGTGTGCGTAGTCCTCACCTCTCCACACACATACAAACACAAATAAATTTATGCAATAGAAGCTAGAAAAAAACCCTATCCTTTAGAGGTGATTTTCCTTTTGTGTAGAATCCAGTTGTATTCATCAGTTTTCTCCCCCATTGTTGTGACAGAATCTGCCCAGGGTTTTAGTCTGTTGGCTGACTCCAGGGCTGAAGCAAGGCAGAAAGTTATGGGTGTGGAAGTGTGTCTGAAGAGCTTCTTTACCTCATGGTTGACAGGAAGCAAGAGTAAGGAAAGGGTGGGGGGACTAATAGAATCTTCAAAACCATGACCCTTGGGACCTATTCCCTCTGCTTGGGCCCTAAAATAGTTTAGAAACTAACTGGAGTTTAGAGCTAACTCTAGTTAAGTTCTGATATATTTATCACCTCTCAAAGTAGCTCTCTCACTGGGGCCACAGGTTGATCATGTGAGTCTATCTGAAACAGTTTCTATTAAAATTATAATATCTAGTTCATCTTTTTTCTCAAGTCTTTAGATTTAATTGTCCCTTTTTTTCTTTGGCACAGGCTTCTTGAAGAAGACCATTTTAAAGATCTCTCTTTACAGATTTATTTATTGCAGGCTTCTGGGTATGAGTGATCTTATCCTTTTCCCCTTGAATATTTACTATGAGCTACAAGCAAGATAAAGATTTGATGAATTCAAGATAATCTTTTTTTTTTTTTTTTTTTGCCTAAACTATATTTTCGGCGATGTCATGCATTTTATTTTTATCAAATCAGAAAGCACATTAAGTTTATTCCAGTACATGATGGGAATGGCCTATCCTGGTGGTGACTTTATGATGATGAAGGGCATCTCTTCATATTAAAGACACACTTCCCTTGCAGCTCAGCAGTGTTAGTGTTCTTTGTGTCAGTAACCTGTTTCACTAGTCATTTAGTTGACCATTCTTTATTGAGCGTCTCACGTGGCAATCTGCTGAGGACAGTGGCGTGCTTTACCAACTGATACTATTCGGTTATCTTAAAGTTCTTCTTGGAGAGGCAAAATAAATGTTTCAAATTTCTCCTTTATTTATTTAATTCAATTCCAGAGCAAGCCTTCAAGTAATAACAAAGGCATTTAATCTTTTTCTTCCTAATTTTAAGATTTTTGTGTTGTCACTATGAACATGTGGGCTTCGATAGACATCGAATGGTTCCGTTGACTACAAAACCGCAATCGTTATTCTTCTCGAGGTACAACTGACAGGAATCGGGCTACTAAAGAATTCCAAGTTGACTCTCAGGTCTTTTTGACAGAATCCATTGTTCCTGAGAACGTTCTAGAAGCACATGCTATTCCTGCTCACACTGTACCTCTTGACACAGACCTCACTCAGACATTTCCCTCAAGGACTCTTTGTTCTTTTCCACCTTGGATTATATGAAAGTCAGAAGCTGAGCAAGGAGGAAGCTTGTCTGCCCTGGGCCTTTTGCGTGCTCAAATCAACCACCAGCAGACCTGGCTTGCATTCACTTTCTCCCCTTCTTTTCTCTTGATTTTTCTCTTTACTGAGCTACCTCCCACCATTATATAAAGCTTATGCTTTGTCGTGGTTCTCAACCTTCCTAATGCTATGACCCTTTAGTGCAGTTCCTCGCGTTGTGGCGACCCTCCCCCCCCACCATAACATTATTTTTGTTTTTCTTTCAGAACTGTAATTTTGCTACTTTTATGAATCATAATGTAAATATCTGATATGTAGATGGTCTCAGGCGACCCCTGTGAAAGTGTCATTCGACTCCCAAAGCGGTCAACTCACAGGCTGAGAACCACTGCTATTTCACTTACTGTGTTAGCAACCACAGTAAATGTGAAGAGACAAAATTCACCATTTAGGACACAGAGATTCTTTACAAAATCCACCTATGTGTTATTCCCAAGAAGAGCTTTCTAGACTGCACTTCCAAGATCTGAGAGTAAAGGAAAGCAGAGCAAACATGCAAGGGAGATGTCTACCAAAAGAACACAGCAGAAGCTCTGTCGGAATCAGAACAAAGCACATTGCAAGACAAGGAAATTTGAGAATGACTGTTACATAGTGCTATGAGGAGCCACCGCTGAGGAAGACAGAACAGTTTAGGGTTCGTACCTAGCTACCCCAAATTTTATGAAGTAAACTTGATGTAACCTTCAGGGAATATTTGCAAATCTGCATATTGAAACATTTTAGCATGTACCTAAGATGTCTAATATGTAAGACATAAACATAGTAAAATCGTAGAGTTGGAACAAAACTGTACGTAACCTTTTTAAAGAAGTCTGTCTGGGTACATGGCAGGCTACAGAGAGTTTTGCCAAACACGTGCAACAGATGCAATGTGCCACTAAAACTGGAATCTCAAATATCAGAGAATCAGTATCATGTGGAGTGTGTTGTCTGACCACTAACATTAGAAATCAAACAACACAATATGACTTTCTGAATGACTCGTACAACAGAAAAAAATGATGAAATAGTTAGACATCAAAACTTGAAAACCCAAGCCGATGTTTTCTTAGAAGGAAATAACTAACATCCAAATGTTCAGAAGAAGAAACATTAAAGAAATCATCAAAAAATTAGAAAAGGGAACCATAGTGAATCTGTACAGAAAGCAGAAGGAAGACAATAAACAGGTTACATTAAAAAAAAAAAAAACCAAACAAACAAATGAATGAAAGAAAATAAACTACATGGGTGGAGGTAAAAAGTATTTCCATTTAGAAGACCAACAAAATGGAAAAACCCAGGCAAGGATGATCAAGGTCCAATAAAGACAAAAACCACAAACAGATCCAGACATAGAGCCTTAGGAAGGACAAAACACCTTCCTGAATGGCAACAGATGAAACCTGCATATTATCCCATTGTAGTTGTCTGTTGCTGTATGTGTACGTGGGCTCACCCAAGAAGTCAAGAAGGCATTTTCATACATAGGAGCCCTGACAGACCTCAGCAGAGGGAACCACCATCCCGGCCAATGCTGTTCTCGATCAACAGTGGAACCTCGAGCGTCTAAGCTCAGGTGTTTTTATTGATTAAGAACTCCTCAGGTGTTCTACTGATAGCACATGCAGATCATTAGCAATCAAACATCCGCCACAGAAATCCAAAACCTGCAGGCGATACAAAAAAGGCCAAGACCTATGCATCCCCTTTTCCAACAGTGCACAAAAAACAATTATTTTAAACACAACCAAAAATAAACTTCCACAGCAGCCCATGGTTATTCAATCCAGCTGCACCTTCCATAGGACAGCCCTCAAATACTTGTTGAAATTTATATGGATGAAGCAAACATCACTGGCAGTTGCAGTGCATCAGTTGCTAATTTTGGACCATATTAATTTGTTAGATCTCTCTCCTCTCCTTCACCACCAATGACTAAAGGGAAGGTGACTGGAATTTTCTAATGAAGTAAGTGATGGTTTCAGGGAGACTTAAGATAGATGTGTGGGGGGTGCAGGCCAATAGGGTCAAAGTCTCAGAGAATTAAGCTGTGTACGTGACTCATAGAGGTGATTTTGAGGACCTCTTACTCCAAATGGGATGTCCGGAAAGACTTTTAGAGATTTTAGAGGTTAATCGTGTTTTCATGGTACCAGCTCCACAATTTTCTATTTTAAGTAATTAGTATATGACTTCTACTTTTCTTTTATCGTTATGAATATTATTATTGATTACTACCATTATTGTGTTCGTGAGGAGTTCACACATGCCACGGACACATCTGCACATCAGAGAGCAAATGTTGGGAGCCACTTCTCTCGTTCTACATCAGATCTGGGGAATGAACTCATGTCATCAGGTTTTCGTGGCAAGTGCTATTAGCCACTGAGCCATCCTCACAGGCCCCATGATTTTCACAGTCCGCTGCATTTGCCACAAGCAGATAATTTTTTAACAACATTAGATTCCACAAACTGACATACATTTCTCTGGAAATAGGGGCTCAAGGACTGAGTCACTACAACGCGAAGGAGACAGAGCTGTGTCCCAGAACTGTGTTCACCTTCGAAAATATTATTGAAGGATATTCCCTGAAGATAATTTTTTTCTCTCTCTAATTGTTTGAAGCACTGCCAAGTTCCCAGTGAACGAACACAAAGAAGAAATACTGAGCAACACACAGGGTAGGTATTTATACCGTTTCCGCTTATACATTCATGCTAGGCTCTGACATATTAACACTCACTGCTCCCTTTTGATGTTTATTGATGGGAACAAATGTGATATTAAATGAATATCGATTCGGATATGGTTTTACTGTCTATTGTGAATTTCCTATTAGAAAAGCAAATGGTCTTTGATTGTTCTCTGAGGACGCTACCTGTGCTTGATAAGACAAACCTCGAAATAGGGCCTTTGCTGAGTTGTCCTGCAAGGAGACCCTTGTCTGGAAAATTCCCTGATTTATTTCTTAGGCCCAAGAGAGGGTTGGAATGGAGTATGCAGATGACACATAGAAGAAAAAAGCAAGAAGACCCCAATATTAGATGCATTTCTTCTCTTTGTGATTCGACATTAACCATCAAGCAGTTAGCTCCTGATGTTATAGGCATGAGAACTGAAAAAAAAAATCAAACAAATCAAAAGTTATTGTTGCATTCATTTCTCTAACAAGATGTATTTGAAAGTGGAATTCTGCAGTGGGAGGACCATGAATGAAGGCCAACAATTAAAATCTCACAGACTTTCCTTCAGTTAAGTAAAATTTGCATCTTGTGCAAATTAATTGGAATTTTATAACAGATGGAGCTGGACCCAGGGTCAGCAGAAAGAGAGTTTGCAGTTGATTGATGAGATGAAGAAAATTTCCTCCTTCCTTGATGTAATAAAAGAAATTCACAGAGATAATTTGGGGACATCAGTGCAGCCTAGGTCTTAACAACAGACCTGGGCACCAGAGTGGAAATATATTAGGACTATTTCCGAGTGTGTTCTGAATTAGCGCACCTGACACTTCTCTCATTGCAAGGTGTTTTTCTTCCTCTCAACCGTGTTGGCTAAGTGACAACAGAATAGCAGGGATTTTCTCTCAGTGTCCCAGGAAGCAGAGCTGAGCCATTGTGTGATTTAAGGCTATTTCTTTCAGCTCTGTGAAATAAGAATCTCAGAGTGGCATCTGCGAGAAGACTTTCTCGGTTTGTATTAAAGCGGCCCGCACGTGAACAACCACCACATTAGGCTGTGTAAAGAGCTTGTCTTTGTCAGGTAAATGAGCTAAATTTGTTACAGTTTTGCTAGAAACAACTCAGGCACTCCAGACATTTTCTTCTGAAGAGATTCGGGTTGTTTCTTTTGTAAAGCAAACAACTTTCCCTGCTTGCCCAAGATTGAAAAGATTGGAGGTGGAGGCAATTGCAGATACCTATGGAGATATTTTTCTGAACATTTTTCTGACATACTGACTTGCTTTGCTGTCCTTTAGTGACCTGGATTGTGCACTGCTGCTCACAGCAGTGGTTGAATATACATTTGTCATTGAAGGGACTAAAAATCCCCAAAGTGTTACTGGCCTGGGTGTAATAAAACAGACAGCTGAACTTGAACTGATTGAAATGCAGTCTAGCCTACAGCTCCAGGCACAGTTAAAGATGTAGGCATGGCAGTGCTTATAAATTGACTTAGCTTTTAACACTGGCTCCACGGAGTCCCTGCCACCCGTGTATGTATGCGGCTTGCTGAACTTGACGTTATGCTGAGCATAGCACTCACCGGGAAGATTTTAACAACCAAAAAGATTTCTCCACATTGCCAACATAAACTATGTGTGTATATGTATCCTGAGTATGTCCGTATGTGTTTGTCTACACGTGCATACATACACACGAAGGCAAGCTTGACGGCCATGGAAAGTGGAGATTCAAGAGCAAGACTGAGTGATGATGATGGTGATGAAGATGACGATGGTGATGATGACGATAGTGATGATTGTGATGATGATGGTGATGATGATGGTGATGATGATGATGGTGTTAGTGTTATTGTTGTATGTGTCTGTGTGTGTACATGTGTGTGCATGTAGGGGCCACAGGTTGATGTCAGCCGTCTTTCATAGCCTTTCTCCACTTTATTTTTTGAGACAGGATCTGAACCTTGAGCTTGCCAGTTTGGCTAATTAATTAATCTCTGCTTCTCCATTGCTAGGATTATAGGCAGCTGATGCTAGGTCTGTTCTTTCTATGTATGTATGTATGTATGTATGTATGTATGTATGTATGTATGTAGTTTCTGGGGCTCAATCTTGGTCCTCAAGCTTGCAGGGTAAGCACGTTACTAACTGGACCATCTCTCCCAGCCCAATAATAGCTTGGAAAAAAATGTCTTGTCCAACTCACTTTCATCAAGGTCCAACATGTACAAAGAGTGTGTCATCTGGTGCACGGGTGAGAATTGTGAGATTGGAAATTGGGTTTTCTCAAGAACAGACTGGACCTCTTCAGTTATCATCTGCAAAAGTGCATCAGACACCACAGTCTCCCCAATGCCATCTCTGTCAGTGTCCTCAAAGCAAAGCATTAACTTAGGAAAATAGACAAAGCAGTTGATGTCTTTACAAGAGATTTCTCAGGTCCACAATCTCAAGGGGATTTCCTAGTCTCATTCTAAGTGTGGCTATGGAGTAGTGTGACTAAATGACAATTTGATTTCAGGAAGGTCTTCATCCCGTCATAGGTCTGCCTCTAGCTTCCAGAGGCCAGTTCGCCATCCTTCCAGGTACTTTGTATTCATATAAAATAGGGATGAAAAATGAAATAAGGAATCTATACGTGTCTGGAGGCTCAGGCAGGAGTCTGTTGCTCCCTGCACTGGCTTGGAATAAAGAAGAAGGGTCAACTGAAATCAGATAGATCAGGAAAGTAAATTAACTTATAAGAGCCTGGCGTGCTCAGCTGGTTTCTTTAATATGTTTTCATGGAGCTTTATTGGCTAGCTAGCAAGTTGTCTTGTCCTTGTCCATAAGCACCACAGAGGATGGAAACCATGACTGAACTCCAAAGGAATGCATGGGACCAACAGCTTGGCCAACAGGAAGATGAGGGTCTCCTTTCTTAAAGATGTAGTGTATACGTCTGGCTGGCCGAAAGAGTGCATGTTTCAAATCTAAAATACAATATCTAGCATATTACGTCAACCAAATGCACAGAATTAGAAAGCCACAAACCCTGTTAGAACATATCTTCTGATTTTCTGGAAAAGTTTTCCAATAAGAACATGGTTACTCTCTTTTGCTATTTGTTTCCCTGAGACAGGGTCTAGGCTAGCCATGCATTCTCTGCATAAACAAGGGTAGACATGAACTCCTGACCCTCCAGCCTCCACACCCCCCAGTGCTGCGGTCACAGACATGTGTCATTGCACCCAGTCATGGTATGTTTCTCACTTGTGGCCATTTTCTACTCCCTACCTCTTCCTTAAGTCAGAAGAAGGAGGGAGGGAGGATTTTTTTTTTATAACATTAAGCATTGTTTACTTCCATAGTTACCTTTCTAATTAGACATTAGCACAGTTTACATGCAAATAGAGCTGTACAGGTTTGTGTGTGAATTTGCTTGTACTTGTCCCTGTAAGTGATTGCAGCTAATTTTGGAAAATAATTTCTATTGCACTCGAAGGCAGAAAATGAATTTACCAATGAGAAAAAATTAAAACAATTGTTTCACACCTCCTGACATTTCTTCACATCTTGAATTTGAAGGTTTGTATCTCCCTGGTTGGCCTTAATTATCTTTGTATGGTTCTAATTCCTTTAGAAAGGTTTGCCGGAGAATATTCTTGTTTTTTTATAATTGTGTTGACGGTATTGAAAAGGCTTTATACCAATATTCTTTCATACTCTTCCTCATTCTCTTTGAAGATACCAAACAGTTCTCTGTTTTTCTCAATTACCCCATGTGGAATGCAATCTTTTTAGTATATTTATAAAAACCTTTCTTGGTTTCTTACATAGAAATCCAAACACAGGCATCACGTATGGCAGCTGATTGACTGGCTCATTCATGTTCTACAGGCCAACTCAAACTTCCAAGAAAATAATAGTCTGAGCCAAATATGAATGATCACAGGCATAGAACATGGATTCATTTGGGCCTGGATATCATTTTCTAATGTGGAAATAGTTACATGAATTTTTAGAGTCACATCCCAGAAGGATGTTATAAATTAAAGCATTTTCCAAGCACGTTGATGGGAATATTAGGCTATAATAGAGCAGGCAAAACCCTGCTGTAGACTAATCTGCTAGCTGACGACATCCTCAGCCTTTGGCTTGGTGGAGGTTAGTGGTCTGCTAAGAACACATTTGGATGATTTTACTTCGAAAGATCTTAGGTTAGATAAAGACATGGGCAATAAATTTTTACCGAGGGCACTGAAGATAGCCCAGGATAATTTTGCTGTGTGTCCACAGCCTTGCAGTTCAGCCTTGAAGAATCTTTACCATGGGTGTTGCTTTTGGGGGGGATGGAGAAGCTCTTTGGCTTATACTCTTTCATTTTTCCTCAAATACTTAGAGAATGCCTAGTGTATATAAAGAACTAACAAGTTTGGAAATATGTTCATGGGTAGAAGCTCAACTTTCATAGACGTTAAACTCTGGAAGGAAAGAAGCATACATATCTAATACATGAAGGGAAAACTTACAGTAGAGGTCATTACAATGACCTTCTACTAACAGAAGGGAACAATAAGTGTACAGCTAGGCATAAGGGGTGAGAGTCAGCCTGGATCCCACTTGGCATCCCGCCCTACATCACTTACAGGGTGTCCAACCCAGTTCCTCCTTATAAATTGAGCACAGACGAGAGCTGATTGCTTGGGGAGTCATTCTTTCAGGGAACCACAGGATGATATTTGAAAAGCAGAGAGTTTTTTTTTTTTTTTTTTAAATCGTGAAACACTGATATAGAGTTTGTATCTTTAAAGTGTCTATTGTGTTAATTCTGCAAGAGAGTTGGGGTGAGTCAGGAAATCCTCACAGATGTGATGTGTTAATTGGCTTCTGAAGGATGGGTGGGGATTTGTCACCGTAGACAATAGGGGCTGATCAGATGGACAGCTTCAGGGGGGCCAGGCCTCACAGGGTGCTGAAACATCTTTAGAAAATTAAAAGCTGGTGAAGTGGTGTTTGTTAGAACTCCTCCCATGGAGAGCACCGATTGTCGATTGTCGATTGTCGTTTCTGGGAATACTGCGAGAAGCAGATTGGGGTAGAGGAAGGAGACTCCCAGGGGCTGTGCTCCTGGAACAACAGATGGCCGCTAAGTGGCTTCCTGGAGCCGGGTCTGCTGCACTCACATGGTTATTTGGTGAGCACTTACCCCCAAACCTTGCAATCTTTGCTCTACCTTAATATTAATTCAACAGAGTACTAATTCCTAGATTACCTCGAAGCAAGGTTATGTGGTTATCCCAGGCAGAGGGGAGCTTATGAATAGACGAGGATTCAGGAATATTCATGGTATATATTCAATGTGGAGTGTAGAAGGTTCCGGAAGGGTAAAAGGAACTGCTGGTGAGAGGAAAGAGAGGGTCCTGGGATGAAAGTCTTAGACGCAGGAGTCCAGGCTTGAGTCTCTAGATAATGTCCATCCACTTGGAATACAGGTGGAGGTGAAGGACACAGATGGGTTTGTAGTGAGTGAGATGGGGCTGTCTGTGTGGGAACAGGAGGCAGGAAACTACTGTTGAGGGGGGGGCTTTGAAACAGACCAGTATCTGGAAACTGAGAGCCTGAAGTCAGCCAGTGGTTGCCCACAGAAGACAAGGGGAATGAAAAGATAGCAGAAGCATCTCTGTAGACTTAAGTGACTGATGAGATGCAGAATTGGTAGTTTGGTTGCTATCACTATTAATATTTATTTATCATGTATTTATGTTACCAAATTCTACTAAGATGAATTTCAATATGTGAGCTGGATCCCGGAGAGGCATGAGTCATATTCCGCTGGTCTTGACAATTGGGTGTTCCAAGGGCTGCAGTTTCCATGAAAGAATTTAAGTCGACTATAGATCATTACCATTTGCAAGGATAAGGTAATTGTTAATAAGTTCAAAAACGCAAACATGGTTTTAGTAAAGGAAGTCTGCTTATATTTAAAAAAATATTTTGTGGTATGTTCTTTGTCATGAAAGACAAACCAGGGATTGAGGAGATGGCTCAGTCAGTAGAGTACTTGGTCCCCAAACACCTGAGTCTGATTCAGAGAACCCACACAAACTTTCTGGGGCTTCGGGGGGTGGTGGTGGTGGTCTGGGGAGAAGGTTCGGTGGCTAAAGTGATGCTGAGTGGGTCCAATTCTTAGTTCAGATTCCCAGTATCCACATAAAATCCTGGTGTGACAGCTCAGACCTATAACCCCAGAGCTGGAAAGGCGTGAATCCATGGGTCCCTGGGGCTCCCTGGCCAGCCATTCTAGCTGCAATGGTGGCCTCCAGGATCAGAGAGAGATTGTCTGAAAAAGAGAACAATAAAGTTGGAAACCCGAAGCTGGCCTCACTTCACAGCTGAGCACCCTGCCCAAGATGATAACAAACATTTACACGTGCTGCAAGTGTTGGCAAGTGCCTGCATTCTAAGTAGTGGGGGGCTGGGGACAGGAGGATCCCTCAGACCTGCAGGCCAGCCAGTCTAGACTGACTAGTCAGCTGCAGAGACCCTGTTTCAACCAGGGACAGCATTCCTGAGGATGGAAAATGAGCTATTCTCTGTCCTCCACATGTAAACACATGTGCACACATACCTGCATATACACATGATCCCCCACATATATGAACATGCATACACACACACACACATGCACACACATTCATACACACACACATACATACACATATGCACACATACACACACACACATGTGCACACACACACATACGCAGAGGGGGGAGAGACAGGCAGACACACAGAGACAGACAGAGACAGTCACACAGGGAGACAGACAGAGAGGGAGAGACAGAGAGAGAACCCAGACACAAGCAAAACCCTATTATTCATTTTGGCTCTTAATTATGTTAAGGCTCCATTCAAAATTTTATTCACATCTATCAGTCTCCTGTCGTCTTCTCTAGAAGAATTTGACAGAAGCCTACATCTCCTTTGAACTTTAAAACCCTCGGCTTTCCAGTTAACTTAATTAAGGATTCTTTAGCCTAACCATGTTATTTCTATCTTTGTTCTATTCTAATTGGGCTCTGAGCCAGCTCTCTGAGCAGCTCTTGACTAGCATTTCTGACAGAGTTTGCATTGCACTTCTCTGTGCCTTGTCTCAGCCTCTTAAAAGGAGCCTGATCTACACCATAAACATATTCTTCTGGGCAACGCAGGGGCTTCCTTCTCACCTATGTGAGCTGCATAGCCTCGTGTGTCACAGAAATGAGAGTAAACCTCAAACAGTCAAGGCAAATGTGCACATTGCTGCCGCCAGGGCCCTGAAATAAGGCACAGCTTAAGCCCCGGTGTGAAATAAGTGAAAGCTGCTTGCTGGTTCAGCCCCAACCGCATCGGAGGTGTGACTCTTTTCAGTCACTCTCGAGGAGAAATTTCAAAGGGCAAACTTGTAAACGTAGAAAAAAAATGGCTCCGGCAGAGTTTGCGTTTTTGTAGATCCCAGGAAAATACACTCTCTTTTAGATAGAAAACAATGGATTTGATTTAAAGAGAAGAGAAAGAAGGAAGGGGGAGATGCACAATGTTTACAAATGTTTACGGAATACCACTCCCTCACAAGTAGGTGTGTTCTATGCGTAGGATATATTACCCTTGCGGAAAACCTTTGAGAAGGATATGAGGCTCCATTCTGTATTTGAAGTGACTGAGATTCCCAGGGGTGAGCGTGCATACAGGTGCCAGCTAGATGAGCACTCTAACTGAAGTTAAGACCTTTTGACATGATGTATAAGTCATACATTCAGACTTAGTCACACTGTATTGTCAAATTGTTTTCCTTTCGAACACACACACACACACACACACACACACACACACGTTTCCCCCCAGTCAAGGGTCTCAGTACCTAATCCTGTCTGGCCTCCAATTCATGTTCTCCTGCCTCAGCCCTTTTGAGTGCTAAGTTTTCGAGCAGACGCCAGCAAGCCCGACTTTTTAAAATTTTTATATTTGAATCTGATTTTCAAAATCGTTCTATGCAGATATGCCCATGTAATATAATATCTTCTATTTCTAAAATCCATTTATGAGTTAGTTATTTGAATGCTAAAAAGATTTCAGAAGGAAAATAAGATACAGAAAAATGGAGTCAACGGTTTGGGGTCCTGAAGTTCAAATGTGAGTGGGAGACAGCAACGCCCCTGGGAGGAGAAGAGAGGCTTCATTTCTTGAAGTTGAGCTTAGCTTCACAGAAGCTGTTGCCCTCTGTGATACGTGCGGTGTTATCTTTTCATATCCTATCTTTCATGCTGCCCAATATCCTAGAGTCTTGTCTAAAAAGCCTCTTGTATCAGTCTAGGTCTAGCCAGAAACCACAAGGTAATAGAAGGAGTAGACACAACATGAATTTATGAGTTCTGGTAGAAGAATAACAGACGTCTGAGGACTTAACGGGATACCCTCGCCCGGAAGAAGGGAACCCCAGGGAAGAAGAACTCGGAAAGGCATGTCCCTTTCCAAGACATTCGGAATTGAATGGCTGAGTGGAAAAGGTATGCTTGCAGCCACTGGATGGTGCAGATGTTCTCTGGATTTCCCGGGCTTGAGTTGGTTCAGTGGTGGGAAAACAAGGAGCAAGCAAGCTTCTAGAGCATAGGCAAGTCAAAAGGGCATGATCTGGGAGGGTGGCCGTTAAGGCTGTGGGCAGGTGCGCAGAGGAGGTGGTACTGCTCAGGGCAGGAGGTCCGGTGTACGTGGTTTGCCTCAGAAGAGTCAGTGGAAGAGTCATCAGGCTAGGGCTGCAAGTGTAGCAAAGGCTCGTGCGCCAGGGCAGGGAAGAGCTGATGACCTGACTACACCTATGATATAGTCACGCGAGAGCCACAGGAACCAGCCAACCAGAAGGCCTGATGCACAGATTAGCCTGAGAGACCCTTCCTCTCCCAGTAGGCATTGCTTCTCCCAGGCTCTTCCACCAACAGGTCTTTCGCCTGGATCTCCGTGAAGGAGGAATGCTTCCAGTGAACCCCTCTTTACAGCATAGGTACTTATGGGAATTTGGAGCTGAGAGGCAATAATTGATAATTAGCTCACTTCTAATCAGGGACCGTCAGACCTAACCAAGCACCTTCCCCAGCCACCCGCTTTCCTCTTTATCCGCACAGTAGTCCATTCCCACAGTGAAAAGAATTCTAAGAAAGCAACACAAACAGCGGTTTGATTAAAATCGTGAAGGGTTAGTTACGTAGAACCATTCCAGGATGTGTTTGGGTTTTTAATCTATGGTTTAGCATAGCACCTGGCGTGTAGTAGGTGTCCAGATAATATTCATGTAGATGTGTCCTGAGCGATGGTAGTCATCGGTGGGTAGTCACAGTTTTGAAAAGTGAGAGCGAATGCAGTGAAAGAAGACCAAGATGCAACAGCACAGGTCGGAAGTGTGACTTTGGAAGTGACCTGGATGGGTCGTCTCACTGATGATGCCCCACCAATTGTCTTCCAAGGCGCCTGCCTCACTGAATGTTTCCGAATACGAAGACTCAAGGAGGATGCTCTGATTGGATTAACAAGCAGGAATGATGGGGACTACATTCTTGATCGAGATTAATTTTGTTTGGCTAATTATCTTCATTAAGTACAGTAAATATGTGCCTTACTGAGGGTGTCAGAAAATAGAATTAATATCCGTATTTTTATTCTCTTTAGATACTAAATACGATTTACATTTCATTATTGCCATGGGAGTCAGCCAACTTCTACTTCATTATCCACTCATGTATCTGTTTATTAATTTATTCATGATATTTCACCTTTTTTTCAAAAAACAACTTAGAGCAAAATAATTAAACCACATAAATGCTTAACATACATGCCAAGAGGCGTGATGAGAACACGCATGGGGATGGTGTCTATAGCTGAAATCAGAGCAGCATGGCAACGTGGAGAATGGGGATTATTTGGGGCCATCTACTGCTGCCTATCAGCTTAATTATGGAAAAGATTTCTTTGAGGTCTCAACATCCGGCACCAAATTCTCACTCTACTGCATGACCACTGGGTAGCCTTGCTAAGAACTTTGTAGAGTCTTAACTTTCACTCCTATAAGACAGAGGTGACATTAACAGCCGTGAAGGTTACAGAAACTTAAACATCTTTATTCTTTGTTAATTTCATACATAAATACAAAATGTTTAGAGCACATCCAGTTCCCTGCACCCTCCCCAACTCCTGGGCATCCTCCAGCCCTCTCTCTGCTGATGTTGTTGTTGTTCTTCTTCTTCTTCCTCCTCCTCCTCCTCCTTTGCCTCTTCCTTCTTCTCCTCTTCCTCTGCTTCTTCTTTTTGTTCTTGTTCTTCTTTCTCTTCCTCCTCCTCTTCTCCCTCTCCCCTTCCTTCTCTTCCTCTTCCTTCTTTTTTCCCCTTCTTCTTCTCCCTTCCCTGACTTCTTTCTTCTCCACGGTTTCTTTTACTATAACCCACTGAATCCAGTTAATGCTACCCATGTGCGCATGGTTGTAGAAGGTCCTCCACTGGAGCATGGGCAAGCTACCATGGGTCACACCACTGAAGAAAACCTGAAGTCTCCCTCTCCCAGCAGTCATCACCTACCAAGAGCTCTCAGATCCTCAGATGGGGTGGTGCTTTCTGAGCCCTTTCTCTTTGTGTATGTTGGAGCGATGAGTGCCTTGATCTTGTGGTGACCTTGTGCTGGAAACCATATATGCTGTGAGTTCATCAGGGCTCACAATGATCACAAATCATTATACCACAGCAATCCTCTTTGACTTTTGCCTCTTATAATCTTTCTGTTCCCTCTTCAGAGATGTTTCCTGAGCCTTCTCCGGGAGGGGATGTTTACTGGTTGTTATCAATTAACAATTGCAAATTAATACCCACAACACAGGTAACTTGCTGTTTAAACTACCTCTAAGAATATATTGTCCCAAATGAAACTGTTCTGGAATGGTATTTCCCTAAGAATTTCCACTGCCCCGCTGTAGTTAGTCTCCTGAATCTAAGATTGTACGCATTTACCACCACGTCTGGTTAGAACTTTTGACTTGGGGTTGATTGCGTGGTTAACCTATAGTTTCAAACACATTTCACCTTGAGAGTACCACTCTGGAGGTTACTTTTCAGGGTGGCATTTTGAGCCTGCTCTTACAGAATGGTCTGGTGTCTGGACTCAAAGTGAGTATTGACTGATGTTCAAGTAACTCTGGCTTCATTTTCTGAGAACTGCATGGAAGTGGTGCGGTGATTTGAATGAGAAGTACCTCCCACAACCTCAGGCATTTGTGCACTTGGTCCCCAGTTGGTGGCGCAGTTTCAGGAGATTATGGAACCTTTGTGGGGGTGGAAGCCCGCTGAAGGAAGTGAGTCACCAGGGGTTGGCTTTGAGAACTTACAGCCTCCTGTTTTCTACTATTTCTTCATGTGGTTAAAGATGTGATCTCTCAGCTTCCTTCATGGGCTACCTGTTGCCATGCCTCCACGAACACGGTTTCTCTCTCTGGAATCATAAGCTGAAATGAATGTTTTCTTTCGTAAGACGCTTTGAGTTATCACGTTTTATCCCAGCAACCAAAAGTAACGGATAGAGACGTCATTCTGGGGATGGAGACTGGCTCAGTGTCTCCTGTCAGAGATACTTATTTTCTGGTCACTGGCTAGATAGAGCACACTTGGTGTTCGTACATAGGAGTGGCCCTTGTGATTTTTGTCTGGGTTCCTCTCGTTCGCTCTGCTTTTCCTTCTGCAATTATAACGTGTGTGAATGTGTGTGCACGCGATACCTGTGCTTGGGGAGACGTGTGTGCTGCGGTGCACATGGAGAGGTGAGGGAACAGCCTTGTGGGATCAGTTCTCTCTTACCTTTATGAGAGCTCTAGAACTAGCCTCCGTTCAGGCTTGCATGGCAAGTCCCTTAACCAACTGAGCTGACACGCTGGCCTGCCAGCCATAATCTCTTATTCCCCTGCGCCCCTGCCATTTCTCCTTCCCCTTTCCTCCTTCCAAGCCCTCCCATTTACCTCTCCTGACTCTCCTTCAAATTTATGGCCCCTTTTTCATTAGCTATTATTGTGTGCATACATGTTATATATTCTTAAACATAATGTGTTCAGTCTGTATAGTGTTACTTGTATGGATGGATACAGGGCTGACCATATGGCACTGAACAACCAGATGACACACTCTTCCCTGGGGACCATCTCCTCTCCTGCTCCCGGCTTTACTCAGTTCCCTATGGTTCTCGTAGGGTTGAAGCCTCATGGGCTTTTCCCTGTTTCCTTTGGCGTGTTCACTGGTGTTGTCCTTGTTCGGTCTAATCTCAATGCTCAGAATTCTCTGGACTTCTTTATGGAACCTCAAACCCACGGAACCAACTGATCATCATATAGCCACCCAAGACAGTCTCTTCTGAGTGTGTCCTTAGCATCTCAAACTCCACATCTCTCAGACCCATTCTCTTATTCCCCAAACTTCTGCTCCGACAAAACTGATATCAGTAGTTAAATCTAGAGCATAAGTAAAGCATAGTTTATTCTGGATGTAACCCCGTTTCTCACTATTGCTCCATTTTGGGTAAATTGTTGTGGTGAGCTTGTTCTGTCTCTTGATCATCTCTCAGCTGAATACCCTTCACTCTTACCACTCCATCATAGTTCAAGACACCTTCGCTCTTTATTTCTTGGAATGTACTTAATAAGTCGCTCAGCTGCCAATCCAGGCCTCATTTCTGCTCACTGCTCACCCTGGAGACTACTCTGAGACCTAGACTTGATTATGTCAGTTCTCTAAGAGGATCTGAATTCTGTCCACTCTTCAGTCTCAGCTTAGTAGTCACCCGAGCTTGGAGAAGACTTATCTGATTTCCTGTAGGTTAGATATGAAAAAAAAAGAAAAAGAAATGTGTATTATAAATAGAATTGTTTATTTAAAAAAATCATGGAAATGTAAGTTGTTTATGAGAAAGATATAAGGTAAAGTTTATTGAATAAAAAACCAGAATGGGCCTCAGAGTTAGTAAGAGTAATTGCACATCTTATAAAATAAATGTCCTTGAAAGTACAAGCAATCATGACATTTTTCTAGGATTGCCTTCTAAGTCCATCTGCTTTCCACTTAAGGCCATCAAATCATTTGCCACCATCACCGCGGCAGAATCTCTTGACCACTGGCAAATTGCTGCTAGATTATTCTATCTTCTTCCTTGCTTGCTTTCAGAGTCCAGCTTTTCAGGTTATTTTGCACTGTGAGATAAATCTCTATTTCAGGCCTGCTGCCTTGATTATATCCCTCTGTTTTCTCCCAACTCTCTTAAAGAGTCCCACTGTCTGCTGCATCAAATACAATCTACTAATAATAGCCTTTGAAGTTTTCCATCAGGCTGGCTCTTCCCTTGGCCCACTTTCATAGGGTTGTGAAGCAGTGGTGATGCCCCATCCCCAGAGCTCCCCTGTTCCCTGGAAGAAGTATTCAACTTTCAGAATAACAACTGCACACCATTCACAATTATCCGTCCAGAGACAGTTTCAGTCTTCCCTCTCCGATAAGATATGTGTGTGTGTGTGTGTGTGTGTGTGTGTGTGTGTGTGTGTATATATATATATCAACTTATGGTAACAGTCCTTAAATCCTTTCAGAACATTTTAATACCCTGGTTGGTATTTATTTGTTACAGTATTCATGTTAACCATATGTTTTTCATCTTCAAACCCTTCTATATTTTGTTTAAACTTTACTAAATGTCATCCCAAAGGGTTAGAAATGGTACTGTTACCTTTGTGGGTCATTAACAAATTTATTTGTTGACTAATGACTAACTTGTGGGTTTGAAACTGTATCAGCTTTTCCATATGGGGAAATAGAAGCACAGATTCATTGATACGTGCTAATTGTTATTTAGGGACAAAACACAAGTATGGAATTTATGTTACACAGATTTTGAATATACTCAATGCCACAGAAAGTACGTTTTATAAAACCTAAAGGAGAGGAAACGTAGAGAAGAGGTACAACAGTTTGCCTAAACATATTCATCTGAAATCTTTAAGAAGCTTCTCATGCATTAGAAATGTAACCAAACACCCATATCTTTTCCATCCTGCTGATTTCTGATATAGCCAGGGACTTGAAAATGGGACAGTTTCATGATGGGCTCTGGAAATTGTAATGATTTGGGGCCATTTCTGATTTTGATTCATGAAACAATCATTCTGAATTACTTTTTTCTATTTGGTGGCAATGTGTGATGGCTTCTAAATTTCCAATTTTTAGAACTCCTAGTCACGACCTAAAGAATATTCTGTAGCCAGTAAAATTCTGAGGGGTCATTCCAAGATCCACAAGATTTCTGTTCTTTGGCAAACTTTGCAGATATACTTGAGGTTACTAATTAATTGATTTTGAGACAAAGTAAGCTGGATTCACCAATGGGCCCAATGTAATTATCTGACCCTTTAAAATAGAAGAGAGGAGCAGGGAGCTTGAGCCAGACAGATGTGGTAGAGGAAGGAACTGGAGAGTCTAGGCATGAAGGTCTCCATTAAATTGTGATCTCTGAGAAACGGGGCATGCAGAGGCTGCAGAGAGGTTGCTGAAAAATAAGATTCTCAGTCCACTCAGAAAATGCACAGCCTTCAGTCCCAAGTAGCTGGATTCTTCTTTCTACCTGAGTCCATGTGCAGCAGCTGCTTCCTAGAGTGTTCCGTGAAAGCCCCACCAGCTGTCATTTTGAGTGTGATTATGTAAACTGCAGCAGAGAGGCCAGTCATGCTGACCCGATGTCATCAAATCTGAAGACAATAGATGGGTATTGTTTGAAGCCGTTGAATGTGCAATGATGTGGTGATGTGTTCTTGCAGCGGTAGGATATGAATGCATACATCAAAGGTGCACAAAGGTTATTTGACCCTTTCCTTTCTGTTAGGAGAGATTTTAGCTCCGTGCAGAGTGGAGATGGTCCTCTCAGGTATCACCCAACAATTCATGACTGGGGCAGAATAAAAAGACAGGGAAAATCACAGAGACACGAGAAGGGGAATGAACCTTTTACTCCAGGGTCAGAGTGCACAACTTCTTAGTAGAGAAGCCAGAACTCCAGCATGATTAACATCTGCTTAAGGCCTCTCTGCCTTCCAGGGTGAAAATGTGCATGCAGATTTTAAAGAATCTCACCAGAAATCTGCTGTGTAATCCTTGTTTGATTTGACTTCGTCAGATTATAATCCTCCCGTGGCATCCCGGAGCCACCCTATAACCTCACTTAACAAGCATAAGGGGAAAGGGAAAAGCGGCGTTTCGAACAATGCTTTGAGATCTAATTTGAGAATTAACAAAAATACATCTGGCTAATGCCCAGATACTTAATTAGGACTCTCCCTTGAGAAGCCCACAGCTGGGAATGTTGTAATTTTTTTCCCTTTCTTACTTTTGAATTTACAATGTCTATCCAGAGAGTCCTTACGTGAACCACGGCCCTTTCCAGAGAAGCTCCCTCCCACACTCTTGGGAGTGCTTTATTTTTTTTCTGAAGCGCCTTTCTGTTTTTAATAAAAATCAACTCTGCTTCATATTGGCTAGTCCTGAAATTCTTTCCTCCACCAGAGCTATGAATCCTGGGTGCCTGGGTTGAGGTTCCTAAAAAGTTAAGGGAACGACCTGGGGTGCCGAGGTGACAGTGCGGAGCTCTGTCCCTCATACCGGCTGTCATGCCATCATGAACTGCAGATAGCCAACGAGCTAGTAGTACCTTGCCTTTGTTAGGGAACAAAATTTAGCTTCTAATCCATGCAAATTTCATTCTTCCTAAGCCTCTCATAGCCAATAGCGTTTCATCTGTGCTCACGTTTGGTATTTGGTTTGATTTGTCTGGAAGTGTTTTGGGAACGACATTCGTTTTCCTCGAGATTTGAAAGTTATTTTTCTTGTCCTCTGGTTCCCGTGTTGTTGGTGTTCATCTCACCGTTTGCTTTCGGCTCTTCTCCCAAAGCTCTTAGAATATTCTTTGTTTTCCATGTCTTCCTGTCTCATGATGATTTATCTTAATCATGGCTCTCTTTTAATTGCATTTTTTGTGGCCATGCTGTGGGACTTTCTGATCTATACATTTATAACTACATGTTCTGTGAAACTTGCCTACGTTGTTTCTTTGATGAATTCTTCCCAGTTTTTCTTTTCCTTGTCTAAAACTTATTCAAACCTTGAAACGTCTCAGCAGATCCTTTCAAGTCCATCGTTATTATTTTTAAATTCTATCTTCGATCTTACTTTATGGAGATGTGTTACATTAGCTCCCGTGTTAATTTTGTTTTTGAAGTTCTATGCCATGCTTTTCAATTTCTCGTGGATTTTGCGTGTGTATGTGTGTGTGTGTGTGAGAGAGAGAGAGAGATAGATAGATAGAGAATCTATTGTCTGTCTGTCTGTCTGTCTATCTCTGTCTCCCTTCTTCTCTATTTTTCTTATTTAATAGCATCTTGTTACTTTTCCAGGCTATTGTAGTCATAGTTGCTGCTGTTGTAGTTGTAAGTTTCTTCTCTGCCTTCTTTGCTTCTGTCACCCACATCCTCTCTTGTGAGTCTGCCTTTGGCTCTGGTTGACTTGTATACGTCAAATACAAGTCAGTTTCCAACACCATTTAGAGAGCATTCAGTAAACACAGGAGGAAAGAATCCCTTCATGGAAGTGTCACCTGGAGAGCGGTGCTTTCTGTTCGCAGCACAGTATTCGCGGTGACTGCTCGGTGGCGAGGTGGCGAGTCTAAACCTGGTAACCAGGCCTGCACCGAGATCCAGTCGACACTGAGTTCTCCCCGGAGCCCAGGTACTCCCTTCATGCTCGTCAGTTTGCAGATCGTATCCCCAGCCTCCCTGTCAATTCTGTGAGCTCTTAATATCCTTTTAATAATTCTGTTTTGCTCAAGTTACTCAGCAGTGATGGAGCCTGTCGCTCCTCTCTGCTGTATTACGTCGTGTATCGCATCCCGGAGGCCATTTAGCCATATAAGGAGCACTAGACTGGAAGTGAGGTGATTGGATTCCAGCCCGGGCTCACCATTTAATTATAGACAAGGCATTTTTCTGGAGGAGAAACCCCCAAAGAACAAAAATGCTAAAAACCCTGGCTAAATAGACCTTTGTAGTTTCTTCCAGGCTGGGACAATCGGGCTGTTGGGAACACTAAACACAAGGAAAGAAATTCTGCTAAATTAAACCCCAACCAACATTTATCTAAGGATAATTTAAAAACCATTTAGAGAGAGGAGATAGGGAAGGGGGAAGACAGGGGAAGAACGCTAGCTGCGCTGATTGATAGAAGGGCTTCGGGCGCTTCCTTACCCAGGTCTGACCTGCTGGATGCCGCGTGATCAGCGGATCTGCTTCTCTGGTGACCCTTCATGTTACAGTTTGGGAGAGGAATCTGAATTCAGGTCATCAGGCTTGTGTAGCAAGTGCTTTACTGACAGAACCATCTCCCGGGTCCATTTTTCCCTATTTTATTGTGTTTTGGGAAGATCAGAAACAAAATATTCCCACGGCACACTTCTCATTCAACAAATTTTTCTGCTTACATCACCCAAGTGCAGGGGTTACAGATGTGCGAGCCACCACACCTGCACCTGCTTCCCTTACATCTGGATACCTAGTGTTCTTGTTTTATAACTTTTGTCCAGTGCTGTTTGGTGTATTTCACTGTGATCTGTGAATATAGGTTGTAATAATAACAAAATTTGGGAAGTTTTTTTTTCTATTTTTTTTTTTCATGGCCTAATGTACGGTCAGTTTTTGTGAATGTTTTGTGTTTAGAGGTGTGTTTTCCCTGTGTGTTAGGTACAAAGTTCTTTATGGACTTTAAGAGACAGCTTATTAATTTTATAATGTAAACTATTTCTAAATTTTTATCTCTTTCTTCAAGAGGTATGATAAAAATAACCCATAATTTTGCCCATGGTTTTATTAATTTCTTCTTCATAGTTTTTTTTTTAATCAAATTTGCTTTGTGCCTTTCAAAGAACATTGAAGAATTATAGAATTTTTGGCCATCACATTTCCTAAGCAAAATCTTCCATTCATCAACATAAGATACAAAATATCCCTCATTTCATGAGCTGTTTGAGCTTCCAGTTTTGCACAAATATGTATGCTCAGATGTGCAGATGTGTGTGTAGTTACATGTGCATGTGTGTGCAGGTATTTGTGGGTTCCTACAGTTGACACTGAGTTTGTCTTTCAAACGCTCTCCCCTCTATAGGCTGAGACAACATCCCTTGCTCAATTGGAGTTCACCTTTTCTACTACCCAGTTAGCTGGTTTCCTTTGGGTATTCCCACCCAAAGCTTTCATCTCCCTGAGATTACAGGGAAGTGGCCACACCCATTCTTATGCTCTTATCTGGATTCTATAGATCTGAACCAACTCTGCATCTCACGCTTGCTCATCAAGCTCCTTATTTGCCCAGCCACCTTCCAAGGATTGTACTTACTTTTAATGACAGAGCAACCCATTTACAGTTACATTCTCTCTCCTGCGTATGTCTTCTAACTATCTCACACTTTCCCATTCTTTCTAAGGCTCTCCATGGTCCTTTTGCATTTATGTTCTTCTTTCTTTACTAGTTTGAAGATCATATATTTTATTACATTTTCTTTTAGTTGCTACCATTAAATATTTAATATTTATACTCTCTTTTCTCTCTCCTGTGTTGGGGTTGTTATACAACTGACTTATTTCTCCTTGTTATTATACTATCTGCCCCAGAGTAATTTGTGTGTAATGTATTACCAAAGTATTATCTTCAGAACCCAAATGTATACTTTATGAGCACTTCCATATCATTGATAGCTAATCTCAGTGTAAACTCAGGGGTTTTAGGGTACTTTTTTTCCCCAGAAAGTTTGAAGTTATTGTTCCATTGTTTGCTAGCATTGCTGATGATAAGCACTGTCAAAATGGCCTATTTTTTCACTTTTTGTCATTCTTATAGCATTTGGGAGTTTATACCAACTCATAATAGTGTGACACTCAATGATGACATTACAGTGGGCACAGAGGCTTCTGTTACCTCTATGCAGAGCTAGGTGAACCATTTTCGAGACATTTTCTCTTATTAGTATGAAAAAAATAAAATAAAAGTCTCTTTTCTATCTTTCTATCTTTCTAAGAAGATCTTTCTTAGAATAGCGTTACTGTTCATTCTGTTTGGTGCATCCCTTTTAGAAGCCCCATGGCTTCTGTGTTTATGCCTCTTTTATAATTGTAATCTCCTAACCATTTGATTTGACATTCTGAAATTGTTGGTTCAGTCTTTAAACTCAACATCTTTTCTCTTTAATCAATCCTTCAACTATCGAGTCAAGTTCTCTTTTTTATTTTTTTCTGTTTAAGATTTCAGTTTATTTCTGGAAAACACGCAGAGTCATGAGTATCAGGATTTAACAGTTATCCTAAAGACGCGCTCTATTTGCCTCATCGATTCTGTTTGGCTTCTTTGTGTTGTCATTTTACTGAAATTTACACCACCTTGTAGTAAATTTAGTTTTCGAACATTTCCAGTTCTTGCTACTTGTTCATCTTTTGGCTGGAGAGATTCTTTTCTACTGATGCTTTATTTGTTTTGTCTCATTACAGGGTAGGCAGGGACAGGCAAATTGGCAGAGGCACCCTACAACAGCTTTAAAAAGGGTGGAAGGGAGGTGCCTGCTGGATGTCTGCTGGGCATGGGAAGACTCTGGTTCTGGGCTCTGGTTCTGGCAAGCATCTCCAGCACTGAGGGCTTTGCCTTTTGTCTCCAACTTTTGCTCTCAATCACTGTTCCTGAACGAGAGGCAAAGGACCTCAGCATGAGCTTCCAGGTTATTCGTGTCATTCCCTCAGGTCACACGGAGCACACTTGAGTGGTCTAGTAGACGCTGAATACACAGAGGCTTGCTTCATAGCAGAGAAACCTTGACCTCTCTCTTTGGATTCCCCCCTGTGCCCTCATCCTTGTAAAGATAGTTCCAGAACAAACCAAGATATGTCAAAGCATGACAGACCTGTGAAAACCTGTCTCCAGAACTGTCTTATTAGAAAGATTGAGTCTTTCCTATTTTCTGAATATGTGGTCCTTAGTACAGATAATGCTACTTCTCTGGATTTCCTGTATTTATATAATTGCTTTTCTCTGTATTATTGAACTAGCTAACACCTCTAAAAGAACGTCAGCAATAGTATTGCTAATGCGTGCTTGTCTGGTTTCTGATTCCACAGTACTGTACTTCTTTTAATGTATTTGCTGTTAGTTTGTGGGAAATACTCTTCATGTGCATTATGATTTGATTTTTATTCATTTCTTACTAATAAGGGACTGCTATATTTTGTGTGACACATTTTCTTCACGTGGCTGCAATCATATTACTTTTTTACTTCACATTTTAAATAGAATAAAGAACATTTCAAATACTGGATTGAATCATCTTGGAATAAACTCTATTTAGTTATTGTACATTATTGCTATATAATTCTATATTTAATTTGTTCAAATTTTATCTCAAAGCTCTATCTATATTTATAACTAAATTTTTCTATAATTTGCTTTCAGGGGTTTTTGCTATCAGCATGCATTAGAAAGCTTAGTGTCTTTTTTTAATTTTTTTTTTTTTATTTAGCTTCTACTCATCTTACAAAGAGATTACATCCCCACAAACCATCGCAAATCGAAAACACATTGAAATACCTAACCAATGGTCAGCAGCAGAGTGGGCACCCAGAACCCTTCGTTCTCAGTCCTGCTCCTGGCTGAGCCACAGCTCCCTGCTGCCACTGCCCTGCACTGCGAGTGTCTTGTATTGTATAGCCAGTTCAGAAAAAGCAAACCTCAATAGAGTGCATTCCTACGAAATGAGCACTGTTTCACAAAACTGTAGAGTCAAAACATTGAAAAATCCTAAGTGGAACCACCCACTTAGCGGTGCAGCCAAACAACAGCTCTCCTGGGCCTTTTTTTGTTTTTTATCAATGGGGTACTAATCCTACCCTTGGTTCTGCCTCAAGACCCACTCATAGGGCCCCTCCTACTAATACCATTCATTACATCTTGGATTAGGTTTCAAAACACAAGCTTAAGGAGGAAGGACACAATTAGATCTTCTATGCCCCGGCCTTTTGTTGGGCCTGCGATTCTGGAGTCGACTCCCTCAGAATTTATTTCTTCTATTCCTAGAAAGTATGTGTTTGTGGGATGTGCCTGATGGGCATGGGAGGCGGCACCTTGCGCCTGCACATCCACAGGCTTTCACTGAGTGCTCCTGTTTCAGCTGGTAGGCAGCTAAAACAGTTGAAACAGCTGGAACATGTTACCTCTTGGGGTTCCTGGTCCTTCCACCCCCTCCGTTTTCCCACCTTCCAGTGGGGTGTGCTGTTGCAACTCTGGTTGGCATTCCCCCGCTATGAGCTCCCAGGTGTCCATCTCTCTAAGTTGTTTGCTTTTCATCTTCTGAATGATAGTTTTATTTATGTGTCTCTACCCTTGTTCTCTTGGCTCTTGTATTTTTATAGCTTCTTATGCCTCTAATGGTCATATTATTGAGTTTCTGGAAAGGAGAAGATATGAAAATATGTGGTCCAGACATATTTCAAAATAGGCATGCTTTAGTTCTCTCTCTCTGTTTCTCTCTCTCTCTCTGTGTGTGTGTGTGTGTGTGTGTGTGTGTGTGTGTGTGCACTTTGTGCTGCCATCAATGTTCTCTCTGTTTATACTTTGTAAGTTATATTTTACAATTTAAGTTTTTTTTTTTTTTCGTTGGTAGTTACATGTGGGAAAGATTTTACATTCAGCCTAAGTAAACAGATTGAGAGAATCCAGCTAAGGAAAGAGTGATCTACACACATTAACTAAATAAAACTCATATCAAAGTAAGCAGGCAACTAGAAATGGCTTTTGCTGAAAAGCATTGACTCCTCCCTCACTTGGACTGGCCAGGGAACAGAAAGAAGGGAGGGAAGCCTTCCTGGTACCTCAACCTTCCCTGAGTCAGCACCAGTGCTGACATGGAGGTAAGCTACTGAGTTCACCTCCAATCACCAGGAAAGCAAGGCCCTTCTGGACCGACCATTCTCCCAGTTGAGGACTATTGTCTGTGAAAGGGAGGCTGAGTCCTCAGCGATTGAGAATATATCAGCCCATCCTGCAGGACAAACCTGAGCTAAGAATGATGGCCAGTGAATGTGAAGGGACCACAGTTTGAACAGACTGCTTGGTGGCATGTAACGCTTGTCATCCATTTAAAACATAAACCTCATTGTATGCTCTGAAAAAGGACTTGGGGTGGGGGGGTCACTGGACCCCTTTACTTACTCCTCATTCTAATGTGGACACTTTGAATGAATAGCCTTTAGCTCTTTCATTGGCTCATTGGGAACAGGTGGCTGAGCCTACCTTGTTAGGGCTGCTGTAGTGCAGCCCACCTTGAAATCTCAGGGGATAAAACTTGAATTATTCCTTTTTTTGATATATTTATACCTATGTCATATACTTTCTTTCTAATAAAATTGAACTTTTTTTGATTAAAAAAAATGCTAAGCTTGAGAATTGAGAGCTTCACAATTTTAACTTTGTATTCTATATTCTTAGTCTAAATATCATTTTGGAATCAAATGAACAAAGTAATCTTTGCTCCCCCCCCCACCTCCCCCCAGGGAAGGTCTACGCTTGCATGTGGAGCACTTCTGTTTCATTAACGTGCACAGTTCAGGACCCACATATATAAAAGCTATCAGCTTTCACAGTAAATATGTCACTGTGTGGCTTAGTTTATTATCATCAATTTGGTAATTAGAGAAAATCTCCACAGAAGACAATAGGGTTGACATTCATTAAAGCAGTTCACAGTAACACATCTTCTCAAGATTTCACACAATGAGTTTCTTTCTCTCTCTTTTTTTTTTAATTTCTTCAGTAGAAGGATCCTCAGTTGGAGATTTACATTTAAAGTGAAAGAGATTTTTAAGGGATATTATGAAAAAATGATTATAAATGAGTAATAGACCAAATATCTAAATGGACTTTGGTAGGCCATCATAATTTTTGATGTGCAGAAGGGACATAAACACAAATTCACCTCACAGCTCAGCGGCATTTTTAAAAAATAGTATTTTATTAATTATTTGAGGTTTTCATACAATGTACTTTAATAATATTTACCCCTCCTCTCAGATCTTCCTCTACTTCCTTACTCACTCAAGTTCATCTTCTCTCTCTTTCTCTCTCTGTCTCTCTTTAAAAACTCATTGAGTTCAATTTGTGTTGCCCAAATACTCTTGAACATGGGGTCTGACTTGGATAGACTACTTTTTTGTTTTGTTTTTTATCTTATTTGCTCTGTATTTATTCCAGTAAATAGGAGTATTAAATGTTTGTAAAACAACCAAGTTATTTTATTTAATTTTTTTTCATAAAACATATGAAACAATTTATAAAAGAATTTTGAGGCTTGAGCCTTAGTTATTATGCGTCGGACCTTCAGGGCTTTAAAATGAAGCTGCTAGTATTTTGTCATCGATGGCTTTGCACACAGACAGAGCTGGCTTACTCTCAAGCTAAGTCTTGGCTTTTCCTCTGAAACACTGGGGACTCTGAGGCTGAAACAGTGTAAGTAGGTTGTTCAATTCAGTACTTAGAGAACAGTGATGTTATTATTTCTCTAATTATTAGAATTTTACAAGAACTAATTTAGTTTAGAAATATATGTTGCTAACAGAATGTGAACAACATTCTACCCCTATTAAAGAAAATGGGAAGATGTCCTCAGAGGTATAGGAAAATTTAACTTACTTAGGGAATAATGTTCAAATACTTAGGGAATTGTGTTATAATTTTAGGAATAAAATGGGTTCAGACAAATTTCACGCCCTATGCAGCTTTCCTTTTTATTATCCAGCAATATATAGAACATTAAAAAGTTGCCAATGTAAGATGATTTTAATGTCATTCATTATTTACTTTTCAGGGACATTAAAACATACATAATAAGTATCTTGAAGTTTTATTAGCTAATAGATATTTAAATAGATTAACAAATTATGTTCTGGGAGATAACATGGTAGCATTGCTTGAAAAATTATGTTATGCACCATAAAATTCTCAGCCAGGAATATATTAAACCAGTTTATTTCCATCAGCTTTCAATCGTTTCTTTCATCGGGCTCCTGACAAGTAACCTCTGCTTTAGTTTTCTTGCCTTAGGCTCTAAATAATAGGAAAACTGGATTTTTTTTTTTAAACAATGAAAAACAGAAAAAAATTATTTTCTCACATATGAAGAGTAGCAACAGCAGTGTCCTAGGCCTGGCCTGTTTCCCAAGCGTGTTCTCATGGCCCAGACTCTGCCTATGGGAGGAGAGAGCTACCTATTAAACATTTCTCCTGTGTGTGTTTTGTATGCGTGTGTATGCTTACATGTCCATGTTCAAGTGTGTGGGTAGATTATACATTTATTAATGTGCACATACTTATGATTTTACAATCACCATTAGAGAGTTCCTCTTCTTTTCAGTTTTGTAACTTTCGTGTGTGTTTGTGTGTGCGTGCTTGTTCACATGTGTGGGGTGCATGTGCATGCATGTTGAGGCTGGTGGTAGCCTTCGTGTATCATTACTTGGGAGCAGTCTGTCTCGTTTCCTGAAACAGGTTCTCTTGCTGGTCCCCGAATCTTGGTGATTGCGCTGAGTTGACTGGTCAGTGAGCCCCGCTGCCCTGCTGTCCTTCCCTGCTCAGCAGTGAGAGCATAGGCGAAGGTCACCATGCATAGCTCTCTACTTCTGGGGATGGAACTCGGATCCTCATGCCTACACAGCGAGCATTTTACCATGTGAGCGATCTCCACAGCACCTGCTAAATCATCCTTAAAGAGCTCTGACCTTTTTCAGAGTCGTGGCTCTGGCACACACCATGCTCTAAACACACCAGGGAAAAAATGCAATGACAATGTTTAGATTAAGCTAACCAACATTTCTTACCTGTCTTGGGAAAGATTTGTGGCTGGGAAAGCCACCTGATTAGTCCATCAAGTATCTTTTGTGTGAGGAAGAAAGAACACCCTGGAGCCTTCTGTAGAATCACAAACACGCGTAGTGACGAACTTCTGACCTTGGCATTTTCCCAGCTAAGTCTGAGACCGACGTATTTGCCCATGTTTTGTCTCTTGCCAGACCTATCTTTCCACCAGTACTGAGTTCTCCTTTCTCTCTTTCCTTACCTTTCCTCTCTACCCTGCCATCCTTCCTCCAAAGCAAGAGTTACTAGTCTCTTTGCCTTCAAGTGAACAGCTTTACCTGTCCTGATTTGTGGTCTTGGTATATTTCTCCTTTTCTATCTTCGTAAATGTCTCTAGACGTTGCCCCAAATGAGTACAGAGAGGCTTCCTACAAATCTACTTAGAGAAAACGAGCACTCAATCCACTTTTCTCATTCTTTACGCAGTGAGTTAACATGAAAACAATATGAGAAATTGCCCTAGAAAATTTCATTAAAGGTTAATAACAGTTTCCCAAGCTTCTCTAGAGGAACAAACCCAATAGGGCCCACAGGCACAGGCACAAACACACCACCCCTCTGCACACTCATGAGTACACACAAACACATGCACACGCTATACGATCTTGCATCACGTGTATAAGGAGCTGGTTCACAGGATCACGGACACTATTAATTCCTAAGGCATTTAGTAAGTGTAAGCGTGAGCTGCAAAGAGGAGAACTGGGAAAGCTAATGTGCGGTTTCACTTGAGTTTGGGGGGCTGAGGACTCAGAGAACTGATGGTCTGCTTCAAGCTGAGGGCAACCAGTCTTGAGAGGAAAAAAAAAAAAGCAACATTTCAGTTTGAGCCTGAAGGTAGTAAAAAGGCGATATCCTGCTTCAAAGGGGACAGATAGGAAGACTCTTTTCTTAATTTGGAGAAGGGAACCCTTTTGTTCTAGTTGGACCTTCAACTTATTGTGTGAAGCCACCACGTAAGGAAAGACAGTCTATTTTATCTGATGTGCCGAGCTGAGATGTTCATTTAATTTAAAACCACTCCTATAGAGAGAAAAACCTGGTCTAACAGGACAATGTTTAACCAAATATCTGCTTACCCTGTGGCCAATCAAGCTAACCTCTAAAATCAATCCTCATAATAATCCGTGGGCCTTACGAACTCAGAAGGAGGAGAAGGGAGAGAGGGAGGAAGAGGAGGATGGGGAAGGAGCAGAGGAAGCTGCCCAATCTTCTTACCTTTAATGTTACTAGTTGGGTCATGGCTGGGATTTCTGCGAGCACAGGAGCCAGCCAATCAGACTTCGCAGGCTCTAGTTTTCTTCAGCTCCCACCTTCTGATCTACTTTCACTGTAAGAATCTCCCAGCGATGTCTCTTCTGAAGCCCTGAGTTAAGCCAGTCTCTTAATCATTCTCTCTAATTGCATACACATCATCGCATTATTTATTAGAGATATCACAGCTGTATGCTAAGATATTTTAAAACACAGTCAGACTTTAATCAAATAATCCGAGAGGAACAAAGATGGTGACCATGCCTGTGTCTTTGTATCTCCAGTGTCTGACATGTCTGCTACATGACAGACATTGCATAGTTTTCTGCTGATCAGGTCAGTGCATAAAACAAGGACTGGTCCAAAGAAGGTGCTCTGGAAAAGGTGAAATGTCAGTCTGAAGAATGAAGGTCAGAATAGTTGATAGTGTGGGAAAGTGTTGAGTCAAATTTGGTGTCCTCTAGATGAAGGAAAACTAATCTTTAACGTGAGCCGTGGATTAAGCAGAAGGCAGCAAAGCAGAGGTTCAGTGAAGTGTGGCTGTTGGTCTATCAAGTTTTGGAAGCTGGTAGAATTACTCAGATGCAGGTATGTGTGCAGCACCTCATTATTAGTGAAGAATTGGAGTCACAGAATCCAAAAGTAGGTATGGGGGCAGACGTGGCCATACGATGGAGACGGGAGAAATGAAGACAATGTGGAAGGGAGGTTCAGAAGAAATGCTAGTGAGAAGGGAATGCAGCCGAGTCAGAGCTAGAGGACTGAGAAGCGTAGTCAGATGTGCAGGCTAACAGAAGAAGCTGTGACCGAGAGCAGAGATACAGGGGGGAACTCTTCAGAGGTCCAGGTGCTTCCCCGAGGAAGCAAAGCCCTGGGCCTGGGCAGTCACCTTGGTGTTCCCTGAGAGCTGAGTAGGGGTGAAAAGCTGTTCATTGAGGACTCTGGGAGACTTGAGTGGGAACAGGTGGAGTGCAGACAACTACAACCACACTTGGAAACAAGCGTGGGAACAGAAAGTGAACCCTGGTATACAAGTCAAGAGACTCTCATTGAGGAACTTCTGAGAGCTCCCTGCAATACTGATTTTATTTTCTACCAATGTCGAAGAGTCACATGCCACGAATTTGAAAGCACAAATACATTTGCTTTTTTCCACTCCATTTTATAATTCTAAACTATATCATTGTTCCTGAATAAGCATACTTTAAATTAAAAAAAAAAGAAAAAAGGAAGAAAAAGAAGAAGAGATGAGCATGTCTGTAGACAGGAAAGATAGAAGAGATCCTGATTTGTTTTTGTCATCTTAACACGTAAGAGCAAAAGTGAGGTTTTACATTTTAGCTACTGTGCCTAAGACATCTTTAAAAGAAAAACAGATAACCTCCTTGAGAGGTCCAGTGCCCCCTAGTGGTGGATGCACTGACCTCGCCTGGCTGCTTAATGTCATGTACTCGCTTTCCCAGAAACCCTTGTTTCCTCGCGACATTTAACAGGCCAATCTAGTATTCAGGTTCTGACCAATCAGAGAGATCCCCTGTTTCCTTTCTAAAGCTTGCATGGCCAGCTTGCTGAGGCACCTTTTCAACAAGTGGCTGACACCCTGCGAGCAGTGGCACCCTTGCTGATTGCATACGTGTCTGTTGATATCCCTGGACTTCACATCCTGCAATGCTGAGTGGGGCTGTTCAGGTGAGATAGTCTTGAGACGCCTTTGCCCAAGGACATAACCTTTTGGATTGCTAGGTGGGGGAGTGGCTAGATCCCAGGTTGACCCTACTGCACCGGATGTGCTCCCTGCACCTGATGTGCCTGATTGCTTGGAGGCAGGAGATAACCCAGACTGGAAGTACATCAGGTAGATGCTTGCCACTGATTGGACCTGGTGAGAAGTGAATAGCCTTGCTGGTTCTACCTTTTTAAGCACCTGTGCCACATGATTCAGGGTCATTCTGTGGGAACTCTGGAGGCGACAGGTTCACTCCATGGGTACCTCGGAATGGACCTGGTTAGAGTCCATCTTCCTGGCCAGTGTTTAGTTAATTTAATTAAAGCTTGTTTGCTTCAAATTTGGCTCAGTTGTGGCAGTCTTACTCTCCACCGAATTTGGGATTTACAAAGACAATCACAGCCACCTGGGAGGAGGCAACTGCAGTTAAGAATTGTCTCAGTTGGACTGGACTGTGGCCGTGTCTGTAAGAAATTTTCTTGATCGACAAGAGATATGGGAGAGTCCAGCCTGCTGTGGTTAATGGCCCTGAGTTATATAAAAAAGCTAGCTAGCATGAGTCAGAGAGGGAGCGGGGCGGGGAGAGAATGAGAGAGAGGTGTTCCGCCATTGTTCCTGCTTCAGTTCCTACCCTAGCTTCTTGGAACGATGGACAGTGACCTGGAAGTGTAATCCAGATTACCCCCCACCCCACTTCTTCCTCTAAGTTGTTGTTTTGGTCGTGTTGTTTATCAGGAAGAAAAAAAAAAAAAGCTAGAATAGAAGACAATATGGAAGCACTAAAGACAGCTCCCATAAAAGCAGTTGTAGCTCTGGCAGTCTTCCTCTGTTGGTAGTCTCGGTGCTACCCCCTTAATCATATGACCCCTTCCCTAAGTCACACCAAATCAAGTTATATCGTTCCTGCTTGCAGAGATGTTTTCTTCCTTCCCTGGAATTGATGACCTTAAAATAATTTCATTTATAACATCCACATTCTGAATGTCCTTCACTCATTGGCGAACTAGTTAATTCTTTAAACTCTAGGACCTGAACATCTGCCACAGAGAGTATGGCACAATCTCTCAGAAAGTCATTTCCCTGATTCTTCTCATTTCCTTTGACTCGTCCCTTTGCGGCTACCCAGGTGACATTTCTCTGACATCTTGCTCTTAGCCCAGTTTAGAGACATGTCCACAGTGTCTGGTGGCGAGAGAAGCTCATTAGCAGTTACCTCAGCACAGTAAAAATTAATGTAGTCTCAAGAGAGTTGGAAGCTTCTGTGCCTTTGTTTCCTAGTGATTCTAATCTATAGGGTGCTCTGGGGTCCCCTGAACTCTTCTACAACTAGTCAGGAGGTTTCCCCCCTCTCCCCCTCCACGTCAATGTGTTTCTTATTGTAAATAAAACCCTTTGTGTCTTTCTTTCTGAAGCACTGATTCAAATCCTTTTCTAAATTTTAAAGTAAAACTCTTCCTTGGGGGTTTCAGTGGATGGCCTTTGAAGTAGTTTTGGTAATTCTTTGTTTCATGGAAGTGAAGTTTATTCAAATAAAAAATGGTTTGCTATCTTTTATTGCACTTCTGGAAAGTTATTAGACTTCAAATGTGATGGATCCACGCAAGAGCCTGCCCAAGGCCTGAATCTTCTTTGCCTGGTGCTTGCTAAACTGAATTACAGGACTAAGTTGTTTTTCAGGACTCTTCTGTCCTTTGCAGGTGGGAAAGGCAGACACACTGAGCTGTGGAGGCTTTCGCTGGGTGTTAGGAGAAAGACAAAATGATGCTTCCAAGGCAGTACTTAATGGTTTAGATAGCACATTTAAACAAGGAACTGTCGTCGAATGGGACCAGATTGTAAGGAAGGCAGCTTATTGGAGAGTAAAATTGGCTCCAAAGTTAATGATGGGAGCAACAGGAAATAACTGAACAAACATGTGCTCCTACTCTCCAGAATTTTCTTGTCTCCATCCGATGTCTACCGAATGTGACACATAGCTGCCAGAAGCCATCTGAACCTGTGGCCTCTCTGATTCTGATCCACGATGTTGTCATAGTTTCTACATTTGAATATTTGCTTTTCTTCTTAGTATTGACCCAAAGTGACTTTGTTATGACTGTACACATCTGCTATTATCTTATGAAGAAATAAGATGCTACTTATCTTTCTGGGCATGGTATCGCATGTCTGTAATCCCAGCAGTCAAGAAGCAGAGGCTGGAGGATCACTGCAAGTTCAAGGCCAGCCTGCTCTATAAATAGCCAGTTTCCAGGTCAGGTCAACAACCATGGTATACAGCCAGATCCTATTTCAAATAAATAAATAAGAAAATACATATTTTTAAAACTTAGGTACATGTATGTATTCCATGTGTTGTGCTAAGATTTTCATCTAATAACCCACATCTCCTGGGAGCTACATTGACCACCCATGTAGGAAATTTTCCTTCAAATTCATTTTCTGAAGGTTGTATATTGAAATTAGCTTATTGAGTTTTCATAAGGCTTTCTGATACATCTTTGGCCTTTTCATTTTTGGGTTGTTGGTTTTTCATTTGTTTATTTTGAGATAGGGTTTCTCGGTGCAGCCTTTGCTGTTGTGTATGGTTGTATATTTAAACTTATCTCCAGATATCATAGTTACTGAAAATATCATTGTGCCAGCTTCCTAAAGCCTAGCAGGCTGTGATTTCTATGGCTAACCCATCCTGTTTTATCATGTAAATAATTTACTCCCTCTGAGTTTAATGTAAATAGAGTTGCTGATCAAGGGGTCATTTGGATGCTCCAGCAGACAGGAGGCTACATTAGGCAAGCGTTTGCCTCCCCTATTGATCTGCAGTTCCTCCACTATAAAAGTTAACGTAATTCAGATGGGTGGGGCCTAGCCCTTCTGGCACCCCATTATAGACCTGGACACCCTTGAAGGCCAAGGGTTTGGGAGGAGTAAACCATTTTATCTCTTTGATCCTGCAAATAGACTGCTAAAGCTAGGAGGGGCTTTTGCCCTGAAAGGAGGAGTTAGAGCTGGAAGAAGGCGGTGTTGGAAGCTCTGCTCAGGTCTGTCTGGCTTGTACCTTTAACCATGTCTCATGCTTCCGTCTTTGTTAATATAACACTGGACATGTGAATCTTGATGCACGTATTGATCTTTACACCTGGCTGTTCTGGAACTCACTTTGTAGATCAGGCTGGCCTGAGACTCAGAGTTCTATCTGCTGCTCTGCTGCTGCCTTTGCTGAGATTAAAGGCTTTTGTTTTTCTTTCTTTCTTTCTTTCTTTCTTTCTTTCTTTCTTTCTTTCTTTCTTTCTTTCTTTCTTTCTTTCTTTTTTTTTTCTTCCTTCCTTCCTTCCTTCCTTCCTTCCTTCCTTCTTTCTAGACAGGGTTTCTCTATTGTAACTGGCTATCCTGGAACTCACTCTGTAGACCATGCTGGCCTTGAACTCACAGAGATCTACCTACCTCTGCCTTCTTAGTGCTGGGATTAAAGGCATGTGTTGCCACTGAAGGGCTTAAAGGCTTTTCTTAACCCACCTGCTATTCCCTCTCTTTACCCACCCACCCCACATTTCCTCATCCCCACCCCCACCTAATCCTTTAGCCTTTAGTTTCCCCCTCTTCTTTCATGTTATCTGTGTCCTGCTATCTTGACATTTTTTGTTGTTTCTGTTATAAGTTGATTTGTGAGCTAGCAGGCTCCAAGTGGCTTTTCATATCGCCTTCCTTTGGGTTAACCCTTCCCTCCCCACCCTGATTTCTTCTACACCCCAGACCTTTTTCTGCTTAGGCCTTCCACCGTAGGACTCAGCCTTGCTACTCTTCTGTGCCCCACAGTTTACTACCCCTCTCCCTTAACACATCCCTCCCCTAAAACCGCTTCCTACTTTCCCATCTACCTTAGTAATCCCAGCTAAAGATACAAAACAAAATATTTGAAACTAGGATCAGCATATGAGAGAGACCATGAAGTGTTTGTCCCTCTGGCCCTGAGTTACCTCACTCTATAGAACTTTTTTTTTTCCTTCAGCTTCCATCCATGTCCCTGCAAATTTTATGATTTTATTGCTTGTTTACGGCTGAATAATATTCTATTGTGTCTATGTACTCCCTTCTCATTATCTATTCGTTTGTTGATGGACATCTAGATTGATTCCATTTCCACGCTGTCGTGAACACGGGTATGTAGCTTCTACGTAACAATAGCCACGGATGCGTGGGCGTCTCTGCCGTGGGATATACGTTCCTTGGTAAACCCGGGTTATATGGCAGCTCTATTTCTGGTTTTTTTTTGAGTACTCTCAATACTGATTTCCAAAGTGACTGCACTAGCTAACTTTTATCTGAGCTCCCCTTTATCACATCTACACAAGTGTTGAGTCCGAGATTTGCCCCCCAAGGACCAGCGAGACCACGTATGTAAAAAGCGAAGGCATTTTTACTCCACAGAAGAAACCAGCATGCTGGGGTCAGGCACAAGGTGGAATGGCTGACCCTGAACAAAGGCTCCCTGGCCTTTTTATAGACAGTAAGAGGGGGTTTCAACATAGGTGAGATAGCCTGGTTTCTAACTGGGGAACAGAAATGCAGTTTACAAATGTCTAGTTTTGATTGGCTCATGCTCAAGGGGCTCACTGTCCACATTCTTAGGCTGTATCTGGTTAGCCATTAAAGTCAAGACTTCTGGTTTATGGCCTTTAGGGCTCTCTGGCCAGATGAAATAGGGGCTACATTTGCACTGCTTCTTCTTTCTGATTGGTTGCCCTCAGAGTGGGGGTTCTTATGGCCTGTTCTTGGGATTTACTAGCTTCTAGGGTGAAGCCCAGGTCAGGAGCTTGAGCTCTGTGGACCTGGACCAGGTCTGAGACAAGGGACCTTGCGGGTACACACAAAGAGACATGGAGTTCAGGTCCTTCAGCAAGCATTTGTTGTCCTTTATATCTCTATGCTGGCCATTTTCAACAAGGTGAGGTGGGTGCTTAGAGTAGTTCCCTAGCCATTCGCGCTTATTCTTTTGAGAATTTTATGCTCGGTTCCTTACAGCTGAGCAAATTTGTTCAGACGTGCCGGCCATCTCATCCTTTGCCTTCGCGTCCGTCCGTCCGTCCGTCCTGTCCGTCCGTCTGTCCCCCACTTAGGGATGGACTGTTCCCGCCACTATCGCCACACTACGTTCTACAGCTTTGAGCCAATTGCTCAGCATCCCTAGAATGAGCTTTTACCCACACCACAACGATTCAGTTGACCCCAGGCCACATCTGGGAGGTCTAGGCTTGTTATCGATTATTGATCAGTAAGATGATATTAGGAAAGCAGCCGTCGAGTTCACCTCTGAAATGACACATGCTACGTCATGTACACTTGTCCAATATTTTCATTAATTATTTTCTGTTCAGTCTTTAAGCTCTTTTTGTCCTTTTCCTTAACAGGATTTATATGTCATGCCGGGGATGAGTAATACATACTGAAGACATAATTACCATATCAATAAAAATACTTGTTTACCTCACCAATGAATACTGAATTGTAACACAGATATATATATATATATATATAAAAATAAATCCTTTTGGGTTTTTTTTTTTTTTTTTTTCCAGAGGAAAGCAAACTAAAATTTATTCAGGCTGCCTGGATGTCTTAATCATACATGCTAACATTGCATGCACATATCTCTTGTTTACTCTAACAACTCATGAAAGATAATGACAAATTTAAAACACTTTCTTTTCACGCGTATCTGTGTGGCATGCATGTGTGTATTTGCATTTCCTTGTGTGTGACTGCCCTTGTGCATGTATGTGCTCATGGGGGCCAGAGGTTGATGTCAAGTGTCTGTTAGGTTCACGCTAATAGCTCAAGTAAACACGGAGACAAGTGTACGGCCACACAAAGCAGTTTATTTTCTGCGGGTTTTATACGGACATCAGGGCTGACCAATTAAAAAAAAAAACATGGCGGCCCCCAGAAAGCTGGCCATGCGATGCCTTTTAAACCAAACAGTGTCTAAGGGATCCTTCCCATTGGCCAGGATCTGAATACTGGGATTGGCTTTATAGCTTTCGAGGAAGCAAGGGCTTCTGGGAAAGCAAGTACTTGACAGTAAGCAGAGAGGCGAGGTCAGAGCCGCCCACCACTAGGGGGCGCTGGACCTCTCATGTCTTCCTTGATTGTGGTCCACATAATATGTTTGAGGCAGCGGCTCTCATCTGAACTCCAAGATCTCTGATTGAAGTGGTCTAGCCAGCCAGCTTGCTCCAGGGATCCCTTCTCTCTGCCTGAGACTAGGATCTCAGGCAGGCTGCCAGGCTCTCCCAGCGTCCCTTGGGTCCTGGGGGACTGAATTCTGGTCCGTCCACTTTAGCCACTGGACCATCTCCACACCCTAAAACATGTTTTGTTTTATCCCCACCCCCACCCCTGACACTGAGGAAGCTGGGATTTCTGTTATTTCTGTTGTATTACAGATTTCTGATACATTTAATTGTCTGGTTGCAAGTATGAAATAGGTCATTTATTAGCTGAAGTATTGCCCAGAAAGTGAAGAGAAAGGGGAGGGAAGAGAATGTTTTCAGTTCAATAAAGTTAACATCTGTACAGTCCTCAGACCTTCCCGGTGAAAGCTGAGCCGGAGCAGCGAAGCACCCTCCTGGGCTGCGCAGCCCAATGCTTCACTTTACCTCGCTGAGAGGAGTGGGGAAGCCATCCTGTCGATCAGGCTTTGTTTTGGTTATTTTTCCAGAGTGTATGAATTTACTTTTGTACTCTTCCAATTTTATTGAAAGACATTTTTTTGTTTGTTTGTTTTTTCGGTTTTTCCATACAGGGTTTCTCTGTTGTAACTCTGGCTGTCCTGGAACTCACTCTGTAGACTAGGCTGGCCTCAAACTCACAGAGATCCACCTGCCTCTGCCTCCCGAGTGCTTCGATTAAAGGCATGTGCCGTCACCTCCCAGCTAAAGACATCTATTTTCTAAAATAAGCTGTGTATATCTACTTACATAATTTGATGGGCTTTGCCATATACATTTCACCTATCAGTTAACATTCCCACACATAGGATAAAATCATTCCCGTCACCCAAAGGCTTCCTTATCATCCTTCCCTAGAATCCCATTCTTGGGAAGTGACTAATCTGCATTTTCCTAGACATCTTATAAATGACATCATATGCGCACTTTTTGACTTACCCGCTTTCAATTCCCCATTGTAGTGATTTTGAGATCCATCCGTTTGATGCGCATGTTAATATTTTGTACCTTTCATAGCTGAGTTGGTTTCTGTGGGACATACACATCATATGCTTTTCCTATACTTCTGTAGACATTTAGATTTTCTAGTTGAGGTCGATTACAAATGAAGCTGCTCTGAGCATCGACGTGCAAGTCTTTTTGTGCGGCCATATATTTCCATTTCCTTAAGTAAATACCGAGGAGTGGGGTGGATGGGCCGTGTGGTAGGTATGTTCAGCTTTTGAAGAAACTGAAGAGATGTTTTCTTTCTTCCCGCCTGCATAGTATGTAGACTTCATCTGTCCACGTGGCTGCCCTTTGTATTGCCAATCTTTTGTTTTTAGGTCAGTCAGGGAAGAATGGGTTTTCACGTCATTTCGTGTGTTTCTTTCAATTCCTGTGTGCTCATAGACATTTTTAAATTTGATAGTATCCTGCCCTATCACAAGCCCAAGGCAAAGCAGCCAATTGGTCCCCAACCGAGAACTCTAAAACTGTGAGCCCAAACAACCCATGATTGTTTATAAGCTGACTGTCTCAGATATTCTGTTACAGTGATGGAAAGCTCACACAGTCTGTGATCCATCTTGATCTTTATGCCTTGTGGGCAAAAAAGTTCAATGTTAATTTTTTAGGGTAAATGGATGAACCGTTTGTTCCAGTAATATCTGATAAAAGGTTCTTCTCGGATCCAATTGTCTTATTATCTTTAACAAGAACCAGCAGAATATTTCTGGGCATATTTCCACGCCAGTTTGGCGGTTATCTCTTTAAGTGTTCAGTAACTTCAAGCTGCCTTGATTACTGTACCTTTATAAAACCTTGTTTTTAAATAGAATCTATTTTTAGAACAGTTTTAGGCTCACAGAAAGTTGAGCAGAAGGTACAGACTTCCTACATATCTCCTATACATGCATATGCCTGGCCTCCCTACAAAAAAACTGAATGTTATGCAAGACTCCTTTGCTGAAATCCAGTGATGATGTATGACAGTGAGGCCTATGAGAGGTGAGCAGCTCACATGACAGAGCCCCCAGGAAGGAGAACCTTGAACCTGCCAGTGTCCTGATCTGGACCTTGTATGGAGTAGAAGAAACCAGGATGGCTTTTGTTTTGTTTTCATGTGTTTTAATTTGCATTTCAAATATGGCCCGTGACGTAGAATATCTTTCCGTATACTTAATATACAAGTTTCACTTGCTGGTGTTTTGCAAGGGCTCCCAGCCTGTGTGCATGAGGGATGCCCTCTGGATTTCAAACTTGCTCCCAGTGGGGTGGTCAGTGTGGCTCCCTTTATTGCTAAAATGGTAGCGAAAGACTGGCTTGATTTTTTTTTCCTGAAACTTTATTAGGATTGACTGGCAAAATCATTTGTGACTGATACTTAACATTCCTGTTTGCATTTTTACTTGAAAAAATTTTATTTTCTTACACCACTGCAAGGATATTCATAGTTTTAACCTTTGGGGGATGTTTGCATAAGAAGTATTCTTCAAAGTGGATTTGCATTTCACCATTTGTCAAATTTACTGACCATCCCCACCCCTGAAACAGTCCATCTTCCTCCTCTGTAAGATAGCTATTAGTGATCTTTTTACAAACTCTGATCTTTACTTGTTTGCGCCCGTTTCCCGATCAGTGGAGGAGTGCGTTCATTTTTACCAGTCTTTTCAGAAAAATTGGTTGTCTCTCTTGTCCGGCCTCTCTTCTGTCTATTGCATTGGTTTCTAACCAGTATGCCATCGCTTCTGTTGGTTTTGGCTTTCATTCTTATTTTTCTAAAGTTCTCATTAGAAGTTTAAATCATCAATTGGGAATGTTTTTCCTTTCTGATATAAATGTCTAGAACGGGGGTCAGCTCTGAGCCTTGCTTTATGAAGCCCACATGCTACTGCGTGGTACTTGTTACTCAGTTCGACACACATATAGATTTCATTTATGGCTCTTTCCCCTTCAGCCCGTGGATTACTCAGGGGCATGATTTTCGCATTCTAGTACTGGAAGTTTTCTAAGATATCTTGCTGCTACTGATTTATAATTTCATTCCATATTTTCAGAGATTATCCACTAGAATTCTGCTGTATCATAACAATCCCTTGAAATGTTTAGCATTTTTAAAAAATTTTTGAAATTTTTTTTATGCCAAATTTATGGCATATTACCATAGTGATACGCCATGTATACTAAAAAGAATATTTTATCCACTCCCATTAGGTATAATGTTCTAAAAAGATCAATTAGATAGTTTGAAGATTTTATGTTTTTCCTGATTTTTGTTTCTTCTATCTTATTGCTTAAAAATGATTTCAATATCTTCTACTCTGACGATGGGATTGCCTGACTTGGGATTTTTAACTTTGCCAATTTTTAGTCCCTAAATATTGATTCTTTGATGTATACGTATTCAGGCCTGCTCCGTCATCCTGATGAATTATTCTCATTTATCACTAGGCAGCCTCTTTTTTATCTGGGCACTCTCTCTGTTGTGAGGTCTCTTCAGCTCGTGTGAATACTGTTTCTCTAATCTTCATTCCCTAACTATGTGCAGCATGCTCCATCTATTTTCTTCAGACGAATTTGTGTCTCATATTAAATGAATGTCTTTTAAATGGTCTTTTATGGAAACAGTACCTTTCTTATTTACTTTGTTCAGTTCTGACTTTTAATTAGGTTTTTGTTTCGATTACGCTTAATGTAATTATTTATATGCTTACACGACCATCATGAAGTTGTTAGTGTTTTTCTTTTATGCTCACCCTTTCTCTTCCTAGAATATCAGGTTATTAAAATAGCTTTTACATTCTCTTTTACTTTGTATGTTGCTTTACTTAATTAGTATTCTAGTTATGTATCATTACATTCTTAAAGATTTTTAATTTTTTTAAATGTGTTTATTCACATGTGTGTGCATGTGTGTATATATGTGGGGAGCACACACATGCCATGTCACATGTGTGGAGGTCAGAGGACAACTTACAGGAGTCAGTTTTCTCCTTCCACCAAGTGGGTCCCAAGATCAAGCTTAAAACACCTGTGCCTGCTGAGACATCCCACCAGCTCCCAACAGGAACTTTATAGAGACAACAGTGCTGATCCCAAATTTCACCAGGTCACTTGTAGTGAATATTGTACCATTTTGTGTCAAATCAGAAATCTCCTGACTACATAGATGTTCTTCCTAGTGGATTTAACTACACGTACGGTCATTTATGTTTCATATATCTTGTCAGTATATACAGTATATACCTTGATAGTTGAACAAATAAGTGTTAGAAATTTGACTTTAAATAACACATATTTTATAAAACTTGAGAAAAACATCTTTCCGGACATTGTCCAGTTTCAATGCTTTACATTTAATTCAATATGTTTTTCCCTCTGAATATATTTCTGTACAACCTGGAGAAATGTATTGAGAATTTCTTACAGTGACATATTTTGCTGGTTTTATGTCTCAGAACTGTTATTTTAGTTTGATTTCTAAAGATACGTCTCACTTGATGTAGAAGCTGCATCTAATTTAACTCCAGTGTCTTAAGGACATAGATGAATGTCTCTGGCCTCTGTGGTTTTTAATGAGAAATTTGTGTTTATCTGTTGTGCAGTTTCTGTATTTGTGGCATTTTTTTCCTTCTCTTTCGTCTGACATATTTCAAGGTTTCCTGTATATCTTTCAGGGTTTTCAGTTTGGGCTGTTATGTGTTTAGGTAGGATTTCCTTTAAAAGTATCTTTTCCTGGGGTGTGCGGGGGTGATGAAGATCTGCAGTATTTATTTACATCTGATCTTGGGGAGATCTTGTCCACTCTAAACTTAAACCCATTTTTCACTGCTTCCTTTCCCTCTCATTCCCCGTCTTGAGAATTCCATGATATACTTGTTTGATATTTTGATGTTCCACATAACTCTTCAGGATCTGTTCTTTTTTCTGTCTGTTCATTGTATTGGATAATTTATCCTAAAGCGCATGGAGGTTTTGCACACTCACCTCCCTTTCCTCTGAGGTTCAGCTCTTGGAAGTCGTCTTCTTCTCGACCTCATGCTTGTAAACAATGCACTGTGATGACATTCACCTTCGTCATCTCCGTCTCTTACTGTCCTCCCTATCCTACCAACTGCCTTCTAAAGTAGTCTCCTTCCTACGTTCACCTGTTTTGAGCCATCGAGTTTAATAATGGTTGCTTGTATGATCAAGCACAGGGAGGTATTTACTGGAATACGGGCCCCTTACCAGGAGTTACACCTCAAAGAAACAATTAACTGGTAACAGTACACCAGGAAGGAGTAGCACCTCTGGAGCCTGTTTGAGGGTCTTCCGCAGGTCATGAGTAGGCAGCCACAGCTGCTGTGTGCTCCTTATTGCAGTGGTCACGCCGTACCAGGAAGACAGAGTCAAATACCACTCCTTTGCATGCTCTGTCTCTTGTCTCCTCTGTCTCTTGTACTCCTCTGCCCCCCTCTTCTGATGTTCCCTGGGCCTTGGGAGGTGTGATACTGATGCCCAGTTCAGGGCTAGTGCTTAGCAGTTACCTGTTGTCACCTGGAGTTTGCTGCAGAATGTTTCTCTGTTAAAGATCTCATGTCTTCCCACTCATTTTGAAGACATGTTTCTAACCTTATAGGACATAGTTAAAACAGCTGCTTAAGCCAGCTCGCAGGATAATTCCAGCATTCTGCTCAGCTGCAGATCAGTCTCTGTGTATCGTCTTTTCCCTGAGAGCAGGCCACAGTTTCCCATTTCTTTGATGTTAATTTTGGATTGTGTGCTGCAGTCGGTGAATGTTGTGTTCTGTGGACTCTGAGTTCTGGTATGCTGCATGCCCATGCTTTGCTTCACTGGGTCACCAATCCAGTGAGACTCAAGAACAATCTTGCTTTCTTGGGGTGACTGTTGAAGCCTCGTATCAGATCTCAAATGTTTTACTTCATGGCCTTGAACCTGCTGCATGAACGCGATGCTGAGTGGTCCGTCAGTCTTGTTTGGGTTAACATTCAGAATGTGGGAGTCTACAGCCTTAGGCCACTGATTTTCCAGTAGTTCCCTTGGATCCTTCCCGTGGTGTGTTTATCCAGAATCTTACTGGAGTTTTAGCCACATGCACCTTATTGCTTTATTGCTTAACCTTAATGCTATCATAAAAAAAATTAACAAAAAGAAAATGGGAACTCTGATGTCCATGGCCTCAAGTTTTGACTCCCTTCTATTCCCAATGTACTTTGCCCAGAATGTAGGGAAACTTTCAGCTAGACACATTGGTTTGTACAGAAATTATTTGCCATTTTAGAGGCTGAGTTTCCAGTTAAAGGGCATATTAGTCAGCATTCTCTAGAGGAATAGAACTTACAGAATGAATATATACATATATATATTCACATATTTATATATATATATGTATATTAAGGGGATTTATTAAAATGAATTAATAGATTACAGATGTGGTCCAGCTAGTACAACAATGGCTTTTTACCAGTGGAAGGTCCAAGAATCCAGTAATTGTTCATTCCTGAGGCTGGATGTCTCAGCTGTCTTCAGTATATAATGGAATCTCAAAAGAAGTAGGCTCTAATGCCAGTGAAAGAATGAATTTTCCAGTGAGAGTGAGGGCAAGCAGTCAAAGAGCAAGGGTTTTCTTCTTCCATGTCTTTTATATAGACTTCCACCAGAAAATGTAGCCCAGATTAAAGGTGGCTCTTCCCACCTCAAAGATTCAGATTGCAGGTAGGTCTTCCCCATCGACACTGGCTATAAATTTCAGTTGTGCATCTCAAGCTCACTTCATCCTAACCGTCTCAGGTAATGACACGATCCCAAAGTCACTACTCTGTGGCTCAACAGAATTGTGGAGACAGTGTTCACACTGGCATGTAACACACAGTTGGCTCATTTTTCATGCCAGTGGATGAGAGAACACAAGATATCAGCAGTTGACATTCGTCCCAACAATGGACATAAGATTGGAAATAAGACCAAACAAAATGAAGATTCTACTGCTAGCTCACATAAACTCTATTCTTCATAGAGAACGGTGACCTTGAGGACTACAGACACCACATATGCCCCTTGGATAGCAGAACTTTATCCTACCTGGAATTGGAAATCCATGAAGAATAAAAAGCTTTACTTAAAATACCCAACAGCCATCACAGGCAATAGACATAAGGCAATAAGACATAAAGACTTGGGTCTTTAATGTAAGAATCAAACTACAAATGTAACAACAAAAAAAAAAAACATAAAAAAGGTGGATCTTCCCACTTCAAATGACTTAATTAAGAAACACTCTCTCGCAAGTTTACTGAGCCGACTGGATTTTAGTTAATTCTGATGTTGTCAAATTGACAAGAATAGCTACCATGAAGGGATTTTTAAAAGGAAACTTTTGGTGCTGACAACATATTTTGAGAACAGCACCATGAGTGAGAATTCCGAATTCAGATAGAGATTCTGGTCTTCTAGGTAAGATTTCACCACTTAGGGCTCAGCGACCTTGTGTAAGTGGATGGACCTTTGTAAGTCACCAAGGGTTTAACCTTAAATTAGTGATCTTATCTTTATCAGTTTCACAAGGCTTGAAGCTAGAACAGAAGCCTGGACACAGTCAAGGTTTGGTCATTGGTCACCAACTCCCTCTATGTGTCGTCAACACCCCTATGCGTTCACAGCGTCCTAACTAGCTCATTCGAGCTCTGGGCTTTTCTGAAAAGTCTTTGTGAATTGGTAGCCTTCCACATCTCAGATGTACCTTTGAGCATCCATTCTGATGAGTTAATCTCAGTGGGAGAACATACTGTCTGCATATTTCTTTTGCATGCTTCTAGACATGGTTTATTAACTTTGAATAAAATTCCGTGATGATCCCATCTCTACCCAACTGCTGGCTCTTTTCTAGACTTAGCTGAAACCCTACATGATTACTTTAGAACATTATCAATTCCGTATCTTGTCCTTCTTCCCCTCTTCCCTTTTCTTTCCCCTCCTCTCCTCTTCTGGATAAATTTCATGCCCGTGTTGTAATTTGTGTCATCGAAAGCCCACACCCCGCGGACCCCATACCCTGCCCTGGTTACACCTACTTGCCATCTTGCATCTCTAACCACCATTCAGACTTCAAAGAGTCACACACTTACTATTTCCACTCCTTTTATTCTCTCTCTAGCCCCCTCCAGTGCTGCTCAGCTGCACACCATCACTGAACGCGGGAGTCGAATCCAGCTCTAGTCCACACGGGGTTCCTCAGTCTCCGCGAAGGAGGATAAACAACGAAGTCATGACAAGTGAATGCAGTACTTCACTCTTCTATGGGACCCTCAGTTGGCGCCCTTATGCGCTTTAGTGAGACACCTAGAATACACTTTATGATGATTATGACACGCAAGAGTGTTTCTTTAATCATAAAAATAAAGAAATTAGAAGTTGGAAAAGTCAAGAGAGAAAAATTAACGATGTGCACATTGGGGGAAAATTACAAGACTCCCCTCAAGACAGAGAGCTGTCCTGACTGAAGTAGCAAGACTACTAACTTCTTAACTAACGGAATGCAGGTGTTCGGGCATACATCAATGCAAGAATGTTCATCCTCTCCTAGCTGCAGGCTTCTAATCTTCAAGGTTAATTTTAGTGGGTAGTCTTAACACAATAGTCTATTAATGAATAGCTGAATTTTAGATCTGTATACTTCTACAGTAAAGGGGGGCAGGCATTCAGGGGTGAATTTCTATTTGCTTTTTCAAGCTTGCTGACATACTGTCTAGGCTTCATTTCTGTTCTTGACTATGGCTTTGTCTCTATGGGAAGGTCAGTTTTACCAAGAATAATTTTTTATATATCTACAGAAAGGATGAATAGTATTCACACATGCCAAAAACTTGAAGGCCAGTAGGACTGTTACAATTACTTAGAGTTGAGATGGCAGTGCTCCTCTCCCAGCCAGCCCAGGAATTGATTTGAGTTTTTACTATAAGGCCAAAATATTATTGATGAGAGGCTTTTGTCACCACACAGTAAAGATGAGAAAAGGGCAAAGCAGTTGGTGGGCTTCAGACTCCTAGCTAAGGGAAAAACCAGGATCCTGGTCAAGCTGGTTACATCCACAGCCTTAGGTCCATTGGCCCCCAGCAACTGAACTCACTGCTGCCCTGATGATCACTGGCTCCTGTGCCGGGATTCTAACTGTTGTTTCTCCTTCTATTTGGTCCACTGACAACACCCGCCAGAGCGTTTCAGTTGCTTTCTTTGGGAAGCTGATTTCATTTGCCTCTGACCTGAGCCCTCTTTGGTTTTTCCTCCTGCCTCAGTTTCTTTGGTTCTCCCTTTCCTTTCATCTCCCTGACTTCTGAGGGTTGTCCTTTCCCGTCCACTGTCTAATTACACACACTCATTAACGAGCTCGTCCCGTCTCATAACATGAAACACCAAGAGGCTTGTCCTCTCTCAGTCTGTGGGTGACTTAAATGACTTTCTGAGTGTCATCTCAAGTTAAACACGACAAAAAATAAATTCATTTCCCTATCAAATCTTTTTCTTTTTTAAAAGATGATAATTGAATTATTGTAATTCTAGCACACCCTCGAATTCAGTCTTCTTTCTGATTTTCCTTTCTTCACACCTTGTATCTAGTCCATCTGAAAACACTACCGACCTTGTCTCTCACCAGGCCAAAATCTCTAACTCTGCCTCAACTCCAGTGTGGCCTGTGCTGTCACCAGCTGTTACCCGGGTAGATCTACTATTCTCCTAATTAATCTCCTTGGTCTACTTTTGGTCATTTACTTTATATTCCAAGATGAGCAAGAATGGGTGTTACATTTAAATCTTTTACTAAGTCAGATCATAGTATCTTTATGCTCAGATCCATTCAATGGTGTCCTCTCCTTACCTTGTAGAGTAACCTGTGCTACCTAGTTGTCTCCACCTCCTCCTCCTCCTCTGTCTCCTCCTCCCCCTCCTCTACCACCTCCTCCTCCTTCTCCTCCTCTTCCCTCTACCTCCTCCTCGTCCTTTTCTTTTCTTTTGTTTTTTTGAGACAGGGTTTCTCTGTTGTAACTCTAGCTGTCCTGCTCACTCTGTAGACCAGGCTGGCCTCAAACTCACAGAGATCCACCTGCCTCTGCCTCCCGCGCGTTGAGATTAAAGGCGTGTGCCGCCCCCACCACCACCTGCCCTGTCTTCTTTTATGCTGCAGTCTATCTCATTCGTCTGTTCTTAGGCAGTGGTGCTGAGGACTGAACCCAGGGCCCTATCCATAGTAGGCATGCGCTCTATCACTGAGCTTACCTTACCTACTCTTGCCCTGTAGCCTCGCTGTGCTGGCTGCTCTTCCTTAAGCATACCAGATAAACTCTAGCTTGGTAATTTCAGGGCAAGATACAAGGTTTTGATGGGATAGTCACCATGTCATATAATGCTTTAATTTTCATGAGACTAATATAATTACTGACACAAATAAAAGTGTGTACAAATAATATACTTTATTGATATTGTCATTATTGTTACCACCAATGATAACACAAATTATGAGCCAAGTCCCTACACTGCCTAATGTTAGAGATATTTTATTTGTTTATGCCCTGATAATTCAGACCACCAGAGTCCAATAGACAGCTGATAATGGGCTATAAAACATACATCTGATTGACATGCATCTGTGAAAATTGAAAGCACGCTGTTAGATAGAGCTAACCCCCTTTCTGCTCTGCCTGCTCCCACTACTGGTGGTGGGCACCATGGACCACTAAAAACACTTTTCTTCTGTGTCATTTAGCAGGAGTGAGCGTCTGTGTTACTGATCATGGGTGGGCTTCACAGAGCTTGCTTCTTCATTCTGCTTTAACTGCTCCTTTACACTTTCCAAGTACAAGTTCCAAAGATAAAGGAAAATAGGAATTATTTTAAGAAAAGTACAGTAACAAATTCCAGCTAAGAAGTAAATAAAAGGAGACTGGCTGTGGTCATGTTGACGCTGGACAGAAAACGACACTTGAACAGAATGGTAGAGGCTGCCCAGGAGGATAGGTACAAGTTATCTTCCAGGCTGCCCCGAAAATGATATCTTGGGGATGTGCTGGAAGAATTTTCCCAGGGTAAGTGCTGTTCCTTCCTGGCTCGGACACAAAAGAAGGTTACAGGTACATTTTTCTCACTAACAGTTGGAAAATATTATTTCTGTAGGCCTAGCTCAGTTTGTATTAATCTTACAGGGGATGTGGTTGCTGACTGTTGATCTCTGAAGGTCCCTTTCAGCCGTTCATTGTATTACTCTATAATTAATTACTGAATAACAGGATCTTCTAATTAAAGTCACAATTAAATCTGCCTGAAGACAGCTTATATCCCTGTCACTTCTGGAAAAGGCATGGGTGTGGCTTCCTTGAAAAGGTCCTTTTAAGCAGTTGGGAGAGGTGAACTTGCCTTCTGGCACTAGTGAAGGGTCATTCTGTTAATCATAGGACAGACCTTGATGGGAAATTAGTAATCGTACACTTGCATGGTGAAAGATCAACTGTTTAGCTTCTGGCAGGCAAAAGCTAATGATATTTTTTTGCAAGAGCAACATAATATATGATTTTACATTCCACTTTTTCTCACACATGCAAAGATTGCATACATTTCTGCAAGAATGAGCCCTGATATTGTAGAAAATCTAAGAATCATCTAAAACAATAGCTTAGCATAAACATAAAAGATTGGATGGTAACACAGCACAACAAAAGATAATTCTAGACTTGCCTCATTGCCCTGAATATCTGCAAAGCTTGAAACCTCCAGCAGAAAGCAAAACAGTGTAAATAATAAATGGGTGCTATAAATTAAAACTGGAGCAATTAGAAGGGGCATCCCCCCAAATAATTCTGTATTCAGTGGGTTCCAGATGTATTAGAGGCTCTCTTTTTTGTTTTGTAAAACAAATCTCACTACTAAATTAAGAGGATTCTTTGGTGTGTGTGAGTGTAATGGACTATTGAATTAAAACTGAGTCTTTTTTTTGCAAAACAGTGAACACTTTGAATATTCCAAATATGATATACTCTAATATAACAAAGCTGAATTCCTCCTATTATACAAACTCTTTTGCTACATTCAAATGATTCCCAGTGATGTACTTAAAGCCAAGCTCATTACAATATTTGTATTATTCCTATTATTGCAGTTAGAGAGTATAACTATATTTCATGGGTGAGAGGCAGGTAATAGCCACTGTTAAAAAAAAAAAAAGAAATCAAGAGGTTGGCGAGACAGCTCAGTGGATAAGAGCACTGAGTTGCTCTTCCAGGGAACCTGGGTTCCATTTCCAGCACCCACAAGGTAGCTCACATTGGTCTGTATCTCCAGCTCTAGGGGGTCTGATGCCCTCTTCTGGCCTCCGTGGGCACCAGGCACCCAAGTGGGGCACAGATATACGTGCAGGCAAAGCTCTCATACACATAAAATAGAAATAAATAAATCTTTAAAAATTAAACCAAGAGAGTATAAAACAGCAGTTTTAGTTATCCAAAAGCAAAAATTGATCTGCTTAATCTAAATACACGGGGGCGACTTTGGACATTAATTTTAATCTCTTTACTTACTCCAGTCTCCACAGGTGACTAGTGTGACACATGGCCCTCCAGTGATGCAAATGTATCTATTCTGAGCTTTCCTGTTAAATTATTCATACGCGAGGCAACTTGCTTAAAGAATGTTAGAATGTCTCTCCCTTAGGAAACAGAGCCCAACATCACTCTTAAAAAAATAATAAATAAGCCTATTAGCAGCTTTTGCTTACCAATTTTTCTTTCTTTCTGTCTCTCTCTCTCTGTCTTTCCCTGTCTCTGTCCTCCCCACCTCCCGTGTGTGTATACATCTCTCCCTGTCTCTCTCTGTCTCTGTCTGTCTGTCTGGTTCCCTCCTCTCCCCCTCTGGAGGCAGAGAATGACAACAGGGGTCTTCTTCAGTCACTCTCTGCTTTTGTTTATTGAGGAAGCTCTTGATAAGCCAGGAGCTCACTGATTCAGCTAGTCTTAGCTAGAAGGCTTGCTTTGGGATCCCAGTTGTCCTTTCAAGCTTAGGCAACAAGTGATCTAACCTCTGAGGAGTCTCCCCAGTCCTTGCTTATAGATTTTTGCCTTTAAATCTGTGTTTCTTAACTGACTCTACCAGAAAAAAATTCTATTCTCAACTACTAACATGGTAATAATTTGGAGTGCACGGTGGGTTATTGGGTAGTGACATCAGTCTTTTAATAGATATTGATATTGACTCTAGCATTTGTCTGCTTTGGGCCATAATGGTAAGTGGCCTCTAAGGTAGAAAAGTGTGTGCTACTTACCTGAATGCTCCGACTTATTCGTATTTTTGGAGTCATTAGTCACCGTATACCTGCTTCCTTCTCTGCCATCTTCTTTTGACTTAACAAAAATGTTAGGATCATCAGTTTGCTCAAAAACAGAAACCAGCCAGTCACAGTGGCTCCTGCTGGTAACCACAGTACTTGGGAGACTGAAGCAGGAGGATGACTATGAGTGCAAAGCTAGCACGGGATACATAGAGTTCCGTGCGAACCTTGGCCACCATGTGAACTTTGTCTTACAGAGGGATGGGGGGACCAGGAAGACAACAAAGAATAAATGTGTGAGTAGCAAAGGCACGCATGCACATGTGTTCTCCTTATTCTTCCTGTTGTGCTGAACCCCCTTTGTGATCATTTGCATAAGTGTCCTCCAAAGGCCTGCGTGTTAAAGGCATAGTTCCCCGCACAACACTTTGGGGAAGGGGTAGAATCTTTACGAGGTGGGGCCAAGCAGGAGGAAGTTAGGTTGTGCACAGTCACTCACGTCTCAACAGAGGCTGAACAAGACAGTGAGACCTATCCCACAACAAAGGAAAAAGAAAAAAAAAGAACTGTCTGCACATGTCTGCATCCCAGAAGCTAATGCAAGCTCTTCAAAAGACTTCAGAGGTTATATTCCTTCGCGCGTCACCGAAAGGAGAGTGTGGGAGCATAAGAATTTCTTTGGCTTTAGATAGCCATGGCTTGACACGATTAGGGTAGGTTGTGTGTGTGGAAGGCAGAGAGGGCTCTGTATAATCAACTGAGGTGTAGACTCTGGTTTTTGTGTATTTTCATGAAAGGCAAAATTAGTTCACTTCTCTAACCATCCCCAAGGAACTGAGCTGAGACTCTCCTGAACCGTGTTTATCCTGTAGGTCGCTCATTTGTGCGATCCATGCAGACCCTATTTAGCACTGTGTCTGCTCCCTCACGAAGTCCTCCTGTGCCAGGAGCCAGGCCAGGTGCCAAGGACACGACATCGATTTCAGTCAACATGACTTCTGTGTTTCTGTCTTGGTGGCATTTCTGTTGCCCCGGGGTTGTCAAGCTTGGCACTTTGTGGGTCTGGGTAATCCTCTATTGTGAGATATTTATAGTAACCAAGGCTCTACCAACTACATATCATTAACAACTCTCTCTAGTCGTGAAAATTGAAATGTCTCCAGACATTACCAAATGCTCTGTTGGAAACAAAATAGCCCTGGTGGAGAACACACGTAATAACCTTACGTTTTACAAAAAAGAAAAGAAAAGAAACATTTGAATGGGTAGGAACTCTGCTTCACAGAGAGAGAAACTGAGGGACATTAGAGAATGTAGTGTGGCATTTCCTGGAGAAACAAATGTCTAGGGACCCATGTAGGGCACCGATAACTGACCATAGAAACAATTCCACCCAAGTCTGGCTTGGAATTACTTATGAAAACGTGGCTGAAGGGAAACTTCCAGAAGCATGGGTGATTGAGGCAGCTTCATCGCCAAAAGGTATCTATCCTCAGTACAGGAGATGACTCCCAAAAGCAGCTTCTCTGGAGTCCCCTGCATGCTGATTTCTCCACAGAAGAGAGCCCTCCCCCTCAGCAATTGTTCACACTCTTGTAACACTGGGCAGGGGCTTCATTAATCGCCTGAGTATTGCCAGGTTGTTGAATCTTGGAAAGTTTCCTCTGAGTGTTGTGAGACTTATGGACTTCTATCTTCTCCCCAAGAAGGAATGTTTCAGTCCACGGAATAGACAGCTACATGGCAGAGAGAATAGCTCAGGTAAAACCCAGAGTAAGTGTCTGAAGTAGAATTATGGCCCCCATCTTCTTGGTTTGGCAGATGATTCTTAAATAGGACCAATGAAGAAATTGGCCAGGTAGCTAGCTACACATGCTATAAACACTGGGGAAAATTGCTATTGGTCAAAAAGAACAACATTAGCCACAGGTCTTAGGAAAGTAATTTAAATTATTTATTTAAATGTTGTGATATGATTTCATGAATGAAGGCCACTTATAAGATCTTTGGTTTTGCATAAATTCGGAAAATACGATTCCAAAGGATCCCGATGTAAAATGAATGCTCGGGGATTTTCTGAAATGTCTCCTGTGATTTTATGATTGCTAAGAGACCACCTGACTCACTCTTACTGGGGAAGGGCATGTCCAAGACTTTAGACGATGGTAGACAGGAAAAAGTTTAAAATAGTATCTGGAGGGCGATGGTTAGAGCGATCTGAGGATTGCAGAACATGCCAACGAGGAGGGGCGGGAGCTGTACTTACCAGTGGGAATAAGAATAAGCTGCAGAATGCAGTTTGGAATTATTCTGGTCTAGTCCTGTGTCCGTAGTAGGTTCTCTGTCTGACCTCACCTGTCCCTGGTAGGTTGCTAGGTTTCTAGTACCAGGCATGATTTTACACAAAGAACTACAGGCAAGTGATAACTGAGTGATGGAGAATCTCTTCCAGGGATGAGCCCCGTAATTGCCTAGCCAGTGCAAAGTGATCGTGTTTGAAAGCATAGACACACAAACAACAAAATAAACTCAGCAGGCCGGAGTTATATGCTTGTGCATGTGTGGGTGAGTTATATGCTTGTGCATGTGTGGGTGAGTTATATACTTGTGCATGTGTGGGTGAGTTATATGCTTGTGCATGTGTGGGTGTAACAAGAACAATCAAGGAAAAGGAGGCTACCAGTGTGGGGATGAGATGGAGGCCATGGGAGGCACTGGAGAGAGGAAAGGGAATGAGGAATGATGTAATCATATTTTAGTTAAAATATATTAAATAAAAATGCTGATGATGACCAAAAGATCTCTGAAAGTTGTGTTTGAAGCAAAGAGTCTGTGCTTGGGGCAGATGGCAGACTGGTGGGGCATGACAGAGAGAGAGAACAGCTATTTGGCTTTAATTCTGTTAAGCCAACTTCATCAAGGAAAACTATATTGAAGGGAAAGAAGTATTAGAGCAAATTAAAAAAAACTGAAACTCAAAGCGAGACAGTCACAGTATACCCGATTTATGTGTTTCTTCATTCATCCCAGTATTAGCAGAATGTCTGCTTTGTGCTTTACATGAGCAAAGCACGTAGTACTTGGGTTCAGACACAGCCTCCTGAGGTGGAGGAGTGGAATTTTCTGTGGCACTTAAATATTTGGGGTGTCTAAAATTTCATGTACAGTGTAGGGTTACATATGGGACCGGATGGTCACAAACTGCTGTGCAGAAAGGGGTACGAAGGTCACAGATTTATTATTTATTTTTTATGTAATGAGTAGGAGTCACAGGATGGAAAGTAAAGGGCAGAAGTAGAGAGAGATGCGGTCCAAGGGCCAAAAACTGCATGATGGGCCATGGCGTGGCGCTGCCTATGGCCACACTCGCTATCAGTAACATCTAAGAAGCTGTGGTCTATGTGGTATGATTCCAGAGGACTGGAAATGATTCAACTTCATTTCCTTTAAAAACAAGATTTATTACTTATTTACTTATGTGATGTGTGTGTGTGTGTGTGTAGTATGTGGTGTGTGTGTGATGCGTGGTGTATATGTGTGATGTGTGGTGTGTGTGTGATGTGTGTGTGTGGTGTGTGTGTGGAGTGTATGTGTGTGATGTGTGTGTGTGATGTGTGGTGTATATGTGTGATGTGTGGTGTGTGTGATGTGTGTGTGGTGTGTGTGGGGGGTGTATGTGTGTGATGTGTGTGCTCACGCATGCGCACGCAGTTACCTGGTAAGGACAATAGGAGATATCAGACAGGTAGTTGGGAGCTGGAGGACCTCAGTGTTGGGAGCTGAACTCCAGCCCCATGTAAAAACAATATAATTGTAAAAAAGAAAAAATTGTAAAAAAATATGTAAAAAATTGTAGAAACAATATAAGCACCCTAACTGCCGAGCCATCTCTTCAGCCCATAAACACTGGATTTCTTAAAACGGAGTCATTCAGAACTGATTTTCCCTAGTCTTACCTGTTCCCTTTACATATAGGCTTTCAGTATAGTGCTCATCATACTGGACGCTCACAGGGAAGGTAAGAGAGATCTAGTTAGCATGTACATGTTGCCAGTGAAGAAGGAAAAGCTCTCACTTCTGCCTCTTTCTCTCCTCACATGAGGCTCTATGTAGGGGATCTTTAGATTCTGAGTTATTTTTATCTACTGTGGCATTTTCTCCCAGAGTATATTAATTCCAACTTGGAGGATTATGAACAGGATTACTAAGTATATTACCCACGGCCATGAAAAGAGAGCCCCACTCCAGAGGGCACTGATCCAGAGGGACCAGGACCCTACAGATGATTAGGTTCAGGAACAGCTGTCTGGCAGAATAATATAGAATGATTTAGAACATGCTACCGCTTCTGAGTTGTAGGCTGCTATTAAAATCATCTGCAGGCCAGTTATTTCTCTCCCTTACCCCACTGTATTGGCCCTGAAATACAGTGAGCTTAATTATAGATGGCAAATAGCAGGGAGAGACTGCATGTTGAATGAAAGAGTTAAAACTGGAGAAAGTAGCTGCCAGTATACACGGAGAAAGAAAAGCAAAGAACGTGACATTTATCCCAGTTAAAATATAAGGCTCTGAATCCTGTCTGAAAATCAATTTTATGAATGCTGGTCGGAGGAAACAAAGTGATTTATGTAAAAGAAGGCTTGTAAAGCTTAATTAATCATGAGCTCAGTATAAACCAGTGGGTTTGACGTTGTGATGTGGGCTGCTGAGAACACAAAGTTAATCTTTCTTTTCTGTTGAAATTTTTCTTGCTTGATGTTTTTCAAAACACAGAACCAAAGCTGCTTTTTTTTTTTTTTTTTTAAAAAAAAAAGAAGAACCAAATTAAATTTTGAAAGGATATGAAAAGAGTTCCATTGCTTTGTGGTTCTTGGCTTCCTTTTGCCCAACAAAAAAATTGCACACTTCTGAAGTCCCCATTGATGAGGTGAAGAAGGCCTATTTACATATTCAACATGCAACTGCATACATGCCTTGAAAACGTCCTCCATTTCGTGCTGAACATCTTCCTCCTCTGAAACATGGGAGTACTAATAGTACCCACATCACAGGACTGTTAGGACAATGACATAAAGTCAAATAAGAAGCGTCTATGCCAGTGTGAAGGCAGATGACAAGGAGTGGAAGCAGGAGAGGAGTGGTCCACCCTGGGGAGGAAGGGGATTCACAGGGCTTACGCAAGGAGGGTCAGCCAAAGTTGAGCAAGTTTGGGGATCAACAAATATTTCCCAGTTGGGAAGGAGGAAGGAGGTCCTCATTGATTGGCAATTACAGACTAGGCCATTCTGGTTTTGTCAAGAGGAAAAAGGAAGAACAGTTAGGAGCTTGGTGTGTGTGTGCGTGCGTGTAGAGTAGATTAATTCTTTAGGCTCCTTGGGTTGTCAGATGTGATGTGCTCAGTAGTGCTTGTGGCCGATGATGTATGTTCTCTTTCGCTGTGGGCAGGGATATACCTTCCTCTTTCAGAGACAAGGCAGAAAAAGAGGTAAAGGCTCTTCTTGTTCATGGACCCTGCAACTTGATTTAGAGGTTTAGTTGTACCCCAACAAGTAGGCATAGACTTTTTAAGCTCACTGGCGGGCATTTGTAGAAATCAAAGCCAATCAAATAAGAAAGCCAAAGGTGGTTTAAGAGAATTGGCTGTGTTATTTGGGTTCTGGCAAGCACTGAAAGGCAGACACGGGATGGCTTCCTGGCGTGTTCTGATTGGAAGCTGTAATAACTAGGGGCAAGACATCCCGAGAGATTGATATAGGTGCTTATTAAACCTTTTCTGGTTGTGTGTGTGTGTGTGTGTGTGTGTGTGTGTGTGTGTGTGTGTGTGTTTTAACTTGCAAATGGTGTCAAAATTAGGGAATTTGCAAAATAGGGAATTTGTCAGTTATTGACCAGACATTGGACCTTTGGAGCCAACTGTTGTGTAAGCTATTGTTTGGCTCCCTGGGCTGTTCTCACAGTTTAGAAACTTGACTTCCTGGGTTGAGACTGTGCTAAACCGCTGACTTCCCAGGGCTGTGGGCGGAGGGCTGAAGTTCAGTTGATGATCTGATTCATTCTTTGTTCAGAGTGACTCCCCCACTTGGAGTTTTCCCTCCTTATTTCTTCCTGTGTAGGTTTCTGGTTATTTCATCTGGTCTGGGTCAGAAAAACAATTTAAACAAAATCCCTCAACTTTAATTGAAGATGCATTTGTTCAAATTCATTATTTCTTTCTAATATGGCGTAAGAGGCTAATGATCCGATGTTCAGAAATACAGGTTTTTGCTTTTTCTCTGGGAGGGAATCCATGCGTGGTCCCAGAAGCTGGGTCAAAAACCCATGCCTGGGGAGGTCATAGGCCCAAGGGGGACACTCCTACTGTTGTTGTCAAACTGCCGTCTAAATATTTATCTTCAGACCCATAGATTAGTGCTGCCTCAACCTTGGCTAGACAAGCTTCTGTTTGCTATTGGCAGTGGTCAATACAGAGACTAGTAAGTGACCAAAGTCCTGAAAATAAGAGCCTGCAGAGTTCCCAGGCCTAACTGGGACAACTATAAGGGCTCCTTCAAGGCTCAGGGAACGTCACAAAAGAGTGGGCAGAAAGAATGAAGAGCCAGAGGATGGGGAGGAACGGCATGAAATGTTCTCTTCCGGACATGATGTGGCTATCGCTAGCATGAACTTACAGTTGCTATGGTTACCTACAGAAGACCTGCGCTAGAGCCAGTCGGATTTCAGTACAGATTGGGGAGGGACTCAGTAGGCTCCACCCCTGGCTGAAGAACTGTTGGCAGTTGATGGCTGCTGGGGAACAAAGAGTAATTTTTCTTCAGGGGTGTGGCCCCTGACTGGTGGGTTGCCCAGGTTCTGGTGATGGTCTCACACTCATGCACATGCTGGCAGCCCAACTAATAGGATCCGAGGACTAAAAAACCAAACAAGAACCAGAAGATGGAATGGGAATCCCGGATGTAGAATGGGGGTAGGGTTATATACATATATGAAATTATCAAGGAATAAATAAAAACATTCTAACTACAAAGAAATGCATATTTTTGGGATTTGCCATTAAAATTTTGTCTTTATTTTCTGATAGTTCCTGTGGGCAACGACAAAGAGTAAGGGAGGGTAGTAAGGATAAGAATGTCTTAAAAAGTCAACATGGTGTAGCAGATAGCATCTAAGACTCAATAAAGTAGCTTTCTATGACGGGGATGTTGCTCTCTATAGAGCTCCACACAACTCTGGGGGTTCATTGAAGATGTTGAAGAAGTCTTTGAAGGTTATTGAAGAGTAAGCGAAGCCCAGTGATGACTAGGGGAAGAAGAGATAAAACTTCTATTTTTAAATATTAGACATTATTTGTTGAATTAAGTATACTAAGCTTCGGAATTGTTTTCAGAGATACCTACTCACAATCTATAGTCTTTTTTTTTGTTTTGTTTTGTTTTTTTTTGTTACAGACCTTTAAATGCATAGGGATTGTTCTATACGTTCCATGGTTGAGAGACAGGTCAAGTGAATCTGCCTGAATACCAGTCCCTTAGCGACTTCTCACTTAGGCTGAAGTGACTTTCTACATACAGTTTTCTGTGGCCTCTTCTCTTCAGGGTCCGGCATAGCTGTGGCATGTCCCCTTGATTTGCTGCTTAAGGTCTTTGATACATAAAATACCAAGTATTTGATAAGACACAGTTCGAGTCTGTGGAAATGTTAGCCATGTTTATTCCATTTGACTTGGAATTTAATACTTTTTCCCTCCGGTACTGGGAATCTAACGCAGAGCTTTGTGCATGCTAAGCAAGAAAGAGCTCTACCACTGAGTTGACACCCCCAATGCTGTGATGGTGCTTAAAATATTTACAAACTCACTTTAGGATGGTGTAAATTCAAATGTTTCAAAACTAAGATGTTAATATCATAGAACTACCTGATAAAAACAAGCCACGGGGAGTAGTATCTAAAACACCCCTGTCGAGTCCGCCCCAAGGAAATATTTTTGCAATAAATACATTTTTGCTTATGACATTTAAAACAGTTGATTAAGGGAAAGGAACGATGGAAGTCAGCAGAAGTAAGAATATGATTTTTATCTCTTACTTTCGCTGTATGGTTGCATTAATGAGCCAGCACATGAAGAGGGTTCTTAAGGCCGCCGTTGCTGTAACCTGCTGGGACGCCCACAGTTAAAGATTGCTGAGTTTGGCTTTCATAGTCCTAATGCCTCTTCCTTGCAAAACTTAGGATAGATGAGTGGTGTTTTTATAGGTTTGTATAATGTATTTGCTTGTAGAAGACTTACAGTTTGACTAAACAGGATGTGTGTGAAAGAGACATGGTCACGTATGTCCTGCCGCACCGAATACTAATGCGCCTTTGGGGGAGGCAAACCATGCCTTTATTTCTGACTGTACATTGAATTATTTACACCTTCAAGGCAGCTGATTGAACTGCAGCATCAGTCAATTAGCAAATCAAAAATTTATATGATTCCAATTTAGCATGGAGTCCCCCTCTCTCTCTTTCTCACTCTTTTTTTTTTTCTTCTTCTTAGATTTTCGCCCTGACAGTGACAAATTACTCCTCTCTTGCCTGAGATTGGAAATTAAAAGCATTTAGAGTTGCTCATGCATTTATGCTAATGAGAACTTCTGATATGATTTGCATGCAAAAGAGGACAATTTGAAAGCTCATCGGTTTTTCATGCTACCGCATTTTGATGGAGCAGAATTTTTTTTCTGTTTTTCCAATGGAGCAAAAAAAAATTTTTCTTCTTCTTCAGGAAACAATACCAAACTCATATTCACAAAAAAGGGTTCTTTTAAGTCAAAAAGTCCTTCTTCTTCGTCTTCTTTTTTTTTTACCCTCTAGATTCTTGTCAAATCCCGTTCCTGCTCTTTCAGAGATGCAGCCCCCATTCATTAGCATTTTAGATGTTTATCAAAGGCAGGATCCAGTATCTGCCAAGCAAGATTATAGCCCAGCTTCATTTTCAATTCAGCAAGAAAAAAAAATAATAATAAAGGACCTGGGGACAGACGAGAAGAGGGACATGTACCCTGACAGTCTTCCTCATACTTACACCCGAATTAATCCCATTTAGAACAAATTTGATTAATGGCTAAAGGTGTCAGTTTGAGCTTTCATGGATGGCACTGACAGATTGTAGGCAGTGTGTTAGTGTAAGAGTCCCTCACTGATGTGTGTATGAAAGAGAGCAATAGTAAAAGTTAGTACGGAAAACTTGAGGGAAAAGGCAAAGGAGGAAGAAATAGGGTAGCCAGAAAATTTGAAAGGTATTTAATTATTTCTATAAGTGTTGAGTTATTGAAGCATTGATAGAGAGCAGGCAAAAGGGATCTAAAAAGTTTGTAAAACACGTATTTGTGTGTGTGTGTGTGTGTGTGTGTGCGCGCGCGCTTAGAAATTAGTTTCTATGTTGAGATTCTTCCTAACTGGTGAAAAAGAAAATGCACTGACTATCAAAATGTGGCTGATGCTCTGGGGATTTTGTTTTACCCAAATAAATGTGGTTTGCTAGTAATTATCTGAGGAGTTTATGTGACTCAGATTTTTTTTTTTTCTTTTTGAGCTAACTGTATGAGAACAATGTATCCCGTGTATCCACAATGTATCCAGTGACAGCATAAGTCACTGCCCCGTCAGAGAAGTCAAGAGGTTTCGTCTGCTTTAAGGACAAATGATCTTACTTTCATGAGATTTTTTTTTTTTTTCAAGATAGGATTTCTCTGTTGTAACTCTGGCTGTCCTGGAACTCACTCTGTAGACCAGGCTGGTCTCAAACTCATAGACATCTGCCTGCCTCTGCCTCCCGAGTGCTGGGATTAAAGGTGTGTACCACCACCGCCCTGCTACATAAGATGTTTTAAGAGCTAGTCCAGGGACTGTCTTTTTATGCTAGGGTTTACTTGAACAATGAAAACAATACCAATCGATTAGCTCGCTTGTACCTGTTGTTCTAAGCTACTCTCACATAGAAAAAGAAATGTATACAGTTCTAGCTCCAAGGGCATCGTCTATTTTTTGGGAATCTAGTCAAGTTCCATTTCACTTCATCTGTTACGACTGTACTGCTGCAGCATTTTCTGCCCCTGTGTCTCTTAAGGAGTCTCTATTTCTGTTCCTCATTGTAACTTGACTGAAACTATCTACTACTGACAGGCATTTTCTCTTTGAGTAATGGAGTCCTAGCTCTGGATCCTCCGTCTTGTTCTTACTGGCTAAACTAGAGCAGTCCATAGTAGATAATTTATCTACAAGAAAAAGGGCATGATTTAGGGAGTAATATCAACGAAATTACGTTCCTGCCACATTCATCCCACGAACTTCCAGCTTCCACTGGGACTGTTTTTGGAAACAGGGCAGAAAAGGTAATTGAGGTTAAATGAGGAGGCCAGAATGGGGCCTTCAACAAATAGGATTAGAATATAGTCCTGTGCTACATAACATTTGGGCTAATAATGGCTCATATATTCAGCAGTGGACTCGTGAGACTATAATAGAGCTGAAAATTTCCCACGGCCCAGTGACCTCCCAATGTTGTAGTGTATTGTATAACGTGTTTGTGATGATGCTGGTATTAAACCTACCTCATGGTCAGCCATATAAACGTATAGCTCATACACGGGGCTGGGGAGATGGCTCGATTGGTAAAAAGCTTGTCATGCAAGCCTGACCTGATTTTGATACTCAACACCCATGTAAAAAGCTAGGTGTGTGCTTGTAACACAATACTGGGAGATGGAGACAGGAAGACCCTGGGGTTTACTGGTCAACCAGCCTATGCAGCGAGTTCCAGGCCCAAGTGAGAGACTCTGTCTCACAAATCAAGGTAGATGGCTCCTGAGGCACCACGCCTAAAGTTGATCTCTGACTTTCATATTCATGGGCACAAATGTCCATGTGCATCTGCATACATGTGTCTGCCTGCGCATACATGACCATACCCTTGCACGCACATAGTATAGCTCATACAGTTATTTCAGTCCATGATAGTCGGCGGTAATAAATGGCTGCATTTATGAATCTGTTACTCTGTAGTTTTTATTTTAGGCTGTAGTTCTATTTATGAAAGGGGCACTGCAACACGGCAGGCTGCATTGCCGCCGCCGCCACGGGCATTTGATTTGTGCATTTCACGATTGCTTCGAGAGGCCATGTCAGGTGGTTGACCTGTCACATCCAGGTTTGTGTAAGCGCGCTGTAGGCCGTTTGCACAATGAAATCACCTAATGACGCGTTTCTCCAAACGTGTCCTTGTTGCTGAATGATGCATGACTATATATAGCCAAAGTGACAGTAGAGAGCTCTTTCTTCCTGTTGTCTGAAGACATGGAAAGGGGTAGGATCTGCAGCCAGGAAAAGGGTCCTTGCCAGAAATCAGAGCCACTGATATCTTTAATGTCCGCTGTCCAGAATTTGGTTTTTATAAGTAATCTACACAGGAGTTCATGTATGCGTGTGGATATGCACAGGTTGTGTGCAGGTGTTAGGCCATTTTGGATCAGGAACCTGAGAAATTGACACAGGAATCCTGCAGCCAATCTTCCATGGATTCCATTGGACAACTACATATGATTTCTTGATTTGGATCCTGATATCACTGTGATCAATGCTGTGCTTCATCAAATGGCTGAAAGGAAAGAACGAACCAGCGACAAATGAGAACTCTTGCAGCTTGTAGGCTGGTGTACCCCAAGGCTTGATGTTTCCAGATACAGCCTCGAGAATTTCCTGTAGTTATAGACTGGCAGTGATTTTTGTTGGATGGGAGTGGGAAGAGTCGGGGCGGAGGCAGCAACAGGGACAGCAGGCCGTGCTGTTGATGCTGCTGATGTAGCAATGGGGGTGAGTTATCGCTGGGAGAAAGTATCCTTCAGCTCCATTTCTGCCACTGCTGTTTCGTTTTGTGCCTTGCGATCCTCGCTATTGTAAATGTGTTTTTCCTTACTTACGATTTCAACCTCTTCCAAGGGGTGTCAGTCAGTCTAACTATTACTCATACTTGCAACATAGTTAGTACAAGTGACTCAATGCTTAGTGCTGAGGTATCTCCCAGTCTTAGGAAGTAGAGAGAATTTCATACATGAGGAGACTGTACTTAACAAAAGTCTTGCCCGAGGCTCACAGTGTCTGTATGAAACAGAGCCGTTACTAACATGATGCTCGCCTGCCACCGACAGGCCCGTGGTGGGTTGGTGTCAGAGTTTGGACTCTGGGACATCCTTGGATGTGTTGTTCTGAGGTATCCTCCATGTTTTCATTGCTGGGAAGGTCTTAACAACCTACCTCTTTGGACAGAAGTCAACATTCTGGACCTGTCTGCTGTGTGGAAATGCACAGAGCAGTGCTTGAGGAACATATTGTGTTGCCTTTTTTGGGTTGCTCCTTTGAGGTGGTTATTATGAAGATAAGGTTCAAATTAATGATGCAAAGCAGGTTCTTTGACCCTTGCTTTATCAGCGCAGATTTCCACCCCAAATTAAGACAGGCTCCGGCGCCTGCACGGATGCTACTTGGAGAAGGCGTCTCTCGCATAGCAAATGCCCCATCCTGTTCTCCATCCTAATAATGGATCCCCCTGCACCAGAGCAGCAGAAGCTCATGTTTACCCCACACCGTTATCCGTGTCCAGATGATCCTTCATTTGCTGAAGGCGTTTGAATGTGCTCACAGTACTATTTCTTTAGAATACGCACTTTTGGGGCACAATTCTTGCTTTGACAAATTACAATGATAGTTTTGCCAGATGGAATACAGACTCCCCAAGGAACTGTGGGGACCGCTGAAGACTCTGCCAAGGCAGCAAAACTTGCTCAGCTTGGAACCAGAGGTGATAGTCGGGAGTCAAATAGAGGTTGTACCAACAACCCCGTACATTTATAAAACCCCCTTTACGAAAGAGTCCCAAGGCACAGTGCATTTAGACGTTTTAAAATGTCAGTGGTTAAGGACAACAGAGAACAGGAGCAAACATGACCTTTAGTGTAGCCCTGAATACCGAGAGGAAGAGGGTGGGAGCTTTTTATAGCAAGCACATTACGCTTGCCACATTGTCTTGAACCTGCCATTGTTCCAAAGGTGAAACCCATCCCAAGCCGGAGGAGCTTTGTATTGCCGTGTGATAGCTGGGATCTGATCCGGATTCAGCTACCGTGTCTAAGCCCTTCGCTACATGAAATAAAACAGCTATAAGGCAGCTCGTCTCTGTAGAGGCTGAGAATTATGATTACCTTGTTCTTTTAGAACAAGACGCAGCACAAAACATTCCTTAATCATACTGTAGTCCTCTGAAAATTCAGTCTAGGTTTTCTGTTTTGATTATTTCCCTCCTGAAAAATGTTAATTTTAGATGATTGCTTTCTTCATTCCAAACCAATGGTATTAGTTATTAGTGATGTACGTGTGGGTATCGGGAAGCGCCCCTCTTTCTGGAATTGAATGTGTTTAAAATTTCACCTACAGCCTGGGAGATGTCTCAATAGATAAAGTACAAGCACGAGGACCTGGGTTTGGACCCTTGGGACCCTCATAAACATGGGACAGGTGGCAGCCAGCCTATAATCTTAGATTTCGGGAAGCAGAGACATGGAATACCCTGGATATATTGGCTAGCTAGACCAGCTAAATCAGTGAAATCTGGATTCAAGTGAGAGATTCTGCTTCAGTATATAATACGGAAAGTAATGGAGAAGGAGTCCTAATGTAAACTTCTGGCCTTCACACACATGCGTGCGCACACGTGTGAACATGCATTCGTGCATGCATACCAATCACAAATGCTTATCTATAAAAGATACAAGAGTACAGAGTGTTACAGTGTTGCTACAATTCTGTTTCAGATTTACAGATTCCAAAATTTCAGAGTCATGGTTTCCTTTAAGGTTTTAAAGAAAATGGTTCTGATCGCCCATCCATGAAATGTAGCCCATGAATCTGGCCGTATATTGGATTAAATCCTATAATTTCACATTGTGGTGGCTTGAATAAGATTTCCCCCATAAGTCTCCAGCATTTTAATACATGGTGCAGAGTTGGTGGCTGTTTGGGGAGAAGTAGTGTTTGTGGCCTTGGCTGAAGGAAGTGTATCACCAGAGGCAGGCTGTGAGACTTCCAAAGGCTCATGCCATTTTGAGCTAGTTCTTTCTGATTTCTGTTTGGTGTTCCAAATATGAGCTCTCTGCTGCAGTTCCAGATGCCTGCTGCCTCTACTGCACCATCATAGACTCATCCGCTTAGTACTGTTAGCCCCAAAGAAACTCATTGTAAGTTATCCTGGTCATGGTGTTCCATCATGGCAGCAGAAAAGAAACCGATACGTACGTTATCTTTTTCTTCACTTGGTTAATTCCATAGAACCACTGCAGAGCACGGATGTTTTACTTACGTAGCTCTCTAGTAGCCCAAAGACTAAGAAAAGAGTTGATGAACGGCACCTTGGTCAGCAGATAGTTTCAAGTAAGTTATTCATTGCTTCATGAGATTAGTCTCTTCACAAATCTGAACATCCCCCTCTTGGGGGCGACTATGATAGATGAAGGAACTCAGTGATGCTTTCTGGATGATTTCAGTCTTAGCTTCCATATTTTATTTTCAAGGATTTTCTTTGATTCATGTTTATGATTCATTATTTGATCTCCAGAATTATGAAAGTAGATTCATTTTATTTCTAAATATAAATCAGAACTAATAGACAGCACTTTCCAAAGTGCTCCAAATCCATCATCATCTGACTCCTGAAACATGAACATTCTTTTAATGGATTATGGATCTTCAAATCCTACCACAAAATAGAGAGAATGTAGCAATGGGAGAGATGAGCTGAATTGTCCATCTCAGGTCTTGATATGTTGATGATCATCTCCTTGGCTAAAGACTGAAAAACAACAGAAGTCTATACTTTCTCCAGCTGGCGGAGAGACTGTAGGCCTTCCACGTGTGGTAGGGAACTCCTAGTGTGTTCAATCCTGAAACCCACCCAGCAGGGCAGCTAAGTTGTATGTGTGGCCATGGTTGTATCAGTCCAGGACAGAAAGCCCAAATGTCCTCAGATACCAATTTCTGTTTCTGTTAGTTTAATTCATCAAAGCAAGTCAAAGCCCCAAACCATGGGGATAGGAAAGAAGTGCTGCCTTCCTAAGACCATGTCCAGTGCACAATTTTTTTTTTCCAGTTTGCCACAAGCTATAATCATCTAGGAAGAGGAGCCTCAATTGGGAGAGTATTTCCATTAGATTGCCTGTGAGAACATTTTCTTGGTTGATGATTGCTGTGGAAGGGCCCAGCTCGTTTGTGGGTGGTGCCATCCCCCAGCAGGTGGTCCTGGGTTGTATATGAAAGCAGGCTGAACAAGTCCTGGGGAACAAGGCATTCTTCCATAGTTTCTGCTTCAGTTCCTGCCTCTAAGTTCCTACCTTGATTTCCCTTCACAATGGACCACAAGCTGTAAGGTAAAATAAATCCTCTCCTTCCCCAATTTCTTTTGGCCCTAGTGTTTATCATAGCAATAGGAAGCAAATATACCAGTGTAGGAGAGGGACAGTCGTGACAAATGAATCCATCTCTCTGCTCAAGCTAACGCTAAGGAATTATGTTAACTAAATTTATGTCTGCCACAAACTTACTGAAGATGTGATGTCATCACTTTACAAAGAAATGGGACAGAGGGGGCTTAGTCACGTGCTGAGGATCTCATAGCTAAGGAATGACAGAGCTGGGATACAAACCAGATAGCTGGCTGACAGGTGAAGGCAGGAGAATCCCTGGAAGCTCATGGGCCATCCAGCTTGAGGGCATGGTGGTGAACAAATGCGACAGGAGGCAGAGAGTGATGTCAGAAGTTGCTCTCTGAGCTCCATATGCATATATGACAAACACACATTTGCATGTGTGCATATGCATGCGAGCACATGCGTGCATGCAAGCACACACACACACACACACACTCACAAGTTTAGAGATGAAGGCAGGACAGCAGTGTTCACATCAGGTACTCTCTGGGAAATATTTACATGGGTAGGGGGATTCCCAGAGGGCGTGGTGGCTCATGTCTGATTACAACTGTTCTGAGGCTGAGATGGGGGAATTTCTGTTTCAGGAAACCCCAACAAAACAAAAACCATAGCCAAATAACCAACTGACCAAAACCTCAGGTGAGAAATGTAAGAATTCAGAGAAGAGACAGATGATGAGAAAATAGGGATAGCTAAAATAATATCATGGTATAAATTAGAATAATAATACATATAATATATTATATAACATAGTAATTATATATAATATAATAACTACATAGTGGGAAAATAATACTAATAACAACAACAATAATAGTGGACTGGTGATGGGCTGATGATGTGCTTGGGGTATAGAGATTTACGTAAAATGCAAGGCCCTGAGTTACATTCTCAGCACCCCTAAGCCAAAAGAGCAAACAAACAAACAAACAAACAAACCAAAAACAAACAGAATCACAGAAAGGAAGTGTTAAGTCACCCAAGACGACATACATGATGGTGGAGAAGGCAGGAGCCCAGCACAATTAGAGTAAGATAGCAACCCACAAAGGAATATAAACTAATAGGAGGGAAAGTTCTAAACATAGTGTAAGTCAGAGGGGTGAAAGATGTCTTAGGGTTTCTCTTGCTGTGAAGAGACACCATGACCATGGCAACTCTTATAAAGGAAAACATTTAATTGGACTGGCTTACAGTTCAGAGGTTTGCCCTTTATTGTCATTGTGGGAAGCATGGTGGTACGCAGGCAGACATGGTACTGGAGAGGGAGCTGAGAGTTCTACATCTGGATCAGCAGCCAGCAGGAAGAGAGAATGACACACTGGGCCTGGCTTGAGGTTCTGAAACTTCAAACCCCACCCCTAGTCACACAGTTCCTCCAACAAGGTCACACCTCTTAGTGCCACTCCCTCAGCACTCCAGTGTGAGTCTGTGGGGCCATTCTTATAAAAACCAAAGTAAGCCCTTACAGACTTTCATTCTGAAAAAGATAAAAGAACAACAGAGTAGGAAAATACTTGAGTATAACTCAGTCATATTTTCAAAGGCAAGAGAATATGTGTGAATGTCTTCAATTCAATTCAAAATTATTTAAAATACACACTCTAGGCCAAAGAAAGAACACTTTACTGTTCAACACTGAGCTAAAACTTGAGAATCCCAGGTCTTTAAAGAAGAAAAGAGAGACCAGTGACACCGGGCTTTTAGTGGAAGCATCACCACCCTTCAGACTTTTCCACAGTAACAGTCATCCAAGTCTAGAGTTGCAGTGTGGATTTGTAAAAACACTTATAAGATCCCAATACTTAAATAATATAGAATGGAAAGTACAGAGTAGAATGCAAGTCTAGAATGTAATGTAGACTCCAGGACAACTGTCTGTTCACTCCAGACTACACCAAGGACACACAAAAGAAACTTGAGTGTAGCCTGGGGAAGGAATGAATGCTTTGGGGGGCCACTCAAAGCAGGATGGGGAGGGGATGACTAGTCTACTAACCGAGCATGGGTGACTCCAGGCTGGAGTCAGGCTGGAACCCTGGGACCTCTCCCCAGCCTACAGGACCGTCTCCATAATTGTTATTGCTTATATGACCTTGTAAGGGCCTTGTGAGTCTTGTAACTCTGAGCTTCCTAAATTTGTTGTTTGTGAGCTGTGTAAGCCTGGTGAGTCTCATTAACTTTTTGGGTCTTAGGACCTTCCTCTTCCCTCCTGCAGGGAAAGTTTCAATCTGGAGGAAGTAGCTACCCCCCAAAAAACCAAAAAACCAAAAACGATGTTGTGGTTTCCATCTCTGGAATGTAGGGACTGCCTTGCTCTTGAGCCACACCTACTTCAATTACTTAAGTGACTGTTCTTAGACCTCTCTAAACTCTTTGTCTTTCTGATGAGATTTGCCAGAGGTGGCTCAATGCTTTGCTCTTTCAAGTTTTAAAACAAAGCTTGCAGTTTTATGGGAAAAGCCCAGTATTGCCATCATTTCCCATCTGACATAATTGTTTTCTACTTTTATTATTATTTTGTCCCCTTGAATTTGCTATTTTTCATTTCTTATCATCTTGAGTTGAATGTTTATTTCATTTATAACCAGTCAGTTTAATTTTAAGGCAATTCAGTATGTATTAAGGGTTCACTTTTCTCTGAATAATGCTCTGTCAATATCCCATGGATTTTGAAAAGTAAGATTTTTTTCATTGCCATTTATTTCCCAGTTATTAAGAACCTTATTTTGCTTTCTTTTTGCGTAAATTCCATTTTTTGAGATGTTTATTGATATAGAGAAATGCAGAAAATGAGAGCCCACCTGTCCAGCGCAAAGCTTAATCGATAAAGCATAAAAATTTGCTACTTTTTGTTTTTATCATTTTAAAGAAATGAAACAATAGATGTAGCTAAAAATCACCCATGTCATGCTCCTCCCTGCTTTGCTTGAGGAGGAACATCCCTGCCACTCCGTGCAGTCATCAGTTTATGGGTCCCCAAACAAGATGCACTGCTCCTCTCTGTTTGAATTTCTGGCATTGTAAGGAAGCACACCTTTAGCACATTTTTGCTCAATGCTAATATTTTGAAACTTATTGCACATTTTGATATTCAACAATCTGTTTTGCTCATTTAGTCTATGAGTATTCAATTGTATGAGCTGTATTAACAAAACTGAATTCTAAGACTCTCAGATAGGTCATTTCCGAATTAGCCATAGCCAATTGCATAGCAAGAAACATCCTTTTATGTTCTCAGATGATATACAGCCATTCTCTAACATATCTGTTCAGAAAGAAAATCTCCTGTAATAAACTATTTGTAATTAACCCGTATTGAATAGTGACTCTTTCTGAGACAAGTTCTCATACAGCCCAAGCCAGTCTTGAACTTACTATGTAGCTAAAGCTGGCTTCGAACTCCTGATACCTTCTGCATATCTATTTCCAAAACACTGAGATTACCATGGCTGCTTCTTTGTGTGTGTAGTACATATTTGTGCACTGGGGTCTGGGGCTTGTGGGTTAGACAAACAGGGCTGTGCAGTGGGCCCCATGGAGCAGCTTGCAGGATCTTATGTAGCCAAGGCTGACCTCACCGTGTAGCTGAGAGCAGACCCCTGGCCCTCCTGCCTCTCCTCTGGTGTCCTGAGATCATGAGTTTATACTGCTATGCTTGGATTTATTGTTAATTTTCTTCAAAAATATTTACTAGTTCGCATTCCCACCAGCAATTCCCATCCTCTCTCACCAGCATTTGGTACTGTCAATCTAAATTCTGCTAACATATGTTTAATTTTTACCCTGCTCCCTTGTTCTATGAGGTGCTTATTAATATATTTTGCTAATTTTCCTATGGAATCTGCCTTTTCTTATGGAATTTCAGTGTTCTTTTTATCGTCTGCATTCAGGCACAGTGATAGTCATATTGGCTACAAATATCTTTTTTCATAGATGATTTATTTTTCACTAGACAGGTCCTATAAATTCTAAATTTTTATTTTGTTGACCTCCTACTTAATGAAATTTTGCTCCTTAGGAAAAAAATTTTAAAAATGATAAAAAGATATTCTTTCCCATCTTATTTAAGCAATCATTTCTTATCCTAATAGTATAAGTTATGATAAATGGTAACTGTTTTACACTCTTACTTTTAATTCAATGTATTTATTTTTAAGATGTATATTTCTTAAGAATGCTACCCAACACACACACACAGAGAAATGTCTTAACCTTTCTGGGGTTAATTTCAGTGTATGGTATGAGGTAGGTCAAGTCTTGCTCTCTGTGTATGAAGGACCGGGTGGCTCACTGGCAGTTCTTGGAGAATTGATGTTATGACGTCAACTCCGCAGTATACCGAGACTTCGCTTGTATGTGGGTCTGCTTCTGTGCTGTTTTCTGTGCTCCTGGAGTGCGTGTAGATCTCTGTTCATCCCTCCTCAGCTCCGTAATAGCAGATGCCTGTGGGGTCTTGTAGCCCATGTCCTTTCTTCTTAAGCATTGTTCTGGACACGCTTAGATTTTTCTTCTTTCACATGAATTTTAGAATCAGTTTCTCAATACTCATGAGTAACTTTCTAAGAGATTGAACTTCACTTGTAGGATTTTGAACTAAAGTTCCATCTCACACTGGGAAGAAGCCTTCTATCCCACACTGAATATTCTGAAAAGACACGTTAACTGATTAGAACTTCTAGGATGCAGGGAAGTTACGCTTTACGTGTCCAGAGCCCGGTTACAATTTCTCTTTAAGTCTTCGGATGCATCAATAAACCCCTAGCTTGTGAAAACTGTGAGGTTTTTTTTTTAAATGCTGACACATGCGTATGGCTTTGGGCATCATATATCAAGAAGCCAAGCTCCTTATAAAAGCACCAAACTCCTACAGAAAATTACACGATTAAGGGGGAGAATCTGGAAAAAGATGGTGTAGGACTTGGGTGTTTCATAACTAGCACACTCCGTTGCCTCTCAGAGGCAGAGGTGGTTCAAAAGAATCTACAAGGTTGCTTTCATGTCCCTCTCTTCTCAATTTAAAGCAAAAGCTCTCTATTTTTATAACTGTTGACTCAGACTTTATTGATATTCTCTTTGATGCCGTGGTATTTCACTGCAGCATCCCAGCAAAGTGATGGACTGCGCCCACGTAAGTGCAGCAGGAGAGGCTGTGAGATGGAGGGAACGTGAAACCCAACAACCTGAACTGATCTCCACAAATACTCCCCACGTCTGCCCCAGTCTCATGCACATTCATATCAAAGGTTTAAATACTTCATTATAAATATTAATACATATTTTCAGGGACTGCCCAGTTTACTGAGTATTTCCTTTTAGATTATCAGTTCCAAGAACACCCCAAATCCATCTTTCCTATGATCCAGGTAAGCCTGGATCATACCTATTTGGTATTATGCATGGAGTAAGTTCTGTCTGTCAGTTGATGTTCAAAGTCCATTCTCAGCAGAGATCTTAGTGTTTTATGAGACATCATGTATTAGTGGTTTCATGTCTCATTTTAACCCCTTCTTGGTTCTACATCAAGCAACAGACAAAAATAGAGGAGTGGGGTGAGCTCATTGCTGATCTTGGTAAAGATGGAAAGAAAATGTTACAAAGCAAAATTTCAAAGAACTGCCGTTTCCCCAAATGTATGTTTATGCAATTGCAATATTCTGACCTCTATCAAAGGTCACTGTAGTGTTTGTATCAAAACACTCTTCTCTTCCCTTCTCTAAAACCATGTTTTGGGACCTCCCGTTAAGGTATAGACCAGACCAAATAGAAGGAGAAGCTGAATCTCAAAGATGCTTTAAGAAAACCCACAGTGCATATCAGAAGTGTGATATGAAATGGTCAAGGAAGAGAGTGGATTTGGAAACCAAGCCTTCATCTTGTAGGATCTGATTTAATCTGCTTGGAGGAGAGGAGCCCCGTGTCAAAGGAGACAGCATACAGGATGTGTGCAGTGCTAGTAAATCAATTGAAATTTTCTTCTCAAATATCAAACTGGCTCTTCTACTCTTAGATTGAGCTTACTTTTAAATTTACTGAAAGTAAGATTCGTTTTTTATGATGTGGCTCCCCTAGATTTCAATATGCCAATAGATTTCTATACCTATTTAGCAGTGAATGAACATGCGCGCGCGCGCGCGCGCACGCGCACACACACACACACACACACACACACACACACACACACACACACACCCCTCCACCAAGTGTCAGGGGATTTCCTGGCTTCCACATACAAAAAGACCAGAAAATCTATTGAAAAGAGGACAATTGTGACCTTGTTAACATTCCAGAGATCTCCAAGGGCACAGTCAGATTGTCCTGCCCCAGAGACCTTCCCCATTGTCTCCATGACAGAAATTTATGTGCCCGTGGTGCAAGGTGCAGCTCTGCACCCCAGCCTCATTTAAATTACTGTTTTGATGACTCGTTCTTCAAGTTGTGGTGGGAATCCTTGTCACAAAGACTTGTGCTACTGAGACAAATATTAGTGAGTTAAAATTCTCCACATTTTTGGTTAACTTATAAATAGAATGTGCCACCAATCTGCAATGAAATTGGATGAAAGTTTGCATTGTGTCATTACATTTTTTTGTTGTTGTTTGCTTTTTTAGACAGGGTTTGTCTGTTGTAACTCTGGCTGTCTTGGAACTCACTCTGTAGACCAGGATGGCCTCAAACTCACAGAGAGCCGCCTGCCTCTGCCTCCCTAGTACTGGGATTAAAGGCGTGCACCCCCGTTGCCCAGCAGGTCATTACTTTTTATGTAAACCTGCATAGTCATAACCAAACAAATGAGGCTTTCATCAGAAATTCCACAGTTGAACTATTTTCAAATAAATAATATAGAGGACATCGTATAGCATTCAATATGAAACTTGATGTTTTAGCCATTGAAGGCCTGTTTTTAGTTTAATATATATTAAATAATTTTACCATTCCTATTGGACTTTTGAATATGATATTATTGTTTGCTTAGTACTATTGTAGACAGCTAGGGGAATATATGACAATTTGTGTTTATCTTCCAAGGAACGCATTGTTTAATGTGGCTTATTCATGCATGGGGTGGGAATCTCTATTCTACCGGACTCACATCCATAAACTTAGTTGGGCCCTCTGCAGGGAACGAGATTTCTCCCCAGCCATCCATAACTATACCATAGGAGATCCCAGCCATGCTCCATCTCCCAGACGCTCTGGCATAGTGAAATTCCTTTGATTCCTAGGAAGAAAACCTTGTCTATGTCCCCCTTGTAACACTACAGCAACTCCTGTGTATGTGGAAAGAAGCTTTTTTTTTTCTTTTCCTCTTTGTATTGAGAGAAGGCGGCTCAAGCAGTCTGGATTCGCCAGCTGTTAAGCATCTAGATTGGAGTCAGACCTGCATGAAGAGTCCTGTGCAAGCCAACATTTTTCATCCAACTCTAATGAGCCCCTCTTGTATTGGTAAGCTTTGACCTCCAAAGCTCTCAGGTTTGTCCCTGTGGTCTGTTTTTCAAGACAGGGAGTAAACTGACTTCAGGTTAGCTCTCCTTTAAATACAAGTGAACTGGAGGGGCAGCCCTTGCTGATTCTGGCAAAGTGACTGGGGGAATACTGTGCTTGTAAGTGCTTTTGTGTGTGTCAGGTGCTATCTCAGAGATGGCTTCTGGGAGCACATTTAATCAATCTTTTATCCCCTCTTATATGAATGGGGTTGGGACTATGTGTTTGAATGAGATTTTGATTGTAAGATCTCTGGAGGGGCAATACGGTTATATTATACTTTTTATGCAGCAATAAGTGGTAAATGTTATACAAAATAATGGGACACATGATTAATAGCTCATAAATGTCCACTTGGCTAGGAAGGTTCTTTGCAGGGAAGTGTCTGTTTTCCACTGAGAATTGAGTTTTTGTTAGGCATCGCTGAACATAGCCAGGAGATGATATTTTTTTAAAAAAAAAGACAAAGTATAATGTGGTCATGAGGCATTGAGCTATGTCCAGTCATAAGCCTGTGCTGAATTTCTTCTGCTTTGTTAGAAATTTTATCTTTTCCATCATAAAAATGCCTGTCAGTGTCTGGGGGTGGTGGGGGTGCACAATTGAACTTTAGCGCTTCCTAAATCTCGCAGGAATGGTGTCAGTAGCACCTGATACATGGCACCGCGAGGGCAGCTTGTATCCGGCTCACACGGACTCCAGTCAGCGGGTGCTAAGGCTCCTCATAAACGTTTTCAGGTGTCAAACTGAGCCCACTTTTCCTGGCGAGGGGACATTTTATAAAGTAAGCGAGGCAGTCCTCGTTCACTGAAAATAAATAAGACCAGGCAGCAGCCAGTTTGCTGTGGACTTGGTTGTGTGTTCATGGTTGCTCTTGTTGCCATGATAAAAATATCTGACAGCACCAATGTAAGCAAGGGTTTATATTTACTCCTGGTTGGGGAATACAGTGTATTATGGCAGGAAGGGGGGTGTTTGTAGGAGTGTGAAATAGCTTGTCACACTGTGTCCATACTCAGAGAGAGAGAGAGAGAGAGAGGATAGACATAGAGAAGCAAAGAGACACACAGAGAGAAATGGGAACCCCACACACAAACACACATACACACACACAGAGAGAGAGAGAGAGAGAGAGAGAGAGAGAGAGAGAGAGAAAGAGACAGGTGCCGATATCCCTTATCGCTTTCTTCTTTTCAGGGTGGCTCTTCTCTCCTCAGTTAAACCTCCGTGAAACACCCTTGCAGCCCACCCAGTCACGTCTCCTAAGCAACTCTAAACCCAGTCAAGCTGATAGGGAGCTTAGTCATGTTTTAGATTTTGGAATAGATGACTCGGATTAGGGCTTGGATTTGGGCATATAACGGTGAGATCTCCGTGCTAGGCAAGAGCTAGGGATCCTCATTTCTGTTTCTGTTTAAATGAACATGTATTGACTTGATTAAAGCATTTCAAAAATCCAGCTTTCATACATGAAGCATGCTCGAGAGTTTAGATTTCACAGGGATGAGGCAACTTAACCACAGAAGTAAATATGCAATGTCAACAAACTACCTTTGACTGTATATAAAGCAGGAAGTCAGAAAAGATAGCAGTCTACTGAAGGGGGAGCTGACTACTGATGTGTCATCAGAAGCCAGGGAAGCCTTCTCGCTCAGAAGCCCTCAGGGAGTACCAGTGTACAGCTCGCAGATGCGTCTGAATTTGTCTTCTTCTTTCAATCCAATTCCTTGACTAGCTAGCAACTCCAATGTCAGAAAAAGTAGAAATCAATTGACTTTCACGATTTCAACCCAAAGGATCAGTCATTGAAGAGAGGAACAAGTTGCCCTTCAGTAGGATCTAAGAAAAAAGTTTTAAAGGTTGAGAGGAGCTTTTTCTATAAATAATAACCCACTGAGGCAAAGATGCCAACATCCATGATTAGAAGATTCCGTGCTCAAATCAAAAGTGAAAGGGACTGAGACAGCAAGATGGCAGTTACGGTAAGACTAGTGTGAGTTCAAGGCAAGGCCTGACAGTAGAAGGACAGCACATATGGCTGAAGGTAACCAGTAAAGAACAGACCAACAAAGAGCAACAACATGTACCAGCCCAAGAGCCAGCCACCCGAATTATATACACCCATGGAAACTACTCTGTTTTGATTTCACAGTGTGCCTTTGCTCTAAGTGCTCAGAGAAAAGTGAACTTATTTAAACATTTTTAATGGAAAAAAATAGTTGATTATTGGTTAGGTGTATTAGTCCATGAGAGAATCGGAACCAAATTTATATCTAAAAGTATATGTAACATGATGGCTTGTGTGTAAATTCATGTAATATACATTTACAAGCATACAGTGCCTTCATTGGTTCATTGATTTTAGGGACAAACAGATTTTCCTACCAGATAGAATGGTTGTCCCTGCATAGAGTCACACACTGCATTTTAGCCATCTCTGGCCTGTGTACACCATAGTGATCCCACAAGATTATAATAGGGCAGAGCAAGTCTTGCCTAGTGGTGTCATAGTCATCCTCTGTCTGAAGAGCTATGTACTCCTCAGATGTGGGGACACTGGTGTAAACCTACAGAATTGCTAGTTGCACCTAAAATTATATACAGTTCATAGATTGGATAATGAAAATCAGTGGCTTTATTACTGGATTATGTATTTACCATACTATATTTTTGTCACTACTTGAAACTTCTCCTTTGCTTATTAAAAAGTTTTACTCTATGAACTTTATTTTTTGTAAACACGGGGCAGACTGTGTTACTTCTGATGTAATCTCCCACACGCTGTGTTTACATCTCTATGGCATCACAGGGCCACGTGAAGATTGGCCTGGACCATAAAGGTCTGCGCTTTATGATGTTTGCATAACAATATGATCACCTAGTGACGTATTTTCCAAGACATATCCCTGTTGTGAGGCCATGAGAGAGTGTGGGGGGTGTTGCTCACTCACGGGATCATTGGTACTGTCCGTCATGAAGTATGTGGACAGTAGTGGGCAGGGACGACTTGATGCTGCCGTCAAATCCCTTCTCTGAGAAACTTTGACTTTCCCTCTTACCCTTCAGCCGATTGATTAATGCCCATTCATGTTCTCTAACACAATGTGCTTTTTAAAAAAAATTCAGTGATTGCTAAATTGATTATATCTTAAAAATACCTTTGCCGAAACATCTAGCCTGAGTTTTAATAAAATATCTGGGCATGGCAACCTAGTCAAGTAGATGAATAAATTAATCAGTGTTACAGGCCACTGGAGGTGTGTGGGAGGCTGCATTTCTACGAACAATCTTGTTGACTTCAATCCTTCATCTCACCAAGCTGAGAAGAGGTTTTCTGCTTTCAAGACGGATAGTTAAGAAGGATGTTAGTTCATGAACTTGACATATATTTGCCATGCATTTGAAAATACTTCCCATTGGTGTGGCCAGCACATACTCTTTAGATAGACACGTTTACTTAGAAGCCAGGGTAAAATCAAACAGTTGCTAAATGAAGAATTTGAGGCCAGTGACTAGACAGTCACAGTGTGTGATGGCAGGAAGTTAAGACAGGTTAACACATTCATCTCCACAGAGGAATCCTATTGCCAGTGGGTTGGGATGATGTTACCGTTTATCTTTGGCCATCACCGCTTTCCTGGCAAGGACTCAGATCTATCAAAAGCCTCCTGTTCTCCATGCTTATTATAGATCCTTACCTTCTGACTGATCCTTTCTCATATGCTGATATATTTAGTCATGTAAGTTTTGCAGGTCTGGTACTCATTCTCTTGTTCTGAGACAAGTCTACCTATTTATCCTGATGTGTTTGTTCATCATCAAAGATCAAGATTTTGGTGATGAGATTACTTATCATGATGGCTTAGCATTTACTGAAGAATGAAGAAATTGATGAACAAATAATATATGAATTCTACTCTCTAAGCTCAAGGTTGACCCAAAAAGAAGAGGGACTCCTATTAGCACTGGATAGATATTGGCTTACATCTTTGTTGCTGACTCCATCTATGTAATGAAAGTTGTGAGGTTAACACCGGTGGTTGTTTTGGGAATTAAGATAATGCAGATATATCCAGTAACAAATATATGATATGTGTGTGTGTATATATATATATATATATCTTCATTAGCTCTTTCATCCTCTTCTTGTACATGTTCAAGTACAGAGAATGAAGATGTTTGCCCTTCGTCTAGTTTAAAAAAATATTTGTCATAATTATACCCTCAGTGCATGACGATAAGAGTCATAAGACTCTACCCAGGTTCTTATAAACTCTAGACAAATGGTTGGTGAGCGAATGAATGACAACATACAGGTTGAAGACACTGTACAGGGGCGATGATTGCTGAGCAAGCCCCTGTCTGAAATAAGTGACCTTCCCAATGATGAAGTCTGTGACATGTTCAACAGGAGAGAATCTCATCACATAAGGTATTAGTTCCTCGAATGGAGCACAGGATAGTGCAAGCTACTCTCTCTTGTATTTGCTGTAGTCTTTGCCTTCCATGCTTGAGGCAATGAATGAGCAATAAGGTTTCCGGAAGATGAATATACATTTATGAGTAATTTCTATCTATGAGAGAGTGTGGCAAGACTGAGGTGTTTGTTGGCCTGGCTTACGCACTGACATGGGCATGTGGAGATGCATAGGCCTTGCCACTTGACTTCATGGCTACTAACTCCAGTGTCCTCATATTAATAACTAACTTCAAGGCTGTAGCCATGATTGAATAAGAAGGACTCTTTCCAAGCTGCTATTCAAATGTTTGACATTTGAATATTCAAGTGTCAATTATTACCATAACTAAATAGCTTTGTAATTGAAAATTTTTCTGTATAGTATACTTTACACTTCTGTAATTCCTGTCATTATCAAAATTCTCATGAAGCTTAATCACGTATGTATTAAAAACATGAAACATAAATATGTAAAATACGTACTATGAACTATAAACCGTATATTTTTAAAATGTATTATAAAAATATACTGGTTATACTAAGTGTTTCTCCAGTTTGGATTGTGTTATGATATTTCTTATTTCTAGATGCAAATATTTTCATAAAAGCTCAAAAGTTGTATATTCTTTTATTGTGCTGAGATGCTTGTACACGGAGAGTCATAAAGAGTAAAACTTCCTTTGGACAAAGGGGAAAGGAAAGGGCTGTCTGCGAGATGAGCATCTTCCCCTGACATGGATGCTATGGTCTTGGTTTTAGCCAGAAGATGTAGAAGTTCTGACCAGCGAATCCTTCTGGTCTTTCTAAGTCTGGTCTAATAAGACAGTCTTCAGTGACTGGGGGTCTGAGTCACTTCTGCGCAGGCCTTGTGGCACTGGTGTGGGTTTCAGAAGAGAACTGAAAGAAGTGAGGGAGTGAGAAAATTATGAAAAGTCTGGAAGGAGAGGTCTGGGGTGGAAGGAAGAGATAGGATGGACCTTGAGTTGCAGTGGAGCGCAGCATGCTGGAGAGAAGGCATGGGGCTCACAGGGAGAGCAGAGGCGGCCAGGGATATACCAGGCGGAGGATGGAGAGGGAACATTGAGGTTCTGGATTTTGTAGCTCCAAGTCTTTCTGATCATGTTCTCCTTACCCAGAATTCCCTCCTTGCCGGTTGTCTTTTGTTAGGATTTGTATGTAAAACATCCCCCACAGTCTCCATGGATGGACACTTGGTCCCCAGCCGCAGCAACTGTGTTGAGAAACGGTGGAGTCTGTAGGAGGTGGAGGCTCGTGTTAGGAAGCGGGCCACTGAGGGTGGGCCTTGAGCTTTGCAGCTCTTCCCTGCTTCCTTTCTTGCCTTTGCTTCCTGGTATGCCAGATGTGAGGAGGCAGCTTCAGCCTCTGCCAGCCACTTCCTCCGTAAGCTTTCCCTGCCACAGTGGACGATACCCTTGAACCATGGGCTTAAAGAAGAGTCCTCCTCTAAGCTTTGCATGTTAGGAAGGCCCCAGAATCAGGCTTCTTCTGTGTCTCCTGGAGTTCTCACAGCACACAGCGGTGGAACGCGATTCCTCTTCCATACCCGGCCACAGTTACAACTACATTGCTTTTATCTAGACGTTTGCAGCTTATAAACTGTTTAGCAGGGTACCGTCTTCTTTGAGGGCCAAAACTTACTTGGAAGTTAATCTTCTGCTCAAGGTGGGAATATGGCTCCACCTTGCAGCCTCTGGGGCCTCTTTTTCTCTTCGCTATTGCTGGTAATTGATCTGAGAGCAAGGACTACATGGGGATCTTTCCCCTTCTCCTTTCCTTCCCTCTGCTTGTTAGTTTTTAGAGTAGGGGCCTGCCAGACTGCCACTGAAGGACCAGTGCCCTTTGACCTGTGTTGTGGGCTGTGAGTCTGCTTTCTCTTCTGGAACTACTGTAGTAGCTTTGCCTCAAAGAAAGAAGACAGGAGGGCCAGCTAGTTTAAGGCCCTGGAATTGGTCCTTAGCTGGTAATGGACTAACAGACACCCTTTGGCCAATACTCTACACCCTAGACACCGTCCAAGGGATGAGGTTAGCTCTTCCTGCTCTGACACTTGCTGATGTAACACTGTCCACTGTGTTGTCTTGTCCCTGGATTCTCTCGCTGTTTCCCTGTCCTTACCCAGGAGTAGTTCTGTAACAGACAGAAGAGTCTTTCTCTCAGTAGCTGCCTTCCCTCCACATCGAGGTCCCAACCCCCACAGCTGAGCACAAGATCATTCAGTTCAGTAGATCAAAAAATGTTCAATGAACGAAAATTGGCTGCGGACCAATCTTCCAGCAGAAAATCCACAGACAGATATGTATGTCATCATTTGCTCCTGTAGCAACCATTATTGTAGGCAGGCTTCCATTAGTTCGTTACTCCACCCCATTCATAAGACAAATGTGGCCCCGTTCATCAGGCTCGGGGCACGATTCTATTTCTAACCTAAGGGTATGTCACCTTGGAGTTGTTCCCGTCTCCCATTGGGGTTGTGAATATATGTTGAACTTCTCCGTCACCAAAAACTAGTTAGCACATTTAATTAATACATGTATTTATAGTTGGTATGCAAGAAGAATACATATAGTATTCTTAACTTTAAGTCACAGTCTCATATTCTTGCAGAAGTAGAGCATGCAGTGTTTTTCCAAAGGGAGAAAAAGGGTTGTCGTGGCTCGCAGTTCTTTAGGAATGCAGAGTGGACTTTATGATGTCTAGACATGTGTAATGGCACCTATGCACAATGACAAAGAAACAAGTATAATTATTTTTTTCCTGGAAACTTCAATTCTTCATGAGTAAAACATGCATGCATTCATACACACACACAGCGTGTGACCACACAACAGAGAACATGTCAAGACATACAATTTTCCAGGCTTAAAAGTTGCATGTCTGACACTTCTAAAGTGGCCAAGAATCTGAGACCAGATAGGTCATAGGCCCTGTGGAATAACTACTATTATTCTACCAAGTGAACATAGCAATAAGATGTCTCCTAATGATGTAGCACTGTGCCCGCAGATCAAAGCATCATTCAACCCTCATCAGGAAAGCTTCTTGCAGCAGATGGGGATTAACACAGAGAACCACCACTGAACAATGTGCAGAGAGTGAGAGACTTCGGAACACTAAGTCCTAAATGGGGTGCTTTCACCAAACGCCTCCCCTCAAGTCTTAGGGATCAATGTGAAAGAGGGGCAGAAAGATTGTAAGGGCCAGAGGTTGAGGAGGACTCAGGGGAATCAATGTCTTCCCGACACAACAGGACAGATGCATGTAAGAACTTACAAAGACTGTGGCAGCACAAACAAGACCTGTACGGGTTCAAACCAGGCAAAATCCCAGCCCTGAGAAGGAGAAATGTCCCATCTGTCACAGTCAGAGTTCTACTGACGTGAAGAGACATCGTGACCACGGCAACTCATAAAAAGAAAACATTTAATTAGGGCTTCCTTACAGTTTCAGAGATTCAGTCGGTTCTCCTCATGGCAGGGAGCATGGCGGTAAGCAGGCAGATGTGATAGCTGAGAGTTCTACATCTGGATCAGAAGGTAGCAGGAAGAGACAGACACTGGGACTGGCCTGAGCTTTGGAAATCCCAAAGCTTACCAGTGACACAAGGCCACGCCTACTAATTCCGCTCAAGTAGAGTCACTCCCTAGTGAACAGGCATCCAAATACATGGGCCCAGTAGGAGCAATTCCGATTCAAACCACCACACCACCCCTAATCAAAAATCTGTTTGCAATTGATATCTGCTGGGAAAGAGAAAATCCGTTTTCTCTAATGGAGTGACTCTGGGTGTATCAACCACCCTGTAGGGCAGGCCCCATGCCTGGAAGTAGCTGGCCAACATAACACAGGTTCCAGAATCTTATGTGCTCTTTTTGTTTTGTTTTTGGTATTTCTTGTCTTACTGGTTTTTGTTTGTTTGTTTTGATTTTCATTAATATAATTTTATTGTTTCTTGAGAGACAGAGAGACAAAGGACAGGAAGTTGAGTCGTAGGGAGGTTGGGGGTGTATGGAAGGTCAGGGAGGGGAAAGAATATGGTCAAAATATGTTGTCTGAAAAAAACTTAAAATAAAAATAAATGAATTTAAGAAAAGCTGAATGTGCAAATGTCTGTAGTGCTGGTCCCACCCATCCTCTTCCTCAGCCTCCTCAACCAGAGGAAAGCTGCCTCTCCCTACATTTCCCCAACAGCCCCCCTTGGAGCATGTTGCAGGTTTAAGTGAGGGTTTCATGTCTTCTCATTAACTTCGATTCTTTATATCCAGTTGAGTTCTTGAGATAGTCTGGCACATACGTGCATTCCTCTCCCCAGTTAAAAAAGCCCTTTGAGGTGCTGGAGAGAAGCCTCAGCTATTAAATAATGTACCACTCTTGCAGAGGACCTGAGTTCAATTCTCAGTACCCACTTTGGGCAGCTTACATCAACTTGGGCCTCCGTCTCCAAGGAACCAGAAGCCTCTCTCTCTCTGGGCACCTACACTCATGCACAAATCCCAACACACAGACGCACATGCATATACATAATTACAAGCAAATCTTTACAAGCTCTTTGCATACTGGAATTACTCATAACCTTCAAGGTTCAATATACTTTTTTTCTTATCATAAGTATGTGTTCTTATGGAAAGAAATACACATAGTGCATGCTTTTGTGGTGAAAGAGAAATTATAGAGAACATTCAGTAGACTGTTCTAAGATTATCTCAGACTTACTTATCCAGAGGTTAATATTGGTAATATTTTAAGAGAAACCCTTTTACTACATTTCTATGTAGTTTTAATATACACACAGGACAATTTCTGGAAAAGTATTTTCATTTTGTTTTTGTGTGCATGCATAAGGAGGTCAGAGGTCAACCTCAGGTATCATCTTTAGGATGCTGTTCCCTTTATTTCTGAAGCAGGGTCTCTCGCTGGCCTAGAGTGCACTAGGCTCGGCTGGCTGGCCAGCGAGCTCCATGGATCTAGCTGTCCTCATGTCCCTGGCCTGGGAATTACAAGACCACGCCGCAGCATCTGACATTTTTACTTTGGTTCTGTGGATCAAACTCCGGGCTTCGTGCTTACACAGGAAGTGCTTTATCATCAAACTATCTCCACGTTCCTGGAGGGTTATTTTTTTTAAACCATCTCATTGTAAAAATAGTTTAGTATTTGACTTTTAAAATATGTCATTAGACTTTTTCATTGCTTTATTCTACAAAGTCAGGACTTTTACATTTTATTCAATATTCCATCATGTCGCTAGACCATAATTTATTTAATCCTTTCCACATTATTGGACTTTAAAAATTGTATTCAATATTCTGCACTTTAAATGTTGTAAAAGCATTACATATCATAAATAATGCTACAATAAACATCCTTGCTCATAGGAAACACATGAACACAACCATGGAAATATATTGTCTCTGCAAAGTATGTAGTTTATTTTCCCATGAATAGTAGAAGGCACCTTTGTACATTGTTTCCACAAATCACAAGTAGCTTTGTTAAAACCCAAACTTCATTGCATATCTGAAAAATGCTACCTTTCTAAAACAGGATGAGGAATTATTGCTAATGAGTTCTGTGGTTCAGTGTGGTGAAGATACCAGCAACCTATGATTCATATCTCAGATATTTGTATTTTTACTATGTTATACTTAGAACAACAAATCTTTTACATGTATATGTACACATACATACATATATATGCATACATGTATATGTATGAAGTTTAAACAAAAATAATACGGTGTTTCTATGCATGTAATTCAAAATAGCCTCTTCAGTCTCCTGGTGTCCTTTGTAAAGTCACTTTCCCCCTCTCATCCCCTACATGGAATCACTAACTTGAAATCTGCATTAGTTGGGGCCTTGCAATTTTATTTTTATGTATGTATTTTTTTTATTTTATGTTTCATGAGTGCTCGCTACACATATGTAAGTGAACTATGTGCACATTGCCTGCAGTGTCCAGAAGAGAATGCAGGGTATCTAGAACTAGAGTTATAGATGGCTGTGCACCACCACGTGGGTGCTGGGAACCCAACCCAGGACCTCTGCCAGAGCAACAAGTGCTCTTAGCTGCGGGGCCGTCCCTGCAGCCCCAAGCTTTGCTTTTGCGATAGCTAAAAATATCTGCCCGATAAACGTCACATTTGATTCTGCCTGCTTTGCTCTTTGTATGCACAAGATCATACTGTATGTATTGTGGTTTATCTAATTTTTTAACCAGATTTCCCCCCACCTTTTAAGTATCCATCCATGTTTCTTGTATGGTGCCTCAGGGCATTCATCAGAGCTTCTTCTTATTTTAAATGTTGGAACATCCACATTGTTCTGTTCTCATAAACAGTGCTTCCCACGTGCCATCTGGGTGCTTTGCGCCCGGAGTCACGTGCTCTGCATTTTCTTTGGTTACTTTTTAAGCATCTAACTAAGCGTGGAGTTGGAATGGCTCCTGTGTGGCTGCGCTCAGCTTTATCAAATTGCTGTTCAAGCCCGCCATTGTAGGTAATATCCCCCTGCCCAGCGTAAGCATTTCAGTTGATTGCATTAGGATCTCAGTTTGTGTATGTGCATGGAGGGAAGGGAACACAGTCTTCTCCAACAAAGTCCTTCAGCAAAGGTCAGGTTACCAGGAAGAAACAAAGCAAATCTATGAGTGTGATCTGTGCCTGTGGGAAACTGGGCACAGGCGCTTAGAGAGATGTCATCTTCAGCAATGAACAACACGTCTTAGAGCAGCGACAGGACGAGGGGAAAGCTGGCTATGGCTTTCAGAGGTAGGGAAACCAGGGAGAAGTGGAGTTTGCTTGCCTTCTCCCCTAGAGCCTTGAGCAGAGGGGAGCTTGGAGGAGTTTCCTGGCTGCCCTCTGGAGGAACAGGCATCCATCCGTGTCTGCTTCCAGAGAGCAGGACAGGCATGCACAGACTCCTGCGTGCTCCAGAGCCTGCACTGCCCCTCTTCGGTCTCCTTGTCCTGTGAGCATTTATTTACTGTGTGCATTTTCTTGTTGGTTCGTGTAAGATCTTTACATATTCTGAATAGAATTCTGAATAGTTATACCTTGAAAATATCTTCCAGTTCAGACATGTTTTAAACATTTCTGTATATGTCTTTATTGGCTTCATTTATCTTCTCTGGACAGAAAAAGTGTAATATTGGTGAATGAAAATGAGCACATGACCTCTTCGAGGTATGGCTGAAAAGAAGGCTTTTGTTGTAGTGATGAGGGGGAGCACAGCCAGGTGCATCTGGAAGAGTCCAGACTCAAGAGGGGCGTGAGAAGAGAGAGCTGAGGGGAGGCAAGAGAAAAAGAGAAAAGACAGAGGAGAGGAGAGGAGGAGTCGAGGACCAAGAGAAGAGAGACACCCAGAGAGCCAAGGAAAAACCTTTATCTGTCTTTTAAAGGATCACTTTGCAGTTCTTCCTGTATTATATTTCTTTAAGATCTTATAACGAGTATACTAATTTTCACATGAATTTCTGGCAATCATCTATATTTATTCTCTGGAGAATCACAGTAATTTCCTGCTGTCATAGTGATCTCTGTTTAGAAGGTCTCTTTGCTACTCATGCTTACTGCTCTTATATACAGAAAATTTAAATGTTCCCGTTAATTCTTTTATGTAGACAATGTTAAGAGTATTTTTCCATGGGTAATCAAACTATCTGCAAACAATATTTTTAATTTCCAAGAATTGCTTTAGGATTCATTTTTTTAAAATAATTGTTAGAAATGTAAATATAGGTCTGAGGTTAAATCACCAGTTAAGTAACATGCAGAGAAACTCCGTGTTCTTCTCCTCTTAAAAATACTTTTACTTTAGTCTCTTATCTTCAGAACCTCCTTATGAATTCTCAGGTAAACTACAGGACACTACCTTTTCTTTCCTGAGTCTTGAATTTGTCTCTCTCAGCTATCCTGGAGACCGAGTGTGGTAGCTTGTCTACAACCCCTGCACTGTGAAGGGATAGCCTGAGGTCAAGATCAGTCTCACTAGAGTAAGGTATTGGAGATGATCCTACAGCAGTGTAGAGAAGTGTCCTTTGTTCTTTGAAACAGCTGTATAATATTCCATGGCCTGTCTGCATCATAAGATATTCAGTCTGTGGTTGAACGTTTTATTTGTTTCTAGAAAAATTGTTTTGCTCTATAGCTTTTTGTTAAACTTACAGAGGTTTCACAATTGAGGATTGAGTCCTTGTGTGGATTAGTAGATCAAAGACACGTGACTGATTTTGTTGTGTATAATCAAATTCCTTTCAAGGAGGCTTAAACCCTCATCAATGACTACTGAGACGGTCTACTCCCCAGTCTGAATAGCAGGGTGTTGTGTCAAATGTTTAGATTTTGTCAGTCTGATATGTGAAGAATAGTATCTCATAGTAGTTCTAAATGGCGTTTCTTTGGGTCTGAGTAATATTGAAATATTTGTCCTTTTGTCTTTAGGGTTTTATAGTGTCATGGAAACATATCTATGTTTTTCTTTCTTTTCATCTTATTTGGATTCTAGTGCATTCCTGAACTTAAGCATTATATTTTGGCAGTTCTGGAATCATTTTAGACACTGTGTCACTGAATTTGCAATTCCGCCATTCCCTTTGTTTTTGTTTCTTTCTAGAAAGAGTGATTCATTGGGGCTTTCTTATTTTTCCACATTGCTTGATTCCCTTCTCTACCTTCCAGCCACCTCTTTCTCTCCTAGGACATTCATTCTTTGATCAGCAGAGTTTAATGGTCATTTATCACCTGGACTTGATATCATACTTGTCATTTAAAAATATTCTATTTGTTTATTTTCAAAATTAAAAAAATTGTGTGTATGTGTGTGTGTGTCTGTGTGTGTGTCTTTGTGTGTCTGTATGTGTCTGTGTGTGTGTCAGTGTGAGTGTATGTATGTGTGTGTGTGTATGTCTGTGTGTGTCAGTGTGAGTATGTGTATGTATGTGTGTGTGTGTCTGTGTGTGTGTGAGTGTGAGTGTATGTATGTGTGTGTGTGTATGTATGTGTGTGTGTGAGTATGTGTGTGTGTGTGTTTGTGTGTCTGTGTGAGTATGTGTATGTGTGTGTGTGTGAGTATGTGTGTGTGTTTGTGTGTCTGTGTGAGTATGTGTATGTGTGTGTGTCTGTGTGAGTGTGTGGGTACCTGAAGAGTACAGAAGAGGATGTCAGAACCCCTAGAGCTGGAATTACAGCTGGTTGTGAACTCTTGACATGAGTGCTAGGACCTAAACTTAAGTCTTCTTGCCTGCTCAACCATCTCTCCAGCGCCTTGCTTCACAATGCCTCCCTGGGCAAGCTTGGAAGGCTTTCAGAGTTGGGAGTGAGCTGATCTTGCTTTTTCCCATTGTAAAGTGTCATGGCTGCCATCCTATAACAACAGACCAGGTAACAAAGAGGAAAACACAGATTTGTCTTACTGAATTGTTCGTGGCTTTGGGAACCTCAGAAGGATAACTTCCAGACTCGGAGTGAGCTATCCATCTTTATGCAAAGTGCCAGGAAAGTGAGGGAAATTGCATGGAATTATGATTGGACAAAAGGATTTGATCTAATGTCAAACCCAGCAAGTCAACAGTCTGCTTAGATTCTCAGCTCCTGTCTTTCTGGATCTGGGAAAGACCTTTTCTGGAATGGAGGTCTTATGGCTTACATCCAAACAAAGAAAGCCAGAGAGTGCCTCTATGGACACGTTTGCTATAGAAAGGGCAGGACCCGAGAGACAGAGAGAATATGTCTAGGTTTTATGGCTGACTTTGAGGAAATGGGCTTCAGATAGCCATGGCTCGCTGTGGGGGAGAATGGAGGGCACACAGGAAGGCAGGGGATGGTCCGAGAGAATGCTGTTTCTTAGGTGGCTTCTACTTTGGGCCCAGGCATCTTCATCTTCTTCAAGTAGATTAGCAAAGTCTGTTTTTAGCTCTCTGGATGTGAACATGCTCACGTTCTGGTTGTGGACTGCAGTATCTGTGGCCTTTGTAGATTCTGGAGGATGTTTCTCAGGTGATTCTCAGTCGTAGTAATTTGTCTCCTTGTTTTGTTTTACTCTTTATGAGACGATGGCTCCTGGGACCTCATGTAGAAAACTAAACTTAAGGAGAGTCATAGTAGAAGCTATACATGCCTGCTTTGTCAGCTCCCTGAAGCCTTCTTAAAATAAAATTTTGATTTGGAATTTTCAGGCCACGCACATATCAGTTCTAGGTACAAACCCAAGCTCATTGTCAGGTGTTCCTAGAAGACATGAGACCTTCACACTCTGTTACCCCAAGCCAATGACAGAATTGGTAAGTCTTCTCTCCTGGGTTGGTTCTTCCCCAACTCGTCCATTCATGGTATCACTTAGAGGGTTTTGATTTCTCTAGCACCTGGCAAATTCCCAGGGCCTCCTGCAAGATCATCTTGCCTCTAACCCCACCCGAAAAGTTAAAACTTTCACATAGCCTTGTTTTCAAAGAAGAAAAATAAATACACAGTCTTGTGAAGTTCAGAATGTTCCTCCCTGCTTCCTTCTGGTCACCTGGGAGCAACAGAGCACAATGGGCCTAGGTGGCTACAGCTGTTCACTCGGACCTTACAGACACAATGTTGAGTGGCAGGAATCACCAGACAGAGAATGTGCAACACATCATTCCAGGTACGCCAAAGTCACAGGATACACGCAAGAACGGTTGGGTACCTTTAGATCACTCCGATGATCTAAATTTGGAGTGCAATCAGAACATGCAGTTAGCTATCTAACCAAGTGTACTTCTGCTCTTATAGTTTGAGATACAAGAGTTTTAAATTTTACCAAGCCAAAAAAAAAAGCTTCTGATTTTCACCTTCATGTGTTGTCTACCCCGCTCACGTTTTAGTAAGGTCAGGTGCTGCGTCTCTCCACAGTCTGCTAGGTTTATTGGGGGTAAACTTTCTGAGGTTTACATCAGCACAGGCACGTTCTGCGACTTTCAGCTAGCTGGCTGTCCCAGGGCGGTTCATGCCTGTGTCTACTGTGGATTCTGTTATCCTCCCCATCCTCCTCTCTGTCCTGGCGTTGTGAATGTGTCGCTCTAGTCCAGTTCTATTTTGATCAGTGTCGCCATGTATTGTGTACTTCATAATAAGCGTAAAAGCAGCTGCCACCCCACGCTGCCTTGTTTTTTTTTTTTTTTTTTAAATCTTCAGCTATTCCCAACATCCATTTCTTTCTGGTGGACATTAAAACTACACACTACCCCAGTGTTCCATTAGGCTGTTAACTAGAAGTGCAAGCTTCTATAAATATACTTGGACAGATTTAGAACGCTCAGCTCTCTGAGACAGGAGGATAGACCACCTCCCCATTCATCCAAATATCCTTCACTGCCTGTCAGCATCGTGGACACGCTCCATCCCAGTGCATATTCTATGCGTTCATGATTATGAATGGGCTCTAACTTTACATTATATTTCCTAACAGGCGGTTGCTCACATGTAGGGCGAGTATTGATTTTTTTTTTTTTTTTTTTTTTTTTTTTACAAAACAGATGTGTTTCATTTTCAACAGTCAAATGGAATTATTTTAGGTTGATTCTAATAGTTTTCATTTGATTCTCTGGTATCTCCTAGGTAAACAGAAAATAACGTATAACCTAACGGCAACCTCCCTTGTCTTCCTTGATGATATGTTACCCATGTCTTATATTCAACCGTGCTGGCTAGACAGATGAAAACCCGTCATATGGTAGTAGATGTCTTTCTTCTCTTTTTAATGAGAATATAAATAGTGTTGCTATAATTTCCTAGACATAAATCTATATTTAACTGGTTATCAACTTCTTTCCGGCAGTCTTTATATATAACAGCCTTCCCACATTTGTGTGTTGAATCGTGGCCAGATGGAAAACAATTTTAATTTCTTTTTTTAGAGGTACAAATGATTGGCACTTTTTATGAGCCATATATACCCGAAATGTACTTCTATTGTTTCCCCCATATAAACATAGACAGGCAATCTTGACTGAGTGTAATGTTTTTGAGTCTTCTCATTTCCCCTTCGAAATTCTATTATTTGTCCATTTTCCTAAAATGTAATAATGCAGACATGACTGAAGCACGCCTGGTTTCGGATGATTTGTGCACAACAATCATTTTGACTTTTATCCAGTCTCAGTACCGGGAGGTTCTTCCACCGTTCCAGCGGCTGTGTTGCATAACTTTTCCTGGGAAGATGGGAGCAAGCCCCTCTTTACCCCACGTTGGGCACCAATGGCAGACCAAGGAAATGATTTCACTACGTATAGCCTGGTAGGCTGATTAAGTGTGTTGAGGCGGCTTATGGAAACACGAGTGCCTCGAAGGAAGTAGCATCACAGAAAGAGCAAACCTCAGCAGGCGTGACGACTCCATGAAAGCCCAAGAAAGTCCAGGAATTTCCTGCCCAAACTGCAGTCATCTCTACCCGAGAGTCTTCTTCCCCCAGCAATACAATCTTACAATCTTAGATAGATCTCCTGACCTTGTAACTGTCTCAGCTTCCTGATGGTTAAACACAGAGATCTTCCTGAGTCCAGATGTTTCCTTAGCTGTATTTTCGATGCCGAAAACAAAACAAAGCAGTTAGTTGCACAAAAATCCCTTCCAAATCCCATGTGAGGTTGAATCGCTCCCCTGAGAAAATGGGGAGGTGCGATCGTTAGGAGGTAATTAAGTCTTGAGTGCTCCGCCCTCATGGGGGGATTGTCAGTGCTGTTAGTTGTCATGGAAGTGGCTTTGCCCATAAAGGAATTTCTTAGACATACATATCCTCTTGCTTTTGCCCTCTGTCTCAGGAATGCTCTCTCCCTGGTGAAGCGTTCCACCGTGTTAGGATGCAGCCGGGAGGCCCTAACCAGAAGCTCTTGTATCCTGGACTTAATCTCCAGAACTCTGAGCAGTAAATTTCTTTTCCTAGGCTAGAGAGATTGCTCAGTGGCTAAGGATGTCTGCTGCTCCTCCAGAGGACCAGCTTTGCTTCCAAGCTCACAACTACTTAGGAGCTCCCATTCTAAGAGACATCAAAGCCTCTGAAGGCATCCACATGCATCTGCACATACCCACACGCAGACAGACAGACAGACAGACAGACACACACACACACATACCCCTGAAATAATAAAAACAAATCTTTTTTAAAAAAAAAAACTCCCCAAATTTTATGTTAGCAATCACTGGATGTATGGTCATCTTTTATAGCAACAGAAAATGCACCAAATCAGACATTTTCCTACCTTCTACTAATTAATTCCTTTCTATTTGATTTTTATCTGGGGTGTGGTAAATTCTTTCAACCTATGCAGCAACATATTTATTTGATAAAATCTGTTTAATTTTATCTCTCTCTTCTGTTCCAACTGTTCATATTTCTCAGAAACTGCCAGAACTCTAAGACTGTTTTGTTTATTTTATTTCAACATAATCTTATCTCTTTTTTTGTTGCCTTTTCTCTCTCGGCTTGTATTTCTTTGTCTTCTTCCTGTATCCTGAATCTAAGAAAGTTTTGAAATTCTTTAGCATCACAGATTCAAGATTCAGTCCCACGTAGATTGGGTTGTTTTTTCTGGAGACAGAGTTCTCAACATGGAGTTCTGGCTGCCGGTATCTAGGTCAACCTTCCTGCCTCTCCCTCTCTGGAGTTCTGGGATTACTGCCAACATACTGATGTTTCTGTTTACTGTCTTTAGTTTGAATAGGAATGCTGTAATCCATTAATAGTTCATACCATGATACTGCTAATTTTCACATTACAACAGGCTCTTCCGCACAGCCGAATTTCCAAGCACCAAGCACGTCATTTCTAATTGGGAGGACAGGGCATGGCTGAGAAGGCAAGGGTGACCTGAAAGTGACAGGCTTCTCTGGGAACACTAGAGGGCAGAGAGGTTTCCAGTTCTCAATACTGTGGGAGTTCAAGCTGCTAAAACCAGAATCACCCACCCAGGAGACCCATGGAGTTGTGGTCACTATCCAGCAAAATCCCAGTTGGCTTTTGGATCCATAATTGTCTCTCACCACTGGAGCAGAGTGGTAAGACATAACCGGGACGGTTATGCGGCCACTGTAGCCACCACTGCACGCGGCCTGTATGTGAGTTCTGGTACTTTTCTAATAACAGCTTCTGTGATGGGATGTTGCGGTTTTGCTCTACTGGTACTCACGAACTCTGAGTCGCTCACACATTTTCGTTTCCATCTAGACTTAAGATCGCCCTGTCCCCAGCTACCTCTTCTTGCATCCCACCATTTCTCTTGACATCATTTTGCTTTCAGGTGTAAGAATTTTTTTTTTTTTTCAAGACAGGTTTTCTCTGTTGTAGCTCTGGCTGTCCTGGAACTCACTCTGTAGACCAGGTTGGTCTCGAACTCACAGAGATCCGCCTGCCTCTGCCTCCCAGGTGCTGGGATTAAAGGTGTGTACCTCCACCGCCCAGCTAAGAATTTTTAACTGGGGTTAAAGCCACCTGAACCCGCACATTCTTCTCAGTGGCTCTTCTTCCTCAGCAGTCCCCTGCCTCGTACCCACCCACATTCTTAGAGGTCCACATCCACAGACTCATCAACTCTTCCACAACCCCCACCATCATATTGTTTCTGAGACCAGTACAGCCTACGGTCTCAGGCAATTTCGGATAGTCTCGCAGAGTCCACGTATAACTTCTCTGGGTTCCTATTTTAATCATGGTTAAGTGTTTCGGTGGGATCCTGAGAGTTTTCTGAAGATAAGCCCATAACTATTCCCCATTTATATCCCTGGTTATAGTTATCTTCAGCAGTATAAAAAGGGTGTTTTTCTCTTGACCTACCTCAACACGAGCCATAGATTTCCCCACTTCACAGACTTCCGTATTTCCCGCATCGCACAGAGTAGTTTTCTATGAAATGCCAGCGCGTGCCCGTCCCTTTGTGAAGGTCAGGTTCTCTTTCGCCACACTCGTGATGACTGTGACTATTCTTTGCTCTGAGATTTGCAAACGTGTCTCCATCCTAAATCCTCAGCCGGTGAGCATGCTGGTTTTGATCTCCACCACTGACGTGTAACCCATACTTCAAAGAAGCAGCTGAAGGATCCTGCTCACATCCTGCCAAGAGCCTGCTTGGTCCCAGCAAATGCTGAGCATTCAACTCCCCATTAGATTTCCACAGAGAAGCTAAGAAGAAGGCTCTACTGGCTAGCCCTTCGGTCACATGAGGAAACCGGCGGTTAGTGAAGGCATACCACCCTTCCAAGATTGCACACTTCATAAACGACACAACCAAGTCACCGTCCTAGGTGTGCAGAATAGAAGTCTTACACCATCTTCCATCATGGTCGTCCACCATGGCCTCTAGCCCTCATCTCTTAGAGCACTGTTAATTGGTGGCACACATCCGAATACAATATTAGAATCCTTTTCTTTTTAGTTTTGTAGTTGGAAGGGCATTCCTAAACTTTGTAATCTCATTGATCACGACATAGTAAGATACGGACTTTTATGTTAAAAAGTCACAAACTGCCTTTGCTTATGACTGCCTTACGTCGTATCTGCCTGTATAATAAAAGAGATATTTTCTTCATAGTTATAACATCTTCTCTGTTCTCCAGCCCCTAATAACATGTTTTGAAGTTGGAGAGCCTTTGGAGAGGGGAGCGTAGAGTTTGATGCAGTACCCTTGCTGTGTTTGGGTACCTGTGCCCGTCCCTAACCCGTGTGCCAACATCTTCCCCCTCAGGGCAGTGTCATTCTGAGCTGAGACTTCTGGGAGGTAATCAGGTCATGGGGATGGCTTTCTCATGGGTGGAATTAGTGCCCTTCTAAAAGAGTCACCAAAGAGATCCCTGTACCCCTACATTCAAGTACGCAAGGAGTTACCACCTAGGCCCCAGGATGCATGTCCAACAAATTTGCCTTGATTTTGCTACCTTCAACTTCCAAAAGTAAGAGAAAATACTTTTCTATTGTTTAAACCACTCAGCTCATAGTATGTTCTTGTAATGCGTGGGATGGACCTGGGCAGTTACTTCGCTAGCATGGTATTTTGTTAAATGGTACTTAGTCACGCATGCACATGTTTGGGTGTGTGGACCTTTGTGTGTGTATGTGTGTGTGTGTGAGACCGTGTGTAGCCTCTGACTCCAAGGCTTCTAATACGTTATTTATCCTCCTAAAACAATTGGGTCAGTTCAGGTGTTTGGCCTCCCTCTAAAATACCGTTCTGCCGATAACTCTCTTACCTTTATTACTTTTTTTTTCCAGTTCCTTATTGCTCTACAGATTTCACCTCCTGAAATTTTATACCTGACGCCCAGCCATGAAATATTCAAAAGCTGCTTGACTTCGTGGTGCCGAGTAAGCAGTTTGTTTATTGTCTCTCTGCGAGGCTGGCGCGTGGCAGTGTTTTTAGAAAAGGGGCTCACGTGGGGTGATTAAAATTTCTGCCTTTACCACGTGTCTGTGATATACTGCCTGGTTGGTGTCTTGTATTTGTACAAAACTATGAAATCGCGAGGAGCCAGGCGACTCCTGATTTTGTTTCCTGGGGAGGGGGGGGCACTTCCTCATTGTCTTTCACAGTGTGACTCTGTTCACCTGCTCTTGTATCCTCTCCCTTTTCAAGGAGGACGAACCCTCCCCTCCTCTACAGAGGCAGCTGCTGTCCTGCACCCATGTTCCTGCTGGCCTTGCTATCCCATGAACTCTCACTGTCTTTCTTATACATTATTTTTTAAAATTATTTCTTTTATGTTTTTGAGACTACAATATAATCACACCTTTCCCCTTCCCTTCTCTCCTTCCAAACTCTTACTCTTCCTTGCTCTCTTCCCACGTCACTTTGTATTATTTTATATTATTTTCTTATATTGATTGTTGTTACCTACATGTATGTACGTGTATATACGTCTCTACTCCTCAGTACATAAGGACAACCTGCTCGGTCTGGATAATGTTTCTGGTGTGTGCGTTTTCAGGGCTCACCCTTTCGTATCGAATAACCAACTGGCTGTGCTCTTCCCTGCGTACCCGTTTCTCTTCCCAGTGTTTTCAAATTCTTCTCACTCAGATTCTGGCCCAATCTATGTGGTTCCGTCCAGCCCACAATGTTGACTCTGTGCTGAAGCTCGGCAGCAGGCTCCTCGTTGCTCCTGATCTTCTCCTCCGTCTTTGTTTCTCCTGGTTCGCAGTTCTCCTGAATCTCCCCACACTTTAACTCCGTGCCGCTTCGTGTTGACTTTCTTCCCCATTCTTGCTTGGCTCATTTTCTTCTTTTCCTTCACTGGCCCCGTTCCCGTGACCCCCGGTAGCATTGCTCTCTTAACACTAATTGTTGGCTTTTTTCTCTTCTGTAATCCTCAGATTCTCTCCCCGGGGTTCATCATTCATTTCCAAAATTTTCCCTTTTTTTTTTTTAGAGTCCACCAATTCGATGTGCTAGGCACGAATTAGTATATATAAATGTATGCATGCATCTTTAATATCTACTTTCCTTCAGTATAATTTTCCTTATTTTTTTGCTCAATTATTTTAGCTGAAGAGCTAGCTTTTACTCCAAAAAGGGAAAAAAAAATTGCTATTTCCACCAAACAAAGCAAGAAAAACAAAAGAAAGAAACAAACAAAAAGTTCAAGGCAGAGTAAAATAAAACCAGCGACAGCTTCCCACTAAACCACTCCACAGGACTTACTGCTTTTCTTTTCTGCATTTCAGCCTAGCTTATTTTTTGACACTGCTGCCAAACACAACCACCATCTCTGTAGCTTAATGTGGCACTTTTTTTTGGTCTTCCCTTCCCTTCCCTCCAGCGGACTTGGTGGCCAAATGAGAAGAGAACGTATGCCATAAGACAATGGGTGTAGAGTTATAACAATCAAGCTTTGTGTTATCAATGACCAAATCACGGATTGGAGCTTCATGAGCCATTATTGGTAGTAGGCGTTTGTAAATAATGAAAATGCAGGATATTTGTTCAAAAACGTAAAGTTCTTTAAGATTGTGGTAGCAGACATAAGAGTGAATGTTGGTACATTTAAGCATGATGCCCTGCATAACTTCCTAGGTTCCCTCTCTGCATTAGTCTGACGGGGGTACCTGCTTTTGTAAGGATGTGAGGTGTTCTCTCACAAGGCTCTTGTGTTGATGTTTAGTCTCCAGCTGGTGGCGCTGTTGAGAAGTGGTTGAACTATGAGGCTGGGCTTCCACCTGTTGGTTAACCCACTGATAGAGTAAAATTTGAACTGACTCTGGGGAGGTGGCGGAACTAACGTAAGATGCGACTAAATAAAGGATGCAGGTAAATGGGGGCACACCTCTGAAGGGTACATTGCCCCTGTCTCCTTCCAGTAGTTTTCCTTCTACTTTCTGGTCATAACAAGATGTAACCGCGCTGTATCACATGCGTCCCCCATCATGTTCAGCTCGCCTCAAGCCCGCAACCAACCGTGGACTGAGAGCTCTGAAACCATGAGCTGAAATATATCCTTCCACCTCAGAGATTTATGTTGGCTATTTTGTCACGGTGAAAAAGTTAGCAAGCATACTACGGAAAATGCCACAGATGTGGGGAATGTCACCATCAGACATGTTTTCTTTCAATTGTGGAGGCTGGAAGATCTGATGAAGGTGTGGGCAGAGCTGTTTGCTCCCAAGAGCTCTCAACATGGCTTGACCATGGCTGTCATCTCTCTGTGTCACCTATGGCCCTTTCTCCTTGCAAATAAACCCCTAGCATTCTTCCCCCTCCCCCAGGCCTATTGGACCAGGAACCTACTCTAATGACTCATTTAACCTTAGTTATCCCTAAAGGGTAACTAAAGGTATCTAAAAATACACATCTCCAAATACAGTTGCATCAGAGCTAGAGTTTGCAGTAGGGGATGGCCATGATTTATTCTCCAACATCCACTCTTCCTTACATGTTAAACGTGCTAAGAAATCTCTCTGTGAACCCAGCATGCTACAGGCATTGATGTGATTAGAAGTAAGCGTTCTCTCTGACTAACCCTTCCTGAATTGGCTCTTAGCTGTTCTTCTCTATGCCCTTGCTTCAGGCTTCAATAGGGTTCACTATTTAAACTTAGCCTTTTTATTCATGAGGGTGACTTCTCCCTTCTTCCTATGGCTTTCTAAATCCCCTCTGCTCCATGCTTCTGCATGAAGATTTGTCTCCGCAGACATCTGCAGCATCTCATTCTTCACTGTGAGCTGTGTGGCCTCGGTTCTCACATATTTAATGTCCTCAGCACCCGTGCAGACCACGTGAGGACTCCACTCATGCTCTTGCTGTCTTGTTACTTCACATTGAGTCCATGCTCTTCTTGAAGAAAGATGCCTGGATTAGACCAGCGCTTCTCAAGTGTACTTGGCATGAGGACCTCTGGGGATCCTGTTAACGGTGCCAGGGCTCTGCATCCAAGGAGACCTCGGGTAATTCATTTAAACAAACTCCCAGATACTGCCTCTACCACTGAGTCTTTAAATAGCAACAAGATACAGAATTTCTTTGTTGTAAGCATCCCCTCTTTAGCTTGCCATCCTCCTCACAAATAAGATACAAGGAGCTATTTGGTAACGTACTATCCTTTCTTGATTAACCTTCTCTTAACTTTTATGTACTAATTCAGCCTAGACCCAAGACGTAGGGAGAGGCAGTAAGCATTCTCTTCCTGTGAGCAAAAGACAGAGAAAAAAAAGTATCATTTCCATAGGCGGTTATGTGGCTCTGTGTTCTTTGTTAGGGGACCACAAGGTGACGTGTATAATAAAGCAGCGATTGCAGTCAATTAAAGTTCAGTTTTCTTCCACAACATGAAACTGCCCAGGATCCTGTTTCCAGAGGAAGCTCAACACACACTGCTGTGGCTGGATGGAGTAGAAAAAGGAAGTCATCAAGTATTTTTTTTTTTTTTTTTCCTTTGAACACACAGTGCATTCAATTCATGTGAAATTATCTCTTGGAATTTGCTTTATTCTAGAAGAAAAATAAAAATGTCTCTGGGGTATTTTGTTTTGTGAGGCTCGTTCGTTTACTCTTGTCCTTCCCACTTTACACACAAGATCACTTTGGGTGCATTAAATTCTAATGAACGAGAACACATTCAAAAGTCCCTTCTTTGTATTTTATACAGTGGCTGAGTTTAGTTTCCTACAAAATGCTTTCTAAATTCAGTTTCTTATCGTGGGCTCCATCCAGAATAAAATATACAGTGCCCCTGGAGCACACCAGCTGTTTATGTACCCTGGCCAATATATCTCAGGCAGAGGTCTGCGTGAAGCATGGGTGATCGTTTAAAAAAAATAAAAAAATAAAAACCCAACTAGAACATCAAGTATTTAGATCTGCTCAGTGGGAAAGAGAAGCAGAAAAGGGGAAGAGAGCGTAGCTTATTAGCTGTTTCCTTTTACTTTGAACTGTGGATTTCGAGGCTGTGTTGCAACCTTCTATTTTTACTATAATATTTCTGAGCATATTCTTGCATGTTTTAAAGTCAAATGAAAGAAAGAGGGTCTGAAAGATGGCATGATTTTCTTTTAATTAAATTCTTTTATCACACATTCTTTTCAGTGAGGGATTCCAGGAGGTGAACAAGAATGCGCCTCTAAGTCACCACCTTTTTAAACAATGGGAAAAGGGTGCAGAGGTCGGTGTAGAGTGCAGCCCACTGAACCTTTGCTCAGGAGGGGAACTCTTTCTAGAGTCTCCGTCCTCAGGGAATTCTCCTATGTGCTGTCCTCAGCTTGCCTTTGGCAGGACGCTGATTCTGTATCAGATGTCACCGTGTAGCTGCTCCAAGGCTTACCGTCAGCCATCTTGACATCCATCCAATCAGATATACAGAAAGAACCTCATCCCGAATCTGCTAGATGTTGCATGACCAAGGGCAAAGGGTGTCGGTTCCTACCTGCAGATTCTTGTCAAGTAGCTTAAAGACATTGGCGGCAAAGCCAAGCATAATATGCCCAGCAAACTCCTATCTCACTCTCCCAATGGAGACACTTTCACCTCCTGAATGGGGCTTTTCTTAGGCTTAGAATTTCCAGTCATCCCCAGCGACAATACTGAAGGACACAGAGTTTGTATCCTCTGTTCTCAACCTGTGACTCCTGGAAAACCGACTTCACTTCATATTGACAGGAGCGGAGCTTTCCGTTTCTTACTGCCAACCCTGACAGTTGGCTCTGTGTAAATTTCCCTCGGGGTGCAATGCTATGTGATGATAGAAGCCTTCTCCAGCTTACTGTCTGTACCTCCCACTAGCATTCCGTTAGTCATGTGTCTCGAGGGCTCAGTGTGTCTGTTTAACAGCCTAGAGGTTGACGGATTCATTTATTCATTCCATTACTGTATCATCCGAGTTGTCAGTGCAATGACTAATGCTCAAGAGAAACCATGCAAGGAGTAGAGAGCTATCTTGGCTCATGGTTTCAGAGGTTTCTCTTCACAGTCAGTTGGTGCTGTCACTTTGGGTCTGAGGCAAGACAGAGTATCATGGTGGTAGGGACTCGTAGAAGAGATGCCAGGAAGCAGGATAAGATGTAAAAGATTCTGGGACAAGATAAGACCCTCAAAGGCCCAGCCCTGTTGGTACACATCTTCCAACTAATCCCTACTTTCTAAGTCTCTACCAACTCCAATAATGCCACATCATGACTCATTAATGAATTAATCTGTTGGTGAAGTCAGAGCCCTTGTGGTCCAGTTATTTCCCCAAAGTCTCCTCTGTTGACAGATACATTTTTAACATCCTTTGGGGCATTTTGGATTGAATCTGCAGCATCCATCCATCCAGGGTTTGATGAGTTCACTATTCAGTAGAGCATTCCTGGGACTCCACTTCCTCTGGAGGCTCACAGTAGAGAGAAGAAGACAGGCAGTAGGGTGAGGAGTGCCACAGTGTGACAGTAAAATCACTAAACAGAGAGTTGGCCAGTTTCAAGGAGGCATTCCTGCATCTGGGTGCTTGATGGATAGTGGCCCAGCCAACACAACTTCAGGGAGACCATTTGCATTCTAGGATGGACAAAGGCATCTCCTAAAGTCATTTAGTACACAATCCACTGTGCTTACAAAGAGGTAAGGGAAGCAGAATTTTAAAGAGAAGTTGATAGTAGCTACACTCTGAAGGCCTTCAATATGCTGCCAGGAAGGTTGTGTCTGTGGGCTTTAGATGGAGTAAAGGTATACATTAAGGATTGAGGCAAAAGAAAATTCTTTACCAACAAATGGTATGTAGGGATCAGACCCTATGTGATCTTGTCTGTATACCTCAGTATTACTGCAATCCAAGTTAAGGATTTTCATCAGGTAAAATCCCTGTTTACTGGGTATTGCACTGAAACAAAATGTCAAGGGCTTGTGTCCCTGCTCTCATTTGAAAGATGTACCAAAAAAAAAAAATCCAAATTTGTGCCATTCATTCCTGGTTCCCCATCTGAAAAGGACAGACTCCTACAGGCTCAGACATGTTTGTGACTTTATTTGTGCCTGACCTAAACCAGTGACCTAGCCGATTCTCCCAAGTCTGTCAATTTGGAATTTTCTTGAGAAAGTCCAAGAGAGTTCTTGCTCCAGCTATCAGGTATCTAACTGTGACCATAAGCAGAGCTGGAAAACACTCTGACCTAACCTGCCGAGCAGCGGAGAGCGTTATTGAATTTCTCCGGGAAGCTAACCTTGCTCAACGGTACCAAGCAGCCGAACCACTGACGATGTCAAACGATACGAGGGGACAGATGAATGCCAGAGTGAAGCCTTGGCGCTTGGCCCGGGCTCCTGCTGAATAACATAGTGCGTCATGGCCAAGCGCTAACAGCACTGTAAGAAAAGTCTCACTCAATCTATAGTGCACTAATGTACACAGTACTTGTGTTGTGATAACCTAAGTGTGTGCACTCCCTGGGGTCACCTCCACCGAGAGGAAGTCTCATTTAGTGTTGGCACACACTTCATGAGCTTTCAACTCCTAGGAATTTTACCTGCATCAAAGTGACCACATTTTTATCTTTTTGTGTGTATGCACGTGCTCATGCGTGTGGAGGTGTGAATGTGTATGCATGTGCTCAGGCGTGTGGAGGTGCAGGTGTGTATGCACGTGCTCATGCATGTGGAGGTGCAGGTGTGTATGCATGTATACATGTGCTGAGGCTGGAAGACAACCTTTGATGTAATTCCTCAGGTGCCACCTAGTTTTCTTTGGAGATGGGATCTTTCACTGATCTAAAGCTCACTCTGTAGTTTAGGCTTGTTGACCAGGAGGTTCAGAGAGCCTTCTGTTTCTGCTCCTCAGAACTGAGATTTTAAGTTTGTTCTACCATGCTCAGTTTTTTCTTTTCTTTTCTTTTTTAACACGGGTCTGGGAGTCAAACTCAGGTCCTCGTTTGTACGGCAGGCCCTTTACAAACCGATCTTCTCCTTAGTTTCAGATTCTCCTTCTCAATAGAGATTCATAAATGTTCCTGACCTTCTGGATCAGACCTTTTCTTGGGAAGCGAGGAGGTCTATATTCTAACAAATCTGTTTTGTGGGTTTTATGGTTTATGAAAATTTGAGAACCAGTTGCATACAATTCCTATTCACTTTGAGATGTATTTGGCCCTACGAATCCTACCTACTATGTCCACCAAAACACAGAATCACCGAGATCAGAGACAGGAGAGAAAAGTAAGATGGGGTTCGTCTTAGTCGTGTATGAAGAAGAGGCAGAGGCAAAATTATTTTCTTTTCCCCTGGTGATGAAGGGGCGGTGTTTATAGGCTGATTACATGAATATGAGTTTCATGATTTTTTTTAAATTCTAGCACCAGCAGCAGGGTTCCTCCAGCAGAAAGCCTTGATTGAGATGCTAAAGGCAACGAGAAATAAGTGGAGCTGCTAATTAGACACTTTGACTGAGCAGAGTGGGGAAAGCAAGCCCTGTGGAACAGCAGGGTTGGCCTATGTGCCTAATATCTGACAATCCACATTTTTAGATTGCAGAGGTAATAGATGTACTGTAATTCTCTCTGGGCAGTTTTGATTTGGAGGAAGTCTTGTCAGGCCAATAAAATATTGATAAATCAGGTATGAAATGAATTACTAACATGTTATCCCCACTCCTCAGTGAGTTAAAAGTATTGACAGAAATACCTGGATGCTGAGGCCGATGCATCTAGTGTATTCTTTCGTTGTACAGACCAAACTCCACATAAAGAGCCATGCTGGTATTTTAATGAACTGCTTTTTTTCTGCTTTCATGCTTTTCTTTGTCGCTGAAAAGAAGCTGACAATTAGCAGCCTAAGAGCACAATGAGACATCCCAGAGCTATGTGATTCAATCACCAAGGATGCAGCCGTGCCACTGATTGGGACATCTCTGTCTTGTGTCGCCCTGCCACAAACTCAGCCAAACTGGGCTTGTAGCTGACATGTTTAAGGTTCTCTGGTTTGTCCCATTAGCAGTCAAGCCAAACATTAACAGGTAAAAGCACGTCCATTCTCTGCTGCAAGGCATCCATCCAGAAAATAATCCCTGTAACGAGAAAACTAGAAGACCACCCAACAGACACAGCACATTTGAAAAACTGGCTTTGAATATAAGATAAAGCACCCTCAATTTTCACCTTTGGCTTGTCAGATCTGCCTGCTAAGCCCTTGGCTGTTTTTGTTTTCCTTTTAGCTTTGTCATCTGGTCACACTGTCAGAAGATTTGAGATGTTACTTTCCTTGGTAAAATTGTACTAATGGTTTGTTCCTTTTTTTATTCATCATGCACATTAAAAATAATAACTCAAAACTTAGCCTTCTCCTGTTTGATATTTACGTATCTCTGATTCGTAGGATTTTACTCTGAGGCTAATTTATACAATCATGCTTGGAAGCTTTCTAAATCACTCTTTTCTTCTTTTCGTCTTTAATGGCGACTGGCAAGTTTTCTCCAAATAAATAGTTTGTTTGTTTTAGGACACAACCAATCTCGGTGAGGTAACATTACAGCTCATTCGTGGCCTAGATTTTCTGTTAGTCCAGACATATATCCTGAAAGTGGAAGGAAAAAAGGAACCTTGAAAAATTCAAATTTAGTTGTAAAGCTTCCCATATCTTGGTTTTATGGAGACAACCAATTTCCCTTTGAATACATTTTTAGTTCATTTTCTGTCCAGCAGAACAAGGTTTTATTGTGTTCTGAGAGTGCCCTGCTTGCAGTGAGCTGAAGAAGACCAGCAGGAAAGTGCAGGGAGAATTCTTCCTACGAAGCTTTGGTTCACGAGATCAGTGAAGGCTTTTTATGTCTCAGCTGTCCAGTTTAGAGTGTGCATGGTGGCCAACCATTTGCAACAGAAAGCGAGCCTTTTCAAGAGCCAGGCAATCCTCAAGAAGACCCCACTTCCAGAGGTTTCCAGGCTTGTTACTTCTCCATACACAAAAAAGCTAGGTCCCCAAGCATCCCATATGGCTCTCCCAGAGGGCATGCCTGCTCAGGTCCTGGGAGTCACATGTGTAGAGATGGCATTAACAAATGCGAATCTGGACATCAGAGCATGCTGACGCAGGCAGTAAGCTGGTAGTTGCCCTTAGGACTTTCAAAGACTGGCTCCGCGAAATCGTGAAGGGGGCCAGTGACAGGTTTCTAGAGCTTTCTGGTTGTGCTATTGGTTCCAGTCAGAAGTCAGCTCCTTCTTGTTAAAAGGCGATCCAAGAACTGGGCAAGTTTCTCTTTAGTTCTGTTATTCAGACAAAACAAAACAAACCTCCAGAAAACCCAAAGTGCCTCTAAGCAAAGCCTCATCAGCCATAAAGACAAAAACCTTGAGCGTATGGCCGCACCCCTAACCCAAAGTTACCATTCCCAAACGCTTTCTTCGGCGTGCTGTGTGGGACCCTAAAGTAGGGCGCTTTCCAGAATAAGAACTCGTCGTCCCAAATTTAATTCATTTTTTTTCTAAAATGGATTCCAATCTTCACAGCATGCTGCTGTCTATTTAATAAAAACCAGGGCATGCATATTCTCTTCATTAAAGTCAGAGGCAAAATGAGTTTTCGGTGTTTTATTTGTTATATTTAAAAGTTTCCTGCATTAATATCGCTTTGTACATTTTCTAATTTTAGTCAAGGATTTATTAAATAATAAGCAAGTAGAAGTAAATTATTCTGTTTCCTTATGCATCAGTTACTTTGTGTGATCAAGGCTTGTGATTTTTATGAATGGGCTGTAGGAATCACAACCTTTTAGCAATTGATAATTTTTTTTTTTTTTTGAAAAATTTAGATTGTGGGCTTCTTGAGTTTCGCAACAACAATATGCATTCTTAAAGTCCTGGAAGAGTTTACACGTCACCCTCAGCAGTTGCATGGCAAGACGTGAAACACTCCGGAGGAAAGCACAAATGGGATTCCTTGATAAATACAGAGAAGGTCAGACTAAAGCACCGTGCTCACCTCGGTTTTGTCAAAGCAACACAACTTCAAAGAACGCTTCACTCAAAAGCTGTGTCGTGGGGGAAGATAATTTTATAATGATTTTATTTATTTAGAAATGTCGCCTGATATATTTGATCATATTCATCTCCCTCCGCAGTCAGTCACAAATCCTCCCCTACACCCACTCAGTTTCATCCCCCTACCCCCTTTCTCTTCCCGTTCATTCCCATGGAGTACAGTGTGTGTTGGCTAATTGCTGGGTTTCTCTCTCCCAGAAGCAAGAAAATGCCAGTAACTTCTCAGCTAGGGGGATGACTTCATACCCACTTCCCCTCCACCTTGTTGGGTTTTTGTTTGGTTTGAGGTTGTGTAGGTCTTGTGTGTGGGTCATGCTTGCTATGAGTTCATATGTGTGCCTGCCCTGTTCTGTCTGGGAACTACTGGTTCCTTGAAGTCATCCACCACCTCTGGGGCTGACAATCATTCTGCTCCTTCTTCCACATAGATCCCTGAGCCTTTTGGGAACGGCTGTGATGTAGACATCCCATGTAGGACATAACACTTCGGTCCCTTATTCTCTAAATCAGCTGTGGGTTTCTGTGGTAGCCAACATCTATTGTAAGAGGAAGCTTCTCTGACTGTTGACCAATGCACTGATCTATGGGCATAACAATAAACCGTTAGAAACAGCTTTGTTAATATGTCCATTTAGCAGAATAGTAATGGGTTTTCACCTAGAGGCCATAACTTAGCTAGCTATGAATACTTGGTTTGGGTTCCATCTCATGGAACAGGCCTTAAATCCAACTTAAAAAATAATGCAATATGCTAGATTTTGGCGTATGTTCTAAAGGAGCACCATCCACGCCCAGCCATGCCTTCTTCCTGTTTTATTCTGTATTACGATTGCCCTCACTGTTTCCACATTCCTTCTGGGAGAACGTAAACATGTAACCACTGTCTCATAATCATCACGTGCTCTTAGAAGAAATGATTTTTGAAATGAGTAAGAGCATATGAGACGATAATACCCAGCCTCGGGTTATGCAAATCAAACTGTAAGTCTGGGGAGGAGAAGGCGCTGCAAGGTCTGTCCCTGGTCCTATTTGCCGAAGACGCTCAGAGACTCAAGTTCTCTCTTGCTCAGGCTTCCGTGCTGGACATTCTTCCAGTGTCAGTTTTCCTTCTTCCTCTAGAACTTTCCTCGTGGGCCGGAAGGGCTAACATTCCTGCTATCTCCGTGTTTGGATCATCTTCTGGCAAATACAGTGATGCCATATGGTGTCTGGAGAGACTAATTTTTACTTCGTTTCAAGCCCTGTTTACTGTTATACATTCCTTTTCAGAGAAATCTGTCACTAGGTTGGACTTTCCTAGCTTCTTTGAAAATAAGCTGTGCTCCTTTTATTTTGGTCAATAAAAGGAGATGCGTATTTTCTGCTTAGTTTTTTTGCTTGATTTATGGAATAATTGTTTGTTTGTAGGCACTACATGATTTCCAAAACAGATTTCTAGGACAGAACCAAAGAAAAAGAAAATAGGAATAGCTGAGAAAACGCTACACTGCTTCTGACCTGGGTTACCATCCAGAATGAGCACGTGTACTAAGGCTTTCCGGTGTCGGCTCTCAGCGCTCAGGCAGTTCCAGCACTGTGCAGCCAAGGGGTTAAGCAAGCTTTCTATTTTAAATCTTAGGTGACGTTCCATGCTGTGTGTTACAAGGACAACCATGAGAGGGTATGTATATCATGTTTTTTTCTTTACATCACCTAAGTAAGAGTTTGAAAGCTTGGTAACATCCCAGGAGCAAGAAAAGCTTAAGAGCATTTTCCAGACACAGAAAGTAGAGGAGATGCATTAAGATCACTCTTTACTTCAGAAACTGTGTGTGCACACCTGCAAATGCACGTGCACGTACACTCTGACACGCAAACACACCTGCACACACTCAAAGAGAATACATTCAAGTTTGCACAATAACCAACTGATCTTTGCAATATTGCAAAGAAATTTTTAGTGTGTCCATTTCCTTATAAACTGTGAATGTTATCTAATATGGAAAGATCTTTCTAAGTCGTGTTTCTAGAAATAGAGAACTATCATTGCTTTTTGGTTGAGGGAAGTGACTTGTGGCTGGATCTTGGTTCTTTTGGTTTTTCTTTAAAATCGGAATTTTTAAATGTCAAACCTCACTAAATTTATTGTGGTCTGAGAACCTACGAGCCCTTTTGGATATTACTTTTATCCTTTCTTCTTTGCAGTTCATATGAACGTTCACTCAATGAATTACTTATCTATATAGAGTGCTTTTATCTTCAGTGTCAGAAATCATTCACTTTCAGGACTAAATGATTCTAAGAGGCTACAGGTATAAATGAGTGGAATTTCCACATAGGTGTCTGTGTCTAATACCACATTTCCCCATTTATTTTGTAAAAGAAAACCAGCAATGTCCGTGTGCATGCATGTGCACCTGTGTATGTGTCTGTGTATGAGCGTATGTGTACCCGTGTGTGCTGGTGGACATGCCTATATTCTTGCCCTGAAGCCAGAAGAAGGTGCTGGGTGTTCTCCTCTGTCAGTCTCCAACTATTCCTTTCGGTTGGGGTCTTTCCTTGACCCTGGGGCTCGCCTTTTCTTGGTTAGGCTGGAAGCCAGCTGTCCCCAGCACTCCTCCTGGTCTGCTCCCTTGGACCTGGGGTAACAGGTGTATGCACAACACTCAGCTGTTTACATGGATGCCGGGATCTAAATGGCAGCCCTCATGACTGTGGAGCAAGAGCTCTGAACAACTGAGCCATCTGAACAACTCCAGCCCACTGTGGTCCATCTTCTTACGTAGTGTACTTAGTCCGTTACATTTTATCTTTTCTAAACGGAATGTTTTTGAGTGTGTATAAGTGTACATTATTAGTATTACTCTATTAGTTCTACCCAACCAGTTTCTTTTTCACTTTCATTGAGGATAAAAACCTCACATGATAAGTGAATAAAATAGAGTAATCTGAAGTAAATTGTACAAAGAATTTATGTGTAAATGTGTGTAAGTCAGAAAGAATGGAAGCCAAGGACAACAGGATAAGATCTCAAACCTGAAAGAGGACTGCCAGGAAGGACCACGATGCCTCCATTTACTTTTGTACAAGATCTGTTCTTTTAGACTATTATGATGATGTTCCCTTTGTAGCATATCTTCATTTTTTCCTTTTGTTTGAGTGCAGAGAGGTTGACTTTACTTTTTAACCTGTTCTACTTTGTTTTCATGGTGCCTAATGAAGAACGCATTCTGTATCCTTCAATTATAAAAGCTTTTTGTGTTGTTATTTTCCTGCCTTTCCTCCACTTCTGTCGTGTCTGTGACTAGTGAAGACGTCTTAAATGACCTCACGGCTTACGGTTTTTAGTCTTCCTTTCCCACCTTCCCAAACTGCAACACTCTCAGTAATTCTTTCAGAAGTTTTCTACCTCCACAATTATCTCTTCAACCAAATCTAGCATTGCCTCAAAATTCTCACTGTAGCTTCAGTTTTTATAACTATATAACAAAGAAAACAGTGTTTTCTTTTGGTGTTGCATTTTAATGTACGCTGTTTCTGTGATCTCTTAGAGTCTATATTATGTTTACTCTTGCATTTCTGAGCATTTTATGTTTTATTTTTTCAAATCTCAGTGGTTAAATTTACAGTCTCTTCTTTCATTACATTTTGGATCATCTTATGGTGTTCCTAAAATATATTTTCTATACAATCTTTGTTCCATGTCAGATACTGCCGTTCCTAAATGTGTATGAGGTTTCAATCTGTTAACTCTCCTGATTCTTGCTTATGTCTTTTGTGCATATTATAATTTGTCCTAGGCACTGTCCAGTTGCTGTGGAGAGACAACATGACCAGGATAACTCTCATGCACGAAACCGTTTAACGCGGACATGCTTACATTTTCAGAGGCGAATGCATCATCATCGTGGTGGGGAGCGGCAGCCGAGAGACGCATTGCGACCCTCAGATAGCAGGCACAGAGAGCAACCCTGGGCTGGCTTCCAGTGGGCTTTTGAAGCCTCAACATTCTCCCCCAGCAACACACCTCGTCCAGTAAGGACACACCTCCGAATCCTCCGGAGTGGTTCATCACCTGGGGAGTTGGCATGCAAATATATGAGCCTGTGGAGGAATTCTCCTTCCAGTCACCAAATAATTAATAATAATAATAATAATAATAATAATAATAATAATAATAATAATAACCTGAGCTGGTAAGATGGCTCCGTGGGTGAAAGTGCTTGGTGTGCAAACCGACAACCTGGAATCAATCCCTGGAGCCCACAGTGGAAGAAAAGAGTCACTTCAGAACATTGTTTTCTGACCTCTATACACAGGCTGTAGCATGTGACAGGACACACACACACACACACACACACACACAAAATAATAATAAAATAACTTGTTTTCTTATACCTCTATTCACGAGAACTATTTACAGCTTGCCTTTAAGTGAGTTCCTCGCAGCAGACTTAGCATTTTGCTTTGCAAAGTGCCTGGGGCATCACCAGTCCTGAATAATTTTTAGCTGCTGTTTTTGTTGTTGTTTTGTTTCCTTTTGGTTTTAATCTCATTGTCCTGGATAAATTGGCTGACACCTCCTTGAAGTCACTGGTCCAACTTAGAGAGATAGCCAACTGGGAAAAGAAAAGGTTTGGTCCACATGGGAACCTTAGTTGTGTGGTATCCAAATGGTTTGCAAAAATACCAAGATTCTTTTTTTTTTTTTTTTTTACCATGGTGGTTACCATGATAATTTTGGATAATACCATCCAAAATTTCCTATCTGCTCTCTTCAATTCCCGCTTCTTGCCGCTACCAGCTTGTACTACAGTACAAGAAGAACAGCATCTAGCAAAATGTTTGGGGCTACTTTCCTCATATACATTGTTTTAGATAATTCTCCTCTTTGGGAATCATAGAATACTCCCCTCTCTTTCAGGGCCGACAGAGCTCATTGCCCAAACCATTAGCTATGCCAGTCTCCAGCTCCAGTAAACAGCATATCTGCATACTAGCAAGAGAAAGTAAGAAATTATAAAGTCCAAAGTCAGAGACCATTTTTTGATGTTACATCTCCTTTATTATCTTAATGTGTTAGGGACCTCAGGCACACAGGGAAAGAGATGCTAATGGGATCATGGTCCGTCTCTACAGCATCTTTCTCATCATCTGATGAGCATCCACGTTAACACTTACGTTGGTTGTGATGTTTGTCTTGCCAACTTATCTTTCTTCCTGTAGGCTGACTGTTTCTTGTTCAATCCTAATACCTAGTTTTCTAATTCTCCCGCGATCTCCATCTTCAACTCTACCTCTTCCCAAAGATCAGAGTCTTTGGACAGTAAGTCTCTTCATCATAACAACCATACAATCTAACCTAAAATTAGCCCAATCAGCTTTTATTCCCAATCCATGCTTTTTATTAGCCTTGACTTTGTTCCTTGGAAACAGACAGATCAAACAATGCTTTTCTTTGAATACAAATCATTAAAAGAATGGAAGGATCTTTATAAACCCAGGCAACAGCCCAGAGTACTAAGAGCATGCTCGCCTCTCTCTGCCTGGAGCCTTAAGGAACTACGTTACCCCCAACTGCATGCTTTGAACTTTGCTGGATCCAGCGAGTATCCTGCTCCTAAGTCGATGCGCACATGTAGCCTAGGCACCTGGTGCTCTCCATATCCCGTTGGCATAGCACAGCACTGAGATCTCCCCTGTGCCTACTCTGCCCACTGAGTTGCTTTTCCACCTGACTTTAACAAACGGAATTGTATTCAAGCTGGCTGCTGCCTATTAAAGTCAGTCATCGCCAAGCTGATTATGATAACCGAAGAAATAAAGACGAATCAGTAGGGATGCAGACCGAGATGTCTGATCAGAAATTTTGAGTTGACAAGAGTGGATGTTCCTACACCTTGGGCAGTTTGTGTGAATCAACCTGGAATGGGTGTATGAGTAGGTTACAAAAATAGCTATAATTAGAAATACTTTTTGGGAAGCATGTGTTTTCATTAAAAACTTAATGATTTCATGAAGCAAAAATGTCAATTAATATCCAGCACCCCCATAAACTTAGCATAATTCCGATTGGTCCACTTGTTTTTTCTGCCTAAGTTGTATGTAGGATACACTGAGCTGTGTGGTATAGTCAGCATTATACCGATGCTGGGAAACAAGAGTTCCTGTAGTATGTCTGGCCAGGAAGCCATGATAACTTCTGTTTAATCCTCAGATCTCTAAAGAAAATCTTTAGTTTTTCTTTAGTTTCACCTTTTCCCAGACTTGAGGATTTTCCAGAGGCATTGCTGTTGATTTCTTGCTTGATAATAGATAATAGGGTCAGTACAGGGGGAATCACAGAGGATAGAAATGCATCTCCTACACATAGCATTCGGTAGGAGCAGGACTCAATCGATACGAAACCTCTAGTTTAATACTTACTGTTATACTTAACAGTACAATACCAAAGTTCTGAGCTGCAAAGCAGCATACTAAAATCAATATTAAGCACAAATGTGGGCTGGTCCTGGGAAAATGTCATATGATAAACCTATAGAAGTCAAAATTAGTGACCAGATTTTTCAGATATGTCCTACACCATGTTGCTTCTAAGTGATGAACTCCACATTAGTGACACTGATGGTATACAAGACCCTCATTAAGGAAATCTACTTAATAAGTGTTTGCTACAGTGCTGGATTCTCTCCAACCGTCTCCCCACCTTTTCTGGCATTTACTTACTTTGGAGATTTTGATGCATCTGGCGAGCCCGATTTCTGTTATTTTCACTTGCAGAGTGCGAACAGGGGAATGTATGTGGTGGTGTGTCAGCCTTGGCGGAGGACGGAGGATGGCGGGCCCGGTGTTTACAGACATTGGGTGACATTGCTAACGTGTCACAGAGGCAAACAAAATTTAGAAGCACGATGTCTTTGTGTGGAATTCATTCCTTCTTGTATAATGAAAATAACATTTCTCCCACCAAGTATCCTTTAGAAGTACCACCTGTTCTCTCCATCTCTTAGCCAGAAATAACCTTGTGTATCTGAATGCAAACTTTAAATTTGACAAAAAAATTCTGTTAGGATACATCTACCTTGGGTTGAATGTCTACCTGAAAAGAAAATTATATTAAGACCCGTTTTGAAATTTCTGGAGGGTTTCTCTGTTGTAACTCTGGCTGGCTTGGAGCTCACTCTGTAGACCAGGCTGCCTTTGAACTTAGAGATCCACCTGCCTCTGCCTCTGCCTCCCGAATGCTGGGATTAAAGGCGTGTGCCACCATCACCCAGCTAAAAATGACTCTTAACCGCTCTCTAAATACTGATTATTTAGCTCAGAGTAGCACTCCAGAACCCGTAGTCCCCGTCTGTTGCTGGCCAAGTGTTAACATCCACCACCAAAGTTGTGCAGGTGGCGTCTCTATGCAGCTGTTCATTTTTCTAGAAGTCGTGATGCGGTACCCATAGCACAGATCAAGTCAGGCTGCTCAACAGCTTTCTTTCCAAATTCATAAAATTGGCCAAATAGATAAATTAGGGTGTTTCATGGGATTCAATGTAGACAAAAGGGAAAGCATAAAAATGCATTTAAAAGAAAAACAGGAAAGTCTTCCATGGAGAAGATGCCTTCTGACATGATACCCATAGCCATCAGAACACTCATAGAGAACTCCGTGTTATCGATGGTAGGGAAAGCAAGAAATGATTTCACAACAAGGTCAGGTCCTCTTTGGCGGCAAGAGAGCAGCCGTGAGCAAGCTCCAGGGTAGACAGCTGCCAGGATAGGGGTGTCAGTGTTCCAAGCATCTTGTTCTGCCAAGGTGCTCTGCGGGTCCCAGACCTCACATGCCCAAAAGCTGCCTTTGCTGCTCACGTAGTTGGAAAAGATGCTCTGACTTTTGACTCCTAGAATCGTTTGGTGAATAAATCCAAAACAGCCCCTTCCAGCCTATCAAAAGATAAACGTGATATCATTTAAATATGCAAAAAAAAAGTCCCACTTGAACACATTTTCAAATCATGTTGAAAGAGATTCCTAATTTGACAAGGATGTGTGAATCTGGGTTCTGATGCTCAGAAGTCTGCATAAAGCGGCTTGCAGCCCACATTGTAAAAACCAGAGCTTTGCCTCCCCCATCCGAAAACTGTCCTTTGTCTTCCCCATCTCCATAATTAACTAGTTCCTATTCATTAAATAATGAAACAGACAATTAAATAGTAATAATAGTCGTTTAATTATGAAGGTATTGTTATCTGCAGAGAACATGGAGAGGGGAAATCGCTTTAGCTGCGTTTCAAACGTTTGCTTCTCTGCTTTTTAAATACGTAAGAGGAAAATGTTCACCATTTCAGGACCTCTAATAAGAAAAGGGGACAGAATCTACACCCTCCAAACGACCGTTTCTGATGAGCAGGAGTCTCACTTATTAATGGAGTAAGCGCTGATCAGGGCACGTTGGTTCTTAACAAACATCCTCAGTACTTTTCGAGAGGCATCTCTAACCGTGCTGAGAATCATCAGCAAGTATTTTTAGGCACAAGGATGCATGATTAACATCAAAGTCCCGTGCTTGATGACTTTCAGAGTTTGTTAAGCACCATAACACTGGGCTGAAATTCAATTTGAGCTGCTCCTCAGCTTGTCTCTCTCTCTCTCCCCTTTGGGTAGAGTGTGACTTTAATACCAGAGTTGGCTCTGGCGTTATTATATTTTGATACAACAGAATAAATTATCACATCTCCAGCTCTACAGAAACAAGCTGCATTTCCAAAATGTTTTGTCCTCGCGACTAACAGTTCTCCGCATTGGAGATCTGATTTCTTGAGAAAAAGCTGTGAATATAAACAACTTGGACTAGGATCACAGAAAAATCCCCTCTCTCTCACCCAGTCAATGAGAAAGGAACGCACGGCCTTTATTACATAATTAAACATACACTTAATGGTTCACTGATGTTTATGTATGCACCAACAAGAGAGGTAGAAATGTGCAGCCACTCCATTTAAATAACCAATGCTTTGGTCTTGACAAATGACAACTCAGCCTCAGTGTCTCCTCTACAATCAGGCTCCACTGTGTAGGCTTCGATGACCAAGTGGTCTTTAAAATGCAACACTTAGCATATCCCAGGCTCAGTGCACACCCTGGAACGTTACTTTCAGGCACATTGTATTTCTCAGACTTTGTCTCCTGCCATATAGTTTTGTTTATTGATACCACGAAACCAGGGACTCTTTGTAGAAGATAAAATGAATTGGTTATTCTTATTTTGTTCTGTTGCTTTCATCATCAAGCACACTTTGACTTTTGGATGTTTTTGAGAGTAATGCCATTTTCCCCATAAAAGGACCTTCACCTTTGACCATTGGCTACATAACCATTGTCCAAGAAATAGTGGTTCTTTGTAAATTAATTATTAAGCTCTTCAATGGGCCTCAATTTCTTCTGGCAAGGACTTTAAATAATCCAAGGATCCACTGGAACACAGATCCTCATAAAAAGACCCATTAGGATGAAGGTTGAGGTCTCATCTATAAGACAACCATCAAGGCTCCCGACGGAATCTAAACAACATTCTGATTTAAGGCTACAATCACGACGGGTAGTTTGATAGCGTAGGCAACCGGCTCCCTAGTCATGCTGTTTCTAATGCTCAGCACCTCTCCCATCCTAAGCAGAGAGGTCCTTACGCTGCCCAGTCGTACATGAAGCAGTTAATTTAAGGAGAAAATTCTGGAAGTGAAGTAACCACAAGTTCCCTCGGGAATTCACATCCGTTTCTGCTTTCTCTACAGATCCAAAAGGCACACCCCTCGGGCTCCTTAGACCTTCCTGGCTGAGAGTGTGTTCGCAGAATACTAGCTGGCAAATGGTTAATAAAAACGAGTCAAGGAATATCCAAAGTAAACTTAAATACTAGAAAACGTGGATGTGTGAAATTTTAATTTACAAGGTCGACCATAAAAAAAGACACAATCACACAACTTGGCGCACATTTAGAATTCTGGGTCATAGTTTTGCTCTTTCAGTATATTAACACACCAGTCCTTAGATGTCCCCGCAAGCTGTTGGTGGCTATGAGGTTCTACATAATCCTAAATACAGAAACAATTCCCTGTGTTTTTAAGTGAAGGAAATAGTGGTCCTTTGTAAGACTGTATCAGACGCTTCACTGTGCTTCAGTTTCCCCTGGCAACGAGTGTAAAGAATCCAAGGAACCGTGAGACCTTAGTGTCTCCTACCATTACTCACTAGGATGACGCTCGAGGTCTTCATCTGTGCAACAGTAGCATCGAGACTCCCCACTGCATGTGAGCAACATTCCGGTCTTTAAGATGTCACATGACCACTGGGAACTCATTGTAACTTGTCTTTTTTTCTGCATCCTACCAAGGAAGAAGTGCTTTGATCAATTTCTTTCGTCAAGGTCATATCATATTTCACTATTTCACTGCCTCAAATCTTCAAAAGAAGCTTAACAAACGTTAATTAGTGAGTTCAAAACAGTTGACGGAATTATCGTCCTTACATTTACCTACACAATACCCTTGGCTGATTTCCAATGATCTGTATCCACAACTACTCAATTTTTAACCTGTTCTCTTGCATTCATATAAATTCCATGTGTGTTGACTAATAGCTCATTATTATCTTAGTTCACGGAGACAATTTTTTTTGAGTATCTATGCTAAGGCCTTTGTTAGGGAATATTTTCTCATTCATAAAATGCAAGTCTGGCTCCTGTTGCTTGAGTCTCATCAGGGAAGTAAAGACACAGTACCTTTTAAGGGAAATAGAAAAAAAATTCACCTTTCTCAGATTCTATACCAAGTACTTTATAAGAATTTACTTCATTGGATTCCTCAACAGTTGATGTTTTGGGCATCTTACGAGCATGTAAACTGAGGCAGGAAATCGAATGACTAGCCAAGGGTCATCTAACCAAAACAGACAGGGATAAAGTTGGCGTCTCTCTGACTTCCTGCAATAGAATGTTCCCAGTATACTTAAAACGTTCATGGGATTCAGAGGGGAGAATGATTTACAAAGAGCCCCAATTGTCTGGGGATGGTGCACTAAAGTGTTGGCGTTAATCAGAATCCTGAAGCAAGGTCAGGTTTGGGTCATCCTGGAACAAAGAACATTCTAGGGCAGTGGTTCTCAATCTTCCTAATGCCATGACCCCTTAATACCCGTATGTTGTAGTGACCCCAACCATAAAATTATTTTTGTTGTTACTTCAAAGCTGTAATTTTTCTACTGTTACATGAACCATAATGTATATATCTGATATGTAGAAGGTCTTCAGAGACCTCCTGTGAAAGGGTCATTTGACCCACCAAAGGGGTCAGGACCCACAGGTTGAGAATCACTGTTCTAAGGCAACAGTTTAGGACAGGAGAAGACATGAGGAGGCAAAGAAAACTCGTGTCTGAGAAGGATGACAGTCACGTCTGGGTGGGGTGAAGAAGAGGCTGCTGATAGGTTGTTAGAGGCCTTTGACACATGGTTAGTTCAGGATTTATATTTTGAGACACTAGAGCACTCTAGAATGTTTGCTACCAGGGGAACAGTGTGGATCACAGCTGTGTTGTAGGCAGATGACTCTAGGAATGCTATTCCAAGAGAGACCAGCTCGGCAGAAGCAGGGTGGTGGATTAGAGCTGAAGGGCTTGGCAGAACGGAGGAGGGGAACAGGCCTCCAGGATTCTTTATGACCTCAGTGACTCCCAGACTTTGGTGACAGCTCAAAGTGTCCACAGTGGGAAAGGATCTTCCGATATCCTTTGGTATCCTCCTACCCTGTTTCTCAGCTTCATAAAGGAACACATACTAGTTCCTTAGAGCAGAAGGTTCGTGCCCCTATGCTGCCCCAATGGAGCCAATGCAGGAGGAGCGCTCCACGAAGAACACACAGAAGTAACATTAGACATATAGACGCAGGAGCTATCTGCCTCGCTGTAGCTACAAACGGGAGCTGTGCTGAGAAACCCGAGGAGGGGTTCTAAAACGATTCCAAGTGGGAGTTTCAGGACTGAAAAGACAGGGTCACCCTGGTTGGTCGCGGGGAGCAGGTGGTGTGCCAGAGACCATTCATCACATGTGCCATCCATCACATATACCTTAGAGGGGGGAACCGAGGCTCAGAGAGGTTAGTCTTGTGAGGATTGGACAGTGGGTGTGGGGATGGTGGATTTGGAAGGACCTGACCCTAAAGCCTCTACACTTTTCTCAGCTGGAAGTCACCTGTAGCATGTAATATGTAGTATGTAGTATGTAAAGGTAGTATGTACTACCTTTATCATATTCTCTTAATCTCCCTCTCCGGGTACGAAAACCTACCACACGGTGCTGTGCTTGAGTCCTTTATAAAGCTGTTTGTGGACACTGACATCTGAATTTGCATAATTTTCAAAGATAGCCTCAAAATATGCATGTGATTGTGACTCAAAATATTACTGTTTTGATGATTTTTTTCTGGTGATTTGAAAATGTGAATCCTATCCTTAGCTTCAAGAGAGTACAATCCATATGACATCCAGCTTCTGCTTGTGCCCATTTTGCAGATAAGGAAACGATAAGACAGCAAACCAATTATCTTGGAAGTCAGAGGAGAGGCAGACTATTCTGCTCTGAACTTTCAAAGAGAAGGGCAGGGAAGGAGGTCAGATCCTGACATGTAGGCAGCCGATTATTGATTTGAACTGTTATCATTGTGGTGGCATAAATTTGTTTTATTTATTATCTATCTGTGTCTGTCTTTCTGTCTGCATGTCTGTCCACCCATCCATCTACCTATTTATTTATTTTTGGGGACCTTTTTGAGATAGAGTCTCACCCTGTAGCCCAGGTTGACTAAAATGTGCATGATGGTGTCAAAGTCAAGGTAATCCTCCTGCCTCAACACAAGTCACCTTGCCTGTCTTCAAATGTTATTTTATGTCTTTGTCTTATTCAAATACTTGAGCACACAATAGCAAAGCAACTTAATTGTACATCTGTTTCATAAAAAGTTGGAGAACTTAGTGGATCTCTCAAAATTGAGAGGGCTGGGTCTTCCCCAGACATAGCTTGATCAGGCTTGTCTTTCATATGTCTGAGTATAACTTCTTTCAATTTCCTGCTTGAAGCTGACCCTTTTCTCTAAGTACATCAGCTCCATTTTAAAGATTTATTTTTATTTATGTATATATGGCTCGTTCTCTCTCCCTCCTCCTCTTCTCTCTCCCTCTCTCTCTTCCTCTCTCTCTGGCATAGACGCAGGTATCCATGGAAGCCAGAAGATGGAATTGAATGTCCTAAAATTCCCCAAGGCTGGAGTTACAGGAAGCAAGCGCTCCTAGCCGTGAATTCCATTTTAACCCTGGTTCTTGTATTGCGGAAATTCTGCAGATGAAGGACAACCACTCTAGCGTCTCTCATGGTAATGAAACTCAAGCAGAGGCAAACAGACCATTCTCTCCCAAGCCTTCATTGGAAATAACCATCTCATGTTTTGTTCTTGTTTGGAAATCAGTATGAAACTTTTTCTTCTGTGCACTCAGCCTCGTACCCCTTATGCACTTCCTCCTGCATTGTCGAAGGCCTGCTTTTGTGCTCTAAGCTCCTCTTCCGTGCACACAGACCTGACCTGGAAATATATATTTTCCCCAAATTATTCCCCTTCTCTCTCCTGATCCACTAGTTCTGACAATGCAGTTGCTATTGGTCTTACTAATTTGTGGGGATTATGGTGAATAGAAAAAAAAAATGATGAAGGAAAAAAAAATCCATTTTCCTGTTGTGAACTGAAAGAAAATTGTATCAACTCATAGAATTTCTATATTCCACAAAAAGAGTCACACATTTTCAAACCTTCAGGAAAATATTCCAAAGGCCATCTGAGAAGTGGGGCGGGCATGTGTGCATTTGCTGCACAGCGATGCTCTGCCCTTCCCGTCCGTCTCTTTCCCTCTTGTTTTGCCCTTTGGGACCACAGCTCCTTTGTCCCATTCATTGTGGACTTCAAGGTCCAGAATCCCCAGCTGCAGAAGCGAACTGTGATGAGATCAGGAGCTGTAGACCGACTTGACATCTCCGTGCCTGTAACTAATTAACGGTGGAGAGGACAGGTCGGGACACTTCATTGGCTACAGAGCTTACACTTTTTCCAAGTTGTCTTTTCTGACTTGGCTCAGAGAGGGGGCCTTATTAAACTCATTCTGCCGCGATAGACAGCATCGTGTACAGACATGAGCTGTCGTGGGACATTTGGAAATGGAAGAAGCTCAGTGCAGAGCTTCTGAATGAAGCTTATCTCCAGTCATTGCTTGGAAACAAAATAATACAGATGACTATTTTCTCAACCAAGTATTTGCTCTTCAGGGCTTGGTATGGACCCTGCAGAACATTATCTCATCCAGCCCCATGCTTCACAGGCCTTTGGATCATCCTTTCGTAGACAAGGAACTGAGGCCCAAGGAGGTTGTTTACCCTGACAGGATTTGACCCAGCTGTCACGCTCCCCCGAAGCTCTGGTGTTCCCGGATGCACTAGATGAGAACTCTAATGCCAGGTTTGACTTTCCACCAGCTTTAACTTTTAGCCTCTGTAAATCTTCAGGGAATTGTTACTGGGAGGTAGAAACCAGATTTCTCTTAAGAGACAGAGAATTCTGCTACAGCTTGAACAGCTTTCCTCATGGAAGGAGCCTAAGCAGCGCTCCGTGCATAAATAGAGCTCTGTGGGGTCACCCAGAGGCGGTCCTATTCTTGTATCTGAGTGGGGTTGGCTTTGGGCAAAAGAGATTCCAGGCTATGGGAATGTTTAAAGAGAGGTATCTCAGTCACCTAGCAAAGAGTTAATTCTTGCTACCAGAAAACAGTTAGATGTGAAGGGAACAGATTCCAACATTTAATGGGAATTTTTAGATGACACGTTGTATAAAAATTTTCAAAGTGAGATTCTTACATACATAATTTATCTCTGTAATTAAAAAAAAGCCTAATTTAAAAAATAATACAGATGCAACACATAATGGCATGATTTTTTTTGTCACAAAAACAAATTATTATCTTGATAATGCAATACTGTAATTTACGTGTGCCACAAAACACGGCACTTCCATGAACTGCATGATAAATGTCTAATTATTTTCCTTCATATTCTCCTCCTCCTCCCTTGTTTCGATTGTGAGGTGGTAAGAAACCAGGTGTCAGTGATGAGTCGAGCCACCTCTGTGTCCGTGTTAATGGGGTGAGGCCGGAATTGAGGAAAGTCCCTTGGTTTTATCCCATTGGTTAAGCAAAGTGAATGACATCTCTTGCTTTCACATGAATGGCCATGCTGCAGAAGGTCTGGGGGGCGGGGGGGCTGTGTTCTTTTTGCATGTGTAGGTTTCGTTGCACATGCTTCATGCATCCTACTGATGAGAACGAGGGACCTACCGTTATGGGGTACTTTAGCCATAAATGACCATTATATCTCTGAGCAGCCCCTCCAACTCTCTTTGCTTCCTTCCTGGTTACAGCACCATAATTCTCGGGCAGGAAGGGAGTGTAAATAGCTCTCCCACTGCTGATGCCACTTTGCTACCTCCAAATTGATGTGGATGGCCCTTTAGCTCCAGAGACCCCATGCCTTTCACCTTCACAGCTCCGGCGTTCACTGCCCTGCGGCTCTGGGCCTGAGATAAATCCTTAAGTAGGGCTCTGTTCTCCACTCCGTAACATATCGCAACTCAGCCGGCGGGTGGAAATTTCAAACATTTTGGAAATTTACACCTTGTCACTCTCCGAGGGCAATGATTTTAGGAAATTATGCCATCCTCACCCACCTTTGCATACTAAGGCTGGAAACCCAGACCTGTTCTAACTCCTCCAGCTAAAGTGCTGAAGGTCAGAGAAGTCGAGGATGAGCCAATGCTTTGTGAGCATTTCCCATTATTATGCTAATCATATGCATGGTCTCCCTGCACTTACACATCCATTTTCATAGCCAAAAGAAAAAAAAAAATACGTTGGTGTTTTAGACAATGCTCAGATTGTAATAACACAGTGACAAATGACGGAAAAGCTCACGTAGGGACACGTTTTGCCCTTGGCTTGTGACACTTGGGAGAAAGAAGTAAAGACAGGATGTAAAATGTTATTTTCAAAAGTCAAACTGCTTTTTGTTGTGTTTTGTTTTCTTCTTAACTTTAATATTCACACCAAAATTCATACCTAGAAAGGGCTGTTAATTCCTGACAACCTGTTTCCCACTGTCAGTTTTCTTATATGTGTGTGTATGTGTGTGTGTGTGTGTGTGTGTGTGTGTGTGTGTGTGGTTTGTGTCTGTGTGTCTCTGTGCATCTGTATGTGTATGTGTGTGTGTTTGTGTCTGAGTGTGGTGTGTCTGTGTGTGTGTGTCTGTGTGTGTGTGTGTATCTGTGTCTGTGTGTGTGTGTCTGTGTGTGTGTGTGTATCTCTCTGTGTCTGTGTGTGTGTGTGTGAATGTTTGGAAATAAATTTTAGGATATATATTAACACGTTTTCTATGATCCTATCTGCTGCCTCTGACAGTAACACTATGATGAGTTTTCTGAATCCTTGAGACTCTAAGCCAATCATGAGTTTTCCACTCACATGTTCTGAAAATAGATGCCAGTGAATCATCTGGTTTCTTTGTAGATTATAACTAACTTAACTCCTTTCTATCCTGTTAATGCTATAACATATTGTTGGAAATGAATACTCTTGGTGTCACATGAAGCAATATATAAACAAAGCGAAAGTAACCCGGCAACCCCTTTCTGTAAAAAGGCGCTGCGCAGCCGAAGGGGCCAGAGAGCGAATCAGGGCAGGAAGCTCACTTAGCTTTTATTCTAAAGTAGATATTGCCTTTGTCTCACTTTCTGAGAGCTTGACCTCAGCGTATGATAATGTTGGTTAATCCAGGTCAAGGTGTGACAGAAAGTCTTGGGAATGTCCAGGTGTTGGGCCAACAGGCACATCACAAGATGACAGGTTTATGGGATATTTGTTTTTGGTGGACCAGTTCCCTTTGACAGAAAAAAAAAAAAATTCTCACAATGTTAATCATTTCATAAATTTCCTTTTTGTAAAACTGCATAGGTTAGTTTAATCAAAGACTTTTGCTCAGTATATTGTAGATCTAGATGACAGTCCTCAACTTATGGTGACATAAGAATTTTAATTTTATGATGGTGTAAAAGCAACGGACACACGAGAAACCACACCATGACTCTCATACTTGGAACTTTTCCCGGGTTGGCACTGTGCACTGTCAAAGACAGCGAGTCTCAGTCCCCGCGAGCCTTGTAATCAGAGAGAACCACTGGGGAATCCACAACACTGGACTTTGTTACCAAGCTATGAAGTTTGGCAGGTTAGCTATATAGATGCTCCTTAACTTGGGAAGGGGTTCTATCCCAGTGAACCCATCTCAAGGGGAAAATGTGCTCCAGATACGTGTAATACAGCAGAGCAGAGCAGGACAGAACCTGCAGAGTGTAGTTTCCAGCTATGAATTCAGCCAAACTTGGGTCCAGGATATTTAAGAAAAAATCAAAGTGAAAGAAGAGACATGGGTATGAGAAGGCGGAGCAGCAGGGGTAGGAAGAAAGAAAAATGATACTTAAGGGAAAATACTGCACCTATATTAAACACATATAGTCTTTCCTTGGATATAGCATAAACACCAGTATGACAACCTTGTGTATAGTATTTACATTGTGTTAGACTTCATGAGTAATCTAGAGATGATTTAAAGTACATGCAGAGACTTGAGTAGCCTCAGATTCTGGCACAGGGCAACTGGCAGATTATCCCTGCAGATCCCTGGAGATCACACTACACTGGAGAGTATTGGTTGATTCCTGGGAGGTGTGAGGTGGTGGTGGTGGTGGCTGCTATTCAGTGCTTAGCATCATGGGAGGATGTCTGCCTAGACTGCTACCTTCAGGAAAAAGCCAAATCTAAAATTCAAGGCACAGCTTCTAGTGTGTGTACAGAAACGTCACCAAATTTAAGTGGATTTCAAGTCCAATGATGGTAAAACCAGATACTATTTCACTTAGTGTATTTTGACTTGCAATATTTTCAGTTTACACTGGATGTTTTAAAATAGAACCCATTGTCTTAGTTTCTTTCCCTATTGTGGCGGGGGGGGGGGGGTGGGAACCACCCTGACAAAAGCAACTTAAAGGAGAAAGTGTTTTACATTTCAAAAAAGTCAAGACAGCAGGAGCTTCAGGTAGTTAGTCACACTGTATCTGCAATCAGGAGTAGGGAGGGAGGAATGTGCACTAGGGCTCAGCTAGATCTCTCCATTTATATACTCTGGGATCTACTGCCCAAAGAATGAGTCTGACCACAGTCAAGATGAAGTTTCCCACATCAATGAATGTAACCAAGATAATCCTCACAGACATTCTCATAGGGTAACAAATGAGGTAATCCCTTACAAGTGTACCAGGAGGTTTGTCTCTCTCACTGTTGACTCTAGATTCTGTCAGTTGACAAAACCATTCATGACACTCACCAAGAATCAGGGAGCTTCTGGGAGTCATGTTAAAAGCAAGTGGGAATTACCATGCAGTGGATGCTGTATTTCTGATATGAAAGATAATCTTAAGAGAATGTTCTAGATCAGAGGGGATAGCCTCATTTCTAGAACTCTAGAGGGGAGGGGCCTACAAGACTTCTCAGAGTAGGTATGCAATGGCATGGAGCTTAGCAGATGAGAGAAGCTGCCTCCATTGAAAATCAGCAGAAGGAAAGCCATAGGCAGAACAATGGGTGACTCCTGGGTCAACCAAGGGCATGACAAAAAGCTAGTCTACAAAACATTTAAAGAAATAGGTTTGTTACATGGGAATTGCCTAGGATGCAGGAGTGGTAGCAAATATCTGTCGTCCCAACACTGGGAGGCAGAAAGCTGTGAGTTATCCTGGGCTACATAGTGAGACCTTGTCTCAACAAGGCAAATCAGTACAAAAGAAGCAAAATGTAGGGACCAGATGATAAAGGCTTTAAGTGTCTGACTCCAAGTCTCAGAAATCCTACAGTGCTAACATTGATTTTCCTCCATTGTACCTGAAACCCATAGTCCCCTATATTTATATTAGCGATATCGTACTTGAGACTGTCTCATCATACGCCTATCCTAACAGCTCCTCCCGTGAATAGAAAGCACCATAACTGTTACTTTTCTTTCCTCCCCACAGACCTGGTGCTGTGTCATGTATGGATTCAGAATACTGTTAGAAAGCATTAGCTCTATTTTGTCCATTGTCCCTGGAGCACAGGGCACAGCCAGAGCCACAGGACTTGTGTGTATGCTGTTGATGTTGACAGGTACCTTGTGGTGGACACACTAAATTCATCATCCATGGTCAGGATTGCCAAATTAAGCACATTTCTGACTTCAGGGATCACATTTATGGACTAACGTGTGTTTGGGGGAAGCCACTGGGAAACATGTATTCCCCAAAGGAGACTCGAAACATATCAGAGCATCGAAGAGATTTGTCACACCAATTGGCTTCCACCGATGTATTATAGCATGGTGGTTCTGCCACCAGATCCTAGACAGCGGAAGAGCCGAGGCACCATATGAGACACCAGAGAGACAGGTAGTCTAAGGTATGGTTCTGTGTACTCTGGCAGGTGAGAGCTGGCCTTCCCTTCCCATGTAGCCTCATCAACCCCACCAAGTGCTGCTCAGGATGCTCTGTGATGATGATACCCACCAGCCTGTGCTTCATTAACTTCCCCTCCTTGTGCTGCAGCCTGCTCATTCCCTTCTGCCCCCCAGTCACTGCCTCACAGACAACTTTACTTGACCCACTGTCTAACGCCCGAGAGATCCCGGGTGACTGTACCCTCAAATCCCAGTGGACCAGGTGCTCTAAGTGCCTGCAGTGCTCCTAACATAACCCTGCAAGAACACTGAATTTTAACAACTCCATTTTCTCCCAGAATTTGCTCTGACCCCCATCCTCACAGCAAGAGTCTTTTGTGCTGGGTGAGATCTGGGCAAAGGTGAAACCCGATAGCCACTTCTGGGCATGAAAACCCACCCAGAGTCAGAGGAAGGAAAAAAAATATTTCAAAGTAATTTAAAAAAAAAAAATCAAAATTAACGTTCCAGTTTTCACCAGGAGCAACTGTTCAGCATTTTAAAGAAAGATGGGATCAGTATTACTGACTTTCCTTTTTGCCCCAGGCTCCAATATGGCTTGGCACAGCACCATGACTGATCCTGTCTTTATTTAAAATGTTGACATCTTGTTCATCACGGAGTTCTGCATTAATTCCGTATTTTAAGAAGTATTGCGTTAAACTTAGCTTGTGGGAGAAGGATTTTTCAGTACTCCTGGAATAACGCCACACTTCCCTTCACCTAGTACCTACCACAGCTGGTGCTGAGGCTGGGTCTTCTTAGATGCCTTTAAAGCCGGATGCCAGGGCTCGCCTGTGATAGGTTCTTATTAAATGCTGCCCCGTCTACTTTTGGACTCTATTGGGGATACGCTCCAAAATAGGAGCCTGTGAATTTGTAAAATATACTTTAGGCTGTGGATTTGTTACCAACATCCAGCTCGATTTCTTCCCTGGTGGAACCTTAGTGGTGGAGAAAACAGATTATTATCTGTAGGAAAGCTAACCTCCGAGGCCCGTTCTTCAGTCTCACCCGCAGTAGCTGACACTTCTGGAAGGAAGAGTCCCAGATGCCTTCATTTCCTTTCAGTGTGTATTAACTATGTGCTTGGGGCCAGGGGGCATCCGCGGGTGTCATCTCCCATCTCATAGACCTTATTAAAGCCGGGAATGGGCCAAGATGAGGAGAGTGATGGTCCATGAAATCGCAGAACTATGTACCAGATAAAGAAGGAATCCTGACGGGTGAGCAATCACAAACATAAATAAAATTGGTCCCCTAGCTTGCTCTCCACTCCAATAGTCAATGAGCATAAAATAAAGATAAGTTTTCTCTTCTATTTACCCATCGGAAATTGTTACTTACTTCGGGTGAAAGGATATTTGCAAAGCTGCTTTTGTGATATACAGCTACTTCACCTCAAGTCAAAGCATTTCAGAGATCAATTTTCACCGCACCAGCAGAAGACAAGGGATATATATCTGTTAGTTGCCCTGGATTTTGCTCCTGACAGTGATTGAAACTGCCAAGACCACCTCTACCGTAGCCCATTCCCACCTGACATCAGGTACTTGAAAAATGGCTATAGATTATCAAAGGCAAGCGAGGCTTCCAGAAACACCATCGGCAAGTCGGTTTGGCATCTTCCTGTCTGGGATGTAGTTTGGATCACATTTTGTCAACATGCTCAGAGAGCATCATGCAGGAGGAAAAGGAAGCTGCCCTGAGAATTCAATGCACAGTGACTGCTTCACTTACCGCTGTGCATCCTGCCTTTCCCCTGAGTCTGAGAACATTTCGCTTAAGAAACATTTGTTAAGTGCATACCATGACCTGTCACTATGTCAGGACATAAGAACGTATCAGGCACTCTCTGTGGCCTAAAGGGTGCTTACTGTTATGGAGTGGTAAGTGCTCAGAGTAGGAGAGTCCCAAGCCACATCAGAGTCTTATCCATAAACAGCGTGAGTGTGTGTTCCAGGCTGCCTTCATGGGCAATTTAGGTGTTCTCTTTTCCAAAATGAGACTCTTTGTCTCATAGTTTGTTGGGAGGGTTAAATGAGGTCACATCTGCAAAGCGCTTATACCCGTGGTTACCACTAAGCCCTTGATGAACGTTAACTTGTCATTATTAATATACTACTGTAATGAGAGAACTATGTGTGGATTTCTGTGACAGCACCAAGCAGATGGATTCCCCACCCCCTCGGGATGGGATGGAATTCCTGGGGCCTTAGAGGAAACAGCATGTGCAAAGTCACAGAAGAATGAGAAGAGTCGGTGTCGGGAGAAGCAGGTGGGTAGGTGGGGACTTGTCCACTGTCTCCAGTCCAAAGGAGTGCAGATTCACATAGGAACCAAAGTGAACAGACAGATTGCAGATCTGAGTGGGCTCTGGGATTGGCAGTAGAGGTGTGGGAGTTACTGACCATGAAGGGGACCAGAGAGATGCCTGGCTATACTGAATGACTGCGGACACCCCAAAAGGAAAGTAAGCCACAGGGATGCTGGGAGAGATTCTTCCTGTCTCATACAGCACTGACAGCAAATGCTTTGCACTTGATAAATATTGCATTAGCTGATTTGACAATCCATTGATTATTACTCCTGTGCTATTTATAAGGTCTGACACTCTAATGTAGAAGGAGCGTTGCCTTCGCTGAAGCTCTACCACAGTTGTTGATTAGGGACAGCACATTCTCCCATGATTCCCTCACTTAATTCCTAATTTCTTCCTGTGCTGCAACTCCACATCTTTGTTATTGAAATGATTATCTTGAAAACAGCCAATTCAGTTCTTCCAAAAATAAAAGAAAAACATTCTTAGAAAATCATTAGAATGGTTAGCATGAAATTAAACATTTCAGAAGCATCTCTTGTTAGAGGGAGCATCCATCAAGAGGAGAGGGTGTGTGGTAGGTGATACCAGGGCTTGGAGAACGTGGGCTGGGTCATCGGGTTCATTTCCCTTACAGATTAAAATTCTCTTTGGCGTTTTCCTTTTTCATTTGTCAAACACATTCAGGACACACTTTCTACAAATTGCTACCTTAGTCTCAAATTAGATGGCTTTAATCAGCTTTCTCTTTCTGTCCACAGTGTCTAAGTCGTACCAAATTTGGGAATCGGGTTTTAATTATGCTATCATTATTAAGGCAGCAGGTGGCTTTTAATGAGATCTTGAAACAGAACCGTTTCCTCCATGTCCAATCAAAAATCCACATTTGCTGCCTTGACAGAAAATATGAACTGTTTTTCTCAGTTCTGAGGAAAATGAATCCATGAAGATGGTGCTTATTCTGAAAATTACAGTTTCTAATAGGACCTGCTTTCATGCTTTTATGATGGAGCCCACGGTACATTTTTGGAAATAAATAGTAACTGTGCTTGCCCCAAATAAAAAGAAATTCATGCAGATTAGCCTCAATCTAGGATGAACAATTAATTTCGAGCTGTGACTCAGAAGCTGTATTTTTCTAACAATTCCCCAACAGTTTTAAAGGGGGGGGGGTAGCTGTGAACATGCACACACTTGTTCAGCATGTGAGTCCTAGCAGTGAAGATTCTCAGCGGCTTAGATGAACAAGGAGCTGCTGTTACCTTCAGAAACCCAAACAGATCTGTCAGATTTTTGTTGTTGTTACATTTTATTTATTTTTTCATATATAGCTCAGAGAGTTGAGTGAAATTCCTCAAAAATTATCCTCTTTGTATTTTTGGAAAAGCTTGTTAGTTTAGACATAAAGGCAGCCCAGAGAGGAGAGACAAACGCCTGGGAGATAAACGCCTGGATTATAAATTGTTTTCTTCAAGTTCGCCATGCAAGTCTCTGCATAAGGGTGTGCAATAAACAGATATCAGTTCAACCCAAGAAAGATTTCTTAGTTGTCAATGTATTGAGAACTTTGATTTGCCAGTTTCTGGTTATTGTAATTCTTTTGTTTTTCTATACGCACGTACCCATTTACTTCTAGATGAAAAGATATTCAAGATGAGGTAATCTGGACTGCAGGGATTCCAAGTTGGTACCGTAAAGGAGGTTTACGCCTCTCCCCTTGTGGGTGTGTGCACACGTGTTCCAGACTGTGGGTGCACTCGTGGAGGCCAAAGGACAATCTCAGGGGCGGTCCCCACCTTCCAGTTTGGGACAGGGTCTCTTGTTTACTGCTGTGTACGCCACACCAAAGGACCCTGGAGCTTCCAGAAATTCTCCTGTCTCTGCCTCCAGTTCTGCTGCAGGAGTACTGGGCTAACAGAAGTGCAACAGCACACCCAGATTTTAATGGATTCTGAGGTTTTAAACTCAGCAGACACTTGACTGATTCCCATCTCCCTAGCCTAGTTTAAGCTCTTTAACACAAAACCTGTTGATCCTCTCTATCCTTCTGTCTTAGCCCATTTATTTTGTGTTGTTATAGCAGCAGCAATTGATAAATGGTAGAGGTCTGTTTGGTTTGTTGTTGTGGAAGATGGAGTGTCCAAGACTGATAGGCCACATTTGGTGATGCACCAGAACAAGGGAGGGCCATTTGTGGCAAGAAAGGACACTTCTGTACATTCTCCACGGGACTGTGTTGTGGCCATGACATTGAATCCAGTCACCTCTCAAATACTTGCCTCGGAGTTTCTTGACGTTTAGGAGACCCCTTCAAAACCTGTCGCCCTCACAGCAGTTAGCATAGTTGCTTACTTTTCCAACGTGACATAAGCTAGGAAAAAGGAACCTCTTAAGAAACGCCTCCACCAGGTTGGCTAAAGGCATGTCTGTGGAGCATTTTCTTGGTTGATAGCTGATGTGGGAGGGCCCAGGCCACTATAGGTGGCACCACCTCTGCGCAGGTGGTCCTGGGTTATATTAAAGTAAAGTTGCTTGGACCATGGGTAGCAAAGCAGGAAGCACCCTTCCTCCATGGCCTTTGTGTCAGTTCCTGGTTCCTGCCTTGGCTTCACTCAGTGTTGAACTATGAGCTGTAAGATAAAAATAAACCCTTTTTTCTCCCAAGTTGGCTTTGACCATGGTGTTTATCATAATAATTGATTAAGCTAGGACAAGCCCCTTAATTTTCTTTAGAGGCACTAAATTGCCCCCACTGTTTGACACCTTGGTAGGTTAATGAACTCAAGCAGCTCTTTCCCACCCCAGAAGCCCACAGGCTCCACGTGTATTCCTTCCTCCTCACATCCTTATAACTACTCTGAAGCATCCAAAGTCAAGACATGTGATGAAGCACATGCTGACACTCTGCGGTGTCTGTGGTCCTTTCATTCCCGTGATGTTGGCATGCCCAGGGGTGGGGAATTTCTGGAGAAGGTCGTGCCTCTGAAACCTTTTAGTACTTCTTGATCCCCACTCATTCCAAACCTTCCTTTCTGTCTTTTATTCCCGTCACCTTCGTGAGAACTTTCTCATTATTACGATAACTTTTCCCTTTTCTCTTAACCAGAATTCATCTCTGATATTGACAAAGTTGGGATCAGACACTACCTTTGAATGGCTCACAGTCTAGTATCCTAATACAGATCTCTATATGAGAATCCCTGTGAAGAGACATAGAGATTAGGTACCTTCAATAATCTATTTCTAAAGCCACCAGCGTTTATGTTTACCTAATGCCAGGAGGAGGAAGTCCCAGTTAACTCCCTACATAGTAGGACTCACACAGCATTTTGGACCTTCTCTGTTTCTTCATATGAGTGGGTTTATATCAGATAAAGTGAGAAATAAGAACACATTCATCCATAAAAATATGGCTGGAGTTAATATTAAAAATAACTTCAGGTCTTCTCTAGCTCCCAGTAATTGATAGCAATAGTAATACGCTCTCATGACCAACATGACCATTCACCAAGTTAGTGCAGAGACCACTTAATTTTTTTTGCCCCTCAAAAAAACCTGCTTGACATTATGTTTTGGCATTTGATTACAGTAAAGGAGTTTATATTAAAGGAACCAAGGAACTCAATACAACTTAAAGAGAAATAAATCCACCATGACACATGCTTTCATTGCCTTGAGAATGTCACGAAGGATAAGTTTGGCTTTTTCCCAAGTGTATGGAACTAGACCACTTTCTTATGTAGCCTCTGTTCTGAAGTTGACAGAGATTTTATACACACATGCCAATAACGGTTTTAAATAATATAAATACTTGCTTGAAGATGGATTCTAATGTCCTCTTTGGAACTATTGTGGTCTATCAGGTCAATAGCACTCATTAAAAAACTCTCCAGAAGTATTTTCATACAATGGTCCCTGAAGGTAATGAAGAGGCCATTATGGTTTGCTGACTCAATAATCTATATTTTTAAAACATACTCCAAAATTCATTTCCTTTTCTATGTGGTGTCAGTTTAAACTACTTCAATTAATTACTGTTAAGGGGGAGAGCTGCTACGGATTTGAACTTCACCTGTTTCTGTGACTCCTATTCGAGTGCTCACAGTGGCCTCTCTAGGTATTAGGCAAAGCGATTACCAGTAGCTCAGAGCAGTGTAAGGAGGGAAAGACCACATGGTAAAATAAAACAATTATGATTCTTTTTAAGCAAGAACAAAAGTTGGGGGCTAGAAAGATGGCTAGGTGACTAAGGTCACAGACTGTTCTGTCAGAGAACCGTGGTTTCATTTCTGTTCCCACAGCAGGCGGCTCACAAATGGCTGTAACTCCAGCTCCACTGGGACTCTATGATTTTAGCCTCCGTGGGCACCCACACTCATGTGCACATACACAGCCATGTGCACAGAATTAAGAATCATTAAAACAAATGTTTTAAAAAATGGAATAGAAAAACCCTTCTGTAATCTTAATGGTAAATTGGGCAAAAGTAAGCTTGTGTGCTCAATTGGCCAGGTTGTGGAGGGTAATTTCGAGTATTCTGGATATATATATTTTTAATATTTTATTTTAGAAAATGGTTATATCGGATCCATAAATGTAGCCAAACCAACATAAGCATGGCCAAGGGGCTCAAAATAGCGTCCTTTGAGCTATAATTTCACATCTATTTGATTTGTGAGAGTCAGAAACCCTTTAATGTTTAAAATATAGACATTTAAAATACAGCTTATGTATTTGGTCTCTGACAATTGAGACTAAAATCGCTTATACTTTTATAGGAACTGTGCCAAGGTGTTAACTAAATTGCTAAATTTATTCTGGAGGGAAGCATTGACGATCAGAAATAAGGTTGCATTTATTTTTTAAACAACTGGTTTGCATGCATGTGCGCATGATTTAAAGCGCTGGAATCCTGTGACTTAACTGTATCATTTTCTGTCTGCAGCTTGTTGGATGCTTGTGAACACGAATCATTTTGTTCTTCCTTTGCAGCAGTATTTCAATGGACAGTTTCTTCTCCTTCATCTCTGTTGTAAGTTTGTAAGAGTACTTTTAGCTCAATTAGTTAATCTTTATCTTCTGGGTAGAGGGCGATGTGTGTGTGTGTGTGTGTGTGTGTGTGTGTGTGTGTGTGTGTGTATGTGTGTGTTTGACAAGCCTCCCAAATTTAATCAGAAAGCCTTCCTTCTGGTCTTGTCTACTGGCTATGGTGAGACCCTGGACCAGAGAGATGGGTTGGTGCTAGAAGACAGCGTAAGGTTATGGACAAGGAAGAGAACAGGAACTCTGAAGTCTCCTGTGTCTACAGCATTGGGAAAGGGAGTTCAGTGGCAGGGGTGCACAATGGCCAGGAATGGATTTTGGACAGACCTTGACATTAAACCCCAGTTCCTAGTTGGAACTGCCACACTTACCCTGCAAAATCTGTTTTCCGGCCACCGAAATTCATCAGTGAAATCAAAAGTCCTTGACACGAGTCATCTGTTCTCCCAAGAAAACTTACCGACTGCCTGCTTTGTGCTGCTCTCTAAGAATGTCGGGGTAATGCTGGACAAAGGGGCAGACCCTTGCCTGCGAGGAGCTTCATCAGAGCTGTGCATCTAGTTGACACAGACAGGAGGGTCAAATTATAACCATTGCGAGGAGAGGTGATTCACAGAAGAATCCGTTGACCTATGTCCCAAACACTTTCCCTAGGACACAGACTCAGATCAGAGCAGAAGTACTGTTGAAAGCTACAGAGTTAATCCTACCACTACCAGCGGCAACAACAGCTTTCTGAACATTTATTCTATGACATGGGCTCTTTAATAATGCTCTTAAATGAGAGTCTCATATTAAACAGAAAACTATCATGCTAAAGTTTGATCATCACTGAGTATGTGCTTGTCAGGAAAGGCCAATGGGGGTTATCAGTGGGGTCAACATGGGAGACAGATCGCTGAGCTCAGTGGCGCCTCCCTCACTGCTGTTAGTCCAGATGGTCCTTGCACAGCTAAGAAGTAAAGGCTGTAGCGGTAGTGATTTCAGACTCAACATTCATCATTCTTTAGGCTAAGTCTTTCGACAACAGCTGTTTTACCTATCCTAATGACGATGAAGCCATGCGGTGTTGCTGTGATCTTTTTGTGAGTCCAGATCCTGGGTGGGTATAAACCTGTTTATAGGTGTCATCAGCAGGTACACAGGGCACTTACATCTCTCGTGTTACTGGAGACCAGGACGAGAGCTTGACAGAGCACACAAGCTGAGATCTGGCTCAACATATTTGGTTCAGGAGCCCAGCCTCTAAGCAGGTCCCTGGGGACCAGGCTCCACTGAAGGACACAAAGGAGAATGTTGACTTCGAAACAATTTCTTCTGTCTGACATTCAAATCCAGATTTTCAATGTTGAAATGTCTAGCTAAGATGGCTATTGATTGGCTAGATTTTAATTTTTCAGTTTACGAGGGGCCCAGATCCAGAACAAGTTACAAAAGAAGCAGTTACTGATATCTGTTTAAGTTCATGTATGGGATATTCCAAAAGACACATGGTTGACTTTCTAAACACTCTTCAAACTGAAGATAGGATTCTGAACAGCTGATGGCATTATTATGAAAGTTTCCTGCTGACTTCATTCTCTCAGATGTGTGGAGTAATTTCAGACCTTTGTGTTCCAAGACAGCCAGGATCCCATAGTCTAACCAGACTTCCTGCCACTTCTTCATGGTCTTTCATGGACAATAGGCACTGGAGAGATGAGTGCAAATGCATTTGATCTTGGCATCTCTGAGGCTTCCGATAGAGAAAGGACGATGCCCAGAAATGAAAGCAATTAGGAAGAAATGTTGATTTTAAACATCCACACTACTAGAAAATCTCATCAATATTTTCTCTATGAACAGCGTATAAATCAACTTTTTCCCGCTAGGATCAGATTGTTCCTAACTTTTGGAAAGTCATTTTTTAAAAAGGAAATCATTTGAAAACCAATGGCAAAAAGAAAGTTGTAAAGACCTGTCATCTCTTCATCTTATCTGCTGGAATTTACGGTGCCAGCTCCCTCTTCCTCCGAGTGACTGATCTAAGAAACCCACAGAACTTTCCTTAAGCAATGCGAAAATAAAAACGTAGCATGGTATTTCTGTCACAGAGACATCTTTCTTCTCTTTTCATTGTGTCACAGCGTGGACAATGAGATAGACAGGCGCGTGCGTGCACGAGCATTGGCTTTTCCAGATAAAAATCCTCACTAATATGTTCTCATCATTTGTCTTCACTACTGTGACTTTCTCCTGGCTGATTTTCCTCATCTCATTTAGGACCACCAATTCTCTTCTTTCTTCTCCTTTTCCCTGACTTCTGATAAAAGGAATGTAAATTCCCACAGAGCTGTAGGGCTTTTTGATTCTTTTATGGTCAGAGAATGTTTTTTTTTTTTCTTCAAATGCTAAGGACAAACCATTTATAGTTCAGTTACGAAAGATAATTTGTCTTTAATATGACCATTTCTCACATCAAAAGAAGGAGCACCTAGCGCCTGCCCTTCCCACTCAAATTTTGACATGAAGTAATTCTGACAGACTTATCGTTAGACAGCAGAATCCAGAGCAGGCTGAACATTTGTCAGTAGAAACTCAGGGTTCCTGAGTACACAATTCCAATTGTACTTAAAATTCCGAAAAGTTAGAAACGCGAGAATGTTAAGCTTTGTTGTCTAGTAATGATCCAGGTTTTGTGAGGGTCGTGTTTGAATTATATTTGCCTAATGCGCCTAAGTCAGAGGGGAATTGTAGCTCCTGCTTACTCATCAACTTTTTTAATTCAGTGAAACAAATCCCTCTGGAAAAATGAATATTAATAATTAGACAGTATCCAATTAGGGGCCATAGGCCAGAGCTAATCCCTCAATTTAGAAATCCACAAAGCACACGGAATAGTGAAACCTTAAGCTAACAAACCCTATTAACATAAAATTAATGGTAATAGTTTGGTGTGAGAGATTTCGGCTCCCTTTGCTAAGTTTGTTGACATTTTTTTTTTTCCTTCTTTTTCATTGACTTCCATCTTCAGCATAAAATTTTCACATTGCCCTTTGAAACAAAGATGTAATTTTCATGTTATATCAGTTTTAGAAGTTTAACATGAATCTTTTTCCTTTTAAATTAAGGATATACGTAGTCTAGTATCCTTAACCTCAGAAGGAATTGTTGCGTTTCTAACTCAGAGGGGCTGAGCCAGTTTATCTTAGTATTGTAAAGTTCAGTTTGTATATAACTTATTCAGAGCGTATATGCAGCTTACGAAGCAGTCCTTGAGAAGTAGTCATGAGATCCCATGAGCTCCATTTTTTAGAGAAATGAGTGGTGGTTTCGAGGAGCTAAATGAGTTTTGTAATGTCATAAGCGCTAGGTGCTTGAATTTTTGGCCACGTATGTAAGCCTGAGAAGATAGTATCTTGATGTGTTTCTACCCCGCTAGTCTTCTTGCTCACTGGATAGTCATACTGAGACCTGGTAAGTCTCCTGCAGAGCCCTTCTTGGAACCTCCCCTGCAGCAAATTGGAAGGAAAAACCCAAGAGACAAGAGAAATAATGGGAGTGGGGTGATACCGTCTCCTTAAGGCTGGGGAACCCATGTTTCTTTTGACTGTAGCTTCGAGAGTTTCTAGATTCTTACATCAGTATATTTCCACAGCACTCTCCTTCATCTCGCTGCAAACCCCACAGGCTAGGAGATACAAACCTGAAATACACTCATGTCTTCCTAATAGACACAGAACCAGAGTCGCCATCCTCTAGCTAACAGCATAAATAAAATGGAACAGAGTTCCTGGGTAGGAAGTATTCAATGCCTGGGCGATAAAAGGAAGAGATGTGAATTTGTTAAGGTCTGAATTCCATGATACTCACAAGTAGACACAGGCAAGACGAGGTTACCAGTGCTGTTCCCTTAGGTGTAGCTGGCTACACAGAATCTTCCTGTCTGGCTAAATCTAAAGTGTTACCGCTTCATTGTTAGCCACCTTCCAATCCAGTGCCTATCCCACTTTTCACCGCCACCGTTCAGATACTCTATTCATAGATATTCTAACTACATTTTTCTTTTCCTCGAAAGTCTCTTCCAGCAGTGTTTCTGTGCCATAGCACTGTTGTATTCCTGTTTTGAAATACAGAATATCTGTTCACCTGGTTGTCAATAGTCCTTCACCACTCTGAATTAGGAAAAGAGAGAGAAGAAGCGATTCAGATCGTTCTCCCCTCTGCTGTGTTCCGATGATGTTTCCTAAAATGTTTATTACAGAAAATACAATATTTAACCTGAATTGAATTAAAAACACAGATGGAAGACAACTAAGAAACAAATTAGTTAAACTGAAGAATAATGATAGCATCCTGTGTTGGGTAGGATGTGGAGAATCAGGCATCATTTTACACAGCTGGGAAGCTTTAAAAATTGGAATGGCATGTCTATAGATGATTTTATCAACATCTATCAAAATATGCTAAAAGAGACCTAGCTTTGGATCCGGCAATTCCTTTTCTAGGAAACAATAAGGCGATTATTAGAGATTGCTATAAAAATAAAAAGATATTTTTCTTGCACTTTAAAAACTCAGTGTGTTTGTTGAATAAATTATGACAGACCTGCAGTATGTGAAATATCATGCCACACCAGAGATACTGGTATGAGAACTTGTTCACTATCCTTAGGTCGTACTTTTAAGGTTTAAGAAAGGGTTTTGTGGAACACGGTGCACGGGTGATTCTGCACAATTCTATTGAGATCTCTTTCTGGGAAAGAAAAAGTTGTCTGGATTAATCTCTGTAGAGTTTTTGTTAGCTTTTTGAATCAGAGTGTTACTATGGAACCTTGCCTGACCTAGAACTCATTTCCTAGATCAGGTTGACCTGCAACTTGGGGAAGTCCTCATGCCTCTGCCTCCCCTGTGTTGAGATTCTAGGTGTATACCACCATGCCCTGTTTGCAGTTGACTTGTGAAGTTTTCTTTATTGTTAATGTCTTCCTTTCCTTCTCTCCGTCTCTTTTTGCATTCTTTCTTTCTGTTCTCTTTTGTTCTAAGGGAATAAAGCCAAAAATTTCTCAGAGGAAAACTGCAGTGGACAGCTATGTATAATTTATACCACTGTGAGCTAGCCTCTGTCCTTGAGTTATCTTCTAACTGTGAAGTACAGCTGCCCTATAATGAACATTTTTGTCTTCGGACATGCAAATTAATTCAGTTTGGTGGGGCTTCACTGGTCAGCCTTCCTTCCTGTGGACAAAACCAGTTGTGTATCCATTTCCGTTTCCTTAATTTGTGCTTTTCTGACTTCTCTTTTGACCTGCTTGTAACACCTTCTCTAGTTCTCTGAATTAATTAATAGGCTAACTAAAATACCTGACAAGGGTTCACTATATAGCTATGTGAGAGCCATGACTTTGCCTCTTTTTGGAAATTACCCTTTAACATTGATTTTCTGCTTTTATAAGTTGAGTACATACTACCTTTTTTGTTGGGGAAGCAAACATGATTTGAAAGAATCCTGTGTTACGTAATAGCCTTATATTTTACTTTGCCAAAGTGGCATTTTATGTGATATACCACATGAATTTTCTTAATATTCCTATGAATTGACACTTAGCTAAGCATATGGTATTTTCAGACCCATATGCTTTCTTGAAGCTTATCTGTAAATGAATAATATGACAGCCATCATGTTAGCATCTCATAAGATCTATTTACAAATCAAATATCAAAATTTCTAATGTTCCATGATTAAATATCCTAAAATATAACCTCTATAGACCTAAATTTTCAGAGTTCCCCCCCCCTTGTGTCTTGGCCCTGACAGATCAGAAGTCTCAGCACAACATCTCAGGCATGAGAGCCATTGACTGCACAGCAATCAGGTTTGTGGAGCCTTACATATTCACAACAGGCTATTCGCCTTCAGAAATAGGCCAGGGTAATAGTTCCTAGGGTTGGGGCGGCAGCTCAGTGTTTAAGTGTGCTTATTGTGCGAACATGAGGACCTGAGTTCAGAACCCACTGTCCGCGTAACACACTGGGCATGGTGGTCTTGCATATGCCTGTAACACTAACCCTGTTGGGGGCAGAGGCAGGAGGATTGCTGGGTTTTGCTGGTTGTCAGCCTAATTGGAAAAGAGAGAGACAGAGAGAGACACACAGAGAGAGACAGGCACAGAGAGAGAGAAAGACCCTGCCTCTGAAAAGGCCGCGAGTGATCGAGGACCCCAAAGTCCTTCTTCTGCTTCTATACAGTCATAGGTTGCATGCTCCTGCGCATAGACACAGGCACACACACCACAGTCACGTACTTACACAAAATAAATTACAAATAGACCAGGTAATTAAAAAGAGATACGCAATCTTCAGTGGAAAGAGAGAGCCCGGCATAGTGAGTGGCTCATGTCTGTAACTAACATTTGGAGCCTGAGGCAGGAGGACCAAGGTTTTCTCAGCTATGTAGTGAATTTGAGAGCAGTCTAGGGTACAAGAACTCCTGCATTATTCCTCATCTGGCCTCCCACCAAATGGGGGAGGGGTCCTATAATTTCTGCCAACTTTCACCTTTGCATCTTCGGGAGTGTGTGTAGTGAACAGCGCCTGTGCTTGTGAATGAACAGACACATGCACATGTGCACACACACACATACACCTCTTAGTCCTTGTGAACTAAAAATAGCGTGACTTAAAGTGGATCCAGCATGGTACCCCGTGGTCTGGAAGTGATAATTTTAATTACTGATCATAAAACAAGTAAAATGTGTGTGTGCTGGCAGCTGTGAAAATGAGAGGCAGCTGCCTCACCTCTGACGGGAACAAGCAGGGTGAGCACGAACCAGGAACAAACAGTAAGACGCTGGCTTCAGGAGTGGCATAGGGAAGACTTTCTGATCCCTTTATGTGCACACCGTTCATTCTGGAAGGCAAATGATCCCATCCCCTCCTCATCCATTCTTCTATATGGAAAATGTGACCGATGGTAAATACATTTATTTATGCAGAATTTTATACCTCATTGACACCCTCAAAATGAGTTTTCCAACATCTGGAGGGGAAATTTCTCCAATACATGTCAAGAAATTGGGTCTCTCCCCACTGTTGTGCATTGCACACTCGCTCTGGCACCGTGGAAGATGAGTGTCTGTGTTTCTTTGAGGGTGTTCATGCAGGTTCATCCATTTGCTTTTCTATTATTGAGCACTTGCATAGATTTTCCCCCTTCCAAAAATTAAAGAGAAGGAGCTCTCCGGGTTTTAGATTATGAAAGAGAGCTCACCGATCCGTGGATTTCGGTGACGAGGAAGAAAAGAGTCTCAAGAGCTCAAACTGGAAGCCTGCTGACGAATTGTATTTTCTAGCCTATTATGTTAATAACGATAGCTCCTTGCATGGCCACATACAAGTTACCCTATAATCTATGCGCATATAAAATTGTTGATTCATATTTAATACTCATCTGAAGGCTCACTCCCCAAACTCTATGAGGGCAGGTGTTTGGTCTAGCCTGCTCACTGTTCTGCATATTAGCACAGTTCCTGCCAGCTTTTGAAACCTTAATCATAATTATTTGGATGAATAGCTAGATGATGGCTGAGTAAATGAGTTAATTAATGACAATATCTAGACACTCGTCTAGTTAAGATTTCCAGGGACTCTCTTTTAGATTTTTTTTTTTAGTTGTTTATTACTGGACTGGGTTTGCACCCAGGCTCTTGAGTATGCCTGTACTACCAGCTCTAAGTTCCTCCAGTGATTTTTATTTCAGGCATGCTAATTTTCACGATATTAAGTTCTCTAAGCTCACATATATGCACTTATTGTTACTTGTGTGTATGTTTGTGGGTAGGCGCATGCATGCGTATGAGACCTCAGCAGGCAGGAGTCTGGTTGTGTTCAAAGTCAAGTGGGTGATGGTGATGATGAAGGTTGTGTTCAAAGTCAAGTGGACGATGATGGTGATGGTGATGATGGTGATGATGATGGTGATGGTGATGATGGTGATGATGATGGTGATGATGGTGATGATGGTGATGGTGATGATGGTGATGATGGTGATGGTGATGATGGTGATGATGATGATGGTGATGATGGTGATGGTGATGATGGTGATGATGATGGTGATGATGGTGATGATGGTGATGGTGATGATGGTGATGATGATGATGGTGATGATGGTGATGGTGATGATGGTGATGATGATGGTAATAATGATGATGATGATGTAGGCCAATATCTATGGAAATTGCTATAGTATGAAGGTTACCATATGACATCAGTCATAGAGAATCTCAACCTCATCCAGCATTACTGTGCACTGTTGAGTGGCAGGTTACCATTTAGAGGCGGAGGGACATAGGCACCAAAGGGAAATTCAAGCTTCATCCTGTTCTGTGATACTAAGCACATGCTTTCAGATGACGAAGCCAAGTTCATGTTAAATGTGGGAAAGCAAAGGGTTCTGGTCTGCCTCCTGTCATATTTGAGAATGATCTAGGAACCAAGAGGGGCTGATCCTAAGGAAGGAGCCCTGGGCATTACAGCCGAGATTTCTGAGTAGTCTATCTAGAAGCCAGGGCCAAGTCTTAGTTCTGAAAATACTCATCTGCCTGTCAAGAAGCTCCAAGTGCTTCTGTTAACAGTAAAGGAAAAGCTACACATCTCTATTCGCAGTTCAGTGCTGTCCCTCTGGTGAAAACTGTCTGTCTGTCCAGGCTACTTCCCAGTTTAGTGTTCAGGCAGGAGCTTGTCAACAAAATCCAACTCTGAACTGTAAGGAGACACTCCTGTGCTGCTTAGTTAGTTAGTTTCCTAGTTGATGTGACTATGTATCTGACAATTTTCAACTTAAGGGGAAGAGGGTTCATTCTGATTTATAGTAGGAAGAGGTACAGTCCGTAATGGCAGGGAAGGCCTGGCCACAAGAGCAATGGGCCAGCAGGTCACACTGTTGTCAGGAAGAAGAAAGCAAATAGGAAGTGTGTTGGTGGCAGAGTGATCCTGATAGCAGGAGAGAAAGACGGGCACCCGTGGCACAATGTGTGACCTTTAAAATATTGGATCCTGGCACACCAGTTGAGGCCCAAGGTGGAAAAGCCCACCAGGACAGTGCAACCTCCTCCTCCCACCATCTTGATGGAAAACTTGTTCACCAACATTGGTGAAGTGGATAGGCTAAGAGCTTCAACATACAAGCCTGAAGATGGATGGACCTTTCCTGACCTTGCCCACCACCCCTCCTACTACAGAAAGCTCTGGTAGACTGACTGAAGTGTCTAGTAAGCACGGACCAAAGTGATTGGACCTCTCCCTTATGCAATGCTCTGCTTCCTCTGTAAAAGCCCTCCTTCTTCCCCAATAAAGTAGATCTGTACCACGAGGCTGCTCTCCAGAGTCTGTCTCTTGGACTGGTGGCTCTGTCATCCTTACCCACTTGGGGTTACCCCTGTTCCAGAACACCCAACCCCAACAGAAGTGGACCAGGGCTGTAAGACCTCAAGCCCCAACCCCCATAAACCACTTCCTCCAGTGAGTCTCCATCTTCTAAAGATTCCACGGCCTTCCAAGATAGCACCATCCTCAGGGGACAAAGTGTTCGAACACAAGTGCTAATGGGGGACATTTCATGTTCAAGCCACAATAAAGACACTAAGATTATTGCAAGACATGTCAGGGAGAAATGGAGCTATGCGATAGGGTGAATACCGAGTCGGCTCTGCAAGTCTCAAGAGTTGGGCAAGGGAGATTGTCATAAGAGAGGAATAGAAAGCAATGAACAGTGGGGAGAAGTGGTACCTTTTTCAGTGGCTAGGAGAGAGGATGCTTTAGCTTGGCCCAGTCTGCTCTCAGGAGGAGCTATGTGCTGGTGCAGCCAGAGAGCTCAGGAACCTGGGAAGAGAGGAAGTTGGTCTATTCTAGTTGATCCGTGTGGGAAAGCAGGTCAGTTACAATTTTATTTTATTTTATTTTTGGCAGCACTGGGGGTTGAATTGTGTACGTGTTGGGCGGTGCTCTGCCTCTGAAGTACATCCTGGGCCTGCTAGTTACTTTGGATTTTGAGACAGGGTCTCTCTCATCTGCCCAGGATGGCCCTGCGGTCACTCTATAGACAAGGGAGGCCTTAAAATAGTGATCCTCCTGCCTCACTCTCATTTTCTATTCATTAGTGAATTAAAAAATGAATTTGTGGGGTCTGTGGCCTTGTTCTAGTAAGCGACCTGTTGGTCTTATGGTCTTATGTTACTCTCATGCTGAAGGATGGCTCTTTGCAGTAGGACTTCTGTATCCCTAGGGTACAGGATTCCTTGAACTTCTCTTATTTTGTAGCATCTCAAAGCTCAGAGAGATCCGATGCCGATAGGCTCACAGTCGGCGCAGGTGTTTCTCCTAGTGTCTCACTCCATCCCACACAAGTGGAAGAGCCGCAGCAAATTCAAGAACCTGCTTCCAATGGCTACTTTCATTTCTGGACGTGACAATGGGAAGGGAAGGAGAGGTCATGCCATGATGGCAAGAAGGGTTTGCTCCCATCCAAGCACTGCAGTGCGCTTACTTAGATGACTTCATAAGGTTCTCGCTGCAGCACGCATTCCCAACGGTGTGAAATCCACTCGGAGCTAAACACATCGAGGAAATCCAGAATCTCGTTATTATGCATACTACAGTTAGGAGGGACTGAATGGATTCTTTGTCTTTCTTCATCATATTAATTCAAGCAGTGGGCTTCACTGAGGCCAGCCAGTGTGGTCCTTAAAAATTATCCTTACAGCGTTCTAATGATGGGCATAGGGAAATAGTGACACTTATGTGTGAGCAGCCACGAGGAGGTGAAGCAGCAATTCTTTTCCCTCCAAATACATTGGAAAAATAAGGCTCCATCTATTGCCAGGCTATTGGCCTGGGAGGCAAAAGAGAATAGCTCAAATTCAAACACACTGTTTCTGATGAGGAAAATCCTGTTTTATTCATATAAAGTATTTATTAGGTATTGGATTTTATAAACAGCTTGGTCCTGGAGTCTTTATTTTAAAAAGGTTATCCTGAATGCATTTCCAAGCTTCCTGTGGAAGGTTTCTCATAAAAGGAAGCAGAAAATGTATAAATGTAAACAGGCTAATTGTATGCAGATATAAATTATGGATGTTGGTCTTATGAAAAAGCCCTGCTGATTTGCAGGGGTCTTACTCAGCAGCTCTGTGTCTTGTCTAAGGGGATATTTAGTATGGCTGTGATGTGCAGAATTTAAAACAAAACTTTGAATTCCAGAGAATAAAATATAGCCCCTTTGTGCGAAGACCACACTGTTGGGGGGTGGGGTTTTATCTCATTTTATTGCTGTTGGCATTGGCACTCATTAGCTCTGGCATCCCATGCGGACTCTTGTCTCCAGATGCTGAGTAAGGCAAAGGCTTGGGAAGGGCGTGGCTACTCTGTGCTGCTTCTCCTCACACACACACCCCTCCTGTCCCCAATAGTCTACATAGCGTCTGTTGTTCAAGTGGGCATCTGGAGTCTGGGGTGACCTAGGTTACTGAAGTTTCTCCCTTATTCACAGAATGGATGCAAATATGGCATAAGGACGGCTCACGACAAAAGTCCCCATAGATGGTGCAGATGTGTAAGGCCATGATGTGAGTGTCCTTTATCAGATTTCTGTCTTTCTAACTTGAAATGTACCAGCTACTGCCAATGCTTCACTTAGTTGTATTAACCAAGTTCAAGCCTGAGTTATATATATAAAAAAAAAAAAGCCCATTGCAGCACAAAATACTGAAGAAATATAGGAAATGAGCAGCTTCCTAAGTGTAAAATAATTGGTCTGCTATTTGATGATACATGACACAAACTTGGATTTCTGTGGACAGCATAAGCCTTTACTGACACGAACTTCCAACAAGTCCTAATAAATAATTACAAAAGGCTGGCTACCTTTCTAGGAGTCCTCTACTTGTTAATCCAGAGGGAAAAGCAAACAGGTCTTAAATATAAACTTTGTGGGGAGACGGGGAGACAGGGTCTCACTGTGCAGACAAGGCTTGCCTGGTACCCACAGGGGTGCTTCCCTTGGTTATGGCTTCCGAGTGTTGGGATTCGAGGCGTGTGCTACCGTGCTCAGCCTTAGATAGAAACTTTGTCCTAAGTAGTGAGTACTAAAATTGGCATATACAAGAAGGGAGAATCCCAGACTACAGGACAATAAATAGCCTTATGCTTGGTTCTTGTGGACATGTGTGTGGAGGGATGCTCTTCCTAGGTACATGCACATCGAGGCTAGATGTCAACGGCAGACGTCTTCCTCTGCTGTTTCCCACTTTAAGTCTGACAACAAGGTTTCTTACCAAGCCTGAGGCTCACTGGTTTGCACAGACTAGCTAGCAGTCAATTTCCCAAATCCTGCAGTCTCTGTCCCCTAGCTCTGGGACTGCACACCCATACAGCCACACATGGTTTTTGGTTTTGCTTGTTTTTTTTTGTGTTTTGTGTTTTGTTTTGTTTTCCTTTTATTCAATGCTGGAGATCCTAACTCTGGTCTTCATACTTGCCCAGCAAGCGCTCTGGTCACTAAGTCACCCTCCTGGCCCCCTAAGGGTAATTTCTAATATACTATGAAAATGGCGGCCTGTGGGCATTAACACCCTAGAGCGGGACGTGGTGTGTAGCAGTCTTCTTCTGTGACAAATTGCAAACCTCACAGCTGACAATGGCTCTGAGGATCTACTCTCTGCTTTGACCTGGGAACTGGGTCTCTTACCAGCTTTTTATTGTGTGGACCAATACTGTCTTCCAAATCATCCAGAGGATGTCTGGTCTTGATCACTTTCGGTTACAGCTCCTTGCCTACCGACTCAAGGTGTTCTTACGGGAGGGAGATTTCTTTTAGTAGTAACAGGGGTGTGTCTTCAGACCTCGCCCAGTCTACTTAATGGGTTTCCTAACATGAATGAATTAGATTGTCTCAGAATCTTAATATATGGGCCTCCTGGAGTCCTTTTACTTTGATTTCCAAGGCTGTCAAGATGAACTAAGTTTTAAGATGTTATGCCCAGACTCCAGCACGCTAGAGATGTTAAGAATTGATTGCATTACCAAATTGTCCTCTACAGTTACTGCTCTTTTTGTTTTTGCTTTTGTTGTTGTTGTTCACTTATTTGTTTGGCTGGATCTCACTCTGTAGCCCAGCCTGGTCTGTAACTTCCTTTGTAGCCTATTCTGATCTCAAACTTGCATGAATCCTCCTGCTTCAGCCTCTCAAGTGCTGAGATGACAGGCTTGAGCCACTCACTATGCATGGCTTTTTATGGTTTGGAAACATTGGATGTCCAAGCCTATAAATGATTTCGAAGACATGTGGAGAATGTATGCAGTTCAGAATGATCCCCTACTTAGTACATATAAAGGACTGGGCTCAAACCCCAGCACTAATGCCTCAAAACAAATGATGTGTAAACAGCCCACATCCCATTCTACTTGAAGTCTTAATAATTTGCTTGTTTTTCTGAACTGCCTCAATTTTCCAAATAATTACCAAAGGAGCTTACCACGCTGTACTATGTAGATGCAAAGTTGCTATTTGGAAACGAGAAAAATGTAGGCTCCTGTTTCCTAGCTCCCTCCCTGGGGCAGCCAAGCTGTCCAGGTCCAGAAGGTCTTGAGAGGTGGCTTAGAGCCAACAGGAAACAGAATTTCCAGGAGGCAGTGTCAGTGTGAACAGCTCAGTTTATTGAAGCAAGGGGAATGATATATAGGTTAGAGAGGAAGGGGAGATTCATTATATGGTGACTAGTTTATTGGCTAGGGCAGAGACACCAGGAGAGCTTTATTTGCATGGGGAACGGGGTATTGCTCACAACCAGATATTGAGTGTTATTGGCCAGGGCCAAAAGTCTTGAGGAAGCTTCCTTTGTATAAGCAGAGGTCTCACAGGGGTTAGGGTTAGGGGAAGAGGCCTTATAAGGTCATATAGAGAGAGAGAAATTCCACCCCAGGGTCCTCTAGCTGCAGTGGTCAGATAAACACTAACCAGGCCACACACCTTGGGGAGGCAGGTTTTTATCAGGTGCTGTGTGTCATAAGACAAGGCAGCACTGGAGGAGCTCTGCTAGCTATTAGAGTAAGAAAAAGGGGAGCAGCCGAACCCTTCCACTCTCAGGGCAAGAAAATCTGGTCTCAAAGCATGCATCAACCCCCTCTTAGCTCTAGGCTAGCCCCACAGAAACTTCTTTTTTTTTTTTAACAGAAAATTAACTAAGTCCTTGCCAGCTCAAAACTGAAGGTATTGAAGTGTGGTTGGTCCTCCTTATCTTTTCAGGAAGCTTACTTCACTGTCCATTCTACACCACCCGAGTAGGCACAGTCAGAAACCCTACCCTGCCCCAGAGCAAGCTCTAACTCTGCAGGATGCTGACATGAGGGTGGAGTCACAAGGCATAAGGGAACACCTACTCTCAACTCAAAAAGTGAGCTCATTTATTAAACCCTAAATTTTAAAATATATTTTTATTAACTGCTAAGACCCCTCTGTAAATATGACAACAATGTTAATAACAGCTATTGTATCTGAAAATTATTGCTATAATAATTGGAATTCTATAAAATTTCAAGTAACTCAATGACTTATTCTCCTTGGATAGAAATTAAATACACACACACACACAGACATATGTGTGTGTGTGTATATTTATATATATATAAATTTATATTATATATAAATAATATATATAAATATTAATATATATAAAATATAAATGTATGTATATATATATATATGTGTATACACACACACACACACACACACACACACATATAAATTTAATGTGAATAAGCCATAACAGGATCAGGGGAAGCAACTTCCCTATGCGGCACCTTAGAGTTGAATTATCATAGAGAGTCCCAGAGCATCAGAGGGGATGCATCTCAATTTGCAGAGACTTCCACAGTTCATCTCTGACCTCTCACCTACCTGGAGTTTGAAAATGGGCTGAGAGCTGGAGTCATTTCACAGGTTAAAATTCTGGGCTTCAATAGTCAGCCACTAAAGAGCATGTGACCTCAGGTTCACACAAAGATGAAGAGGATTCCTGGATACTGGGGATGCTCATGTGATGCAGATAAGCCCCTGGGAAGGATCAGGCCTGAACGCAAGAGTATCTGGGTATCTTGGAAAGGAGGCCTGGGTGTTATCTTACCCTAATAAGCAACACAGTGCTCTTGGTTCAACTGCATTCTTGAGTTGAGTTTGCACATGCGTTGAGACATCCCTTTATGATCAGTAAATTAAATGTAGCAATCAGGGGTTCTATTATTCCTTTTGTGATTAGTTTAATCCAGATACTGGAAAAGTTGTTTGTCCATATTAAATGTCAAAACTATCAATTCTGTCGTTCTTGGGTACAAAGCCAGGCCACCAATTTAAAAGTTTAGATCCCAAGAGTGAACTCTCTCTCTCTCTCTCTCTCTCTCTCTCTCTCTCTCTCACACACACACACACACACACACACACACACACACACACACACACACACTTTAATTATAAGGTGTGTTCACTTTCCATTACTGTAACAAATACCTCAGATAATCAACATACAAAGAGAAAAGGTCTGCTTCAGTTTACATGTTTACTGCCCACTGCATTGGGGCCTGGAGTGATGTGGCCCATCACGGTGATGGTGGACAAAGCTGCCTATCTAAGGCGAGAGAAGAAAAGAAAGAAACTGGAGAACGGGCTGAGGTCCCTTTAAGAGCATCCTCTCCCGCTATGGCAACAGATCTGGACTCAGCTTCTTACAGCAGTCAGCCTTATTCCCCATAGTTCTAAGCTGCAGACCTAGCCTCTGACGCCTGGGCTTTCAGGTGCACATTCAAGACTATCATATCGTGTTATAAAAAGAGGGCATTTTGTTAAAATATCAGTACTGATGTGTTTGGTTATGAACTAAAGAGATAGCTGTAAAATGCAAAGCAGAGGCTAACTGACGCCAGAATGCAAAACATGCTTGTGGACGACAGTGCTCTGCAAAGAACCCCTGCTGGTCTTACCTTATGGCGGAGAGGAACGGAGCACATTCATCACCCCAGTGCATGAACAATGAGGTTTACCGTGTGTGTAAACGTGTGATTCCTGTTGATTTATGTGATTTGTGGCTAATGTATTCGTCAGTGAGTGCTCTGAATAAATACATATGAAACGCGTTTTTAAATATGTACACATAATACACTAAAGGAGTCTGGGCTAGTCATCTTAACACCCATAACCTTACAGTGTAGAATCCGTTGCTCAGAACAGCAGTAGTCCAACTCTTCTACTGCTATGCTACCGTGCCGGACACAGAATAGGTGCGAGAGTGTCTGTGAATTCATCCACTAATCACAGGAGCGTGGCGTACACTGTGCTTAAGATAAAGACTAAGGCAGAAGGATTGCTACAGGTTTGAGGCTAGCCTGGGTAACATAGAAGTTCCAAGACAGCCTGGGCTCCGGAGTGAGACTGTTTCATAAAACAAAACAACACCACCAACTAAATATTATTTCTGAAGCAGCCTGATCTGCATCTTCCACACACACTTGTTGGCACCATTCTTAGACTTCCTGTATGTCTGCCTAAACTAGAAACATGCTATCTCATCATTGCAGCTCGTGTCCCTTGTTCTTTTGTGGTGCATGTGTGTGGAGAGTTCATGTATGTTTATGCATTTGTGTGTGTGTGTCTGTGTGTATGCAAATGCATATGCCTGTACATGCATATGGAGGCTAGGTGTCTTCTGTAATGGCTCTCCACTTCTGTTTTTTGAGGCAAGGTCTCTTGGTGAACCCAGAGCTCACCAGTTCAGCCTTTTTAGCTAGCTATCATACTCTGGGCATCTCTGGTCTCTGTCTCCCATGTGCCGGGATTATTGGTGGTCCCCATGACTGCTTGGCCTTTAGATGAGTTCTGGGGATCCAATCTCTGGCTCCCCAACTTGTCCAGCAAATATTTTATCAACTACCACATCCGTATCCCATCTCTTGGCTTCTGAAGATTCTGTTCTCTCCAGTACTTTGAGGAAGCATTAGATGTCTGACGGGAACTGGCCCAGCTATCTGGGTTTCCGTCTTGTTCTCTTGGACTGCATACTGGCCCGTGCCTTCACGTCTCATTACTTCGATCTCCACTTCCCATGTTGGGAGTGACATCATAGGACAGGAAGAAAAATTATGTAATCTTCTGAGTAATAGAATATTTTCCCTTCCACGTTAAAACTAAATTTTAGATAATAAAAACTTATCATTCTATTCTTAATAAACACACAAGACATAATCTTGATCAAGTTGCGATTACACCAAATGCATATTTCCATATAGAAACATCCCTACTGTGACCCACCTTTACTGGAAACTCTCTTCCCATTTCTTTATTTCACTACTCAGTAGTTTTATCATAGTCTTGCTTTCTGAATCTAGCTCAAAGCAAATCCAAAAATAAAAAAAAGTAAAAAGCCACGATGCCTCCTATTTGTATATCAGTTTACAGTTTGTAAAGCACTGGGGCAAGTTTTACACCTTTATGATCCCCAGCTTTACAAAGTAGAAAAGACAAATGTTATCATCCCTGTTTCCCAGACAGGGGCAGCTGGGGGAGGCGTGACTTTCCCAAGGTCTCCTGCCCAGTGTGCGGTAAAATGACTGCTGAGGTTTGAGGACTCTGGACGGCTGAGGGAGTTTTCACTTGGACGTTAGATTTACTTGGTGATGAATTCTCTCCTTTCCTTCCCTCCTCTCCACTCTCCTCCTCTCTGTCTTCTCCTTTCCCTTTCTCTCTCCTCATCTTTCTGTTTTCCTCCTTCCTTTCTTCCACATTTACTATCTCCTTCTCCTTACCCCCTCCTGCCCATCCTCCATTCTGCCCGTCCTCTATTTTAACAATCGACAATGAACATTTGCCAGGAGAAGGCTGCATGCACAAAGGGCTTTCTGGACAAGCATAAGGAGCAGAGCTCAGATCCCCAGAACCCACCTGAAGGCCAGGCAAGCATGGGGCCCCCATGATCCCAGCACCGGGAAGGCAAACATAGGAGATCCTTGGAGCAGAGTGGCTAAGACTAGGTGAACCATTAACCTTTACGCAATGGTCATCTCCATGCTGGAAACACAGAGAACCCAATAAGCTACTTAGTCTAAGTAGTGGATACCTCAGTGGTCCTAATCCAATGTTAAAGGCTCAGGAGACCCCGGAGAGTTGGGTCTCTAGTCCACACTGTAAGGCCAAAGGAGTCTGATGTCCACAGAGGAACACCACACTGACAGATGGACTCACTTAGGAAGAAGAGAGGCCAGATCACACTTGTTTTTCCTTGGACCCCTTTTAATATGGCCCACCTATGGGTGGTGCCGACAACACAGAGGTCAGGTCTCCCCTACCCAACCAGGGCTCCGCATTTCACACCCTGACACAGGTGCAGGTTCACCAGTCCTAGATGGCTCCCAATCCAGACATACTGACAACCAGAACCAATCATCACAGTGAGGGGACAGTAGACAGACGTAGTACAGACAGACAGACTCCATGAAGAAAGAAAGCAGTGGTAGGAAGCAGTGGACAGAGCCTGGTGATGACAGGACAGCCAAAGAAAATCTTTCTGAGATCAACAAAATTCTGTCTGGTGTGCCCGAATCTCTGTCCCATAGAATGTGGGGACCGATGAGTGCTGCTCATTTGTTGTGAAGCAGAATAAAACTATTATTAGTTTTTATTTTTAAAATCATTTTTATTTATTATTAAAGTGTATGTGTGCATGCATGTGCATGTGTGTGTGTTCATTTGTAAGCATGTGTGCATGTATGCAATTTGTGTGTGTGTGCATATGTATGTGCATATATATATATATGTGTACATGTGTGTGAGTGTATTGTGTGTGCATGTGCATGTTTGTGTGTGTGTGTGTGTGTGTGTGTGTGTAGGCCTACGCATACCCTGGCATGTATGAAGGTCAGAGGACAACTTACTCCCTCCCTCTGTGAGTCTGGGGTTCTGAATTGGGTTGTCAAGTTTGCCTAATAAGTGCATTGACCCACTGACCTGTCTAGCTGGCCTAAATCTTCTAATAATCTGTTACTCATTTCATGATAGTTTTTAGAGCAGGCCAGTTTTAAATTCCTCTTCAATAGTTTCACTAAAATTTGAATGTATATGAGAGAATTTTTAATTAAAGCATAAAAAAATGAAGCAATAATTCAAAGACCTCAGCTTAAGAAGCAAGACTGCCAACCCCCAAGTTCCTGTGTCATCTCCACCATGCTCAATAGGTTGGAGTAAGCGCTGTCCTGAACGATTTGCTATTCCCTTGCTTGTCTTTATGAGTTTGCCACAGTGTGGACATCCCTTAAGGAAGGCCCCGCTTTGTTTGGCCCGTCTTTGAACTTTGCAAGAATGAATCATACTGCAGATGTTCTGTGAATTGCTTTTCCTGTTTGACACCATGTGTTGAACGTCAGCCACGTTGCTGTGTATAGCTTTTGTTTCTTTGCTGTCTTTCATTGCTTGAGAGAGCTGCATCTTCTCCACGGACTGTGCCTTGCTGCCTTATCAATCTATTCTGTCGCCGGTTGTAAGAAAGAATTATTCCCAGCGTTTTTGTATGCTAAGCATCACTGCAATGTTCATCCTGTCTATTTCTGCAGACTGAGTAGTTGGATCTTGTTCTGCAAATATCCGACCTTCCTTGGAAGTGCTGGGTTGCCTTCTGCGATGGGTATCTCAGTTCACTGTTACCTTCCTAGAGTTCTCACTACTCTACATTCTTGCTGAAGTAGCTGTACCACTGAGTGTTCAAATGTTTGTCAGTCTAGTGCATGTGAAATGGTACACTGTTGGCTTCATTGGCGTTTCTATTATTGACAGTGCTGTTGAGTGTCTATTAATGAAGGTTCGTAGGCTACGTGGATGTCCTCTAATATAAGGATCCTCTATATGTCACGACTTGAGTCAGATAGGACGTGTTCACAGTGATATTTGAATAAAAGGATCAACATAAAAGAAAGAATTCCCTCTGGTTATGTATCTTTCTGCCCTTACGTCTGGAGGGAAGCAGCGAAAACTGGGCCTCAAATCTGTTTTCTGGAAAAAGGATTTAAGGATCACCTGACTCATGGAGGATGCATACAGCTTCAGTGAAGGAAAGAGGAAAGGGTGTGGGAAGGATGATGGATAAAAAATGGCATCAGTCTCTTCCCTCTCTCTGGACTAGCTCACTTCCCTCCAGACAGTGTTGCCTTGTGTGGACCCCCAGGGAGCCACAGAGGACCAAGGAGTCCATTTCTGTAGCTACCTTGGCCCTGTGGGGGCAGGGCAGGGAAAGAAGAGAATGGCTTTGGACAAATGACAAGGAAAGCCCCCAGCCAGAATACTGTTGTTCTAACTAGAGAGATTTTTTTTTTAAAGCTTCTGCTTGGCTTGTTTCTGTAGGATAGTCACACTGGCTTCTTGGACACTCACTTCATATTTAGTATGTAACTTTCTTTATTTTGTGTAAAATATTTGCTTTTCTGAAATATTCAGCTTTTCATTATGTCCTAATTCCTCTTAAGAATGTGTCTTTAAAACCCCCCAAACAAACTCAAGTTGTCCATACTCCATTAAAGCTTCTTCTTCAACATTTGTCATTCATTCATTCATTCATTCATTCATTCCTTTGGCACCCCTGTGAAGTTGATGGTTTATATGGAGTTTGGAGTTCATAAGTCACTCTGTGGATCCCCTTCCCTTTGGAATTTCTCTCAAGCTTATAATTCTCCATCTTATTAATACACAAGCTGCTTTTAAGCTGAATCCTTACTGTGCATGAATTCCTGCTGTATTAATTAAAATCTTGGCCAGATTTCTATCAAAACTGCTCAAGTTCGACTCAATAAATGTATCAGCCTGGTCATTCAGTCATCAGCCTTTAGTAATTTACAGTTTTTATAAACGTGGACTTTCATTTAAACAAAGTCAAATCCAGATTTGGCTCCACTGTTGACAGCATGATTTTGCTGAAATTTCTCATCTTTTCCAAGATTCATCTTCTCATTAATGAAAAAGCAATAACGTCTCCTCTGCAGAGCTACTGTTCATCCTTTTCAAGAAACTTTGGAGCGCGGAGAGAGTGAAGGTCACACACGTAAAGCCATCTTTACAAGAGCAGAGTGAAGATGTGATCAGAGAAAGACTTTTAGATTAATTTGTTTCCTTTTGTGTTTCGCCAGGTAGAGACCTGTTTTTAGACCCACCTTAACATCTGTCTGCCTCAAGTGATGGACTTCTAACAGCCGAAAGCTGAAAGAAAGGCCAAACCAAACAAGGTTCCGCAGGAAGACAGCCATTTTGCTAGAGTAGCTATAGCCGTGAGAGTAGGATTTATTCTCCCACATTTCTGTTTTCTCTTTCTTCTTAACCAATGGAAATGCACAGCGCACAGCATTCCCTGTAGAAGAGACAGGGTGTAGAAGAGAGACCTTCTCCATTATTAGGGACTTCCCTGGAATTAGGAAATTGTGACATTGGTAACGTTAAAATAAACAAAAACTCTGTCCCTTTTCTAGCCTTCGTATCATGGGAAGAATAGGAAAATGCAGGACAGTCAGATCCATGTGTCCTGACTTCCTCTTCTGGACCAGAAAGGAGATGGTTTTGCTAATATAAAATGGGGGCACTTTGCCTTTTCTACTCACTTGGGATGTCAGGATGGCTAGCTTCAGGACTGTCCAGTTTACCCCAAGGTAGAGCCTGTTTACAACACTGTAGCTTCATGGTGAGCAGAACGAAGACCTTTGATTTACCGTCTCAGGCTGGCCTTGCAAAAGGATGAGCACAGACATGACTCCGAAGTCAGGATGAAAGTCCAGATGGGAGCTTGCACGTGGAGGTTTCCATAGTGAAGGCTGTGTCTGTCACACTGGACTCCAACATAGGCTGTTAAAGTCAGGAAAGAAGTATGGCACAAGCAGACCAGGAGTCACAAAACAATCAAGGAAGTTTTGGATGCCTTGGGTCAGTAGGGATTACCTTTGAGCACAAATTCCTTCAAGACTGGCCAGCTCAGAAGTCACTTCAGCTTGTTATTTCAGCTTCTATCCTCAAGCCAAAGAAGACAGGATCTCTTCTCTGGAACCAATGCATCATCCCACTGAAGAAGGATGGGTAAGCCAGCCACTCTTACTATACTCATGGATAATGAGAGTCTCAAAATAAAAGTGTATTCTACTTAAGAGGAACTGTTTGTATTAACAGTATGGACTTATTCAAACAGAATTAGATGCATGGGGATGTAGGGATGGCTCAGAGGTTAAGAGTACACCTTGCTTTCCCAGAAGACCTAAGTTCAATTCCCAGAACCCACATCAGGTGGCTTACAACTACCTATAAACTCTAACTCTAGCTCCAGGGGATTGAACACTTTCTTTTGGCCTCTGTGAGCACTGTATTCACATGTGTATTTACACAAACACACACATACTTCAAAATTTTTAAAATTAACAAAATTAGATTCACCATGAAATTTTCCCTATCAATCGGATCAGAAAGACAATAGCTATATATAAGTTAAACCTGTTGTTTTTGTATGTCAACTTACAGCTTAAGAAGTATTCTTAAATACCTTCAAGTAGGCATTTAATCAATGTTATATTGCCATCACATATTCTTTCCTCCATCAGTAAATTTTAAAAGTTGCTTGAAAACCAGATCTAATGAAAGAACACTGCATTTCCATTGCTATGTGTGTCAAGCTCATTCTAGAAATTTTCCACACTAAACTTTCAAGTTTACTTCTTCTTTGTGCTGCTTCATTTGGTCTGGAAGCACAACTTACTCAAAGCAGCTTAAACAAAGAGAAACAAAGCTGAAGATTTTTAGGGTGTGTAACTGAACATTCTGGGAATTGTGCCCAGTATGGTTGGCTCCAGTTTTATGATGTTTAAATACTTGGTGTTTATTTATTTTGACTTTCAGCTTTACTTTACTTGCATAGTCTCAAAGCTCAGACTGGCTCCCTCCACACGGTGACCCTTAGCAGTCCCAGATCAATATTCCACCAGTGCTGTGGCCAGTACAAACTCTCCACTGCTAAGCCCCGGAGTTGAGTTGTTGGCCACTTGGGATATCTTGTCTACCTTGGAGGCAGTTGCTCTAGCTAGTGTGATAAAGCACCCCAGTTGCTGGATCTGAACCAAGTGTCCATCCAGAGAGCCATGGAATCAGGGTAGCTTTATGTGAGCCACATAGATTAAAGGAGGCAGGTGTGATGTCCTAAGGAATTCACGATGATGTTACCAGAAGAGACTGCTACCATAAACATCCAGCAAATGTTTGCCATATGCTTTGTTATTTGATCTTCTGGTCACAGTGATCTATGTTTATCAAAGGTTCTCTTTGAAGGCTTTGCATAGAGGATTCTCCTCAGAAGGTTCTTCAGGGAAAGTTGTCCGCAGAAGTTTCACCACAGAAGAAACCTCCAGAATGTCTCTCATAGAAGATTTGCCTCAGAAGGTTCCTTTCTGAAGGTTTTTCTTAGAAGATTCCTATAGAGGCATATTCTCAAGAGGTGCCCTCCAGTGGGTTCTGGAGAAACATCCCACAAAGCTGAAGAGCTGGTCTTATTACTCCCATAGAGGACCCCTGTTGTGCTCCTGCCTGTAACTACAGCTCCAGGGGATTGGACGCCCTCTTCTGGACTCTGCAGGTGCCTGCATTCATGTGTACTTAACATGCACTCACACATGCACAGCCCATTAAAAATAAGATTAAACTTGAAAAACATTTTCTGTAGAAGTTTCTCCACATGGGTTTCATGGTTGCAGTTACTACGTTTCTACAGTATGAGTTGCCAGGTCTCCCAAATCTTTGAACTTCTCACTGTTTTTTTTTTTTTTTTTTTTGAAACAGAGTCTCACACTGTAATCCTGGCTGACTTGGAACTTTCTATGTGGCCCAACCTCACTTCAAACTTGTAACAGTTCTCTTGGGTACTTGGATTACACATGTGAAACTTCTCACTATCTTCAATGAAGAATGGTTCTCTGCTCTCTAGAAAAGATTTCTACCATGACTGACTGAGCATGCCACTGTGGGAGTGGTAAATGGATCAACTGGGATGGGTGAGTGCCTTGGAAATCCAGCCCAGTATGGTAAACCACAGGTCAGCAACTGAAGCTGGACATTACTGTCAGGTATTCCTTACCTTCTGCTTTATGGACTCCTTACTTACCTATAATGAGACTCTGTCTCATACACACACACACACACACACACACACACACACACATATATATACACACATGCATATACATACACATATATGAGTTTCATTATACATATATATTTATGCATATATATGTAAAATATATGCATACATATGTTCAATATATATATGTGTGTGTGTGTGTGTGTGTATATATATATATATATATGTATCTCATTTAAGATAAAGAAAATTTTTCCATGTGTTTGAGTGTGTGTGTATGTGTTGGTCTGTCCCTCTTTACATGTGTGTGCATGTTCATTTGTGTCTAGATGCATATGAGCACGAGCATGTGCATGTATGTGCATGTCTGTGGAGGTCAGAGATTAACCTAGACTGTCATCATTCAGTCATTGTCCACTTTGCTTTTTGAAGCAAAGGTCCTTAGCTGGCACCTGGGGCTCACTGATCTGGCTAGACTGTCTAGCCAGCAGACCACTGAGCTGTCTGTCTCTGTGTCCCTGGCATTGGGATCACAACCTGCCACCATGCCTAGCTTTTTATGTGTTTGCTTGGGATCAAACTCAGGGTCTCATAGTTATAATAGCAAGCACTTTACCTGTTGAGTTTTCTCCCCAGCTCCAAGACCACTGCAGACGAAATAGAAAGCCAACCTATGCCTGGTAAATTTGAAAAAAAATAGCATGATGAAGGAAGTGCCCCAGGTGTTAGGCAAATCTGCCTTGTATGTATTAACATTATGATCTCTGTCTCCATAGGAAGACAACCACTGATTGGTTAGGCTGTCAGAAATATCTCTAAAATATATCTCTGTGAAATAATTTTATCCTTTATGAGGCTCAGGTCATACCGGGTTAAGGCTTTCAGCCCCCATGGTGGATTTAAATATAGAAAGAGAGCCATTTACAACAGAAACTGCAAGGCCATGGAGAAGATGCATATTGCTGGGCTCACACCTCTCGAGGATTGATGTCCGCATTTAGAAAGCAAGTGGGCTTCACCAGAAGGTTTTGAAGACCCTTACGTATGAAAGTCTCACTTCCTACAGCGGTACTTTCTGCGGAATCCCTGAGAAGGCGCCCCCGTGTCTTGAAACCCCCTAGGCATTCTCCTCAGGAGGATCAAATGTAAAAGCAGAGCTGACACTGTCAGCTGGTAGCTGGCCTGCTGCTACGAAGCCACCACATTCCCAACTTAAACCAGTTTTACAGGCAGCATGGTCAGATGACACCGCATGAGCGTGCTTGGTGACCACCGTGGAGCAGGCAAAGCGAGACCCTCAGATGTCGCAGCTGCGCACTGACCCTGTGAGCATTGCACACATCACAAGGATGCTACCTTCTTCTGAGCCGACTTGGGGTGTCTGCTGCTTCGTTATCAGCGAGGCTGAGCTCTTGCTCCTTTTCTCCTCTTTCATAGCACAATACTCAGTTCCAGAACCGCCTTCAGTTTATGATGGTTTCCAACAGAGAGCAAATGCCTGCTTCCTTAAGCCCTAAAATCATCCAGTACACATCTTTAACCGTTTCTCTTCCTGTTCCCTGTGTGGTGGAACAGATAGCCATTGAATACAGGACTCGTCCTTTGGCTAGTGAGTTTGACAGAGCTCTCCAACCGTCCTGTATCATCTTCCGTTCTTGTGTCTGAGTACGATGTGACACCTTCCTTTCTTCGGACTAACGTACTCACGACTTTGACGAAGCTGACGACAGGGACTCTTTCCTTTTTTGTTGTCTGACGAGCCTCTCTGACATCACCCGTCACCACAGAACTGACTTTTCTTTATGGAGCAAAGCCAGTCAAAAGGCAGGTTTTCTGTCTTGGACTACCTTCCTGTTCTAACATGCGGAGCGGAGCCAGGGTACTTATGTTAGCAGTCAGGTTCTAGTCTCAGATTTCTCATTTGGGTGACTTTGGAGGGATGCAGCCAGCCATTATTTTTTTTTTTAATAAGTCTTGCCCACAGACTTTAACATACAGCCAGTGTTTGCAGTCTGGTTACTACTTTAAGAAAAGATACTGTCAGCATGTCAGATTTCTACTTTGAATTAATGTCAGTTTTTATTTTGCCGCTCCCTTGTCTCCCCTCTCCCAGCTATGTCTTTCCCATATGGTTTTTACCTATAATCTCCAAAGTAAGTTGTATGTCTGCTTCCCGCTGGCTGTCATGGGACAATCAGGAAGATGTCCTGATTCGTGCATCTTCCCACTCCTACCAACTTACCGTCCTGGTTTGTGTTTGAACTCCAACACAATGTTTCTCTATCAGCAACAGTGTATTCACCACCACATACAGAGGAGTCTGGTACCCAGTGTTTTTTGTTTTTGTTTACTTGCTTGCTTTTTGTTTTGATGTTTGCAACTTCTCTAATTTTAGGTCAGGGCCAGTTCTGGCTCTGCTCCCAGGGGTACAATGCCACTAACCTAATGCTACTGAAGTATCCTTCATTTCCATATTTTAAATGCATGATTATTTGAATTTTGGCACCAAAGATTCATCTGAACTGTAACTGGAGATTGTTAAAACACTTGGAGCCTGCTCTGGGACTCAGCCAAGCCCTTGAATCTGTCCTGGCCTTCTGTAGCTCCAGTCTCTCTCCAGGGACCCGCACTGGAGGCTACGAGCACAGGACAGATGACCCGGTGCTCGAGTTTGCTGGGATGCCCACCTTTATGCCTGTACAGTTGCTAGGCGCCTCATCTGATCTCCGGCGTCTGCATTTGGAAGACAGACTGCCATGCCACCCTTGCTACATAGACAGCTATGGTCTGCTGTGCCCTGCAGCCTTGATCTAGTACGTCCCGAGAGAACACAAGAGGAGCTTCCATTGGTTGTCCCAGTAGCACAATTCCCTCTTCACTGGGTATTTTGTCTCATGCCCGTATAGTGAAAAACCAGAGTGCTTTCCTTCCATTTTTCATGTGACACAGGAATGCACGCTTTACTGTTTCTCTTTCTTCCTCCTTTTATGAATAGGTAATCGGTTAAGGAGGGGGGTTAGCTGCTGAAAGAGGGCTTCCTTATACATATATTTATTTCTCTGAGCTCCTCGTCCTTTTCTTCTTATTTATGTAAGCCATTCTATTCTTTTATTCATATGTGCGTATCTTTTTAAGTTTTATTAAGCTTATTGTTTCAATTCATGTTCCACAAACCAGATTCTATTTATTCTAGTTCTGTCGTCTACCTTGGAGAGTTGAGAATGTGCCTGGTTACTTGAAGCAGCGTTCATTCTTTTAGAGGAGAGTCAGTTACTCTGGGCACAGTGCATCGGCCAGCTGTTGCCTGCCCAGGCTCTCTCCAGTCTCAGTCTCTAAACTGGCTCTCCAGTCTCAGTCTCTAAACTGGGTCCTTACCTAAGGGATGCCTGCCTTTGAAGGATGAGGCACAATATTTTGTTATTTTCTGTCATGCTTACTAGCATTTGTATTTGTAGCACAGTGTGGGCTACACTCTGCTACACACTTGTGGCCCGTTGTTTCGGCTTCCTGCTTCCCTGTGCGCTAGTTTTCCTTAGAATTCTGGTTGCTTGGGCAGGGCATTGCATTGCTGCCTTCGAGAGCACCTACTCGGCAGTGCTGGCAAACCACCAAGGGTCGAGTTACGTACCCACGGTCATGTCCAGTTCCTTATGACTCAGAAACTGCGCATCCAATTCGTTTTGTCTTGTGTGAATACCTGCAGAGATTCATTCTTCTACCTCTTTCTTTCTTCTGTCTTCAAACAGCGTGATTGGATTTTCTCTTACAGGCGAGTCACAGACTTGTGACTCTCAAGTTTTTAAATGTAGTCCAATTCAAATAATTAAATAAGTTGATGGGAAACACTTGTGATCAAATATGATCTGTGCAAACGTAGCTATGGCCAATTTCCGTTTCACACGGGCAGTTTGCTACCTGTGTTCTCCTTCCTACGGTCTGACCAGTTTTCTGTGCAGCCCCGCTATGTCGATTGGCCCGTCTCGGCCAAGTCACTTAGTTACTAATGTGATTTTCTTGGATTCTCCGTAGATTTCTGGAATGCTTCGCTGCTGCATAACAAGACCACCCCGGACATTTTTTTTTTTCCTGCGGCATTTTTATGGTGCATCTTTCATTTTTGCTTCTGATGGCCTGCAGCAGAGTCACAGGGTCTGTGGAACCCCGAATGTACAGATGTATTACTTCCTGCCACACCCATCATCACCCAATGAGGAAAAATGACAGGGATTCTCGAGTAGAGAGAAAGCAGTGATAGCATTAAGAAGCAATACGATGTATTCAGCATTATCATTTGAAGGTGTGTAAGGCTGGAGCAGTGGTCTCAAATGCAGTAACAGAACCTGGGATGCTTGCTCACAGATGAACATAAACAGTAATTTAGTGGTTGAGATGCCAGGGCTGAACACAATCAATTTGGACTAGACGCACAATACCAAATTGAACACCTTTTATTTCTGAATAATGTCGGGGCATGAATCAAATTTTTATTTGTAGCACTTGACTAGAGAAGCAATCAAATTTCTGAGTTCATTCCAAATGACTTATTATCAGAAAATCAACAACGTTTTATATTTCAGAGCATGCTGGGTTACTTAAGGATAACTATTTAATCATACTTTTAAGAAATGTGGACAGACAGTGAGTCTATTTTCATTGGGGGAGAATGTTCTATGATGTCAGAGGGAGACAGGCCATAGCTCATGCCGTAATGGTGAGAATTCACTTTGGTGTTTGAATGGAGATGTATTGGACAGACAGCACATGCCTTACTGAAGAGGAAGCTTTCTCAGAACACATGCGATCACAGGAGACAGTTGGTATTCTCAGGGCTGTCTTGGAATAAGGAGATTTTGAAACATTCAGTGATAATGATATCTAGCATAATTAAGAGAGTAATCAAAACATTTCCTAGGCCTCCTGGGAGGGAAGATTGAGAGTGGGGACTCTGGAATTTGAGGGACAGCGGTCAACAGTTCAAGTGAGTGTGAGTTACATGAGCTGTGAACCATTAAGTTCAGAAAGAAGACCAGTTTGTGGAGTAAATACGTCTCATGTACCAAGGAACTGAGAGCCTCGAATTAAAGATATTTTCTTCTAAGCCAACTATTTCAAGATTTTTCTGTTGAAAGTAATATTTAAGTCATTATGTCATCTTTTTCTCTACTATTTTCACTTGACGGGAACCTACTCTGTTGGCATCTGAGATCACCTATCAATACTGAAATCCTATTTCGAGCAGATGTACATGGCAGATCAATTACTCACCATCACTGTGCCATCTCCATCACAATTATTCGGATCATATGCACATGACAAGTTTCAAAACACAGCTCAAGGGGAGTGAAATCATTTTGAGGCATAGACTAAAAATACTCTGCTCATCTCTTACACTCTACACCCATATGAGAAGGTTTGCTGCACTGCGAGGGGTCTTGCTATTGTTTGCCATAATGTTTAAAAGAATAATTTTCATTAAAAATGAAATGCATGAATTGTAAAGTAGATCAAGTCACTGTAGAACATTTAAATTTATATTAAAATTAATTTCCTCTTATGATTACTTAGTTACTATTTTTCTTTGAAAACATATTTAGTTAATTTTCACAACATGAAATTTTAGTTTGATGATCAATATTTCCCTCTTATCCTTGTTTATAATTTCTATAAAGTTGATTTTACTGAGTAAGTTTTCTTTAGCTTCATAGTTTACTTCATAATCTCAAAATTAACTCTCTTCATGTCCTAGTATTTTGTAGTATCTGGGAAAATATTCTTGTTTACTTATAATCATCTCTTTATAAGCAAGGTTCGAAATGTCCAACCTTCCCTCACAGTAATAATTCCTTAAGTTTTCCATGTAGAGAAGCCATCACTGGGATTGGCCACTCAGATGTTTACCTTCTCTCGCTAATGTTGGCATTATTTATTTATTATGGCATTATTTATTATTAATGATTTATCCTTTTGTTCGGGTGTCTCTGCTTTTTCACTCAGTAATTACGTTTTTAAAGCTCAAACTTCTTAACACCAGCCGAGGAAAACCATGACATAGCCAATTAAGGAATGGCAAGTTGCTTTCTACACTTTTTAACCTTATTTATAATTATTAATCGCATGCAGTTTGCAAAAGGATCCCCTGCCTATTGCATCTCTTCTCTGCATATCCAGGCCAGTGTGCTGTCAGGTTCAAAGACTGGGCTCAATCAATGCTTGACTGAACTAGAAAACGAGGAAACGGATGTTGTCTGCTACCTTTAGAAGCCGCAAGAAGGGAAGGAAATGTTTTATGAAAACAACAAAACAAAACTAATGTCATTATGCAGGACATGAACTCTTGTTCCCCAATCTTATTTTCTGAAAGCTTTTCGTTTGCCTGTGGGCCACATCTTGAAACATGAGAGGCTCAAAAGCCAGATCTCAGCCACAGGACTTGCCCCTAACGGCTGTCTGTCTGATAAGTTATCGACGCCCCCCGCCCCCCTTTCGGGCATCTCTTTCCACAGTTTTTCCTTTTAGCAGATGTGCCCTCGGTGCACTGAGTCCTCGGCAGCCCAACGTTTTTATACTAATCTGGCAATACGTCTCCATTAGAATTTCTCTTTGTTGAAAACTTGTCTTCTTTCCTGTCTATTATTAAAGCTGAAAATACTCAGAGGAAAACTAATTAAGAATTTCTCCGAATTAAAATGTCTAAGAACTAGGAAAAAAAAAAAAAAGAATAAGTTTCAACTTGTTCGTTTTCTTAGGGGCTGTGTACGTCAGTTCTGCTTCTGAAAAATAAGTGCCCTTTTCTTCTTTATGTGGTCCAGACCTCGTGGGATAGCCTGTTAGTAAGACCAATAGGAAATTAAGGCTCCTGATTGCTGTGTAAACATTAGTCTACTTTTTTTTTTCCTGCTGCAGGAGATATTGGAGCTATTTGTCTTTTTAAGCTTTGCAAATGTAAAATATATTAATGTGGGTTACTTTAGTCGATTACAAATTCACCTCACTGTCTATTAACATATCTCAACTCAAACTCAATAACACTTCTACCTGTGTTATTCATTATTCATTACACTACGATCCAGGGCCCTCTGCTGAGAGTATAAAACACAACTATTAGGACCAAATCCAGCCATCACTGTCTATGGGGACACAGATTCAATTGCCCAGTTATTTCAGTAGGCTGGACCAACTACCACTCAACCATAGCGTGTGCTATTCACACAGCTTCCGGTCACCATCCATGAGTCAAATGTTCTGATTGCCTCTAGCACCCACTTCAGTGGACTTGCCCCAACACTGTGAAATTCTAGCTTCTTTGCCGTAATAGATGAACAGCCTAGGCCTCTTCCTGCGTATTTCCATCCAACTGAGTCTTTAAAACTTCAAGTCTCCCAAAGAGAGTTCATACTGAACCGAAGACGAAAAACAGCACTCTAGCGACCTTAGGTCAGAACGTTACCTGTCAGAATCAACTGTCTTTCTTCTCGCCTGTCTCCGTATTAAGGATTCCAGTAAAATGTGTCTGACGCGAAGCCACAGAAGAAGCATGGCAGTCTCCGAAGTTTTCGGACTTTAAAATCAACTCTCTGTCAGGGCAAGCGGCAATCAACCATAGGTGCGGTTACTGGGCTTTAACAGAGCATCTTAAAAACTGTATGTTGGGGGGCAGTCTGGCTACCCCGTTCTAAAGGAAGAGGTAAACCACTTTATTGTGTCTACTCACTGGAATCAGATTGCCCTTGAAGACAAAGATACATATTAGTTTTTAGTTACTTAAAAGGTGAGCTAAAGAATATTTTACCATGAATGTGTGTGTGTGCAAAAATTAATGTATTATTAACAGTGATTTTTTTCTAGGTTAAAGTTTCAGATGTAATTCTTTATACTTGTCTATATTTGAATATTTTTTTAAAGATGGATACATAGACTTCTACTTATGGGTATGAAGAGAAATTAGGCTGCGATTTCACTTTCTGTTGTACACGGCTGAAAACCTACATACAACGATGGCTTTGACATATCAGGCAAGAGGCAGTGGGGCTCAGTGGTATTCAAGCGAAGGAGAACTGAGGTCAGCTTCCCAGGAAACACCGACTGCCTCTGGTGATTTGCTGTGTTATAAGGAAAGGTAGTATTCCTGATTGGAGGAGACAGAGTTGAGAATTTGGGGGAGTTCTAGATAGGCAGAACCAGCAGGGGAGAGAATCAGTGATAGAAAGCAGAACACAGGCAGCAACGCCCAACACTCTGTTAAGAACTCTTCAAGAATTTGTTACTCAGCACTGCCAAGCTCACGTTGTAGAGAAGCTACGTAAAGCTAGGGGGCGAATTAGGCTAAAGCAGAAGAGACACACGGGGGTGGATGCTGCTCTTGTTCTGAGCAGCTGGGGTGGAAAACTCGCACAGTATACACGCAGGACTAATGAAAATCAGGAGAGGGTCAGCCATGCTGCCAAATTACTTCTGGAGGAAAGGGGTAAAGGTTGCTCCCATTCTGCCTATCAAAACTTTTTAAAAGGCCTCACAAGGATCAATCTGTTTCTACAAAGCTCAAAAATATTTAAAGGAGTTCAGCACTCAACAGTATAAAATCACAACGCCTATCATCAGTGAGGCGTTTAGGAGACCTTCAAGCCACCAGGAAAAGTCTGTATATAATAAAGAGAAACTGTAGTGATGGTTAGCAAAGAACAGAGACAGGAAGTGTAACAGGGGCAGCACAAAAGATATTTTTAGAACTTATAAACAGACCCCGTGTGTTCCCAGAGCCGGGGACATCAGAGGGGATAACAAATATGACTTGTTAGACTTGTTGAGTTAGCAGGTCCCTCGTGGAGATGAAAATTATGCCAGACGGTACTAGTAGCTAGTGTCGGTGAGAAGAGAAATGACTGAGGAACACTCAGTGCTCTCAAAGCGAGGCAGAGAAGACAGAAAAGGAAACAAAGGAACAGAATGAAGAAAAGGTCCTGGCAAGATGGTGGATTACCACCCAAACAACTCAATATTCACATCTGAGGTATACGCTTTAACTATCTCCTTTTAAATGTAGACATTATTAAACTGTGTTTTAAAAGAAAGCATATTAGCAAGATAGAATTTGAGGTATAAAAACAAATATATTGAGAGCAAATGTGTGTTGACCAACATACATACACTCTGTAAACATTAACCAAAATAGCCTTGCGATGATTATATTGATATCAAGAAAAATAAACGTCAGCTAAAAATATTACCCCAAACAACAGCGATCATCATCTCACAGTGACAGAAGTTAGTACATTTATAGGCACATGTCTATGCGTCTAGTGGTAGATACTTATCAGTATGCAATATGTGAACATGTAACAATGCATAAACAAAATGAAGAAATGGACAATAAAGCAAAGGGCTTCAATATCTCCTCAATTGATTAGCTAAGTGCACAGAAAGCTGATCATATTAGAAGACTTTAACAATATTAGCAAATAAATTTAAGTGATGGAGCACTGTAACTGTTAATAGAATTATAAGGTGAACATAGTGTATTGATCAAGACAGACTCTATACACACAAATACACCCACATACACACATACACCCATATACACACACACACACATACACATACATACATACAACACATACACACACAAATACACCCACATACACACATACACCCATACACACACACACACACACACATACACATACATACATACAACACATACACACACACATACACACGCAAATACACTCACATACACAAACACACACATAAACACCCACATACACATACACATACAAATATACCTACATACACACACACATGCACACACAAATACAACCCCCCACACACCCTCTTCCAGTACTGTGTAAATTATGAAAAGCATATTTTATGACCACTAGTGAATTAAGATAAAATTTAATAACAGAAAAATATCTGTAGATTTTTTTAAGTACTTAGAAATTCACAACAGAATCCAAATTCATAGAAACTAGAAACATAAGTCATAGAAAACTAGGAAAACTTTGAATTTTATGAAAATTGAAATGTTACCCAAGCATTTATGTTTGTGGGAGTACAGATATCCAATGCTTAGGCTTTTTTTTTTTTAATAAAAAAAATGCTGTCTTTACTATAAATGAAGAAACCTATCAGGGGTCTTCTCCCACTTCAGACAGCCATAAACTTAGGAAATTAAAGTCAACGAAAGTATAAATGACCATTTAATAGAAAAGCAGAAAACAACAAACAAACAACAAAATATCCCCAGGCAATGAGCGCAACAGGAGAAAAAGAGAATCGTTGAGAAATTCAACAAATTTTGTAGCTATTTAAATAGCTTGAACCGAACTAAAAAGAAAGAAGGACTTTTGAAGAGTTGAGTATGAATCACTTAACCTTAAAAGTAGGGAGAATTTGTGGAATGTTTTAAATCTGGAGCTGAAGTCCCTAGAGTGGAGAGAGTCCGAGAGTCAGAATCAACAGAGAGGTCTGTGCACCTGGCTGGCGTAGAGGATGGGGAGGTATCACATGCTGAGCAGTGCAGGCAGCTTGGAGCCAGAGGAAGCTTGTGGCCCTCAGCCAGCCACGAAGGAGAGTCTCACTCTACAACATCAAGGCACCTGCTTCTGCCGGAGCACATGAACGTGAGCAGGCTCTGCAGCTGCGAAGAGAGAGCAGGCTGGATGGTGGCTTTTATTTAGCCGGTGTGTCTCAGATTCGCGATCCCGCCATGCTGGGCCTGCACTTGTGGCCAACATGGATACTAACTGATAAATGTGAGTTTTGTGAGACAGCTAAGTTTGTGGAAGGTTTTCATACAGTAGAGGGGAACCAAGGTGATCACTGCAACACCTGAGGACCCAGGGAGCAGTGGGAGCTAGCAAGCACTGTGGGCAGGATTGCAGTGGCGCTGCCATGTTGGAAACACGTAGGCATTGTAAAACCAGTTTCCTCCACCATGACAGCTCTCCTACTCTTTAGGATTTCCCGTCCCCAGAGGAAAACATTCGTCCTAACTATGGTACACCGCCATTCGCAGCAGATTCATTAGATACAATTGGAAAGTCAACCAGCAGGTTAATTGAGGAACAAATTATGGTGCACAATATTACTTAGCAACAAAATGAAATGAAACATCGACATGAATATAACGTAGATGAATATAATAATATAATATAAATGAAATAGCCTGAGAGACTCTCAAATAATTTTACAGGGTGAAGAAAGCCAGATCTAAAAAACTGTGGTCTATGTACGTACGTCTGATGGTTCCATTGATGTAAAATCCTAGAAGAGTCAACTGATTACAGCTGGTCTTGGTGACAGACTGTAGATCAGTCCGGCGGTAGCTGAGGGAGGTAGGGGTGGGTCGTGTAGACTGGTGAGGACTGGTGGGAGCAGTGACCTGGTGTCTTGACCATGGTTGTCATTCCGTGAACACACGCGTGCTTCCGCGACCATCAGCTCGCATACTTCAAATGACGGTAATTCATTGGACGACAACTGGATTTTAATAAATCTACGTCATACAGTGTTTCTGTAAGTTGTATTATAGATATGCTTATGTGTATATATATATAATAAATACAAACAGGGAGGTAAAAATTCTACCTACCTACCTGTCCCTGATTCTGACTCACTATAAAACTTCACTAATTGCAATATTTCTATTTTTCACATACTCTTTCCTAGACTGAGTCGCCAAAAGTAAAATGTTCGAAGATCGTTGCCGTGTACCTGCAGGAACGTCGCGGTCTTCTCATGTGTTTAGTAAATACCAAACACTGCATTAACTTTACAAGATGCAATGTGACTTATGGAAACCAGGGACTCTTCCAGGCCCACACAGAGAAGGTCTGGGGTCAGTCCACCGGATTACAGCCCGTGTGCAGCTGGTAGGCCGAGTACCTCCAGTTGTGGTTATCTGACCAGTGTTCACTTCTTAGTAACCTTCCTTTTGGCTCGGCTCTGCTCTGCTCTCCTGCCTACCATTTGCTGCACATTTGCTTCTGGAGAGGCGTCTTTCCCCAGAGTTTCACATTCAGTGAAGAAATTTTCTGTGATTTGAGAAATTTAATGGCAGGGCTCTTATTAATGTTAATGTGGCTCGTGGAGCAGAATTGTCTTCATTGTGCTGAGAATTTATACCAGACACGAAATCGTCACTAACATAACAGCTCACAAATTGCCAGGGTTTAATATAAATCCGAATCTCACTTTTATTTTTTACCATCACCTTTTCACTCAGGAAGAAAGTGGGATGAAAATCCATTGAATACAAGATAATATGTATTTTTTTTTCTACTGTGGAATTTAACTTCACTTAAAAGAGATGGTTTAAATCCCTGAAGAGATCTCTCCTAGGAAAGACTGGGTATAAGCATTTGCTTTCTTCCTGCATATATTTCTCAAGAGAGAATGCATATAGCATTATATATAAGGAAACGAACTGTGATGTGCTAATTAATTGATTAGTAATTACTCTTTTGAAAGAGAGGAAAATAGGCTCATCAGAAAATGTCAGCATTACAAATCAACCCCAGACCTTCTTCCTGCCTTAAGTGGACCATATTGTTGAATTCAGAGTTGCCTGGGGAGTGAACTGGTTAACAGCAATCTGTGCAGCTTCAGAACAACCTCTCCATCACAGTTCATACTTAAAAATGTATTCTTATTGTGTGTATGTGACTGTGTGTTAATGTATGTGTATGAGTATATGATGATGTTATTGTTTATGTGCATGAGTGTGTGGTATTGATGTATGTGAATGTGCATGTTATTATTGTATAAGCGTTATTATTGTATGTGTGTGTGTATATTATTAACACATCTGTGCAAGTGTGTGTGTGTGTGTGTGTGTGTGTGTGTGTGTGTGTGTGTATGTGTTGAGTTCAGAGGATAAGGTTTTAGAATCACATCTCTCCTTTCACTTTTATCTGGGTCCTGGGGATTGAACTCGGGTCGTCGGGCTTGGCGTCATACGTCCTTACCCTCTGATCCATTTCACTGGCTCCAGGGCTTCCATTTTTGTGGTGGATCTAAAATAAGGATGTGGAAAAGCAATCGCCGAAAGTACGCATAGAAATGGGAAAGAGCGTCATGGAAGGTGTTGCCAACCAGATCTGACCACAGCGTTCTTACTCCTTCCCCACTTCCCGCACTTCCCTTTCTATTCAGGTCTCTCTTCTTCTATTTCAAAGATCCCATTGGCTCGCTCTTAAGTACTTAGGAATGGAGGCATGAAGGACCTTGGAGGCTAGAGGTCAGTTGTCATGGAGTCGAGGGTTTTGTTTTAAGTTGTTTACGAGTTCTCAAGTGTCTCCTGCTGTGCTCACACACAGGTACCTACCCACACACATATTTTTAAATTCAAAGAAAACCGCACAGTTCATTTGGCTTCTAGGTAGAATGCTTTGCAACCACACTTCCCACACCTTGGAAGTTTCATGTTGATTGTGGGGGAAAAGCAATTGCTAAATGAATCAAGCACCCATCCCTGTCCCTGCTCACACATGTGTGCTTGGTCTTTTTTGCATTACATGCTCATATGTTAATGTTAGCACAGGCTTGCTTTACGTATTGATTTGTGTTTGTTTGGCCTTTGAATTCACCACCCCTGTGACTCCACATACTCCCCCACACCTCAACACTAGCACCCATCAGTCTTTTTGAATGTCACACTGTTTCCTGGCTTTGCTGTAATTCTTACAAAGGACCTTGCCATTCCTCTGAGTCAGCCAACAGCCTCCTCCTTAGCAATGCTTCTGCGTGTTAACACAGATCCATCCAAAGTCTTCAAATCGCAGCCTCTGCCTCAGGAAGCTTCCTAACCAAGGCCTTTTCTTTGATTATTTCTGAGCAAGTCCTAGTGAAGTTTTTCTGTACTCAGTTGAGTCTTTGACGAGTGTCCCTCCTATGTGCGAGTAGAAATTCTCACATGTGTGCCAGGCTTCTGTGGATAAAGCTTCGTGCTGCAAGGCTTCCTCTAAATTAAATGTGTTGAGGTTCAGTGCTGTTTCACAGTTGCAAGAGTGGAAAAAAATCGGTTTACTTTAAAAATTCAGTTCTGTTTTTAAAGGCATCGTGTGAGTGGTGACCATGTTTGAGAGCTCTGTGTGTGGAGAAAAAGGAAATGAGAAATAGTTCTGTCTCTCACCAGGTCCGCGGTGGACTGGGCATAACTCGCAACTACACGCGCGCTTCCGTTCGTGCGAACAGCTCCAACGACAGCCCCGAGTGGGAGTGATCCCTCTCTGTATTCCCTCCTGAAAAGAAAGCCTTGAGATGGGGGCTCCACAGTGTGTTCAGAGAGCAGTCAGATGCACCGTGTCTGCCTGGAGACAGGCAGGGATGTGAAGTGAGAAGTCAAACATGACATCGTGGAAGCCTTAAATATCAGATCTGAAGAGTCTGGATTTTTACTGCATGTAGGTAATAAGAGCCATTAAGTGCTGAGGTGTGATGGTTCAAATTGGAAATAAATATTTGGACATCTGCTATGTCAGCCTCTCGGTGCTGCATTTACACATAGAGTTTTAAGGTTAAGGTAAATTCATTCCCTATCTCCTTCCCTTGTCCCTCCCTCCCGCCTTCCCTCCATCCCTCCCTCCCTCCATCCTTCCTTCCTGTCTCTTTCTGTAACAAAGCATATGTTTATTGATGATCCCAAGGGTAGTTTCAAATTAGCAACAGGGTGGTGAAAACCCATGGAAAAAAATGAGCTATCTCTACAATCCAGAAAATTCAGACCCCCAGGATGGGATTTTTGTAGCATGTTTAGGATTTATGGGCCTATATAATGCTGAGCACATTTTACTTAAAAAACAAATTTGTTACATTTGTTTTGATCTGCCATATAAAGAGACTCCCACCTGGAAGGTTCTGGCCCACTGAAGATGGAGCCCATTATCCTGACTATGCTGGTGCATCTGCTTGGATTTTAAAGGCTGGCATTTGTGAGCCTAGTGGAGAGCAAAGGAAGGCAGGGAGCAGACCACAGGGTGACTGTGCTTAGCCTCTTTCCCTGTCTTCTTTGCCACTCTGATGGATGATAATAATTTTCTTTTTCCTTGCTGATAATAAATCCAGGCTTTCTTCTATCAGAGCATGAGTGTTTCCAGACTTTTTTTTCTTAGCTTAGCATTGGTAAAATTATCCATTGGAGGAAGCCAACAGTATCCTATGCTGTGGCCTTCTAGGGATAACCCTAGGGACTGGCTCCACCAGCCAAGTTAAGTAACCCAGCTTGGAAACTCTCTTAAAGCTGAGTGTCCCCTGTCTAAAGGGAACAGCCCAAGGCCATCATCAGGGAACCAAGTGTAAGCTAAGGATGGTCTTCCCCACCTGAGGATGGTCTGTGTGGGTCTCCATGCCCAGAATGAACCATTCTAATGGCTCTTGTGGGTTTGGTTGGCACCTGCTTGACATTCTCTATCCAGAAGGGAACCAACACCAACTGAGAAGACTTCTTGGATGACAGTCCCTCCAAGGATGGTCAGGCCACCGCTCGCTCAGGTACATGTTACTAATACCATTGTAAGGGCACTGCATGCCGTCACTGACATGTCCTATTAAACCTCATTGTCTTCTCAAGTAGTCTGTTTTAGCCCCTCTCCTCTAAGTATGAAAGATTTTTTTTTTTTGCTTGAAATTCTCTTTTTTTAAATCAAAAGGCACTTTTTGTGTGTGACATATCTTAGCTGGATATTAAGAACGGATTCTATTTTAAAGCTTGACTTTTAAGAATGATCTGGACCAGGCATCTCAGTGTGTGGTGATGGAGTCAGGGGACCAGGAATAAAACCAGAACAGAAATCCAGACATTTTGTGACAATTTCGAGTTCTCGCCTCTTGTCAGTTTCCCATTTCTGATCCTCACAGGTCATGAATAGAAACCCCGATGGACATCCATTGACGGATTCCTGTCTTGGTATACAAATGACCTCACTCTGCAAGAGAGAAGTTCTAAGACAATTACTGTCGATGAGAACTTCTAACTGGAAAAGTTAAAATACTTAATGAATATAATTTTATAACTGAAGAAACCATGAGCTGAACCTGCTCACAATGATAATTTGGGGCTTAATTAATTAATGGCTAAAGTACTTTGGAAACACAAAGGACTATATAAATGCTAAACATTATTAAATGTTAATAGCCATGTTCTCGAATAACACTGATATTAATTTAAATTCCTAAACCTTATTATCAGAATGAAATGAATGCTAATGAGGCTTTCCTAATAAATATTTTGTTTATGATGTATTTAGAGTGGTATTACTTATCTTAGCATTGCAAGTATAAATTACTGCACTTGGCAAAAGGGTGGCAGCCTTTTTCTCCGTGATAATTAAAATGGAAATGTAGAGAAATATAATGAATACATTAGGCAAGAAAGTTCCTGTCAGAGCCACTGAGGTTCACTCTTCACTCAGCCAGCGATTGCGTTTCTTCTTCCAGCTCTCGTTCCAGTGTTTTGTGTGTCTACTTTTTATGCTGTTGGACTTTCTTAATTGTATTTAATGGGTCATGATGAAATTTCCAAAAAAAAAAAAAAAAAATCGAGTTAAGAATTAAACATCTCAGGGAATTTTCTGGAAATCTCGTCTCTTGAGGCAATTAGAATTATTCTGTTTTCAAGCAGGACTTGGAACTGGTTTTTACATTGCTTTCTTCCTGGAATGACTATTATTGCCATAGTCACTGATGCCCAGATGGGTGATGAGCTTGCCTGGATTTCTGGTTTGTGTGCAGGAGGCAAGAGATTGCTTCTCAAAGGTAGAATCATTTCAGGTTCAATTAGTAAAGACCTGAGTGGAATCTTCAGATAGAATACATGTGTACTACATATATGTGTGTATGTATGTATATATAATAGTTTTTAGACTTTTTATCAAATTAGGTAGTGGTTTCTGCTTACCATAGCTTAGGTCAAAGTTTAAACATACTCTAGAATCATGTTAAACGGAAAACTTCTTTCTTCTTACTGGTGGACAGGTCGCACATAAGTAGAATCAAGAGCCAATGTTAAGTTGCATGCTAGCCTGGGCTAAACATATATGCATCATGAAACTCAGTTGTGATGACAGCTCCATGAAGTGACCGCCTTACCGAAGGCTTCATGCACACATTTATTCATTTATTTGAAACCTTCACTAATCTAGAATAATAGAACTTTCGAGCAGGATCATGAAGTCGCTTCATAAAGCAAGGTGGTAAAACTGCTGCCCGTCAATCTTTACATGTCAAGACGTAAAGTCTCACGTAGATGTAGATAGGCAAAGGACGTTTCCAAACAGTGAGTCCTCAGTGCATCTTGCAGCTGCAGTGTGAATGGTCAAACAGCTCACAACACAGCCGGAGTACTGGCTACAGTCCAGTTGTATCAGAAATGGCCTCTTGCTGCCTCACTGATTTCCCCACCCAAACAGTGCAATTTTACGGGCTCTAGATAAGAGTTTTGCTCTTGAGCTTAAATGGAAAAACAAGTTCTTATTTCTCAAATTATTTTTTTAGATAAGCTGAAAAAGAAATTAATGTTCACCCCACCCAGCTGACACTCAACCGCACTGACGATGGCTAGCATGCTCTGAGTACTCAGTGTGTGCACTGTGCATTTCACATGTGCTGTCCAATTCTGAGTGCTCGGCAGCCTGGTAACTGCTGTCACCTGCGGTAATGCATCTTAATTCTGTACACGCCTACTCAGGGAGTGGTGAACTTGATTCCAGAGCCTATGTGCTGTACCAACAGCTTGAATTAATTACAATGATGGCTAATTACTGGGAAGAACTGTTTAGAAAGGGGAAAATATCCTTAACTAATAGGATGATGGAAATGACACAAATAAAAACGTCTGCAAGGAAAAAATAAAACCCAAATATTATCCTTATATCTCAATAATATCGGTTATGAAGAAAACATTAATCTTCTCATTTGTAGTTTAAAAAATAGATTAAAAATTAGTTCAGAGCTCTTTACCAAAGAATTTACAAAGAAATTGTTATAACAGTGTGATACACAATCCAATGGTAAACACCACTTCCTACAGTCAAGTATTTAGGAAACATATCAGTTTCACATTTATTTTAAAAGGAAAAAGAAGAAAAGCACATGAGTGTTTGATGTGTGGTTTACCATCTGCTCAAGATAATAAACTCCAAGCATCTGCAGATCCTAGATAGAGGAATAACAAGAATTAAGCTTTGGCAGTATGATGTTCCCTACCATTGTAAGTGACATTGGACATACACCACACACTCACAGACACAGGACACACATTAAAGACTGAGAGCATCGTGATGCATAAGGACACAGTCCACTAGCATACGTGAAACAGCATGTTAGTGTTTTTCTCAACACACAGACCACTGTGAAGATGGTACAGAACTTTAGAGGAAGCAAAGATGAATGATACCTCTGAAGTAATTGACCTGTGATTAAAACCCTGGCCGGAGTTTCCATTGTGATTCCCAAAGCTCCGGAATGTGCATGGGGAGAACGCGTTTGGGTGTTTATGAGAGACAATAACCATCCATATAAATTAGGATTTTTTTTAGCACTTTATGAAGAAAATTGGATAATGCAATCCTGATGCTGAAATTGCGAAAGTTCCAAACCCACTTTTCTAATCAATCACAACTTTTTTTACTTCTGCTGCTCTGTGTCCTCTTTCCTCCTGTCTCCCCCCCTCACTGACTGTCTTCCATCCCTCCTCTGCTTCCTCCCTTCACCGATCATTCATTGTTTTTCTGTGAAGCATTCACGTTGTGCTAGATCTTGTCTTGCTTGTGGTAGACTCACAGGCCAAAGGATCTCAAATTTATGAGGGGAAACAGATTTAAAGAATAAACGAGGCAAAATTAAAGATACCACAGTAGGCACAACTGGTAAAAATTCAACTTGGATCCATCGAGAAAGAGTCTTCAGGGGTCACAGAGATGCACGAGAATAGCATCTACCCACCAGTGGACCAGAGCTGAGAGATTCCAGAGAGCTACAGCATCATGACCAACTGCTGCGTAGGAAGCAGGAACTAGAAGGTATTTCTTGTTGTCCAAGCAAGATACCGTTACAAGGAGGTTAATAAATGCTGTCAGGCAGATTAACCTGTTAAGGAATGGACATACACTTTCCTGTCATCCATCCCACCGACAAAGATGAGGACCAGTTGAAAAGCTACACAGAAACCATTCAGGTCTTTGTCTCAGATGTTAAACCCACACCTGTCTTTATCTTCAAGGGACATACAAGGTGAGAATGGCTGTTACCACGCCTTCTGCGGTGAAAGTCTGTCCATCCTCCCTCCACTTAGGTCCTTCTATTGCTGTCTCCCTCCACCACCTGGCATACACTTTTTTGTTTACATGTGTCCAGAGGGCAAAAGGCTGTGGATGCTTATCCTTGGTAGGAGTCCAGGCTGTCTTCATCTCCAGCTCCCTTTCCATAAGACTGAAAGTCTTCATGGGGCCCTACGCTTTATTTTCCTGGCAAGGAGATACACCCAGGTTTTGACCACTTCTAGCCCCTAGTCTAGATTCCTGACAGTGTTAGGGTTGGGTATCAATCTGGGAAGCAGGCTGAGTGAAAGACACCAAGACACCCATAAGGAAGAGGGAGACAGGAAGATATATCTTGGTCGTGGGGCTTAATACTGAGAGTGGGGAATCTGATCAGAAAAATGGATGGTTCCACCTGCTAGCTAGAGAACTTGCCTAATGTGGACAAAGACAATGAGCTATGGTCTTAACTATTTCAAAATAAGTATGTTTAGGGCGACCCTGAGAAACCAATGCGGTGGTCATTGAAGCCATAGACTTAAGTCACATTAGCCAGGGATGGGGGTAATATTTGAAATATTAAGATCCATAGAGCTCAGAGTGGGACCAGTTGGGGCATGTGTTTATAAGGAGAGTGCAGAGAGAGAGAGCAAGAAGATTCAGAAGTAATAGCGAAGATACACACCGTATTTAGGGCTTCAGACTATATGGCTGGAGGCCAAACTCAGTCTGCCACCTGCTTTTGCAAAAAATAAATTTTAAAAATTGTCGGAACATGGCCACTCTCATCAAACCCATTAATTTACATAAACCATATTGGATACTGCGTGGCTCTCAAAGCCTAAAATAGTGACAGACATTACCGAAAGTTTGCAGGTTCCACTTCACACAGGTATGAAGTGGTCATTCATTTTTTTTTTTAAGTGTCAAGTGCAGAAAGAATGAAGCTGGTCACCTGGAGGTCTCATCTATCTCCATTGATCTTGCGGCTAGTTGCTGGGAGAGCAGAATTCCGAGAGCTATAAAACAAACTCTTTGGCTCCTGTGTTAACTGGAAACAAAAACTGGAAACTAAAAACATAGCTGTTTTTTTTTTTCTTTTCCCCCAGAGTGGAAGAAGTCCTCACAAATCAATTCCCCATCTGAAGGGGAATTAAATAGAATCTGATCTTCAGTTTAGAGGCACTCAGTCAATTTTAGCCAGCTGTGCTAGAAGATGCTGAAGGGACCATTGCAAGTGGGGTGAAAAGTCACTGGATAGCTGAGAAAATTCAGGACAAGAAGCTTAGTGCACTGGAATTATTCTTACACACAGGAATCCAGCACTGGAGAAAGCAGCTGTGATGTTTTGGCAAACATGGATGAAAAGCCACAGAACCTTTCCAACGCGCCATCTCAGGAACGGAGCAGACGGCTGAAGCCAAAGAGAGCTGTGTGTTCAAAGCCCGAAGCAGATAACCAGCTAAGCGTGGCAGGAATTTCTAGGAGCCGTCTTTCCCACTTTGGCCCTGGGCTTCCAGGGGGGTGCATTTGACCGATTCTGTATCAGTGAATACTATGGCTAACATTAGAAGATGCCAGAGTGTTTGCCTATCACTACTGAAGCAGCTAATGTCTCATATGTAAAATATCAACATCTAAAACTATTTGGAGCAATACAGATAGATTTCATTAGCAATAAATTACCTTCCGGGAAAGGCTTAAGGACATTAATGGCCCTCGGTGAGCTGGTCCTGAACTTTAGCTCCCTTCTTCCACATCTAATGTGAGCACCTGCTCTTAGAAGCTGGTGCTTATTGGTTAGGAAGGAAGAATGTCAAGGAAGTTATTCTATTGGGGACTTCCATAAAAATCCATGTCATCAATCAAGCCATAGAAAATTAGTAACTAGCTGCTTGCTATTTATTCCAGACAAGGCTGGATACAAAAATCTGCAAAAATCAAAATGGGCACTTATTCAAAAAGAAAGGGAACACTGTCACCAAAAGTACAAAAACAGGGGGATTTTATTTACCTCTTCTGTGCTCTTTCCTTCCACTTGTCATGGTGGGGTTTTTGTTTGTTTTCTTGATTTGTTTTGATTCTGGGCAGAGTCTTACATTAACCCAGGCTGGCGTCAGACTCACTGTGTAGAGGAGGCTGACCTTGGACTCTTCATATGGCCTCTATTCCCGGAGTACTAGAAATTCAGATGTGTGTGTTACTGTGGTCCTTAGTGTTTTCAACTTGTCAGAATCTAGAATCACCCAGAAGACTGGCCATTGAGCATGCCTATGTGTGTATGGGGGGTTGTTTACCTTGATTATGTTAATGTTCGAAGACCCATCTTAACTACAGATGAGCATATTCCCTGAGGATCTTGGGCTGTATAAAATGGGACAAATGGCCTGAATGCTAGCATACCTCACTCTCTGCCTCTGGTTTGCAGATGCCATGTGACCAGCTTCCTCCTGCTCCTGCTTCTTTGACTTCCTCCCCACAATAGGCTCTCTCCTTGAACCTTGAACCCTGCCTCAGTCACTAGGTTTGTGCAGAAACAGACCCACTGAACTGCCTCTCGCCCACTACTTTGATCAGGTATTTTTATCATAATACTAGGTCAGGACACAAAAGTAGCCACCACTCCTGCCTACTGTGTTATTTTATGTATCTTATTTATTGTATCATTCTATGTAAATTACAAGGTAAGACTGTAATTCGTTATGGTTGATTTACTGGGGTGGGATAGAACCAAGGGCCTTACAAATGCCAGGCAATATTCTGTCCCTGAGCAACATGGCTAGGCCTGCTTTATTTTTATATTGGAGGCTTTAAGTTTTAATTCAAATATAAGAGCAATTAACTAGTACACAGAATCTCAAACATGCATTCATGTCTGGTTCTTACCAGGAGAATGCAGATTCTGCGGTAGGCACAGCAGAGTATTTTAATGTCACATGTTGATATGTACATATATCAACCTGTCTACCGTTGGTTTGCTGACCACAAGGACAAACTGGAGAGAGAAGATGTCATAGGCTACTGCAGTAGTATGCTGATGTGTGGACTCAGCAAGAGAGACAAGGAGGCATTTTCATAGACTCATACCCTGCCAGACCAGCAGAGGGAACCACCATCCGGGCCAGCACCAGTCTCAACAGTAGAACCCTGAGTGTCTTTGCTAAGGTGTTTTTATTGATTCAGACCTCTGCAGGTGCAGGTCATAAGCAATCAAACCATTCATCACAGAAATCTAATACCTGCAGACAATACAAACTGCCGAGACCGATGCTTCCCTTTTTCTAACAATGCACAAAACAATTATTTTAAACATAACTAAAAATAAACTTCCACACCACTTCCCCTTTTCTATATAAAAGAATCGCTTTACCTTTACAGCACAATTTAACATTACACCAGCAAAACTATTTACAAGGGGAAACAATCACAGGGTTACTAATACACAGGACCATATGAAACCAAATATCTATCAAGCTTTTCACAATGCTTTTGGACAGTAGAAAAGCATTATCAATGTTCAATTATTTGGAATTCACTCATGATCTTCTGAGTTCCTCCAAAGGGCTTGGATCACTTCTCTGGCTCTGCCCTCTGCAGCACACACAGCTTGTCCTCCAGGCTCTGGCTGGCTTCCCTCCACTGCTGCTGCTGTTTTTGGTGGTTGTCCCATGGTACTTGCTGCAACTGGGCTGCACTTTCACCAATAGCCTCTCCTGAACTCTTTTCATGGTGCCAAGCCTCAGCTTCTCTGTGTGACTCCATTAATCTGGGCCTTCAATGGCTACTTTGCCTGCACCTTCACTAATGGCTTCTCCTGGCCTCTTACAGTGCTAAGCCTCAGTTGCTCTCCAAAGATCCCTTCATATCTTCAAAATAACACCACCTGGGTGACTCTTACAGTACCAAGTTTGGCTACCAGCACGATATACAACCTTTGCCAGTTGTGTGCTGGCAAAGCTTCTGTGGCTGACCTTAGGAAACACTTTCCAGGCTTTAAGATAGAGTCTGGTTTGCAGGAAAAACTAGTCCTCGTCTGCAGGAACGGTCCCTCGTGGATGGTGTTCTCATCGCCATCACCAGTATCTGAACTGCTTGTCTTTCTCGAACTCTCTGAGGTCTGTAGTTTCTTTCTCTTTTTCCTTGTCTCCATTTTGGATTAGCTGGCGTGATGTCAGGCCCCACATTGCAGGCACCATTTGTAGTAGTATGCTTACTGCAGGGGCAGCGCAGCAAGAGAGACACGGTGGCATTTTCCTATGTGGAAACCCTGCCAGACCTCAGCAGAGGGAACCACCTTCCTGGCCACCACCAGACTCAACAGTTGAACCCTGAGTGTTTGCACTAAGGTGTTTTTATTGATTCAGAACTCTTCAGGTGCAGATCGTAAGCAATCAAACATTCCTCACAGAAATCCAACACCTGCAAACAATACAAAATGCCATTACCTATGCTTCCCTTTTAACAACAGTGCACAAAAACAGTTATTTTAAACAATTATTTAATTAAAAATAAACTTCCACAACAGGCTACCTTTTCTTCCCCTGCCCTTGCATGTCACCATATGCTAACTGGTGTAGGAAAGCTATATATGTATGGGTACCAGAGAGTGTCAGATCCCCCTAGTTCTTACATGGCTTTTTTGTTTGGGAAGCAAACTGGTTCAAAGATTAGGCTGGCCCATTAGGACTGACAACCCCCACTTCCTAAGTTTCAGATGAAGCACCTGTACCGTCGTTACTCAGTTTGGGTTTCTTTGACCTCTACCCAGCCGTCCCTCACTGAATTTCTGTGTAATTGGGAAGAACCAGCATATGGCCTCTTATCTCCTGTATACAAGCATAGGCTATGTTATCCCCTGGGGTTTCCTTCACAAAATACATATGCAGAGAGCATTAAAACCCAGTCACACAGGGGACTACTGTGGACAGACAGCCATGTTCTGTGTCCATGGTATCAAGTGCGTCACAGGCTTCTATCCTCATCCAAACATCTGGTGTTATTAATTCCTGGACCCAAATATTGCCTGAATTATAAATACCTGTATGAATTTGCAGGGGTGTTTCCTGGAGATGCACACCTGAGTCTTACCCAATGGCTGTCTAGACCAAGAGCCCCAAACATTACTCTGAGGACCCCTAGCTATGGGGGAGACACCTGAGGGCAGCTGTCTGGTGACACTACTTTACGTTTCAACGTCTAATCTTGCAAGTCAGTGTGAATTTTGCATTCTGTCCGTAAATTATCCAACTTTGGTATATTAGAGGTCTACTTCAATTAACCTTGTTCAATTATTTAACTTTCTTCCCAAACTTTTCAAAAGAGTTGCTCCCTGTGGAAGATATTTAACCCCTCTTTGTAGAACAAGCCCACCCAGTTTGTGAAGTGTAGATGCACATTATACATACAACTATTAATTTTCTCAGCGAGTATTCATTCATTAAACTTTAAGACAACATGCTGGGATACAGGGACGCAGTGATAAGCAAGTGTACACCCTGCCCCTAGATGACCAGGGCTTCCCGTGTAGATTGGCAATCACTAAAAGGCTGAGTGAGATAATGGTAGCCTTATTTCTTTTCCTAAGCACACAGCATGGTACCATTTTGTATCTTTGGTAACCGAAGGCCACACAAAGGAAGAATTCACACCCCAATCTTCAGTACTCTTTCTTCTACAGTGGGAAATGTCTGCCTGGGTGTGGTTGGGAAGGGGAGAAAGTGGGTGAGAAGAATCATCTAAAATAGTTACAGCACCAATCAGTTTCAGTCTAGATCCATGAGTCAAAATGGAGTCCTACCCACGCTAACTGAGCTGTATTTAAACCACAATGCAATAGTTCCGCGCTGACAGACAGGGCGGGCCAAATGACCTTGTTCCCCGTACCCCAGCTCCGGATCTTTATGAGACTTTTCCACCTCAGTGGAAAGTCGTCTTAGTCAATCGGTTTCGCGTATTTGTTTTGGATCGCTTTCCTAAGGTAGATTAGGGTCCAAGGGTGCTTTTGTGTTTTTAACTGTATTAATTGCTTGATCAACTCCCGTTTCAGAGAAGATCAGGGAAATGCTTAGCGCTCGCATCTCTGCCTCTCTGGAAGCTGCTCCTGGGTCTTTTTCTTCTCATTTATTAACCCTGATCTTGCCATGCAAATTATACAAATCTTGCACTTCTGGAACTAGTCAATTATATTTATATTTGAATTCCATTAGACGCCTTCACGCACGATTGGGCTTGTTTGTGTTCTTGCTTGCTAATCAAAAGACAGAGATACAGCCTATCTCGGACTCAGTGGTATGGCAAACAACTTGTATCCTTATAAAAGTAATTTTTGAGTAGTTCAAGATGGGGTGGGGGGAGAAAACTGTGTTATTGAGTGCAATCCTTTTTTAAAAATAAGTAACTAAATTCCTAGAATGGAAAATTATTAAACTGAGTGATTTGGAATAGTCACCAATAACCAAATGAAAGAAATATACATTCAGTTTGTGTGGATAATAGCTACATTAACCCTTTAAAAATATATGTCTTTGGAAGGGCATGACAAAACAAATATCTCCAAGTAGATTTGAATATGCAAAAGATCCACGATGATAATAAGAATTGACCACAGCCTTGCTATGAATAAAATACCATCCTCCTTTGTAGCAGATAACAAACCATGGTATTAAGTAAGAAACTGACAAATCTTCTCTAGGGAATTGTGAATAATGAGAACATGTGACTACAATCTATTGTTCATTTTGTTATAGCATTCCTAGGTGTGAAATGTGTTTAATATTCTAAAATACCACAGGTTCAAGAATTAATACGTGAAAGCATTTAAATTTTTAATATTTTCTTTCCAAGAAATATAAATTACTTTGGAGATCCCTCATTATAATAATGGCTGTCACTTGAGAAGGAAAACAGAGAATATTACTAACCTAACTAGCCTCCGATGATGATCTGAGATTTTTGCTAAGCTCCACTTATGGAAAGTTAAACTTTCGTCATGTCTCGTGTCCTGACAGCAAGCTCCCACTCTCCTAATAATAAACACACATAGTACAGTAATGACTGTGCGTTGTCTTTCTTTCTGACCCATCCATCTTTTCCAATCCCATTTCACTTCAAACTGGACTGTCTATTGGCCCTCCAATCTCACTATAACCCCAGCCTCTTGCTTTGCTTGCAGCTGATGTTTCCATTTGCCTGAAATGGTTGCTTGATCTCTCTGAGACCTCTCTCTAGTCAGCCAGCTCTTCCTTCTCAACACAGATGCCAACTGGGAAGGCTTTCCTTTTCAGAAACATGACATTTAGGGTATTTTGAAATAAGAGTATTAAGAAAGAGTATACATACATGGGATTTCAAGCCATAGCTGGGTTTGAAATGAAGCTAAGAATTTCTTACATATCCATGGGCAACCGGAACTCAGAGAGTCTGCTTTTGCCTATAAAACAGGAAGAGGGCATCTATATGGCTGTGGAGGAAATCAACTGGGATAATTTATGTAAAGGTCGTGGGCCAAGACCAGCACAGGAAAAAGGGCTGAAGATCAGTAACTACTACTCTTTCTACTCATCGTTCACCCCTGATTCATGCCCGCTTTAGCTCATACAAGATGCATCTGTATCAATAACTTGATGATGATGGTAAGAACGTGCCTGTTTCTTTGCTTTTTGTCTGTTACAATACAAAATCCTTTTACTTAGTGAATATTTCTTAAGTGACTGTTTCTTCTTTGAGTATCTGAAATGGTGGTTCTGTCTGTGTGTATGTACATGTGTATGAGTGTATGCATGTGTGTCTGCATGTGTGTGTGTGTTTAGAGATACGTGTGTGAGTGTGTGCATGTGTGTCTATGTGTGTGTGTTTAGAGACAGAAAAACAAGGCAAAGGATACATGTATATTGAAATTGAAGTAAGCTTAGCTGGAAGCTTCTGGACTGGAGAGAGTCAGAGTCAGCTAACTTCGTATTTTTACTGGAAAAAAATCCCTCAACACTTAAAAATCAAAACAAGCAAACTTCTAAAGACTAGTCATTTCCACCAATATATTTTCTAAATATTATTAGGTGGGCAATAACCTGAATCATATTCCCCTCGTAATGAGGCCTACAGTGTGAGCTACTCACTGATACTCAGCTTAGTGTCACATTTTCAAGCTTCCTTTTTTTTTTTTAGCTTCAAAAAATTATAATTTCTCAGTAACGAAAACTTGAGAAATAAAAGACATCTTGCTAGCATAATTTGTAAAGCATTCGGTGGTTAAAATAAGAAAAATTAGCCTTTGAGTGAAACTTAAAACACGTTTGTCAAAAGCTAGCAGCCAAAACACAGGAAAGCAATTTATCCAAAATTAGATTGCTTTGAAATACTAAGGTTAATGGAATCAAGGGAGAGAAAAGGTGGAGAGATAATTTGGCACCCTTAAAACCTTCATCTTGGATGGGAGATAATCTAAGTTAAATATGTGAACATTAACTCATGTCTTAAAAAAATGAACCAAACAACTGGGAGCCGTTTGGAAAAGCTGAAGAGAAAGAGGAGAGGGAGGGCTGCCAGTGTCTGCCTTTGAGAAGGGTACCCTGAAGTCTGTCCAAATCCTCTTCCAAGGATGCTTTGAACTCAGAAATGGCGTTAACAATCTCGCTGAAAACCAAGTCCGCGAAAAGGAAACAAGAGTTCATATTGATAGATACAAAGGTAAATTGTAGTATAATTTGGGGGAAAAAAAAGGAGAGTTTTTTTTTTTTGATTGGAGTTACAAAAATTAATTTTTCTGGGAATTTATTTGGCTTTTAGAATAACAACAAAAACTATAGAATATATATATATATAATATAATATATATTATTATATGATGTATATATAATATAAATATAATAGGGTGAATCTGTCCCACAGAATGTGCATTGTTCACTTAGATTAACCCCATTCACCGTTTTACTTACTGCTATTCATTCACAGATGCTTAAATATGTCCTGAGAAATATGCCCTTGGTAGCAGCAGAAGTGAATAAAGGTCACGTTTATTTTAGTACGTCCCCTGAGAATTATTATTAATAAGTATTTAATATTTTAACCGAATAGCTGTGGCACAGTGTCTTCTTCCCCCATTAGAGGGACCCTGAGAAACAGCATAGGCGCACATTTAGCTGTGCTGTCCAAACCTAGAGCATCTGTATGTCTTGGAAGGACTAGCACACCATTTGTTAGCGATACCGTGCTCAGTTGTTTATAGTCACCTTTGCAAAGCAAGAAGCAACCTTGTTTTAAAAAACACTACTATCCTTGCTCGACTGTCACCTGCTGGTAATTGAAAGTGTGTTTCTGTCAGTTCTGCGTCAGAAGGGATGTAATTCCTTCTAAGATCTTGATCTTGAATTGGTAGCAAGAAAGCCAAAAAGGAAAAGCAAGGAGTCTTTACTCGTTCTTTTGCACGAGCGATTTTGTGCTGCCCTTTCTGATAATGTGAGTTATTATTCTTCCTGACTCTTGGAAAGCAACAATAGGCTTCTATTTTTCCTGCTACTCACTTCCCCCCACCTCCCAGGCCCCGTGGTTCTGTTTTTCTCAGTTGATTTGGAAGCAAGTCTCCACCTCATTTTGGAGTACACACTTGTAATGTTTATTTTCAAATGAAATCCAGATTGCTTTGTTAGAACAGGCTACACACTGAGCATTCTGTCCACCATGTCCTCGGCTTTTTGTCTTCCGAGAGATGGCAAACATGTTCTAGAACACCATACTCAGAGCACAACGCTGGCCATAGCAAATTAGTCTTCGTTTACATGTCCTGGATCCAGACTAACCCTGTCACCAGGCTCCATTAGATAACCACGCAAATCAGAAGATCCCGCTCCACCACGCTCATCTCTGTGTATTTCAAGGAGCGCAAACAGAATTTTAATTACACTTGAAAAACTGCCCGAGGTAATCATATTGCAGAAACTACAGAAGCGCTCATCTAAAATTCATTTTTTCCCCTATTGCAGGCAGCGCAGAAGACAGCTGGAAATAAGAATACAATTCTGTCTTAACTGTCAGAGAATTTGAAAGATAAACAAGCTGGATTGGATGAGACTCTATCTCATCGACTGAGTTCAACAAGTCACTTACTGTCGGAGGCCAAAGGGATATATGAGGTCACTGAGCGCATCTCTCCAGCCAGCTGTATGCGGTGCCATACACATCACCCCAGACAGAGACGGGCCCGGCACGCCATGTCCTCCTCCGCAAAGAAGTCTGGCTCAACCCGTTTACAGAGAGTTCTAAATGCTAGAGTGTTCCCTAGGCTGAGGCAAAGCAGAGCTCCCTCCAAAACTTTTTGCTGTTCTTTGCGCTGCCCCTTGGAATTAACAGAGTAAATCTAATTAACTCCTGTTTCACGTGACAGTCCTTCAAATATTTGATGGTACTCACCGTGACCGGCCGTTTGTGGGTTCTGTGGTTCAATGGTGTTAATTTTATTTCTTTCGATTTCCTGTGCGCTGCAGGGATCCAGCCTGGAGGTTAGCTCTCTTTTCTTTTTAACTGCAATAGAAGTGTCCTGTGAAAGGGTTACTTTTCTCTGGGTCTGTAGAGCCTTTTTGCTAAATTAGGCTCTGTGCCCACTTTACCTCTTCAGTCTTCAGAAAACTGCGTATGTAGACATCTGTGCCATTTGGTGTGTAAAGTTTCTGATCACTAGGCCTATAAGCCTTAGGCTTTTAAACAAAGCATCATCCTGATGAGACCATGTATGAAAAAAGGTGCTTACTATAGGTTAGTTGAAGTGATACCTCCTGTATGCTACAGCCCAGTGATGTTTGTAGAAATACAGGTATCAGATATGTTTGAGGCTGGACCATCATGCGTTCAAAGACTTCAGGTTCCAGTGAGAGGAGCCGTCATTGTCCCTCACATACTTCTGTCTGTTAGTGCGAGGAAGACAGGAAGTTGGTTGTGGGGTATCACACCTGGAGCACAGTTCTCTCAAATACGCAAGCAGACATATGGTTCACGCCTAAGATATTTACTTAGCAAACTTATTTGCTAAGACTTTCTGATACCCACACATTGCAGATGGATGAACACTTTTCAGAAGCTTGGAGATCCTTCCCTCTATGTGTCTAAGGGACACGTAGAGGGACAGTGTAGGTTTGAGTATTCCAAATTCCAAATTCTCGATAGTAGCGAAGCATTCATTAACCAAACTGCATCAATGTGTTTTACTGCGTGTAAACCAGCACTCGCAGGAGACTCTATGTACTTAGGAGAAAGAAAGGCAATCCAAACAATTGTATCGGAGACTGTCTGAGATTCCTCTGCAGTGCCTGGGCTCACATGAACACATATAGTTTTCCAAATGTTACTATGTAAAGTCTGAAACCTTCAAGTCTGAACAAGCAGGGGAAACTTTAATTTATTATGGACTTTCCACACATTCAGAAGATAAAACTTGGTTTTGTGGCTGCAGCAGAAATCCCATAAAGCTAGTCAGCCATTGGCTAATGGTCCAACATAGCTAAAGCACCAGTTAGAGCCCCAGAGAGAAGCCCCATTCAACTGGGCATCAAAGACGCTTTACTGATGAAGCAGGACCAACAGCTCTGTCTGAGGCTTCGCTGTGTGGCATTCCCCCGAATCTAATGGGATCACGGTACTTTTATTAGCCTTTTTTTTTTTTTTTTAAATCAAGCACCATTTAATGAAGCTGTGGGTAGAAATTAACATTTTTTCCCCCTTTGGTGCTCAAAGAATTTCTATGTAGTTAAGATCACTCCACTTACACTTAAAAAAACATTTTTCTTCCTATTCCTCAAATGTAGTAACAAAAGAAGGTCTTCTGCTTCTTGCCGTTACAGGGTCCAACAGCCTCCATGGAGCAGTCTGATAAACAATACTTAGACAGTTTGCAGACAATACACAGAACCAGCAAAAAACAGACCCCTGAAGATTGATGATTCTGGAAGATGTACAGTCAGGACAAGCTGGAAAAGTCAAAGATGACCTTTCTCTTCCACAGAAAAATTTCAAAACCAAATTCTGGATGCTATGGAAATCCATAAATGTTTTTTTTTTCTTGAGTAGTATATAAAATACAGAATCAAAAATATGTGAGTATGTACTATTTTAAAGTGTAAATACGGTTTGGGATGATGAATTGAAATGTAAATATTAAGTTAGACTCATGATTTATAGTTAGATGTTTTAATCTTGCAGGGTATCAAACATATGTGTTGATGCCAAAAGGTTATGAAATTTAGATATATCTGTTATCAGTCAAATGTAGACCTTTATAGCATGTGTGCCAAAGAGAAAAGTGAATAGAGGTTTCATTAAGAAAATAAATGTCACACAAGGCCTTTCCAAAACACCTGATCTGGTGGGAAGGTAACAGCCAGGTTGTAAATAACAGTAAAGCAGTATAATGCTGAATAGCCTGGCATGAAGTTTAAACAAGGGGAACAACAATACAAAGAAGATGCCATTGTAGGAGGCAGGGGTCATGGAACAGCGACCCCTTTTCACTCGAGAATTCTTTTACAAGAATTACAGGTATATAACATAAGTACATAAGTCAAACATTTACTGATTATTAACCAAGAGGAAATTTATTTTGAAACAATTGTTTGGTAATCAACCACATTTACCATTTGTTAAAGATTAATTTGCATATGTCTGTTTATTTTTACATAAATACTTTCACGTAATTTTTTTTCGTAAACAATTGCAACCTGGCTGAGAACCGGATACTGCAGGACACAGAGCCTCTTCATCTCAAGGATGACAGATATTTTGGTTTTTTATTGGTGTCAGTGCTGAGAGAACCACTGTGCACAAACATGTAGCACAAAATGCTAAAAGCATGTTTAGGGCTGTTTCAGAAATTCTATCCTAAACCTATAATAAAATTCACTTAATGAAATGTTTATGAAACTTATGTCAGCAACTCAAATGGGAATCTTCAAAAGCAAATATTACAATGCAGTACAACCCAAACAAATACTAATTTAACACTTACGAGCTGAGAAATAATATTAGGAAACCAGCAAGTCTTTGTTTTCCGTAATTAAACCATCGTGTTTCTGTAAGAGCAGAGAGTTTACACATGCGCAGTAGAGGCAACTGCAGTTCGCAACACATAGGCATCTTGAATCTGAGCCTGGGTTCAGGAAGCATGTGCTGCATGACATGGTGTGCAGCACTACCTGGGCACGGTGCGTGTTCAGAAAAGGTGCCAGAGAAGTCACACAACACGGTACGGGTGAGTCTGCCAGACATAGTTCTGATTTGCTGCAGATTTGGTTTCAAAGCAATTTTTTGCTCATTGCACATTCAGAAACCTTTTGTAACAATAAAAGATTTTTATTTTGCAAACTCCTCCATTCATGTTTGTAACAGCATGAGGGCAGGGGTCCACTCTAGAGGACCGAGGTTCCAAATAGTATGAAAAAAGGGGCCAGGATAGAATTGGGTAATGTAAGGAAAAGGGCATTTGTCCTCCTGACAGTGAAGGAAGGGGTCTGACTGGTACTGAAGAACACTGGGAGACACAGCTGTTTGAGATAAGAGGTGTTGTGAAGGTTTTAAATACCAAGGGTCTGATCAATATAACTACCAGAGAGCTTTGGAGGATTTATGAGTAAGGTAAAGTAGAATTGCAAAGGGTAGGAGATGGAACAAGTCCTACTTAACCCCTTATGTTCCCAAAGCCCATGTAGAACCCAACCATCCTGTGACCAAGAGCCCTAGACCTCAATCTCCTTTTGGGGGTCAAACAACCCTTTCACAGGGGTCACCTGAGACCATCTGCGATCAGATATTTACATTATGATTCATAACAGTAGCAAAATTACAGTTACAAAGTAGCAACAGAAATAGTCTTATGCTTGAGGGGGTCACCACATCATGAGGAAGCGTATTAAAGGGTCGCAGCATCAGGAGGGTTGAGAACCTCTGCCCTAGGGACAGCATTTTGAAGATGTAGGACTAGTGCATGAACTAGAAACTGGCACACTGCAGGGTGGTAGTTGTTTTTTTTAAAAAATTACTCTGGGTCGTGGTTTTACAAAAATGTGGGTGGGGTTCAGGGGTTCAGATCCCTAGAATCCTTATAAAATGCTGGGCTCTGTGGCACTCACTTGTAACCCAAACACTTAAGGGCAGGACGTGGGGATCTGTAGATCTCCAAGCTCCCGAGGCAAGCACGTTGACTGAGCCATCTCCCCAGGCTGGAGGGTAATGTCAAGAGGAACAAAGCAGGTCAAGAGGGGTTAGAAGCAGCCATACACAAGGCGGTGGGCATCTGAACTACAGTTTTAGAAATGACCTGAGGTCAAACAGGGTTTGAATACAAGACTCAGAATCACTTAGTTCTGTTGTGTTTTAACTTCTGATTCTTATCTAATGAGATCAATGCATTTCCTGCTTTTCAGTCTCAAAATTCACTTTAGTTCAGAAACATCTCTGTTATCAACTGGTATTTCATGTAAAAAAAAAAGATACCCATTTGTGATCATTTGCTCAGTGATTGCTTAGCAAAATACCACACAGCTAGCAGTCAATAACATGGTAATTGATGACAACTGTGACTATGATTAACGACAACAAGAACAAATCATATCCGAGCAAGGTTCTCACAATTCAAATGAGCTAAATGCCCCGAGTGATAATGGGTAAATAATGTGTCAGTTTCTGTATTTTCAGTTCTGGGAGAGTAAGAGATGGTTCAAATCTCTGCTGCTCATCAGACATGGCATGAGAAGGGCTAAAGCGCACATGTCAAGGTTCCCTTGTCCTGATTGGTGGAAAGAGCAGAGCTGATTGTGTTAGTGAACATTTTATCCCTAAAGGAAGTCACCCAAGACTACTTTAAAACAGATTCCACTGAGAAAGACAGATAAGCAAAAATCTTGTTTCAGATCCATGCACACCACAGATATTCTGATACTCAGGAGTGTAATTTGGTGACCTCTGGGTATTTACAAACATAATAGTAGTTGGGGAAGTCAAAGGTGCGTTTTCTCCCTCTCTTTTTTTTCCCAGGGGCCCTGTACAGGTAAGGCTGCCAGAATCTGTCCCATAGGTGTGATGGGAATGGGGCATAAGAACACGAGGAGAGGATGGCATATTATTATAGCATATATATATAGAAATATTATAGATTTCACATCTCACAAAACTGATGAAAACCGAACAAGCAGGGCACACTAGACCAGCAGCAGATGGCCATTGCCAAATGAACTCAAAGGTAGCTTTGAAGATTCTTTTCTTTTCTTTTTTTTTAGGGGGGGGAGGTGTCTCATATTGTTTTGTTTGGGCATTGTTTTTTTTTTAACCTTCTTAATCTTTTGCTTATACATTATGGTCTCTGATTCTGTGACGTGTGTGTACGTGTGCGTGTGTGTGCGTGTGTGCGTGTGTGTGTGTGTGTGTGTGTGTTCATGTGTGTTTTATGTGCTTTTTCTTAATTTGTTCATTTTGGTTTTTTTTCTTTTTCTGTTGTTTAATTTTCCTGTTTGTTTTCTTAAGAGAGAAAAGAAAGAAAGTATGGAATTCGAAGGTGGGAAGGTGGGAAGGATCTGGGAGGAGATGAGGAGAGGAACCGTGACCAAAATACATGGAAATGTATGGGAAATGTATGGAAAATTTATTTTTAGTTAAAACCAAACCAAACCAAACAAGAACACCCAGGGCTAACATGAGGCCGCTGGTCCAACAGAAGGTACCAGCACAGTCAGCGAGAAACCGAGCACAGGCAAGGGGTGAGGACACGGAAGGAGAAGGCTGTGGTTTCAGCCCCTGCACCCAGGAACGCGGCATTCTTTGGAAGTAGGGGTTTTGTAAGCACCATTAATATGTCAGCTGAGACCCTTCCCCAGGGTGCCAACACCCTTCATTTTGGACTCCTGGTCTCCAGAACCAAGAGGGAATAAATTTCTAACACTCTAAGCCGTAATATTTGCAGCACCTTCTTCCTTTCCGTTTTTCCACGTTCTTTCTCTCTTTTTGGCGTGTGTGCCGTGTGTGCCCACTCGTGTATTTGAGCTTGTATGTGTGCATGTATGTGCACATGAGCCTGTGCACATAGGAGGCCAGGGGTCATTGTCCAACTTATGGTTTGGGACCCAGTCTCTCACTGAACCTGATGCTCATGAATTGGCTGGACCTGCTAGCCAGCAAGCTCTCTCCTCCAGCGACAGCGGTACGGGCACAGGACACCACGCCCAGCTTTTTACATGGATATTGGGGATCTGGATTCAGAGCTGAGTTTATCTACCAATGCATTGCCCCATCCCTGTGTTGCTTTCTTTGGTAGCATCCTTAAACTACTGTCCCACGCATGAATTGTCTCGTGTGGCACCTCGTGTTTCCCTGAGAGGCAGTGAGTACCCTCCATGCAGGCAGGTTCCATGTTCTGTAGTTTTCTTATCTGTCCCTGAATCCCAAGCACTCAGCTCCCGGGGACAATAGAAGGGAAATCCTTTATTGAAATCACCAATGCTGAGCCGTGTTCCGGAGTACAAAGTTAAGATGACGGAACAGGTGGCAAATGGGTGCTAAAACCTGCTGGATGCTAATTGCCAAATGGATGAAGCCTCCGGAGTGTATTGGTCCTAAAGCAAATTGCTGTATATTTTACTTTGTAATTGTTTACTAATGATTTCTATGTTGCCTGCTTCCATAAAATATTTTCCTTAAGTGACACAACTAACAAGCAAACAGAACAATTAAAAAAAATTTAAATGTGGTGGGAAAGGAAGGGAAGGGAAGATCCAGAATGGGCAAGGAGTGGATTACGACAAAAGACTATTTCAGTGCACCTCTGAGTTTACTGGCAGCCACGGAAAGAGGATTTATGGGTGGTTCGGGCTCAAGGGAAATGGTGATCTTCTACCTGAAGAGTCGATCTTTCTCCTAAACAATATTTATGTGAACTCTTTGTGTGAAGTTGCACAAATCTAATAAGTATTCAGCTGACTAAATTGTTGGTTTCTTAGGTGATCATGTGGCAAAAGGAATTGATATGCCATATAAACGGAATTTAAGTAATTCATGAACCATCTAACTAACAAGGGTTAGTCATTCACTTACCTCACAGGCGTAAGAGAGTTCCTGTGTGCGCATGCACGTGAGGGAGTGTGTGTGTGTGTGTGTGTGTGTGCAAGTTCCTGTGTGTACACGCATGAGAGAAAGAGAGAGTATATGTGTGTGTGTATGTGAGTTCTTTGTATGCATGCATGAGAGAGTGTGTGTGTTATGTGTGTGTGTGTGTGTGTGTGCATGCATATGAGTGAGTGTGTGTGAGCGCACACACATGTGCATTCATCAGTGCACACATGCATTTGAAGACCAGAGAACAATCTCAAGTGCTCTTCCTTAGACACCGCCTGCTACTGTTACTGAGGTGTGGCCTCTCCCTATCCTGGAACTGGCCAAACAGTCTAGCCATGTTGCCTGGTGAGCCCCAGGCCTCTGCCTGCCTCTGCCTTCCCAGGGTGCACCATGGTATCCAGGTGCCCAGGTGTTTTATGTTCCTAAAATCTGTTGACCTTGTACAGGTGCTGAGCTGTAGCTGCAGTATGTGGAGGGGGAAAAAATGGAAAGGAAAGGAAAGGAAAGGAAAGGAAAGGAAAGGAAAGGAAAGGAAAGGAAAGGAAAGGAAAGGAAAGGAAAGGAAAGGAAAGGAAAGGGGCCTTAAGGTACACAGAGCCTTTCGAGGGCATGACATCATAAAACTATTGGGTCTCAAGTTTCTCCCCAAGTAAGCTGATGGTACTAGTGGAGATATGCAGAAGGCCCCAAGGGTTAAGATGTAATACTGTAAGATCTTAATATGATGACCACGGTGGGTTCGTGTTACACATGCAATCACATGACACCTTTTGGTACATGTGAATGTGGAGACACGGACACCACAGCAACAGCTGACTTCCTGTGTCTGTCACCTGTGTTTGGTGAGCCATTGGCACAGTGGTGGCATCCAGAATAATTGCAAACTCTTGCAAGCTCATGAGGTTTGTGGAGTGGGTGCTGGGATACATTGGTTGTCTCGATAGTCCAAGCGTCAAGACCCTGGGTTTTCTGGCTAAGTGATGTTTGCAAATCAAGGTCTTTTAAGTTGCTCATTTGTCACTCTGCTGTGGAAATTTCAGGGTTTTCTTTTGTCGTTGCCCAAGTGCAATGTCAAGCTGCCGGCCACCAACGTGAGCTGCAGAGGCGTCTGCAAAGTAAGCACACGTTTATGCTCCCTGTGAGAGCAGTTCCCTCCCTTTCAGACTAAGAAAATGGAGACTTGGAAGCCCTGAGCCATGCCAGGCTTTGCACAGCATGTCACACGGAAAACAGACATCACAGAGCCACCTCACTGAGCGCTAACATGCCAGGTGCCACGCCGTGTGGGTTTCTTCCTTTTCCCATTTTATCCTTACAACAAATATGTAGCCTGTTACTGTCTTTGTGCTACCACCAGAGAGGCTGAGACTCAGTTACACAACTAGCCTTCTGCACAGGGCCCAGTGTTAGTTGATAAACCCAGAATTCAAATCCAAGCCTGTCTGCCACCCAAACCCAAGTTTCTCAACCCAGGACTATTCCACCTTCAAAACTAAAGGTCATGACAAAACTACAGAGGACACGAGTCATACGTGTTTGCATATATGTACACATACATACATGATATGTGTCTTAGTCACTGTTCCATGGCTATGAAGGGACACCATGTCCATGGAAATTCTTATGCAAGAAAGCATTTAACCAAAGGCTTTCTTACAGATGCAGGGGCTCCGTCCATTATCATCATTCAGAGAGTAAGGTAAAACATAAGCAGGC